>CM014272.1:27482184-27540655 GCA_004135705.1 Alloteropsis semialata
ATTGAAAGAAAAGAAAGAGCCAACAACAAGTCACTTCTATACTTGTTTTCCCACATAAAGTCATCTTGCAGCAGAAATAAAAAATAGAAATAAAATAAAAAACTAATGGGCACATTGCTGCGCTAACCATCTAATCTTGTTTCTTGATGGATGCCTTGTTTGCACTTTTGCTTCTAAGTTTCAACTAGAATTGCTTCAAGAAATGTGATATATCCCCTTTGATCATATCGGATGTACATGTTCGGCTTGATGCCCCAACCAGACTACCAAGCCATGTGCCCAAACCCTACTTCGGAGAGATCTAGGCCCGCTCCGCCGATGGCCAGACCAGCCCCGGCGCCCACGCCAGAGTATTCCAGAGTATCGTATTTATTTATTCTCAGGAAAAATGTGTTGTTAAAGAGAGTTGTTTTCTAATGTATTTCATTACAATGGTATTAAGTACCAGAGTCTAACAGGGGTAATCTTATATGAGACTAATGGTAGTATGACACACAAAAGTTCACAAGATAATTAGACTTAGCTAGAAAGCAAATCATTAAAAGGGATCAAGGGATTCTATATACTTGGTACAAATGGAACTTGAATGTACAACCTCATGTTGTACAAGCTTAGTAAAGGGACACATTGAGGTATCATGTATTCCCCTCATCAAGGGTCTATACATGACGTCTTATCATAAAGTCCTAACATCCGATCCCGAACGTGGAGGATTACAAAGGACAGACAGGGTTGTCACCGCCTGCTGCCTACCTCTACTAATCTGTGGGGCAAGGATACCCACAATGATATTCCTTATATCAAACACCATGTTTGCATAAAGGAATATAACTTTATTCATTCCGGTAATAAATAGAGCAACCTGAAGGTACATTGAGCTAATGTCAAAATATGCGTTAGCTGAACCAAGGTGTAAGACATAAAGCATATATACTAAGTAAGTAAAGCATAGCTGAGGTATACAACAAAGTAAGAAGACATTTTCATTAATGATCAGAGTCTTACAAGTAAGAAAAGAATTACAAAATTGAACTCTAAAGCTTACCAAGACTCCTTCGGAAACCCTTATATACTAAGTAAGTAAAGCATAGCTGAGGCATACAACAAAGTACGAACACATTTTCATTAATGATCATAGTCTTACAAGTAAGGAAAGATTACAAAACTGAACTCTAGAGCTTACCAAGACTCCTTCAGAAACCCTTCAGAAGATCAATTACTAAAGGCAACTTCTAGATTAAGACTAAGCTTAGCAAGAGAGAGCTCTTCTTCTGGTGTGTGTCGATGAAGAAGCTAGAATCACCCATTTATAGGTTGCATAGATGGTGGAGAAGCAGCTCGTGGTGGTTGAGGCTGTTTGGCGGTTATGCCAGGTCGGCCGATCCCTAGGGTCGGGCAACCCTTGGATGCACCGCCTCCACTCGTGCACACCGCATATGTATTCTTGGAGTCAGTAAGTTGTCCCTTGTCAAAGCTAGACCGAGTTGGGCTCGCGGGAAGGTCGGCCGACCTAGCCCTGCCTCCTCTTAGGCCCACTTTACTCTGAGCGACTGACATGTGGGACCTGAGGTCGGTTCCATGTGAGTTGTCTTGATTTGGGTGCATGTAGTTCCTGATGTGGGCCCTTCAATCCATGTGATGGACATGTGGCCTCATCTCATCCCTTGACCAACACTGACGTCCAACCAGTGGTTCAGATGATCCTCAAGTGTGCTTCTTTGCATGGGAGAAATATGGGATCCATTGGGCACCAGGCCAGGTCGGCTGACCTAGGGGTCGGGCGACCTCGGTCTGGGCCCAATTACCTTCATCTTTTGCTATTATGTTCATGTATTCATATATATTCTAGATACATGTGGAACCATGTTATTTGAAATGAAATGCCTAATATATGTGGCAGACAAAGATCCATGGGAGTCCTTATGGGCTGCAGGCACATGAGGAGATTGGGCTGCCAACTCTGATAGATACAAGGAAGAGACGTACAGGTTAAGGAAACTAGTCGGCTACTAGGAAACAACCCGACCTATTCATGTTAGGACTTTATGTATAGTATCCGACTAGGAATCTGTATTATTTGCCTTGTAGACCCTGTCTCCCGAGTATATAAGGTGAGGCAGGGACCCCTTGTAAAATCATAATCATCAATACGAAGCGATCCACCATACAGGATGTAGGGTATTACGCTCTCTTTCGAGGCGGCCTGAACCTGTCTAAATCATCTCGTGTTCACCATTGTGCTTTTGGTTCCAGCGAGGCCCTTGCGAACAACTCGACTACTTAGGGACCCCCTATAATAGGCTAGCGGTATAAAAAACTGACAGCTGGCATGCCAAGTAGGGGCTCTCGTCGAGAATCATCAAGTGACATGGCGCTCGAGAAGGGTGCCACCTTTGTCTTCGGCTCCTAGGTCTGCACGGCGGACGGCACGGGCAACTTCGATCGCGTCCTCAATCCGGCGACTTCGGAGCAGCTCGCTGACAAGCTCGACGAGATCTCGCCCCCGAGACCGACATCAACTCGGACTCGGGGAACTTCAAGTCTCAGTTCGAATTCAACTCGGACTGAGATTGTTGGCGGTTCTTAATGACAAAATATTATTGCCAACAAAGATACAAAAGAATGATAAAATAAATAGACATAGGGTTATTTACTAATGAATTCCACAAGTTTTGGTGCATATGTGCTTACAGGAACAAAGTGGCAAAAGAGTGACTAAATTGGGCCCAGGGCTAGGTCGCCCGACCCCTCTTGGTCGGATGACCTGGGCCCGGGCCCAGGGAGGTCTAGCCTTAGCCCATCAACAGAAGCACACTTGAGAGTGATCAGGGACGTCGAGATCAGGTTGGTGGAATTGAAGAGATGGGATTGGGCCACGTGGCAATCACTTGGATCCATGGGCCCACATCCCTAACTTAACCAACATATCTTCGACACTACCCACAGGAAACCGACCATGGGGCCCACAGGAGAGTGACCCTGACAGAGTGGGGCCAAGGGGCCACAGCCCTGGGTCGGCCGACCAAGCCAGGTCGGCCGACCTGGCCGCGTGACCATTTCGCCACCGTCTTCAGGAGCAACTGTCAACCGCCTCCAGGAGCCCATCTGTACCCCGACCTGGCCGCGCGACCATTTCGCCACCGCCTTCAGGAGCAACTGTCAACCGCCTCCAGGAGCCCATCTATACCATGGATCATCTACATCGGTTGATCTGACGGTCGGCCGATCCCCCCTAGTCGGCCGACCTGGGTCTACTTCCTGACCGCCTCAACCTCTGCAAACCGGCTTCAAACCGCCTCTCCAAGCTATAAATAGCTGGACTCGAGGCAGGGCTAAGCATCATCGAGATGAAGTGAAGATCCAAGGCGAAGCCCTCCTCATATCCAGAGTAGAAATAGGGAGAGAGTGAGGAAGAGTCTGGAGGAGTCCCGGCCTGTCGGCGACCCTCCACCTGTACCTCGACGATTGTGAGCTACTCTGTAAGTATCCGGGATTCAACTAGTATTCAAGTCTGAGTTATAGAAAAGCTGAGTTCTCTATTGTGCTTGTGGGTTCGTTGCTTTATTCATAAAGTATTCTAATCTCTGATCAAGGTTAGGATAGCCGATATCATCTTAGGCGTGGTGCTTAGGTATATATCTGCCCTCGTTTGCCTCATAGCCCCACAGATTAGAAGAGGTAGGCGGCAGGTGGTCACAGCCCTATCCGTCCTTTGTAATCCTCCACGTTAAGGTACGGCGTAGAGCTGTAGGCCGGCAATTTCTTAGAGGTCTAGGATACCCCGGTGCCCAAAGCAAGCATAGGAGAATTCCCTTCGATATAATCAGCCTTAGTGCTAAGTTATCCTCTCTACCCAGCCTTTATATACACTCGATCGATCCGTCAGCTTTAGTGATTAGACACTTTTACGTTCCCTGTGGATTCGATACCTGGTTTACTCACGGGTGAAAGCTACTTCGACAGCCGTGCGCTTGCGGACTTTCTGTTTGCCACCGCTGGTGTCAACAAGCTTTCTGGCGCCGTTGCCGGGGAACGGTAGCTGTTGTCTAAGATCTAAGGTTGCCCGTATATCCTTTATTTTATACTTCTTTTATTTTTGTTTTCAACCATGAATTCCACCCAAATTCATGAGTTCTCTGCTCGAAAGGGCGAATTATTGGAGCCGCACCCCTCGTCAAATCCTATTTTAACCGATAGCTATGAACTTCGCCCTGCCTTCATAGCTATGGTCCAGGACATATTCTTCTCTGGAGGTGATGGCGAAAACCCGTACCATCACTTGCACGAATTCGAGTTGCTTTGCTCGTGTCTGGTTATATCAGGCATGACACAGGCGATGATTAGATGGAAGCTCTTCCCGTTCTCTCTCAAAGAGAGAGCAAGGAAGTGGTATGACCATACCGTTGGGCTAACAAACGGTGAATGGGAAAGTTACGGGACAAATTTTGTCTTGAATACTTTCCTGTTCACCGGATTTGTGCACTTCGGAAGGAGATCATTAACTTCCAGCAACGAGAGAAGGAAACAATCGCCAAAGCATGGGACCGATTCCAGGACTCATGTCTAACCGGAACGGATCTAGGCTTCCCAGACTATATGCTCATGCAGCATTTTCGGTCTGGATTGAATAGTGAAGATGCCCGGTACATAGACATAGCAGCCGGGGGCTCATTCCTACACATAACCTCGGGTAGAGCAAAAGAAGTCCTAGCGGCCATTCGAGAGAACTCTCCTGCTGACGCGACCGAGACTGAGCAAGAAGACTCCCAGATAGAACCCATAGACTTACCCAGTCCAGCTCCTGAGACCTCATCCGTTGAGGAAGAGGAAACTCAACCTCTCAGATTACCGTTTGAGTTCGAGGAAGATCTTTTTAAAGATTTTGGGAATACCTTGAACTACTTAATACAGAAGAAGCCTACGGTAAAGACCCCCTCCATTTACATGGAGACAGAAATTCTGAACGAAACCGTGAGGGAACTTTTGTCCATCCTAAACACGGAATGGTCAAACGAGTCTGAGTTTTCTTCCGAAGTCATTCGGATTGACTCACCTTCGCAGATCATTCGAGGTTTCGTAAGCAAGGTAGCCGTAGACATCTTGTATAACCCTACTATTGGGGCAAACATCATGTCTAGTTCTTTCGCGACTATCCTTGGATGTCGTAAAAAGTTGGCCCCAACATCAAGACTTCTTAGAACACCCTCAGGTCGTATTCTCAAGAGTCTCGGCCTAGTACGAGATTTTCTCCTCTCTCACCACGGGATTGAGATGGCTCTGGACTTTTCCGTCTTTGAGACATCAGATTTTGACCTCCTTATAGGACATTCTATCGAGGGCCTTCTACAGGATGTAACCTCGGAAGGAAACCTCCTGGCCAAAGTAGGAAGGAATCTTCTCACTATACCGTTAGCTAGGGTTAAGAACTCCATAGTTGAACCATTGATAGAACCTAACCCAGCTGAGGAAGTGAAATCCCTACAACCTAGTGACCCATTTGAGTCATTCCTCGAAGAAAATGTTCACAACTTTATAGAGGAAGAGGATGACGCTTCTGAGCTGCTTGAAACTGAGGAGCCACCTAAGACGCACGTAGAACTAAAACCCTTGCCCGCTGGCCTTCGCTATGTCTTTCTAAATGAGGACAGGGATGCCCCTGTCATCATTAGCGACAAGCTATCGCAGGACGAGAGTGATAGACTCATAAAGGTGCTTGAGAAACACCGCTCGGCGTTCGGGTACTCCCTCAAGGACTTGAAGGGAGTAAGCCCTGCACTCTGTACCCATCGCATTCCCATAGATCCAACTTCTACACCTTCTAGGGAGCCTCAGCGTAGGCTAAACAATGCGATGAGGGAAGTCGTGAAGAAGGAAGTTCTGAAACTTCTGCACGCCGGGATCATCTATCCCGTCCCTCATAGTAAATGGGTCAGCCCTGTCCAAGTAGTACCCAAGAAAGGAGGCATGACCGTCGTAAGTAACGAGAAAAACGAGCTGCGTACTGTTACTGGGTGGCAGATGTGCATTGATTACCGCCGACTCAACAAGGCGACAAAGAAGGATCACTTCCCGCTCCCCTTCATCGATGAGATGTTGGAGAGACTCGCGAACCACTCCTTTTGTTTTCTTGATGGGTATTCCGGCTATCATTAGATTCCCATCCACCCCGATGATCAAGAAAAGACTACCTTCACTTGCCCCTATGGAACGTATGCATATCGTAGGATGTCATTCGGGTTATGCAATGCGCCCGCATCGTTCCAAAGGTGCATGATGTCTATTTTCTCAGATATGATTGAAGAGATCATGGAAGTTTTCATGGATGATTTTTCAGTCTATGGAAAGACTTTCAACCATTGTCTGCAGAACTTAGACAAGGTACTACAAAGATGGCGAGACAAGGACCTGGTGCTAAACTGGGAAAGTGCCATTTCATGGTCCGAGAGGGAATAGTGTTGGGACACTTGGTGTCCGAACGGGGAATAGAGGTGGATAGAGCGAAAGTTAAAATCATAGAAAAGCTTCCACCTCCTACTAAAGTTAAGGGGATCCATAGCTTCCTAGGCCATGCGGGGTTTTACCGACGTTTTATCAGAGATTTTTCTCAGATAGCTAGGCCCCTCACTAGCCTTTTAGCCAAGGATGTACCTTTCGATTTTGATGATGAGTGTTTACATGCTTTCACCATTTTAAAGAACGCTCTCATCTCAGCGCCAGTCATTCAACCCCCTGACTGGACGCTACCTTTTGAGATTATGTGTGATGCCAGTGATTATGCTGTTGGTGCTGTCCTTGGGCAAACCAAAAATAAGAACCATCATGCTATCTCGTATGCTAGTAAAACTTTGACAGGAGCTCAACTTAACTATGCTACCACTGAAAAAGAGCTCTTGGCAGTAGTTTTTGCTATAGACAAGTTTAGATCTTACTTGGTAGGAGCTAAGGTGATTGTCTACACCGATCATGCTGCCTTGAAATATCTGCTTACCAAGAAAGATGCTAAACCACGCCTTATCCAATGGATTCTCTTACTCCAAGAATTTGATTTGGAAATTAAAGATAAAAAGGGAGTAGAGAATTCAGTGGCAGATCATTTGTCACGTATGCAGTTTACTGACATGCAGGATCTACCGATAAATGATTTCCTACGTGACGACACCCTACTCATGGTGACTGCCTCCGACCCCTGGTATGCAAATATTGTGAACTTTATGGTTGCAGGATATGTATCGCCAGGGGAGAACAAGAGAAGGCTGATCTACGAGAGTAGACTCCATCTATGGAATGAACCATACCTGTACAGGTAATGTTCAGATGGCATGCTCAGGCGATGTGTACCAACAAATGAAGCAAGGAAGATCCTTGAGCAATGCCATGCAGCCCCATATGGAGGTCACTACGGGGCGTTAAGGACAAGATCGAAGATCTGGCAGAGTGGATTCTATTGGCCCACAATGTATGAGGATACAAAGGAATTCATTCGACGATGCCAGCAGTGCCAGAAACATGGAGGGATTACCGCAAGAGATGCAATGCCACTCACAAACAACTTACAAGTTGAGCTGTTTGATGTCACAAACAACTTAGAAGTTGAGCTGTTTGATGTGTGGGGCATTGATTTCATGGGACCCTTCATCAAATCCTATGACAGTGAGTACATCCTGGTGGCAGTGGACTATGTCTCGAAGTGGGTTGAAGCAATGCCATATCGAGCCACTGACTCCAAACACGTGCGAAAGATGTTCCATGAGATCATCTTTCCACGTTTTGGAACCCCCAGGATGGTGATCAGTGATGGAGGGTCACATTTCATCGACAAGACCTTCCGTAAGTTTCTGGCAGAACTGGGGGCAAAGCACAACATAGCTACGCCGTACCACCCCCAGACAAGCGGTCAAGCAGAAACATCGAACAAGCAGATCAAGAACATTCTGCAAAAGACCGTGACAGAAATGGGCAAAGGATGGAAGAGCAAGTTACCAGATGCTCTATGGGCTTACCGAACGGCATACAAAACGCCAATCGGAATATCCCCATATCAGCTGGTTTACGGCAAGACTTGCCATTTACCAGTTGAGCTAGAGCATCGGGCGCACTGGGCCATAAGAAAGTGGAACATGGATTTGCCAGCAGCCCAGCAGATGAGAAGAATGCAACTATCAGAGCTGGAAGAGTGGAGAGAAAAAGTGTACCACAGTGCCAGGATCTACAAGGACATAACCAAAAGATGGCACGACAAGGGGATCAAGGTGAAGGAGTTCCACCCCGGGGATAAGGTATTACTCTTTAATTCCAGGGTGAAGCTCTTTGGACATGGAAAACTTCGGAGCAAATGGGAAGGACCGTTCGTTGTGGTGGAGATTTCGTCGCACGGGGCAATCACACTCCAAGATGAGGAAGGTAACCTCTTCAAGGTAAATGGTCAACGTTTAAAAGTTTTCCTTGAACCTGATAAAGTAGATGAGGAATTTGATGTGATCAATTTGGTCATGGATGATCCCCATTTATAATTACACCTTATACTAAATCCTTAAACCCTAGAGCCTGAATGCACACATTTTGGGGTTTAGTGGACCTATCACGTACTGCACAAAGAAGGAAAGGGCGACCAGGCTCAAGGCCAGGCCGGCCGACCTGACCAGGTCGGCCGACGTGAGCTTGAGCCCGATCAGCCCTATCTTTTGCCAACGTTCTACTCTAACATCTCTGAAGCCGTTCTGCGGTGGATGAGCGATTCTAACTCTGATAGGATCCGAGAAGAGGGTTAGCCTTTCTTTAAATTTTCACCCATCCTCTTCTTCCCTCTCATCTGAGTTCTTTCTCGCCCCCATTCTGAAATTACCAAGCCACACCTTCCAAATTCCCAACAATGGCCGTAAAGAGCCACCCCAAATCCCGATCAACCTTCGATCTGGAAGGAGAACCCACTCCGGCCAATCAACTGGTGCCCATCAACCTGGAGCGAACCATGGCTGAGGTCGTCTCCCCATTGGCCATCCTCCCACCAGAGGAGGACACGAGAGGGCGTACTAGGTGGTCGGCTGACGGCCTTGGTCGGCCGATCGGCCCTGGTGGCCCCTCGCGGTCTCGCTCGGCGGCGCGGTCTCAGTCTTTGAGGAGGACCCAGAGGCGTGATGCACGGGCATCAAGCCCGTACAGAAGGCCGACGACGGGGCAATCAACCCCAAAGAAGACGCCGGCGGCCGCTCCGATCAAGGGGGATGGACTCCCCAAGCTTCAACCAGGGGAGAAGTTGAAGGAGGTGGTCAAGAACAAGTGGGAGGACGTCGTGGCGTATTACTATACGTCCGATGTATCCATCTACTCTCCTGCTAGCACTTCGGAGCCACGTTTCCGGATCTTCGGGGAAAGGAAACCTAGAGGTGGCTACAGAAAGGGGCTGTTCCCTCCCCTCACACCTGAGTAGAGGAAGGAGTTGGAGGAGTCGGTGGAATCATCACCCGCCGGCAAGATCAAGAGGCACATTAAGCCTCCTCCAATTCGCAGGCCTGGGGGCCATTATGAGAGTGATGATGAGAAGGCCCCCAAGGCTCCCTCCAACGCTGAGTTGCTAGAGTTGATTAATCAACTCGGTCGCGACTATGCAAAGTTGGAGAAGAAGTTCGCCGAAGAGCGACTTGAGCGCATTAACCTTCAGGACGACTTTGATATGTTGCGTAGATCAACAGTCGTGAAGCTTAAGCGCTATGCCAAAGCTGCAGGGAATGAGAATCTCTATCATGCCCCATAGGCACTCTAGGCTTTGGTTTAGAATAGGCACATTAGTCTCTTTTCCTTCATTCATTTGTTTCATTTATTTCATTTATTTATTATGTAATGTGCCTCTGAGTTATGAATAAAATAAAATGTTTAGTGTATTAGGATTGTGTCTTCTTTTTGTTTCCACTTGTTTTGAATGAAAGATACAAGTGTGGGGGACATGCACAACGGGAAATAGAGTGATGCAACGCGAAACAGAGCATATCAGAATGCAACAAAACAGCATGCTAAAGGGCTGAACCAGAGAGGTTACCCCCAGGTTGCCCGACCCCACCAGGTCGGCCGACCTGGCCTGGGTCCCACCTCGCTTCTTCTTTTTTCTGCACGCTGGTTTGATCATCCTAACCTCTGTTTCAATTGAATACTTGCAGAACCTGATCATGGAATTCTGAAATTAATTAAATTAACCCTTTTTGCATCCTCCCATCACATGGAGAATATTAACTTACATATATTTTATTCCCTGTACCTTTTGGCCTGTGGAAATCTTCATTCTTATAGGAACCCATGTCATCTAAGTTACTGCATTTAGAGATATGGCTTTAATATGAAAGATGCTTTTACTTACTTGAGTACTTGGAATTTATGAAAAGTTTTTAAAACTTTTAACCATGCTAAGCTCCTCATGGGTTTGAGAGACAACCACTTACAATTATAATCAAGCATTCCTTTTGAGCTTTGATTTGTTCCAAGTCTTGTGACCCTGATTAGAGATACTTCATGTTTTTAAAGTCAAGATCACGTACACTCCACCATAAAAAGCTAAACCCTTACACTGAGGGTAAAGCAAAACATGCCTTTGTTTCATATTCATGAATAAAATACTCCTAAGTGACTTTCTTTCCCAAAATTAAGATGAAAAGAAGATATGGGCCATATACATAGAAAAAAAAGAGAGAGGAAAGAAACTCATGCTAAAAAGCATTGAGTGAAAAAAAGAAGAGAAGAAAAGAAAAGTGCAATAGCCCATATCCAAAAAGAAAAGAAAGGGAAGGAAGTCAAGACAAAGGAGTATTACTACATTTCCACCTCATATCACACAATAGCACATCTTGACTTGATTACATGATTTGTCTCTGACTTGGATCCAATCCTTGGAATGACAACACAAGTGAATTAAGGTATGTATCTTGAGAGCTCCACATATAAAGTTCTATTTTGGAGAGTTTGAGTGTTGTCCAACCACCATGAATATCCAGAGAGAAACTCGCTGAGGAGCAAGGCATTGGTTTTTCTTTTGCGAAATTCTGAAAACCCAAGTACTTGAGAGTAAAGTGTATCATGTCATAGAAAAAGTTGTTCCTTCCTACAATAACCCAAGAAGACATGTTAGCCACTTATACAATTCTACTAAGCCTAAATGTTTGAGAATAACCTATATGTTTGTTTATAATTTCCATGATGAAGCTTAGACTTTACTCGAGGGCGAGTAAAGGATAAGTGTGGGGGAGCTTGCTGGCGGTTCTTAATGACAAAATATTATGGCCAACAAAGATACAAAAGAATGATAAAATAAATAGACATAGGATTATTTACTAATGAATTCCACAAGTTTTGGTGCATATGTGCTTACAGGAACAAAGTGGCAAAAGAGTGACTAAATTGGGCCCAGGGCCAGGTCGCCTGACCCCTCTTGGTCGGACGACCTGAGTCCAGGACCAGGGAGGTCTAGCCTTAGCCCATCAACAGAAGCACACTTGAGAGTGATCAGGAACGTCGAGATCAGGTCGGTGGAATTGAAGAGATGGGATTGGGCCACGTGGCAATCACTTGGATCCATGGGCCCACATCCCTAACTTAACCGACATATCTTCGACACTACCCACAGGAAACCGACCAAGGGGCCCACAGGAGAGTGACCCTGACAGAGTGGGGCCGAGGGGCCACAGCCCTGGGACGGCTGACCAAGCCAGGTCGGCCGACCTGGCCGCGCAACCATTTCGCCACCGCCTTCAGGAGCAACTGTCAACCGCCTCCAGGAGCCCATCTGTACCGTGGATCATCTACGTCGGTTGATCTGACGGTCGGCCGATCCCCCCTAGTATGCCGACCTGGGCCCACTTCCTAACCGCCTCAACCTCTGCAAACCGACTTCAAACCACCTCTCCAAGCTATAAATAGCTGGACTCGGGGCAGGGCTAAGCATCATCGAGATGAAGTGAAGATCCAAGGCGAAGCCCTCCTCATATCCAGAGTAGAAATAGGGAGAGAGTGAGGGAGAGTCTGGAGGAGTCCCGGCCTGTCGGCGACCCTCCACCTGTACCTCGACGGATGTGAGCTACTCAGTAAGTATCCGGGATTCAACTAGTATTCAAGTCTGAGTTATAGAAAAGCTGAGTTCTCTATTGTGCTTGTGGGTTTGTTGCTTTATTCATAAAGTATTCTAATCTCTGATCAAGGTTAGGATAGCCGATATCATCTTAGGCGTGGTGCTTAGGTATATATCTGCCCTCGTTTGCCTCGTAGCCCCACGGATTAGAAGAGGTAGGCGGCAGGTGGTGACAGCCCTGTCTGTCCTTTGTAATCCTCGACGTTCCGGCATGGCGTAGAGCTGTTGGCCGGTAATTTCTTAGAGGTCTAGGATACCCTGGTGCCCAAAGCAAGCATAGAAGAATTCCCTTCGATATAATCAGCCTTAGTGCTAAGTTATCCTCTCTACCCGGCCTTTATATACACTCGATCGATCCGGTTCAGCTTTAGTGATTAGACAAGTCCTTTACATTCCCCGTGGATTCGATACCTGGTTTACTCACGAGTGAAAACTACTACGACAGCCGTGCGCTTGCGGACTTTTTGTTTGCCACCGCTGGTGTCAACAACTAGGCAGTCCGAGTCACTCTCTAGACGCGAGGCCAATAACCCGAGCTAGATTCCCTTCGGTCTCGCGGGAACCGCCTCCGTCTACCAGGCGGCGACATCAAAGCAACTCTGATCTCTGGTCAAATTTGGCGAACTCCCCCTGGGCGGGAAACAAGTCGGACTCGTGATCATCGCAACTCCAGAAGGGAGATTTGTCCATTGGCCGGGATGCAAGCCAAAGCTTGGCGCCACTCCACAAGAAGACTTGGACATGTCTCGCATCATCGCGTGCATTGATCCACTACCTTTTGAGCACAAAGAGATGCTAGACTCCTCAAGCGAAAGCGGCTCCACTCTCCCTACATCCTCAAGCATGGGAAGCTTCTCACCAGACGTCAAGCAATGGTGATCACTGGCAACGAAGATCAAGTTTGCAATGATGAGCCATCCATGGCAAACAAGACCGCAGACGATCGGGATAAAGCATAGGCAACGTAATGCTACTCGTGCAGATCGACGTTGCCGAGCCAACCGCAGACTACCTCCGCAGAACCTGGAAGAGAAATTCATGCAAGTCGCCGGCCAAAATGTCTACACCAACGCCACAGCCAACATCCTGGTTGTCGCACAAGGACTAGAAACTCTGAATCAGACCCCGGAAGTCCAACGCATGAAGACGATGCTCGAAACAGTAGTAATTCAGCATGATGCAATGCACCCTGCTCAATCAATCACCAAGACCAAAACTACAAGTCGACATGGTAGCAGTCGCAACCCTGATGGAGGCAATCACGGCAATCCATCTCACCATCCAAGCAGAGACAGCCGAGAACACGACAACGCGGGCGGCATGGTAGTCGGCGCTGGAGGTAGAAACCACGGCGCCAGACCTAGCCACCACGTTGCCCAACAGAGCCACAATCGCGGGCATGGCGACAACAGCGATAGAGACGGATGTCGCGACTACCACGATGATGATAGTTATCTGTGACACCAGCTGCAGAGCAAAGACGCACGCATTGTCATCTCCGCACGTGCCCGCGATCGTGAAGAAGAAGAACGCAGGCGGTGTCAGGAGTACGACCAGATCTACGGGCCTCCAGGCCAAGGCCACCACAAAGTTGGCAAGTATGAAGGATTCCCAGTTTTCTCAAACCTCATCCGAGCTACTGCATGGCCCGAGAAGTTTAAATCGTCCAGCATCAAGAGATACGACAGAAAACGTGATCCCGAGCAATGGCTCCGCATCTACTACTCGGCGGCAAAGGGAAACACCGATACCATGTGCACCTACTTCTCGGTGGTCCTCGATCAAGCTCCTCTGAATTGGTCGGAAGGACTAAAGCCCAGCTCCATCGACTCCTAGGATGAACTCTGCAGGATCTTCATCAACAACTTCCAGGGTTTGTGGCAAAAGCTGGGACTCGCATTGACCTCGCCCAGCGCAAACAAGGCCAAAACGAGTACCTCCGAAGCTACATCCGCCGATTCTGGGAAAAGCGTGCAACATGTGTGGGGCTCACTGACCAAGATATCATTGACTGCTTTCACTGGTCTCACTGATCCCACGCTGCATCTAGACTTCGAAAGAAACAGGCCAAAGATGGTGGAAGCCATGCACGACCGCGTCAACCGATGGGCCGATGCTGAAGACATGCTACGCGAAAGGTTCAACCGAAACAAGTCGGGAGGTGATAGCAACAACAACAACGACAAGAACAAGGGCAAGCAAGTTGAGAGTAGCAGCAAATGCGACTGCAACAACAACAAGAAGTGCAAGCCCGAGGACTCTGTCAACATTGCTGAGCGAGGACCCTCCCGCAAGAAGTTCAAGAAGCTCCTCGATAAGAAATGCCCCTTCCACCTAAAGGACAAACACTCCAGCAGGGAATGCTTCGGGCTCAAGAAGGCTTTCGGCACCGTAGATGCTTCCAAACGCAACGAGGCCAACAACAATGGAGGAAGCAAGGACGACAGACACTAGCTATCAACAAGCCGACAAGGTTGTCAATGTCATCTTTGGAGGGATAGCTCTGACGGACTCAAAGCGCAAGCAAAAGCTAATCAATCGAGAGATTGGGTGCATCGAGCTAGCTATTCCCACCTTCCTGAAGTGGTCAGAGGTCCTGATAAGCTTCTCCCGCGACAACCAGTGGACCAACATAAAGAACCCAGGAAGGTACCCTTTGGTACTAGACCCGGTGGTGGTAGGTGCACGGCTCACGAGGACACTCATCAACGGCAGAAGCGGACTCAACATCCTGTTAGCCAAGACCCTGAAGAAGATGGGCTTGGACATCTCCAACCTCCTCAAGCCCACTGATTCACCTTTCTACAGCATCGTTCTAGGCAATGCTGTCGTGCCCCTCGGTAGGTATCACTTCCAGTTACATTTGGTACCGAGGCTAACTACAGAACTAAGTACATCACATTCGACATCGCCAACTTTGAATCATCGTACCATGCCATCTTGGGGAGACCAGCTCTGGCAAAATTCATGGTGATACCATACTACATCTACCTCATCCTGAAGAAACCAGGCCCTAAAGGGATTCTATCTCTAAATGGTGACTTGAAGACCTCCTACGATTGCGACACTGAGGCAGTGCCGATTGCTACAAGTCTACAGCAACTGAGCCAGGCAGCAATCATAGCAGCAACGGCGAAACAACTCGAAAATGCAGAGTTGGACATCCCAACGAAAAAGCCAGCCACGTCAACCATGAAGCCCTCCCAGGAAGTTCCTATCAAGGCGATTGACCTAGGGACGGGCGACCCCTCCAAGACAGCGTTGATCGGCGCTGACCAATCCATCACATAGGAAACCACACTCACTAGCTTCTTACGAGACAACCGCGACATCTTCGCATGGAAGCCATCTGACATGCCGGGAGTCCTAAGGGAGCTTGCTGAGCAAAAACTTAATGTTGATCCAGCCGTCAAACCACAGAAACAACGTCTACGACACTTCGCCCAAGACAAGAAAGAAGCCATCCACACGGAGCTAGCAAAATTACTAGCAGCCGGGTTCATTAAGAAAGTATTCCACCCTGACTGGCTAGCTAATCCTGTCTTGGTACCAAAGAAGAATAACAAAGAGTGGAGAATGTGTGTCGACTACGCCGACCTAAACAAGCACTGCCCAAAGGATCCTTTCGGGCTATCTTGCATTGATCAAGTGCTGGACTCAACAGCCGGATGCTCATTACTCTGTTTCCTCGACTGCTACTCAGGCTATCATCAAATTAGCCTGCAAGATGAAGACCAGATCAAGAAGGCATTTATCACTCCGTTGGGCGCCTATTGCTATACAATGATGTCCTTCAGACTCAAGAATGCAGGGGCAACATATCACCTCGCAATTCAGAGTCGTTTGAAGGCTCAGATTGGCCACAGTGTTGAAGCCTACGTTGATGGCGTCATGGTCAAGACAAAGAACCCAGACAGCCTCATTGCCGACTTGTCCAAAACTTTCTCACATCTCAGGGAGTTCCAATGGAAGCTCAACCCAACCAAGTGTGTGTTTGGCGTGCCCGCAGGCAAATTGCTAAGCTTCATAGTCAGCCACCATGGGATTGACGCCAATCCCAAGAAAATCATTGCCATCACATCCATGAAGCCCCCCAAGTCTCTCAAGGACGTCGAGAAGCTGACAGGGTGTATGGCGGCCCTCAACAGATTCATCTCAAGACTCGGTGATAGAGGATTGCCTTTCTTCAAGCTCCTCAAGAAGCAGGACAAGTTCGTATGGACTATGGAAGCTGATGCGGCGTTCGAAGACCTCAAAACTTTCCTCCGAACACCATCAGTTCTTACTGCACTAGCTGATCAGGAACCACTGCTCCTCTACATTGCAGCCACAACCCATGTGGTGAGCACTGCAATTGTAGTCGAGCGGGAGGAACCCGGCCATGTATTTAAAGTACAGCGGCCCGTCTACTTCATCAATGAGGTGCTCATGGAATCAAAAGTACGCTACCCCTAGGTTGAGAAGCTGCTCTATGCTGTCTTGACCACATCTTGCAAGCTGCGCCACTACTTCGACGCTCACCGAGTTGTGGTAGTTACATCTTTCCCAATCGGCGACATCCTCCACAATCGGGGCGCGACCGGGCGAATTTTCAAATGGGCGGTCGAGCTGGGTTCTCATACCATCGACTTCGTCCCACCCGCCACGATCAAGTCTCAGGCTCTGGTCGATTTCATCGCTGAATGGACTGAGATACAACAAGCAACACCCGAAGAACCTCCAGAACACTAGATCATGTACTTCAACGGGTCGATGAAGCTTGAAGGATACCTGGTTTACTCTCTGGTGAAAGCTACTTCGACAGTCGTGCGCTTGCGGACTTTCTGTTTGCCACCACTGGTGTCAAAAAGCTTTCTGGCGCCATTGCCGGGGAGCGGTAGCTGTGTTGTCTAAGATCCATGGTTGCCCGTTTATCTTTTCTTTTTATTCTTTAGCCATGGACTCCCCTCAAATCCATGAGTTCTCTGCTCCAAAGGGCGAACTTCTGGAGCCGCATCTCTCGTCAAATCCCATATTAATAGATAGCTATGGGTTTCACCCTGCCTTCATAGCTATGGTCCAGGAGAAATCCTTCTCAGGACGTGATGGTGAAAACCCATACCATCATTTGCACGAATTTGAATTGCTCTACTCGTGTCTGGTCATATCAGGCATGATGCAAGCGACGATTAGATGGAAGCTCTTCCCGTTTTCTCTAAAAGAGAAGGCGAGGAAATGGTATGACCACACCGTTGGGCTAACGAAAGGTGAATGGGAAAAGTTACGAGATAAACTCTATCTAGAGTACTTCCCCGTTCATCTGATCTATGCCCTTTAGAAGGAAATTATTAACTTGAAGCAAAAGGAGAAGGAAACGATCGCGGCAGCATGGGACTGATTCCAGGACTCATGTCTTACCGGAACGGATCTAGGCGTTCTGAACTATATGCTTATGCAGCATTTTTGGTACGGTTTGACTAGTGAAGATGCCCGATTCGTTGATATAGTCACCGGAGGATCGTTTTTACATATAACACTGGGAAAAGGAAAAGAGGTCATGGCAGCAATTCGAGAGAACTCTCCTGCTGCCACGGACGAAACCGAGCAAGAAAATCTCCAAGTAATCCCTACATTAACCATTGACTTGCCCAAATGAGACCCAGCTCCTGAGACCTCATCCGTTGAGGTAGAGGAAACCCAACCTCTCGAATCTCTTTTTGATTTCGAGGAAGATCTCTTTGAAGATTTTGGGAATACCTTGAACTACACCATTCAAAAAGACATACGGTAGAGACCATCTCCATCCAATTGGAGACAAAATTCCTTAACGAAACCGTGTGGGATCTTATTTCCATCCTAAACACGGAGTGGTTAAATGAAGTTGAGTCTTCTTCCAAAATTATTCGGATTAACTCATATTCACAAATCATTCAAGGTTTCGTGAGGAAGGAGTCGTAGAGATCCTTTATAACCCAACAGTTAGGGCCAATGTGATGTCCAGTTCCTTTGCGTATATCCTTGGATGCAACCACAACCTAACCCCAGCAACCAAACTCATCAAGACACCTTCCGGTCGCATTCTCGAGAGCCTCGGCATAGCATGATATTTTCTCCTTCAGTGCAACGGGATAGAGATGAGTCTAGACTTTTAAGTCTTTGAAACATCAGATTTCGACCTCATGATAGGATACACTATCGAGCGCCTCCTTCAGGATGTAACCTCAGAAGGGAATCTCCTTGCCGAAGTGGGAAGAAATCTCCTCACTGTTCCTTTACCGAGGGTCAAAAACTACATAGCTGAACTTCAGGTACAGCTTGACCCAGCCGAGGTAGTGAAGTCTTTCCAATCAAGTGACCCATTTGAGTCATTTCTGGAAGAACAAGTTCATGACTTTATTGAAGAAGAAGATGACTTGTCTGAGCCGCTTGAAGCTAAGGAGGTACCTAAACCGTGTATAGAGCTAAAACCCTTGCCCGCTGGCCTCCACTATGTCTTTCTCAATGACGACAGGGACTCCCTTGTCATCAATAGTGACAAGCTGTCACAGGACAAGAGTGATAGACTCATCAAGGTCCTCGAGAAACACCGCTCGGCATTCGGGTACTCCCTCAAAAACCTTAAGGGAGTCAGTCCCGTGCTCTGCACCCATCACATTCCCATAGATCCATCTTCTATACCATCTAGGGAGCCTCAACATTGGTTGAACAATGCGATGAGGGAAGTCGTAAAGAAAGAAGATTTAAAACTCCTTCATGCTGGGATCATCTATTCTATCACTCATAGCGAATGGGTCAGCCCTGTCCAAGTAGTGCCTAAGAAGGGAGGTATGACCGTCGTAAGTACGGAGAAAAATGAGCTGATACCTCAGTGAACCATTACTGGATGGCGGATGTGCATTGATTATCGTTGGCTTAGCAAGGCAACGAAGAAGGATCATTTCCCGCTCCCCTTCATCGATGAGATGTTAGAGAGGCTCGCAAACCATTCCTTCTTCTATTTCCTTGACGGGTATTCCGGCTACCACCAAATTCCCATCCATCCTGACGATCAGGAGAAAACCACCTCCACATGGCCTTATGGAACGTATGCATACCGAAGAATGTCGTTTGGATTATGCAATGCACCAGCATCATTCCAGAGGTGCATGATGTTTATCTTCTCAGAGATGATCGAGAAAATCATGGAAGTTTTCATGGATGACTTCTCAGTCTATGGAAAAACCTTTGATCATTGTCTGCAGAACTTGGACAAAGTATTGCAAAGATGCCGAGAAAAAGACCTAGTATTAAATTTGGAAAAATGCCATTTCATAGTCCGAGAAGGTATAGTGCTAGGACACTTAGTGTCCAAGAGAGGAATAGAGGCAGATAAAGCTAGGATTGAAGTAATAGAAAAGGTTCCACCTCCAACCAACGTCAAGGGAATCCAAAGCTTTCTAGGACATCCAGGGTATTACCGTCGATTAATCAAGGATTTCCCTCAAATCGCAAGACCCCTCACAAGTCTTTTAGCTGAGGATGTACCTTTGACTTTGATGATGATTGTTTACACGCCTTTCTAGTCTTGAAAAATGCTCTCATCTCAGCACCAGTCATTCAACTCCCCGACTAGACGCTAACTTTTGAGATAATGTGTGATGCAAGCGATTATGCTGTTGGTGCTGTTCTAGGATAGACCAAAAACAAGAATCATCATGCTATCTCCTATGCTAGCAAAACATTGACACGAGCTCAATTACATTATGCAACCACTAAAAAAGAACTCTTGGCTGTGGTCTTTGCTATTGACAAGTTCAGATCTTGCTTGGTTGGAGCCAAAGTTATTGTTTACATAGATCATCCTGCTTTAAAATACCTGCTCACCAAGAAAGATGCTAAATCCCATCTTATCCGCTGGATTCTTCTACTCCAAGAATTTGACTTAGAAATTAAAGATAAGAAAGTCGTAGAAAATTCAGTAGCGGATCATTTGTCGTGCATGCAATTCACTGACATACAGGACTTGCTGATAAATGACTTCCTACGCGACGACACCCTACTTCTGGAGACGCGATCCCTGGTATGCGAATATTGTGAAATTTATAGTTGCAGGGTATGTACCACCAGGGGAAAACAAAAGGAGACTCATCTACAAGAGTAGACTACACCTTTGGGGCGAACCATACCTATATAGTGTATGTGCTGATGTCATGACTAGGCGATGTGTACCAACCAATGAAGCAAGAAAGATCATCAAGCAATGCCATGCATCCCATATGGAGAACACTATGGGACATCGGAATAAGATAAAAAATCTAGCAGAGTGGATTCTATTGGCCTACCATGTATGAAGATAGAAAAGAATTCATTCGAAGATACCTGCAGTGCAAGAAGCACGGAGGGATCACATCATGAGACGCAATGCCACTCACAGACAACTTACAAGTCAAGTTGTTTGATGTCTGGAGCATTGATTTCATGGGACCCTTTGTCAAATTCTATGATAGCGAGTACATTCTCATGGCGGTTGACTATGTCTCAAAATGGGTTGAAGCAATGCCATGTCGAGCCGCTGATTCCAAACATGCATGAAAGATGTTCCATAAGATCATCTTCCCGCGATTTGGAACAACTAGGATGGTGATCAGTAATGGAGGATCACATTTCATTGACAAAACCTTCCACAAGTTTCTGGTAGAATTGGGGGCAAAACACAACATCGCTACACCATATCACCCCCAAACAACCGGTCAAATCAAGAACATTCTGCAGAAAACCGTAACCGAAATGGGAAAAAGATGGAAGATCAAGCTACCTGATGCTCTATGGGCATATAGAACGACATAGATAATGCCTATTGGAATGTCCCCATATCAACTAGTTTACGGCAAGACTTGTCATTTGCCAGTGGAATTAGAGCATCGGGCACACTGGGCAATAAGGAAATGGAACATGGATCTCCCAGTAGCCCAACAGATGAGGAAGATACAGTCGTCAGAACTAGAAGAACGGAGGGACAAGACATACCACAATGCCAGGATCTACAAGGAAAGGACTAAGAGATGGCACGACAAGAGGATCAAAGTGAAGGAGTTCCACCCGAGATATAAGGTATTACTTTTTAATTCTAGGGTGAAGCTATTCGGACATAAGAAACTTAGAAGCAAATTGGAAGGATCGTTCGTTGTTGTAAAGACTTCATCACACGGAGCCATCACACTCCAAGACGATGAAGGTAACCTCTTCAAGGTAAATGGTAAACTTTTAAAAGTTTTCTTTGAACCCAACAATAAAGTAGAAGAGGAATTTGATGTGATCAATTTGGGCATGGATGATTCCCACCTATAAATACACTTCACCGTAGTCCTAAGCCCTTGTTGCACCCTTATCACATACTGCAGGGCTATAGGAATCTATCACGATGCGCACACGGAAAATGAAGGCGATTGGGCTCAGGCCCAGGTTGGTCGACGGCCGTTTGAGCCCGATCAGCCCTATCTTTCGCGCACGCTCCTCCCCAACGTCCTTGAGGCCGTTCCATGGTGGAGGGGCGATTTTACCTTTGTTTGACCCAAGAAGAGAGCCTTTTCTCTTTAAAATTCACAGACCCTCTTCTTCCTTCCTCCTCTTAGTTCTTCCTCGCCCCCATTCTGAAATTCTTGAGCCAAACACTCCCACATGAACAAGATGGCCGAAAAGAGTCGCCCAGCCTCTCGATCAACGTTTGATCTTGATGGCGAACCAACTTTGGCCAACCAAATTGTCCCTTTCAACATCAAATCAGCTATGGCAGTCGTCGTCTCGCCCCTGGCAAGCACCCCACCAGAGGTGGGCACGAGAGGGCGTAGTAGGGGGTCGACTGACCCCTCAGGTCGGGTGACGGGCCCTAGCGGCCCCTCGGCACCCTGTTCGGTGGCGCGTTCCCACTCCCCTAGGAGACCTCTGAGGCGTGATGCGCGATTGTCTAACCCATACAGAAGGCCAACGACGGGGCAGCTGACACCAAAGAAGGTGACAGAGGCCATTCCCACCAAGGGGGATGGCCTCCCGACTCTTCAACCTGGGGAGAAGCTCAAGGAGGTGGAGAAGAATAAGTGGGATCATGTCGTGGCGTATCATTACACATATGATTTCTCCATTTACTCACCCAAAAGCACTCCCGAGCAGCAATTCCGAGACTTTGGGGAGTAGAAGCCCAGAGGCGGCTATGGGAAGGGGCTATTCCCCCCTCTCACGCCGAAGGAAAGGAAGGAATTGGAGGAGTCAGTGGAATCCTCTCCCGCTGGCAGGATTAAGAGACACATCTCTCCTCCTCTGATTCATAGGCCGGCGGGTCAGTATGAGAGTGATGATGAGAAGAAGACCCCCAAGGCCCCCTCCAATACAGAGTTGCTTGAGCTCGTTAAAAAGCTCACTCGTGAAAATTCTAAATTGGAGAAAAAGTTCGCTGAAGAGCGACTTGCATTGCACGCTTGAGTTTGCAAGACGATTTTGATAGTTGCACAAGGCAACGGTTGTCAATCTCAAGCATTTTGCTGAAGCCTTGGGAGATGAGGAGTTATTCAATGCCCCTTGAGGTACTAGGCTTTAGTATAATAAGCACATTAGTCTTTTATTTAACTATTTGATTTATTCCTTCATTTGAATTCTGTAATGTGCCTCTGGTTTATCATTAATAAAATAAAGTTTTAGTATAGTAGGATTGCTCTTTTGTGTTTTCACATGGTTTTGAATAAAGGTACAGTGTGGGGGAACCCTTTTCACCAAAAGACCAAAGGAAAATAGAGACACACGCCCTGGAACAGTGCCACACAAAGAAAAATAGAGTACACAAAAAAGACCAAGACCAAAGGGGCCACCGCCAGGTCGCTCGACCCCACCATGTCAACCGACCTAGCAAAGACCCCATCTGGCCTCCACTTCTTCCTGAACATTGGTTTGACTCTTATTTTCACTGTTTCAGTTGATTCTTGATGAAAATCGATCCTAGAATTTAAAGCTCGAATAAAATCAACCCCTTTACATTTCCCCATCACATGAATGCTATGATTAACTTACATATATTTTATTCCCTATACCTTTTGGCCTATGGATATCCTCACATAATTAGGAACTCATATCATCTAAGTTATTGCATTTTGAGATATGGCTTAAGCATGGAAGATATTCTTGCTTTATCAAGCACTAGGAGTTTATAAAAAGTTTTAAAAACTTGTTGGCCCTGCCACGCTGCTCATGAGTTTTGAGTGACAACCACATTTATCCATATCTCGTACATTACCTTTGAGCTTTGAGTTGTTTCAAGGTTGTGTGACCATTGTTAGAGATGTTTCATGTTCTTAAAGTCAAGATCACGTACACTCCACCATGAGATGCTAAAACCTTACACTGAGGGTAAAGCAAAAACATGCCTTCCATCTTGTATAAAAAGAAGATGTTGGTTACATGCATAGAAAAATATACTAATGCCAAAGGGCATGAAAAACAAAGAAAAAAAAGGGAGAAGGAGAAAGAAAGCAATAGCCCACATCTGAAAAGAAAAAAAGGGGAAAGGTCACAACAAAATGGAGTACCATTATTTCATTCTCCTCTGTACCACACACTTGCACATCTTGGCTCGGTTACATGACTTGTCTCTGACTTGGATCCTAACTTTGAAGTGACAACATAAGCAAATAAGGTATGCATCAAAAAGCTCCACATAGAAGGTTCTATTTTGGAGAGAAGATGAGTGTTGTTCCCAATTACTAAAAATGAGAGTTTTTAGAGAGAAACTATTTGAGGAGCAAGGCATACCACAACAATTATTATCCTAGTTAGTTCAAAGGTGTGGCCGATAGAATTTTATGAAAATTCGGCATGATTAATATAAAAGGAGAGCATGAGTCATTTGGCCACAAGTAGTAGTTTGGTGTAGTGGTACGGGAAGCTATGCGCAAAGCAAGAGGTCACGGGTTTGAATCATGAAGAATGCAACAAGTCCAAAATATTGTGCAGTTGGAGATAATGGTGCCCAGTTCATGGGGGTGGCCTCCCATGTGGTTAAATTTTTTTTCCACCCATTTAACATTTTTATTTGATTTTTTATTTTTTGTTTCTAAAATTATTTTCACAGCCGGTTTTTAACACAGCTGTGAAAATAATTTTCACAGCCGATTTTAACCGGTTGTGAAAAAGGGATTTTCAGTGCCACTTGATCAGCACCACTTTTCAAAACCGGCTGTGTTGCTCTTTCTGTAGTAGTGTTTATGGAAAGACATTCACTGAATGCCTCACAAACCTAGACAAAGTCCTAAAGAGATGTGGGGAGAGGGATCTTGTCCTGAACTAGGATAAGTGCCATTTCATGGTACATGAGGATGGCATAGTTCTCGGACATATATAGAATATCCGAGCGTGGCACAGAGGTGGATCGCGCTAAGATCGAAGTAATTCAGCAAATTCCACCTAGAGCATAAAATAGACCATGCTAACCATCAAAAGAGAGAGAGGATAAAGTTGCTAACTCTATACGGCTACATCGACCAAGGTCAACTAATTAGCATGACTAATCCAGTTGATAACGACACAGCCGCTGGCTCCGGCAATGGCCCCGTGTCTCAGGAACAATCTAAACCTTTTTTGGTTCTTCATTTTGTTCATGTCTAATATGAGTTTAAACTTGAACACAAGTACATATCATATTGTCACAAGATCACTAATGCTTATCATGATTTACATGTTTAAATTTGGAATTAAGATATGCCAGAAAATGCTTATAATTCTAACACCAGGATTGCTCCAAACCATATAAAGATATATTTGTTTGCTTAACCCTAGCAGGTACTTCCATTTCCATTGTTCGCATAAAATACACTTGTAGTAAACGGTGCGTTTGATTCGATATTCTCTCCCATACAGTTATTGAGCAGATTCCAAGTACTATATCGTGCTGTCTGAGCATCCCTGAGATATATAATCACCTCTAAACAATAGCCAAAGCTCTATTCACTATTCTCTGCTGTCTTCACAGCTAGCTAGGCAGTAGTTTCAGTGATCTCCTTTGCACCAGATAATATAACGACATACAATATAGTTGATAACAGAGCGACATTCTGCAGCTAAAAGACGACATTCCTCTAACCATGTGCCCATGCATGTGCTGTACTATTTGCATGATGACTACCCAACAACTAATAATCTGACCTGACTCTAATACTCGCTGACAACCCTTCAGTACACTTAAACAGCTGCTGAACATAGTGACCAAGTTTGTCGGGGAGTGCGAAACCAGCTCAGTAGCAAGACAAGCAGAGTGTAGTGCATTTCTGTACACAGCAACATTTGCATCTGCCGCAGCATACACGCTTTTAGCAATGTGTAGGAACCTATTCCACAATTTCCAGCTTTCCGCTTTCCTAGAGATGTACAAGCTTGATGCGCCCCTGCTGTCAACATAGCAAATCATAAACTGCAAAAAGTGTTCGTTTGAGGCACGCTCGAGCGGCTGATTTTGCGTCTAAGCATGTGCACATGTGTTCTTAACTTCCTCATTGAATTGAATGTCGACAACGAGATTATTCAGTATATGTTGCCCAGGGCATGTTGTATTGCACTCTGCCAGATGCACTATAATGTTGCTAAATGCTATGCAGGGAAACTTGAGTTCGATCTCTTTCATAGGAAATGTTTAGATCTAGATATGGGCTTGTAAAACGTCTGTATCCAAGGCAGTGCAAAACAAAGTGACAAATGCCAAGGCGCTGTCGAAACCTATTCTATCAGCTAAGGACAAAAGCGCTATTAGAATGTCTTTTGGTATATATGTTTTCTTGTTTCGATAAAAATAAGAAGCAAACAAAAGGAGTTGCATGGAGAAGAGGGAAGAGGGAATATGTACTGTGTGGAGAATGGAATCCAAGTACTGATACAGCCATACAGGCATCGGAAGAAATATATCCTAGAAAGGGTGTCCCGACATCACATGTGCCTGGATTAATTTTCTTTTCGTTCCTGCAATGTGTCAATAAGGGCTTAATTAGTGGGCACGGGAGGGAAAGATGAACGTCATTCTCTCTTTCGGTCTCTCTCAACAACACCCCCCCCCGGTTACCAAATGAGCCGAGATTGATTCAGCTGGTCAGGAGAGATTTGATTTCTTATCGCATGGAACTTATTTGAACAAGGGATTAAACAAAAAACTATATTTTTATAGAAAACATAGCAAAACAATGAAAGTTCATGGTCTTGTTATTACATCATTTGGCAAACCAATCGAGCTACTATGGATTTTCAACCTAAGTACAGTATCATTTTGGGACAAAAACAATGATGTTGCATTGTGCAGTCAATTCATGGAACTACGGGCACTTGCATTGAAAGACTGAAGAAAATAAACATCAAAATGAATATCTCAAACAAACATTTATATGAAGGAAAGGTGAGGAAATACAAAGCATTTCCATTGTTATCCAGATACAAGTGTTGGAATTAACAGAGCCTACTTTAATTTTGACACTTCTCCAAGCCTAAGCTCAAGATCTAATTCTTCAACTGGGGAGCTGGGACAAAGTTTTAGTACCTTTGCACCATTTGGCTTGTCATCACCATCATATTTGTCAACTCCTTGAAGGTTTCCAGTGGAAGAACACAATACCAAAGGGGATACATCCAAATCCTGTCTTCTTCTTTTGAAACTAACATGGAAAATCTCTTCATCATCACCAGCAAGGAAATCCCTTCTTGTCCGGCAACCAAGAACACTAAGCTTCAGTTTCGCTCTCCGGAGATGCAATTCTGTGTCCGAACACAACCTTTCTGCTGGTTTAGGATGATCTTGGGATAATTGAGAAGCATCTAGAATCACCTTTTCCTTACCATAATCATTATTGTAAACTTGAAGCGAAGTAAGTGGAGCACTCAAGACTTGTTTGCCCCAAACAGTTCTCGTGGTTGCAGCTTGAACAAAAGATCTAGAAGAACATGGAGGAACACTGCACATGACATTAGGGTTAGTCTCGGTGCCAGGAGCACTAGGGTTTACAACATAGGCCTGCCGTAAAGCAGCAATTTGAGGAGGGCAGGGCTGGATCAAGTAGCTTTGATAGTCTGGCACGATTTGGTTATTGCTGGTTGCACCATCATCAGCCTCCCCTGCGAGCTTGAGCCTTGCCCTGTCCCTCCTGTGCACATTCATGTGCCCACCAAGTGCCTGGGCTGACCGGAACTCCCTGCCACAGAAGCTGCACGAGTAGGACCTTGGCGGCCAGACGCAACCTCCGAGATGCCCTACTGTGTCCTCGGCGAAGGCACGCTCCTCCCATGACTCGGAGTAGGATCCTGAGCTGCTACCTCCTCTGGCGATGGCGATTCCGTTGGTAAAGAGAGGCCCCTTCTGACCACTAAGCTTTCTTCTGTTCAGCATCCAGTACCTTGTTGGATCCATGAAACGACCCTAATCTCACTGCTAATTAAGATCTTAACAAAAATAAGGCCACAATTGAAGGAAAATGCTAGATGCAGAGTTGAGGCATCAGAATAAAATAGATCTAAGAAGGACAACGACCTAGCTAAGAACAGGAAGCAAAGAAGAGGAGGAAGAAGCTACAAGGGAGGTCAGGAGGTTGCTTGAGATGCTTGTCTTTGTGGATTCGTACTGACCGGTCTTTTGCTTGCCGGAGTAGTCCGCCAACTAATATTTGTGACTAACGAGAGGGCCCACACTTCTCATTTTGTAACTTGAAGTACTCGAACTATTTCTGGAGCGGAATGGAAAGTGGCATCATATTGAATCTCAAGCTTTTGATAATGATATTTGTCAGTGTGTCCTACTATTTATAAGTACTACTACAGAAAACATTTGTAAGAGTCAGGGATTTTTTAGAGGTGGACTAAAAGGTGACGCGCCCCTACAAAAGCGCGCGCTACTATAACTAAGAGTCACCCCTATAGAACGATTTCTAGGGGCGGGTCATGCCATGAGCCGCCCCTGGAAAGGGCAGCATTTGCACCTGCAAATGCTGCCCTTTCCAACGGCGATTGAAAATTGAGTTTTTTCAAATGATCTTAGATGGGGAAATAGTCAAAATGAGAGTTGTAGATCATAATAAGTTATGAAACTTTGTAGTTGACAACTTTTTTATTTGAAGTCAACTTGTCAACGAAAACTAAGTTTGAATTTTCTCAAATTTGAAATTCAAATTTCGTAAACAACCTCGGATGGAGAAACTACCAAAATGAAACTTGTAGATTTCAAAAAGTTATAAAACTTTGTAGTTCACAACTTTTTAATTTGAAATCGTGTAGTGCCTCAAACAAGCAATTTACACTCGGTCTAGTTAATATGATAGGAATCAAAACAGCATCTAGTCACAAGTGAGAGTGTGGTGCAGCGGTAGAGGAGGTTACGCGCGAGAGAGAGGTAGTGGGTTCGAATCCCATTGGACGCATTGCGCGCGAATTTTCCGCGAAAAATGCCAGCGACTTGCTATTATTTTCGGTGCTTTTCTGGTCGGCAGAAAATAACTTTATCGTGTGTCTGGAAACACCATCTTTAGGGGTGGGTGGCATGGCCTGCCCCTGGAAACACCATTTTTAGGGCAGGCCATGCCATTACCCGCCCCTGAAAACTCGTGCAAATGGCCATTTTTAGCAGCCAACAGCAGGGACGGATTTCAGCGCCGCCTCTGCAAACGCCCGCTAAACCATCCCTGCAAACGTTTTCTGTAGTAGTGAAGGTTAACTGCGATTAATTCCTCTCCCTAGAGAATTCTTTGTTCATTTCTTCTGGTGGGGTCCAAACGTGGTCCCGACAATATATGTATTACAGTCCTTAGTTATATGTCTTCATTGCTGAGTGTAAACCCTGCTGTTAGACTATCAGCGATTTAAATGTCAACCCTCCAAACTAACGTGCTATAGTCAGGATAAATTTTACTATTATTTAATTTTAAAAAGGTTTCTTAGAGGCAACTCATGCAACAATTTAATATTGCTGGGGATAAAGTTGTGTTTTCACTTTTGGTTGCTGTATTCATTATGTTAGTAAAAAGGAAATGGAAACATCTCACTACTGGAAAACTCGCTATCAGTACTGGGTGGTAAACCTCGTAGGTACCGGTTCCACGACCGGTACCGCGTAACCGAGACTAAAGGCCTCGGTCTTTGGTACCGGGTGTAGAACCGGTACCTATGAGGGCCATTGGTACCGGTTGGTGCGTATCCTATGGGGGAGACCAATTGGTACCGGTTGGTGTTACCACCCGGTACCAAAGGTATTTGGTTCTTTTTTAAATGTGTGCAGTTTTTGTTTATTAGATGCAATTCATCTACGTGTGTACGTACACGTCATATGTCTTACACAATCTTTCACGCAATTGCAATTATCATAGCTATACATATATTACAGAAGTTACTTAATTCACAAATTGTTTACAATTGACGAGCAGAACTGGAAGAAGGGGCGAAAAGGTAGCGATATTGAGAAATATCACGTCTATCATGATGGTACTCTCCATTTGGATTTATAACAGGTTCCATAATGAATCCAAATAGTTGGTCCGCAATAGCTTTTGCTTATTCTCTCATCGGGAGCTCTTCATGATAAAACATCCTCTGCATTAATCACATATGAGAACATTTTAATCAAATTATTCATGACATAACACTAGATTATACACATTAAATAACAAATTATATGTAAGTATGAATTGTTTGATTTCATACCATGAGATCTTTGGTAGTCGGTTTTTGTGGACAAATAAAGATGTGGATCTACTGGCAGACGTAGTATCCACATAGATTTGTCCCTTGTTCCTGTCTGATACACTCAAAGTGGAGAAGAATAAAGTTAGCCATCACAACTATATATGCGGGTACTCCAGCCACATACCGGAAAGTCTGTCTTCACATCCAATTTTTCTTTGAAATTTCATCGAACATTTGCACGAAAACGTGTCCATGCCATGTCAATCAGTTCTAAAACGGGTTGGTATTTGTCTCGTGATTTCCGTATTGAGTCCAAGACAAAAATACGATCGGTGTTTATGAGAAACACAAGGAGTATCCAGTGGAAGATGTAGATATATACAAATACATGCACAAGTGTTGAGAACAAATTCTTAAATTTATACATATATATAGAGAAGTACTCACTTGAAATTGTAAGGCAGAAGAATGTAATTCTTGCTTCTTTGTCTCTCCAGGTTCAAGTATATGTTGTCTACCATCTGTAGTGGCTTACCGGGTACAAGTACAACATTTATCATCAATGGATCCGTGAAGCCGATATCATTGTACGATTTTTCGTGGCATTTATGGATCTCCATCCTACATGACAAAAATAGGTTGTTATTGTTGCAAATTATAATTAAGGCAACAAGTATTGTGAGAATAGATCAGCGAAATAAACTTACACAACCCAGTAGCTCATCAAAGAGAGGTCTATGGCATCTTGATGGTACAGCATATACACATCCTTGAAATCCATAATTAAGAGACTCGGCCCATGGAAGTAATCACGGTCTTGTATCAAAACATTGAGCATCTCTCTACCCTGTTTGGACATCTTCATGTACCACTATGGAATTGGTATGCTTGAGTGGTAAGTAGCTTCAGAGAAAATGGGGGCACCATTGGTTCGCTGTACCGAAATTCCCAATGTGTCACTGTTGCCTTAGGAAGTTCGCCCTCTAAAAGTTTTGACGGTGAGAGGCCCGTTTCCGCGACCATCTAAGCAAGTGCTTTGTCGTCAAAATTTTGTTGCACTTGTGTCTGGGTAGCCGCATCCGTCCTCTTAGCTGAGCTCTAACCGACTTGTTTCTTCTTAGGAGTGGCCGCCTTCTTGCCCGAGACTCCATTGCTGGCTTGTTTCTGCTGACCAGCGGCCGTCTTGTTACCAGAGCCTTCACTGACTTGTTGCTGATAAGACTTTGCAAACTGGCGGTCATAGTCAGATACTAAGAATCTCTTCTGATTCGCCACGCTCATTGATCTAAAAAAGTTCTTCACATTTGGATCTATTTTTACCGGCTTCTCTGGCTCATCTGGTTTGAAATCTTCTTTGACCTGGGCTTTGACCGCCATAGCAGTTTCCTCGACAGTTTGGTCGTAAGGTAACTGTAAGGAAAATGGACCTAGTGCTAGGCCATTTGTGATCTTGGTGATTGTATGACAGCATAACCATTGGGACTAACAAAGTTTGTCAAGTATCGATTTGAAGGTATTTTAGGTCCCAAGGATGGAATTCAAACCACAGTATTGTTGGAATTTCTTATAGTCGCAGATAAATCCGCAAGCGCACGGATATCATTGTAGCTTTCACCCGGAAGTATTCAGGGTATCGAATCCATAGGGAACGAGAAGGCATTATCTAATCACTAAAGTCGGCCGGATCGATCGAGTTTATATGAAGGCTGGGTAGAGAGGATAACTTAGCACTAAGCCAAGAATATAGCTAAGGGAGTTCTCTTATGCTTGCTTTGGGCGCCGGGATATCCTAGGCCTCTAGGAAATTGTCGGCATACAGCTCTACGCCGTACCCGAACGTGGAGGATTACAATGGACGTACAGGGCTATCACCACCTGCCGTCTACCTCTACTAATCTGTGGGGTTACGAGGCAAACGAGGGCAGATACATTCCTAAGCACCACGCTTTTGATGATATCAGCTATCCTAACCTTGCACAAAGATTAGAATACTTTACGAATAAAGCAACGAACCCACAAGCAAAATAAAGAACTCAACTTTCTATAACTCAAACTTAAATACTTAGCTGAATATCCCGAATACTTACTAAGAAGCTCATATCCGAATACTCCTTAAGTACCACTTTTGACTGTCAGTGACTGTCTAGTGGGTCCTCATGACGGTTCCAGGTGGTAGGGCTGCATTTGAGTACATTTAGTTTGTGAGGTAGGCCCTTCAATCCATGTGACCTCCCCTTGGACCGTTCTCATCTCTTGGATCCAACCGACATGGAATCAGCAGCTAGGATGGTCCTGCAATGTGCTTCTTTGCTGTGGTAAAAGATGGGCTCTATTGGGCTTGGGCCCGGTCGGCCGACCTGGCCCTGAGCCCAAATGTCCTCCTCTTTTGCCAGTTAGTCCCTGCACTCATATGTTCACCAAAACTTATGGAAATGATTAGATATAAGCCCTATAGCTATGGTGAAAACAATTATATATATATATATATATTCTGCAGGAACTGACAGTCAAAAGTGGTACTTAAGGAGCGTCAACAGGTATTCAAATCATGGAATCTAAGTCATGGTATCCAAGTGACAGCTGAAAAACAGACTTAGAATATTTGTAAGATATCCAAGACATGGTATTGACAAAGCCACGAGAAGAACACGCGAAGAAATGAAGCAACACACAAAGAACCAGGAGCACCGCAACAATGGTGCGTGAGCACCGCAACAGTCGGTGACCATAGGATTTTGATGGGAGAATTCAAAAGGAAGCACAACAAGTTGCGGTTCGAGAGAAGCACCAGCACCGCAACAATCGGAGCTAAGGCTGAAGTTGGAAATAGCTACTGGTTTGACCGACTATTGCGGTCGAAGCCATGAAGAAGGACCGCAACAGTCGGTGGTGGCTAAGAAGATGCAGTTCAGCTCTGGTTTGACAGACTACTGCGGGGTCCATCAATGACCAGCACCACAACAGTTGGTGGTCGCCGTATGGCCCAGTGTCAGTCGTCCAACGGCTATGTGTACGGGGGAGATCAGGAAGTTGCGGTGCAACACCAAAAGGGCACCACAACAGTCGGTCCTTTGCAGAAAAGCACCAATGGCTACATAACGGCTAGTTATCCATGTTGGGGCTATAAATACCCCTCCACCTGGCCGTTTCAAGAGTGTTAGAGCTTGGGGAAGTTGTTGGGTGTTGAAGTTCACCAATTCATGTACTCTATCCACCAAAGTGCTTAAGAGAAGATTAGGCAATTAGCAACAAGGCTTAGGCTTTGATTAGTGCTAGTTTAGGCCGCTCAGCTCTTTGCTTTAGGCTTTAGTCTAGAGTTTAGTGAGGTTTGCATACCTCTTTGCTATCGGTGCTTGCATGCACCAAGTGTTGTAAATCCGGGACGTTGTAGTCTTGCGAGACCCTCCGACAAAGCTTTGTGGAGAGGCCGCCAGTGCTTGTGCAAGGGAGGAGAGGCCCTTGGCGGTTTGTCGAAGCTCTACCATATTGAAGATGGCGGAGGTCACCGGCGAGGGGCCAAGTGGAGACCTACTCGTATTGTGGGTAGTCCCGTTGGCTATCACGAAGTTTGCCTGCCATCGAAGCTTTGCCCTAAGAAAGGGGCATTTCCCAAGAAGGGGCTCCAATGAGAAATATGGGGAGTTAGCTAACTCCCCGATACCTCGGAAAAAATCACCATGCCGAGAGTTTGCGTTCTCAACCATTTACACTTCCGCATTTATATTGTGCCCTTTACATTCCGTATTTACCTTTTCTAGAATTGCCTTGTGTAGTTGATAGGATTGGAACCTAGGGTGCAAAACTCTTTCATCGATAGAGATAGCAACACATAGAAAAACCTAGTGCACATCGAGATAGAATTTGGAATAGGTTTTTATATGTGCTCGGAGCCTTAGGTTTTAGAACACCTAATTCACCCCCCCTTAGGGTGTCACGGTCCCTTCAATTGATATCAGAGCCTCATGCTCTTATTTGGACCATTGGCTTCACTACCAAAGAGCAAAATGACATCCGAAGAGGTTAGGAGTGATATCGGTAGGCCTCCACACTTTGACAGCACTAACTACTTCTATTGGCATATTCGTATGTCATGTTTTCTTGAAGCTAGAGGCTTAGGTGTTTGGAGAGTGACGAATGAATGAATGAATGAAACCCCTAGCTCGGCCGAACAACCCCACCAAGGCCGATAGAGATGAGATGCACTTCAATGCTATTGCTCAAAATTCAATTCTTGAATCTCTTAGCTTTGATGTGTTTAATAGGGTCTATCATCTTGAAAATGCACACGAAATTTGGACCACACTCAAAGAGCTCCACGATGGCACGAGTGACGTTAAGGAGCAAAAACATATGTTGGTCAAGCAAACCTATGATTCTTTTCAGATGTTGCCAAATGAATTAGCTAATGACATGTATTCACGTTTAAATGTTATTGTCAATGAGCTAAATTCTATAGGCTTGATCAAGCTAAGTGATGCGGACATCTCAAGAAAGATCATCCATTTTCTTTCCAAGGAGAAGTATGCTCCCATTGTCACCTACTTCTATTGCATGACCAAGATGGATGAGATGAAGCCCACAAAGGTTTTGGGCAAGATCATTGCTCACGGGCTCTCAATGAAGATCACCAAAGATCCTTCTCCATCAAATGAATATGCAAGCACATCAAGCAAAGAAAAGATGGAGAATAAAGATGACAAGGAAGAATCTTCAAAATTCAAGATGAAAGCTCAAGTGCAAGAATCAAGCTCAAGTGAATCTTCAAGCTCAAGTGAAGCATCAAGTTCAAGTGGAGAAGGAAGTGAAGATGAGGATGATGATGAAGATGATGATCAATCAAGTGACTCCTCCTATGATAGTGAAGAAATCAACAAGCTTATCAAAAAGGTCACCAAGATGCTCAAGAAGATCAATGCCAAAGGTCACCTTAGTACCATAGAGCATTTGGAGAGCTACAACCGAAGGATGTTGGACAAAAAGAAGATTGCCTGCCTTGGTTGTGGTGAAAGAGGAAATCACATTGAGTATTGTCCAAGTGTGAAAGCAAGACGCAAGCGTATGAAGGAAGAAAGAAGGAAGAACAAGGAAGCAACCAAGAAGACCTTCACAAGCATCTCCAAGGGTGGGTTTGATTGGTCAAGCTCAAATGATGAAGAAATCCACCACAAACAAAAGACCTTCTTGCCATCATCAAGTTCATCGCACATTTGCCTTATGGCCAAACTTATGAGTGATAGCGATGTAAGTGATGATGACTCCTTCCCTTCAATTGAAGAGCTTGCTAATCTTGTTAAAAATCAAGAGGTAATAATTAGGAAACTCAATTTGCAAAACAAGGAACTCAAACAAAACCTAGCTAGCTCATCATCCAATTATGAAGAATTGGAAGAAAAATTTGATATGATCATTAAAGAAAATGATGAGTTAGCTAGTAAAATTGAGTTGCTTGAATCTACTAAAATTACCTCAACCAAAGCGTCCACATCTCTTTTTGATTCTAATTCTAAAAAGGATGCTTCTATCTCTTGCATTGATTTAAATGTTAAATCTTGCTCACCATCTTGCAATGAGAATGTTATTATAAAAACTCTTGATGATCTCATTGCTCAAGAAAATGAAGAGCTTAAGCAAGAAGTAGAGAAGCTCTCAAAGGACTTGAAGAGGCTCAAGAGAAAGAACAAGGAGTGCACAGCACAACCTTCTCAAGATAACTGCCCCAAGATGGTGAAGAAGCTTGAGAAGAGAGTAACCGTGAATTGCTACTCTTGTCATCAAGAATGCCACAAGTCCTATGAGTGGAAGAACAAGAAAGGGGAAGAGAAGAAAAAGAAAATCATCTCCAACACCAAAGCATACTTGAAGGTTGACAAGAAGGAGAGCACACCATACCTCCTCAAGAAGAAAGATAACAAGGTGGTGGCTCACTTGATCAACAAGCAAGTGAAGGGGTGGAACCAACCTATTTGGGTGCCAAAGGAAATCATTTTAATCATGAAGGGCACCAAAAAGGTTTGGGTTCCAAAGGCGACTTAAGAGTCTATGGGACTGGAGTGGATTTGGAGACTTGGCCACAAGAGAAGAGCAATTCAAGCAAAAGGGCCAAGTTGATCAAGATTCACATTCTACACCCAAATCCTCCATTGGTGTTTTTAGAGACTATAAATGATATTCATATTTATGCTTATTATGAATTTTTGTGGATGTAGAGACTTTAAGTGTTGTTCATATTTAGGCTTATAATGAATTCTAGACTTATGAATTTTAGATTTCTTAAATTGTAGAGGCTTTAAATATTGTTCATATTTGAAATTATATACTCATATTTGATAGTTTTGAATTTTTGTGGATGCTTTAAATGATGTTCATATTGGGGCTGAATTTTTCGTTGTATTTTGTGATTAGATGAATCGACAATAGATATACAATATGGATAGATGTTCATCTGACTTCATTAATGGCATTCATCAATTCCTCGATGTGGCACAAGCTAACTCGACCTCGGGTTTTATATGCTATCCATGCAAGGTCTGTGAGAACAACAAGGATTATCACATCTCAAAGAATGTGGTGCACATGCACTTGCTAAGGAGTGGTTCATGCCTGGCTATATCTGTTGCACCAAACACAACGAAGAGTGGATTATATTAGAAGATGGTGATGACAACATCCTAGACTTTGCATAATACGGTGCCTTTGGAGATGATATTGCAATGGGCTAGGGTGAAGCAGATGCAGAAGATGAGGATGATGATGCTTTAGGTGGCATGATCCGTGATGAAGAAAAAGGCTGCGAAAGTGAGAAAGAGCGGGTGAAGATCAAGCATTTGTTGGAGGACCACAAAACATTGTTGTACCCAGATTGCAACGAGGACAAGAAAAAGTTGGGTACTACACTGGAACTGTTGTAATAGAAGGCAACTAATGGCTTGTGTGACAAGGGTTTTAAAGAGTTAGTAAAAATGATAAAGAAGATGCTTTCAGAAGGCAACACATTGCCTGAAACAACATATGAGGCAAGAAAAATTGTTTGCCCTCTAGGACTGGTAGTAGAAAAGATACACGCATGCCCCAATGATTGTATCCTTTATCACGGCAACGTGTACGAATCTTTGGATGCATGTCCGATTTGCAATTGTTCGCGGTATAAAATCAAGAAAGACGACGCTGGTGATGTTGAGGGAGAGGCCCTCAAGAAGAGAGTCCCTGCCAACGTGATGTGGTATTTCCCTATAATACCATGTCTGAAGTGTTTGTTCGGAAACAAAGGGCATGCTACATTGATGCGGTGGCACAAAGAGGATCGGAGGAAATACAATATGTTGAGACACCACGCTGATGGGTCCCAACGAAGAAAAAATTGACAGGGCATTCCTAGGCTTTTCGGAAGATGCAAGAAACATAAGATTTGGCTTGAGTATGGATGGCATGAATCCTTTCGGTGATATGAGCATTAACCATAGCACTTGGCCCATGATTCTTTGTATGTACAACCGTCCTCCCTAGATGTGCATCAAGCGGAAGTTCATTATGATGCCAGTACTAATCCAAGGGCCAAAGTAGCCTGGCAATGACGTTGATGTGTATCTAAGGCCACTGATTGATGATCTTTTGTTGTTATGAGGCAAAGATGGAGTAAAGGCGTGGATGAGCACAAGCAAGAGAAATTTAACCTACAAGCATTACTGTTCGTGGCAATCAATGATCGTCATATCACACTAATATATAATTGTCATGACTAACTTTATTCTTCTCCACTTTCAGAGTGCCAGACAGGAACAAGGGATGAATCTATGCGGATACTATGTCTGCCAGTGGATCCACAACTTTGTTGGTCCAAAAAACCCGACTACCGAAGACCTCACAGTATGAAATCAAACCATTCATACTTACATATGATTTGTTATTTAATGTGTATAATCTAGTGTTATTTTATGGATAATTAGATTAAAATTGTTCTCATTTGTGATTAATGCAGAGGATGTTTTACCATGAAGAGCTCCCGATGAAAGAAAAAGTAAAAGCTATCGCAGACCAACTATTTGGATTCATAATGGACCAAGTTGTAAATTCAAATGGACAGTACCACCATGACAGATGTGATATTTCTCAATATCGCTCCCTACCCGCCCCTTCTTCCCATTCTACTTGTCAATTGTAAACAACTTGTGAATTAAGTAACTCTTGTAATATATATGTAGCAATGATAAAAGCAATTGCGGTACCTACAATCTTGTTGCGTGAAAGATTGTGCAAGACATATGACACGTATACACGTACACTAATTGCATCTAATAAACAAAAGCAATAGATGTTTTATGAAAAAGAACAAAAACAACAACGAAGTGTTGTTGACATGCGTCAAGAAATGTACGGGTGGGTGTTCGGTCTATTCGGTTCTTATGAATTTTTGGTTTTAAAAAATAAGAACTGGAGTTTTGAGAAAAATGATAGGAACCGAACCCAAATAGACCGACTATTTTGGTTTGGTCTATCCAGTCCACCGAAGTAACAAAATTTGATGGATATCCTTGTCAAACCTCAAAACTCTATGACAGTAATTCAAATAGGGGACCTTTAGTCCTAGACTCCTAGCCGTGTGGAGCTACCACCCGGGACTAAAGACACCCATTCTCCTAACTGTTGGATCCGGGACTAATGCCCACATTATTATTCCAGACCCAAAACCGGCCGAGGGTAAAGGGTTGGATCCACGACGGTTTCTCTACCAATGACATTTAGTTGTGGTTCAAGATTTTTATTGAATTTTTAATAATCATGTCTCCTAAATTTATTATTCCATAAGAGAGCATGGGTTGACACTACTGGAAAATGCTCTATCAGTCCAAGCTCATAGGTACCATATTTTGTCGTGTCCAATGGCTAGAAAAGGTGGCATCACCAACAGGTACAAATGTCCTGCCGCATAGGTTCCGTTTGGTGACAACAACCAGTACCAATGAGGCCCTCTTTGGTACAGGTTGGTGTCACTAACCAGTATTAAAGTGCCTCTGCATATTTTGGGACTTCTTTCTCCCCCTGCCCGAGCCATGGCTCATTTCTTCATCCTCCATGAGCTCAGGTTGGGGGAGGTCATGCCCAGTTTTTCCACAACTTTTGGAGATTTTGAAATCCAAGCCTGCTAGGAGGTTAGCAACTTCATCCTCTCTTTTTGGCAGTTAGCATGGTCTATTTTGTGCTCTATGTTTTGAGTAATTGAGTGTTTTGGATAGAAATAGGAGATTTTTGAATTATTCATCAATTTTATTATGATTTTATGGTAGAAGTGAACCATATAGATAGTTGTTGCATGTGCAGATATGATGCTAAGATTTTTAGACTTTTTTAGTTTTTATGATTATTTTTTATGTTCATATTTATGCATATTATGGCATTTAGGCTTATTATTATTTTGAGATTTTTGGTGACTATAAGTGATATTCATGTTTAGACTTATTACGAACTCTAGAATTATAGTTTTTTTAGAGGCTTGAAATCATGTTCATGTTTACGCTTATTCTGAATTTTAGATTTCCTAAATGGTAGAGAGTTTAAATATTGTTCATATTTTGGCTTATTATGAACTTTAAAATTATATAATGTTAGAGACTTTAAATGATGTACATATATATGCTTGTTATGGATTTTAGATTTCCTAAATGGTAGAGACTTTAAATAATGTTCATATTTAGGCCTATTATGAATTGTAGAATTATATAATGTTAGAGACTTTACATGATGTCCATATTTATGCTTGTTATAGATTTTAGACTTAAATGACCTTATATTTGAAATTTGTTTGGATGCTTCAAATGGTGTTCATACTGGGGCTATAATTTTCGATGTATTTTGTGAATACATGAATCGACATTGGATGTACAATGCAGATAGACGCTTAGCTAACTTCATTAATGGTGTTCATCAATTCCTCGACGTGGCAGAGGCCAACTTGACATCGGGTTTTATATGTTGTCCATGCAAGGTCTATGAGAACAAGAAGAATTATCACATCTCAAAGAAGGTGGTTCACACACATTGACGGTCCAGGATCCATGGGAGTCCTCATGGGCCACAGTCCTGTTAGGAAATTGGGCCGGCAACTCTGACTGATACAAGGAAGGAGCGTACAGCTTAAGGAAACTAGTCGGGTACTGGAAAACAACCCGGCCTACTCATGTTAGGACTCTGTGTATTGTATCCGACCAGAAGTTTGTATTTCTTGCCTTGTAGACCCTGTCTCCCGAGTATATAAGGTGAGGCAGGGACCCCTTGTAAAATCATACCATCAATACGAGAAGATCCACCATACAGGACGTAAGGTATTACGCTCTCTACTCGAGGCGGCCTGAACCTGTCTAAATTGTCTCGTGTTCACCATCGTGCTTCTGGTTCCGGCGAGGCCCTCACGAACAACTCGACTACTTAGGGACCCCCATAGTAGGCTAGCCGGTATAAAAAACCGACAGCTGGCGCGCCAGGTAGGGGCTCTCGTCGAGAATCATTCAGCAAGCTCGATGGCACCAGTCATCATCAACTGCGACGGCGACATGGCGTTCGAGAAAGGCGCGGCGCAGGCAACTTCGACCGCGTCCTCAAGTCGCTGACTCCGGAGCAACTCGCCGACAAGCTCGACGAGATCGCGCCCTCAGGTCCGAATACAACTCGGGCTCGGGGAACCTTGGGTTCGAATTCAACTCGGACTCAAGGAACCATTACTCCTAGCTCGATTCCAACTGGAACTGGGAAGATTCCAAAGCGGGCCAGGCAATCCGAGTCGGTTTCTGAACCATCGGTTATGCCAAAATTCACCAATTCAAAAATCCAGAAGAAAAGGAGTCCAGCCACTGCTAAGCGTGAGGCCGACACCCCGAGCTAATATCCCTTTGGACTCACGGGCCCCACCTCTGCTTTCCAGGCGGCGTCCTCAAAACAACTCCGATCTCTGGTCGAATTCGACGAATTTCCCCTAAACGGGAAACAAGTCGGACTCGTCATCACTTCAACCCCCGAAGGACGATTTGTTCACTGGCCGGGACGCAAGCCAACACTTGGAGCAACACCACAGTTGGACCTGGAATGTCTCGCATCATCGCGTGCATCGATCCACTCCCGTTTCAACACGGGCAACCCCTGAATTCTTCAAGCAGCCGCGGCTCAACTGTCCCAGTAACTTCAAGCATGGGAAGCTACTCACCAGGGCGCCAAGCCATGTTGATCATCGCCCAGGAACAAGAAGTCTCCAACGACGAGCCAACTGTGGAGAACGAAGCTGAAGCCGACCGTAACTGACGCAGGGAGCGAAATGTTGCTCGTGCAGAACGACGTCGCCGCCTCGGCCGTAGGCTACCTCCACAGGACCTCAACGCCAAGTTCCGGCAAGTCGCCGGCCAAGACGTCTACTCCAGCGCTGCAGCCAACATCATGACTGTCGTCACAGAGCTGGGACAGATGCCTGAAACTCCTGATATTCTCAGGATGAAGACAATGCTCGAGACAGCGGCCATCCAGCATGACGCAGTCAACCCGGCGAAGACCATCACCCGAGCACCAAGCCGCCAGGCAAGCAGCCGACATCCTGAAGTTAGAAACCGAGGCAACCAGTCCCACCACCCGAGCAGAGAACAATGCCAACGCCAAAACGAGGGAGGCATGGTACTCGGCGGCGGAGGTCATGACCACGGCGCCGGACCAAGCAACCGCGAAGTTCTGCAGAGCCACGTCGGCGGGCATGACGGCAACCGGATCAGGGACAGACACCCCGGCAACCACGACAACAACAGGGATCTGCGACAACAATTGCCACCCAGAGACGCGTGCACCATCATCTCGTCATGGGCACGCGATCGCGAAGAACAAGAACGCCGCAGACGCCAGGAGTACGACCAAGTCTACGGGGCGCCGGGTCAGGATCACCACAACCTCCACAAGTACAAAGGGTTCCCGGTCTTCTCAGAGTGGTTTCATGCCTAGCTATATCTGTTGGACTAAACACCATGAAGAGGGGATTATATTAGAAGATGGTGATTAAGATAGTTATGACAACATCTCGAACTTTGCACAATACGGTGCCTTTGCATATAATATTGCAATGGGCGAGGACGAAGAGGGTGAAGAAGATGAGGATAATGATGCTCTAGGTGACATGATTCGTGATGAAGAGAAAGACTGCGAAAGTGGAAGAGAGTGGAAGAAGATCAGACCTTTGTTGGAGGACCACGAAACATTGTTTTACCCATGTTGCAGCAAGAACCAGAAAAAGTTGGGTACCACACTAGAATTATTGCTATGGAACGCAACTAATGGCTTGTCTGATATGGGTTTCCGAGAGTTCTTGAAAATCATGAAGAAGATGCTTCCGGAGGGTAACACATTGCCCAAAACAACATATGAGGAAAGAAGAATTGTTTGCCCTCTAGGACTGGAAATAAAAAAGATACACACATGTCCCAATGATTGTGTGCTTTATCGCGGCAAGGTCTACGACTCTTTAGATGCCTGTCCGGTTTGCGAATGTTGATGGTATAAAATCAGGTGAGATGACCCTGGTGTTGTTGAGGTTGAGACCCTCAAGAAGAGAGTCCCTGCCAAGGTGATGTAGTATGTCCCTATAATACCACGTCTCAAGTATTTGTTCAGAAACAAAGAGCATGCTAAATTGATGCGGTGGCACAAAGAAGATCGGAGGGAAGACAATATGCTGAGACACCCCGCGATTGGGTCTCAATGGAGAAAAATTGACTAAGCATTCCCAGACTTTGTAGAAGCTGCAATGAGCATAAGGTTTGGTTTGAGTACGGATGGCATGGATCCTTTCCGTGATATGCGCAGTAGCCACAACACTTGGCCTATGACTCTTTGTATGTACAACCGTTCCCGTGGATGTGCATGAAGTGGACGTTCATTATGATGCCAGTGCTCTTCAAGGCCCAAAGCAGCCTGGCAATGACATTGATTTGTATCTAAGGCCATTGGTTGACGAACAACTATTGTGAAGCTATGTGCCTTCCTTAATGTAGTCGACCAGAAGGCAATCGATCCCAATAATCTAGCAAGGCTGCAGGATGATGTGGCCCAAAGCCTTGTTAGCCTTGAGATGATATTTTCTCTGTCTTTCTTTAATATTATGACACATCTCTTGGTCCATGTTGTCAAAGAGATTGGTATTCTTGGTCCTGTGTTCCTACACATTATGTATCCTTTTGAGAGGCTCATGGCTATTCTAAAGAAATATTTTCGCAACCGTTCTCTTCACCAAGGGATACAGAACAGAGGAGATCATTGTGTTCTGTGTTGACTATATTCCCAAACTGAAACCGATTGGGCTACCTGAGTCACGCCATGAGGGGAGACTAATTGGAAAGGGCACATTAGGAGAGAAACAAATGAGGTATAGCGACTTTGATTTATTCATGAAAGCCAATTACACTGTATTGCATGCATCAACTATGGTGGCTCCTTGCATTGACGAGCACAAGACAAGAATATGCTCCGAAAATCCAAGGAAGTCTGAGACCTGGATTAGACGCCATCACGTAAAAACTTTCATTGGATGGTTGTGGCAAAAGCTCGTGGGTAATGAGACAATACATATTTGGCAAGGGGACCATCAACCTCATTCTTGACATTCCAAGGCTATGGCACAAATGGGTATACATTTTACACAAGAGCCCAAGACAAGAAAAGCACAAGAGCTCAGGACGTCATAGATGAAGACGATTATAATAGGTGTGACGAGGTCTCTCCGTTTAGTGTGGAGGTTGACACAAACATCTTGTTGGTATGTACATGATCCTTACGTTCGCAGTGATCATAACGAAGGCACTCTTGTAAAGAAAACATTTATTGCTATTCGAGCATAATGTAGTACTTATGATTAAGCATAATGGTATGTAATGGTACTTATGGTCAAGCATTATGGTATGTAATGTAGTCTATGTTCAAGTGTTATTTTATTTGAAGACATAGAAAATACCAAATAGTAAAGGAGTAAATAGATGATACTAAATATTAATGAAGGTAAGTAGAAAATAAAAAATATAAAATAAGATGAATTTAAAATACTACCTAATAAATAGAAAAGAAAGGAAGAAAGAATTTGCAGGAAATGAAATGGGGACATGAGTTAATTGCAAATACTAGTAAAGAAATTAAATTGCAAATACTAAATAGTAACGAAGTTAAATTGCAAATGCTAAATAGTAAATAAGTTAAATTGCAAATGCTAAATAAATAGAAAAAAGGGAAGAAAGAAGTGGCAGGAAATGAAAATGGGGGATCCTTTGGTACCGGGTTGTGACACCACCCGTCAGCCTAGGGTTGAGTTTTGGCATGAAATTAACCCTTAAGTACCACATAACGCTAGCACCTGGTACCAAAGGGCTTTTGGTACCAGGTGGTAGCATCACCCGACACCTAAGGTTAAACCCTTCGGTACTGGGACCACCCGGTACCAAAGGCCCTTTGGTACCGGGTGTTGGCATCACCCGGTACCAAAAGGTGGGGGCGTATATAAAGGGTCGCGCCCCGTTCGCCGATCTCGACAACCGCCAGTCTCTCCACGCCCGCGCACTCCTCCGGCTCCCCGGCCGCCGTTCGCTGACCCTCCGTCCCCCGCGGCTCCCCTCCATCCCCAATGGCACCCCTCCACCGCGCGGTGCCCCTCCATCCTCCCCGTCGGCGCCCCCTCCACCTCGCCCCCCAACCGCGGCGCACCTCTGTCCGACCTGCTGGTGCCCCTCTGTCCTCCCCCCCTCCCGCCAGCACGCCCCTCCGTGTGTCTTATCCTCGCAGGCAACCCTCCGTCCTACCTCGTCGATGCCGCGACCTCCTGCCCCTTCCATTGTGGGCCCTCCGTCGATCAAAACCTCCCCCGCCGGTGTGCCTCTGTCCATACCAACGGCGCCACCACCGTGCCCCATCGCCCACGCCCGTCGCTTTGCCTCCTCGGCGTCGAGGAGATTAGTGGCACGTGCAGTGCCTTGTGCAATAGCATCCATCAAAATGATTTTGTTCATTTTGTCTTCCGTCATCATCTTGGCACCTAACCTTGTTTGAAATTACACTAATGATAAGACAATTTCTATGAATTTATATCAAATTCTATGAACTTATAATGTATAGATGAAATAACACTTGACAAGTATACATTAAATAACACTTCGTTAAATAAAACTTCTATGAATTACTATAGTCATAATACAAATTCGTACAAATTTCGTAGAACTCAAAGAGTCGAGATCTCTAACTAATAGAATAGTATATAATTATATGAATTTCTATAGTCATAAGACAATTTCGTATAAATATAGTATATTTACATGAAAAAACCTATAATACATTATATCATTTGATAAATCATTTCCTATATCCCTTATAAAGTATACATTAAATAACACTTAACAAGTATACATGAAATAACACCATTAAATATAACTTCTATAAATTTTTATACTTCCTTAAAAATTTCGTAGAATTATAAGACAATTTCTATGAATTTCTATAGTCATAAGACAATTTTGTATAAATATAGTATCATTTACTTCAAAAAACCTATAATACATTATATCATTTCATAAATCATTTCCTATGCCCCTTATAATGTATACATGAAATAACACTTAACAAGTATACATGAAATTACACTTCATTATATATAACTTCTTTGAATTTATATAGTAATAATACAATTTCCTACAAATTCCATAGAATTATAAGACAATTTCTATGAATTTCCTAAAGTTTCAATGTATTTCGTACAATTTGTATGAATTTCTATATGAGCACGAGCACGGGCAATTCACATTCGCATATGATCGAGCATGAGCATGAGCAATTCGCATATGATCAAGCATGAGCAGGAGCACACATGCACATTCACATTCACACATCACACACACATGCACATTCGCATTCGCACAAACACAAACACGAGCACGTGCACATATACACAGCGCACAGCACACAGCAAACGTGCACGTACGTATGACGTGGGGATGGCGCGGCGGATGGCGGCTGGGGGAACGGCGGCCGGTGCAGTCGGGGGCACGCCAGACGGTGGGGACGGTGTCGAGGGCGCGGAAGACGGCGTGGCAGCGGTCGATCGGAGGTGCGCGCGNGGCGGGGGACGGCGTCGGCGTGGAGGAGGACATCGTGGCCGGGGACGGCGTCGGGGGCGATCGGGGACGGCGTCGTGGCGCACGGCGGACGGGGTGCGGCGTCGAGGATGGCGCGGAGGACAGCGGTCGGGGACGACACGGCAGACGACACTCGGGGCCAGGTGTGGAGGCGGGCTCGAAGACAGGAGATCGGCGGCGTACGCGGCGGAGACGAGCTGGCCAGGAAGGGCGGGCGTCGCTATATATCCCGCCCCCTCATCAATACCGGGTGATGTCACCACCCAGTACCAAAGGGCCTTTGGTACCGGGTGGTGACATCACCCCTTTGGTACCGGGTGGTGACATCACCCGATACCAATGGGTTCTTTGCACACCAAAATGCATCCCTAGGGTATCAGGTGGTGTTCCAACCCGGTACCAAAGTCGTCCCCCTTTTTCCTCTCCCGCTATATTCCCTTTTTTTCTTTTTAGTATTTATTACTTAACATATATACTATTTAGTATTTGCAATAGCTTTATATTTAGTATTTGCAATTAATTCCTGTACATTTTATTAGTTAGTAGTTTGTATTGATCTTATTTTATATTTATTATTTGCTAATAACTTCTTTAATATTTAGTATTTTCTATTTACATTCATTTGAATTTAGTATTTGCTAATAACATCCAAATATAGTCTTTTATTTAGTGTCCTCAAATAAAATATTAATAAAAATATTAATAAAATAATACCTGAACATAACCATTACATTACATACCATCATGCTTGAACATTACACCATTACATACCAATGCTTGAACATAAGTACCATTACATACCACAGTGCTTAAACATAAGTACTACATTATACTTGAACAGCAATAAATGTTTTCTTTACAAGATTGCCTTCGTTATGATCGTTGTGAACGTAAGGAGCATCTTCATTGGCCAACAGGATGCTTGTGTCAACCTCCACAATGAATAGAAAGACCTCGTCACACCTATTATAATAATCTTCATCTGTGACTTTTTCGACACCCATGATTTTTCTTTTCCTCATGAAAACTATGTGGCGTTTTGGCTCACGTTCAAAATTGTTTGTTGTAGAGTCCCCGTCTTGGGTTTGCTAGACATGTCCATCAAATAAAACACTTGATGCACATCCTTGAGCACGAATAGTTCGTCTATATACCCAATTTTGCTGAGATCCACAGTTGTCATGCCGTATCAGTCTATATTTACACCTCTGCCAGTAAGCTTCACCTATTTGCACCAAAAAAAGGTATTTTCAAAGGTCCATACTCGAATTCCCAGATCTCCTCTACCTGACCATAATATGAGTCCCTGTTCCCTTTGTTGTCACAGGCATCTATACTGACACCACTATTTTGGTTGGTGCTTTTTTTTGTCTTGGGCTCTCGTGTAAAATGTATACCCATTTATGTCATAGCCTTGGAATGTCAAGAATGAGGTGGATAATCCCCTTGCCAAATACGCCAGCTGTGTATGTATTGTCTCGTTACCCATGAGTTCTTGCCGCAACCAACTAGCGAAAGTTTCTATATGATGGCGTGTAATCCAGGTATCAGACTTCCTTGGATTTTGAGAGCATATTATAGCCTTGTGCTCCTCGATGTAAGGAGCCACCATGGTTGATGACTGTAATATAGTGTAATGAGCTTTCATGAATAAATCGTAGTCACTGCATCTTGTTTGTTTCTTTCCTAACGTACCCTTTCCAATTAGTCTCCCCTCATGGCGTGACTCAGGTAGCCTAATCGGTTTCACTTCGGGAATATAGTCAACACAGAACTAAATGACCTCCTCTGTTTTGTATCCCTTGGCAATGCATCCTTGTCGAAGAGAACAGTTATGAACATATTTCTTTAGAATAGCCATGAGCCTCTCAGAAGGATACATATTGTGCAAGAATACAAGACCAAAAATACCGATCTCTTTGACAACATAGACCAACAGATGCATCATAATATTAAAGAAAGGTGGAGGAAATATCATCTCAAGGCCGACAAGGCTTTGGGCCACATCATCCTGCAGCCTTGCTAGATTACTGGGATCAATTGCCTTTTGATCGATTACATTGAGGAAGGCACATAGCTTCACAGTAGTTGTTTGAACATATTTCTTTAGAATAGCCATGAGCCTCTCAGAAGGATATATTTTATGTAGGAATACAGGACCAAGAATCACTACGTGAGAACAACAGATTAGTAACGGGCATAGATCGACATTGGTAACGGGCATAGCACCCGTTACCATTTTTGAGTTACTAATAATAAGTTAAAGATAACGGGCTATTTGCCCGTTACCAATAACGAGTCATTGGTAACGGGCAACAGTCTATGCCCGTTACCAATGTGAAATTAAAAACAAAAAAAAAGAAATTGCAAATAGTATTTTTCTTTATTTTACATGCACAGTATACTCAATTCAAAGGTGTCCATACACACCATGAATACACAGGCAGATTCAAGTTCACATTGAGCAGTATGTCTAACTATTAAAAGCATGTAATCTCTTACTGCATCTTTTCATGCATCTTTACAATGGTGATTCTGATGAGATCTGCAACCATGAATGGAAATGAGGTATTTAATCACCGAGTGTCATCAAAACTTTAGCAAAGAGGTATTTAATCATTGATCAGATTTGCAACCACGATCTAGCTTGTTCTTAGTGGAAACAAAACTTCAAATGATTACTCAATCTAAAAGCATATATGTATCTATGTAAAATACACATCCAAAGCTTCCAGGCCTTTCTTTACCTAGCCTATAGACGAAACTGAGTGTAGTCTTAGAGAAGCAGTTTGACCATTTTCACCTGCAAGAGGACTCCCTTATATGAATTAGGTGCATGCAATCGAGCATCTGCTAGCAAATAAGAAAAATATTCAAAACTTTCCCTTTGAAATGATGGGAAAGTAATCATTGACATCATAGGGACTTATTATTACAAATTACCTTATAGTAACTCCAGTTAAGCACTAGTAGCCTTCGAGGTTTTAGTGCCTGGAACATTGACTCAGAACCATCCAGCTTCTGCAACCTGCAGATTTTGCAGTATGCATTAGTCATTTAGAAGTCCATAAACTAGTTGAGTAGTTGTTCAAATTTATGTGTGTTGATATTAAATTTGCTCCCTAGACAAATTGTGATCTCCATAGTCTAATAAATGTGGCAGAGCAAATACTAAGTTCCGCACTTACAGATCGCACTGTAGATTGGCTGCCAATTGTCAGAAGATTATTGCTAATTGAAATGTCTCAAGCCCAAATGATCCATCCCATTATCTAAAATACTGTATATTAAATACGAACTCTTTATGATATTCTGAAATACTAAGAACTTCAATTTTCCATTAACATCCATTGCTGCAGCTGCATTTCTCTCATACAATCTCTTAGGAAAAGAAAGCCAGAGCATCAAACTTAGGAAACAAGAGAACCTGTTTGCAGACTTGGAGCGAAAGGAAGCCCCCTTCCAGGTTTCAATCAGGTCATCGACAGCATCGCCAGCACAGCATGGCAGCACGCCTGCATGCAAAAAACAAAAAAAAAAAAACGCCTCGGATCAGGTCAAGCCGTCCCAATCCAAGAGCTTTAAAAAATTCTTTAGCCCAAAAACCATAGTTACATTCCTTGAACAGATCTCAACTTATACAAAAAAATGTACATACCATTATATATGTTCTTGCAATTCTAAATGAAAAGAGAAAAAACAGATAAAAAACAGGTAAAGGAGCCTATAAAATTTGTACATGAGAATCATCAGTTCAGTGGTGAAAAAATAAGCTGCAGCATCCAAAGAAGAAATATTGCTAACTGAACTCCGCAAAAATATCAAAAAAATTCAAGCACCCCGAGTCTCCAGCAGGGCCACTCAACGGCTAGAATTATCAACACTTAAAAATTAGACACACATTCAGGTAGATGTATCACTTTTGTAGCTTACTGTTAATGTGAACTCCCAACACTGAATCCAAATATGGCAACACAGAGGGATAAAGAAATGCAGAGTTGATTTACCCTTGAATCCAAATCATGACACTATAACAAACTCTAAAGCAACTATCTGAGACAGAAATATCGGGCTTAAAGCTACTCTAAACTCTGCTAAATGGTATTACTAACAAAAAGAAGAGTAAACCTGAATTAAGTTATCTAGATCCATGGAGAAAATCAAAACCCAAAAGAGGAAAAAAATTAGGCCAATTACATTGTATACTTGCAGTTCCACAGAAGAGTAAAGAAAATCCAAGCTCATAAGATGGCTATCAGTCTACGGAAGCAAATGGAAGTAGAAACCTGCTGATTGAGAAGTCCCGGCGGCTTTTAATGGGAATCAAAGGAATAAGTTAGGCAACAGAGGAATCGGACCTGTAGTGCATCTCAACATCGAGGAGCACAAGACTGTAATATGCTACCAAAATCCAAGAAAGTCTGACAAGTGGATTACACGCCATCACATAGTAACTTTTGCTGGTTGGTTGCGACAAAAGCTCATGGGTAACGAGACAATACATACACAGCTGGCGTATTTGGCAAGGAGACCATCATCCTCATTCTTGACGTTCCAAGGCTATGACATAAATGGGTATACATTTTACACGAGAGTCCAAGACGACAAAAGCACCAACCAAAATAGTGGTGTCTGTATAGATGCCTATGACAACAAAGGGAACAGGGACTCATATTATGGCCAGGTAGAGGAGATCTGGGAACTAGATTATGGACCTTTGAAAATACCACTTTTTCGGTGCGAATGGGTGAAACTTACAAGTGGAGGTGTTACTATAGACCGCTACGGCATGACAACTGTGGATCTCAACAAAATTGGGTATGTGGACGAACCATTCGTGCTCGCCAAGGATGTGCATCAAGTGTTTTATGTGAAGGACATGTCTACCAAACCCAAGACAGGGACTCTGCAAACAAACAACTCCGAACTTTATCCAAAACGGCACATAGTTCTCACGGGAAAGAAAAATCGTGGGTGTCGAGGACGTCACCGATGAAGATGATTATAATAGGTGTGACGAGGTGTCTCCGTTTAGTGTGGAGGTTGACACAAGCATCCTGTTGGCCAATGAAGATGCTCCTTATGCTCGCAACGATCATAACGAAGGCACTCTTGTAAAGAAAATATTTATTGCTGTTCAAGCATAATGTTGTACTTATGTTGAAGCGTTATGGTATGTAATGTAAAGGAGTTAATATATATTACTAAATAGTAATATGATTCTAGAAAAGTTTCTTATGCTTCTTGGTTAACCAAATTTGATTTTGTCTTATGCTTCTTGATAAGTATTTACTAGTTTTGTTAAATTGACTTGTAATATATTGCGGTTTATTTTGGTTAGTATCATGCCGAGACAGCGTCAGGCAGCTAGACGTGGTGGCTATGTTACTAATATGCCACCTACCATCCCGATTCGAGAGGCTCACGAGCCTGGATGGTCGACAACACAACAAGTTGATCATGTCCCAATTCCCACACCTCAGCAACTTCGCTACAATATGGTAATATAGATAATCCTTTGCAAGTTGCATTTGAATGTAATCACTATGTCACAGAGAATAGAAATTATTAATAATGCAGATCATTAATCCAATTACATGGCTAAAAGATGCAAACATCGGTCAATCAAGTCCTTTGGTATTAAGAGAAAATGTGACCGAAATACTGGTAGGGTTATGATCTCTGTTAGCATTCAACAAAATGCCACCCGTGACCCAAATCCTGGTGACATCGTTGTTATCCACGTTCATTCTGGCGCGTGGCAGCAAGACCATGTGGCCTCGTGTGATGCTGTGAGGCAAGCATTAGCCCAAATAGAAAGTCAAACTGGCCACGTTTTCCCGGACTACAGCTACTTCAAGTTGAAAGCTCTCGAGACGGGTGAGCCAGACGTGACACAGATGCCTAAAAGGATTAGTCCTTCATATGAATCGATTTATGTAAATTAGTTTTATTTTTAGTTGTATAATTATATTAAAGTTTAACTATCTTTATCTGTAACAATATGTTTTATTAATCTTATTGTAGGATGACTACTACTGTGGATTCATGCATGCGTGTTCTAGTCTACGTGCGGTCCTTTATCAAGTCCTTGGAAACTTAGGGTATGCACACACGACGCCAGGGGCTTATCGAGTTAATGGTGGTTTCCAAGCTAATATAACCTTGAGTCATGCCAATGCTGCTGAGATCACAATTTATGGAGAGGTCTTGGATTCACGTTACAAGGCACAGGATAGTGCATACATATATGCACTTGATTATGTCGACAGGTTCCTAGGCATCGAGATTATCGATATAAACTATCCTTTCTATCTCATGAAAAGCATGGCGTGCAGGGACCTGATTATTGCTGTTCAAGCATAATGTTGTACTTATGTTGAAGCATGATGATGCTATGTAATTCTAATTATGTTGAAGCGTTATGATATGTAATGTAAAGGAGTTAATATATATTACTAAATAGTAATATGAATCTAGAATAGTAAAAGAGTTAATATATATTACTAATATCAAAGGAGTTAATACATATTACTAATACCAAATAAAATATATATAGAAATATGAATCTAGATTTAAATTATTTCATATATCATTATAGTTGAATTTGGAATACTAAATAAAATAGAATACTAAATATATATATCATGTAAAAAGATAAATTATAAATACTAAATAGTATACTAAATAAAATATACTAAATAAATACTAAATATTAATAATTGATGTATACTAAATTTGGAATACTAAATAAAATAGTATATGTAATCCACTAACAAGTTAAATTTGGAATACTAAATAAAATATACTAAAAAGATAAATTATAAATACTAAATTGTATTTACTAAAAAGATAAAAAGGAAGAAAGATTATATACTAAAAAGATAGAAAGGAAGAAAGAATTATGCAAATAGTATATATATGAAATAATAAATACTAAAAAGAAAAAAGAAAGAAAGAGTACTTTTTATTTGGCGGGAAACTGAATCGTGGGCCCTTTGGTACCGGGTTGGGACACCACCCGGTACCTTAGGGTTTTAGTTTGGCGCCCAAATTACCCTTCGGTACCAGGTGATGTCACCACCCGGTACCAAAGGGCCTTTGGTACCGGGTGGTGACATTACCCGGTACCAAAGGCTTAGACCTTCGGTACCGGGGGATGTCACCACCCGGTACCAAAGGCCATTTTCTTTCGAGATCGCCGCCGCCGCCGCCCGACGCCGCTGCCGCCGCCCNACCCCCGACGTCGGCCCCCCTCAGTGCCCCCGACGCCGGCCCCTCCGCCCGGCCCGGTCGGCCCCCCTGCAGTGCCCCTCCGCCGGTCGGCCGCCGCCTCTGTGTGTACGTGCATGACGACGCCGGCCCCCCTCTGTGCGCATGTTGATAATTAGTTTATTATAGAAATGTTAGTTTATTATGGAAATGTTGATACTTATTATGGAAATGTTGATACTTATTATGGAAATGTTGATAGTTTATTATGGAAACTAGTTTATTATGGAAATGTTAGTTTATTATGAAAATGTTGATACTTATTATGGAAATGTTGATACTTATTATGGAAATGTTGATAGTTTATTATGGAAATGTTAGTTTATTATGGAAATGTTAGTTTATTATGAAAATGTTGATACTTATTTTCATACTAATTTCTATTCTAATAAACTAATATTAGTTTATTATGGAAATTAGTTTATTAGTATGGAAATTAGTTTATTAGAATAGAAATTAGTATGGAAATTAGTTTATTAGTATGGAAATTAGTTTATTAGTATGGAAATTAGTTTGTTAGAATAGAAATTAGTATGGAAATTAGTTTATTAGAATAGAAATTAGTATGAAAATAAGTTTATTAGTATGGAAATTAGTTTATTAGAATAGAAATTAGATTAATTTTTATATTTTGTTATTTCGTGTATACTTTGTTATTTCATGTATACTTTTGTTATTTCATGTATACTTTGTTATTTATGATAGAATTTGATAGCATTTGATAGAATTTGTATCGAACTTGATAGAATTTGATCGAATTTGATAGAATTTGATAGAATCTGATAGAATTTGATAGAATCTGATAGAATTTGATCAAATTTAATAGAATTTGATAGAATTTAATCGAATTTGATAGAATTTGATAGATCCTGATAGAATTTGACCAAATTTGATAGAATTTGATAGAATTTGATCGAATTTGATAGAATTTGATAGATCCTGATAGAATTTGATAGAATTTGATAGAATTCGATAGAATTCGATCGAATTTGGTAGAATTTGATAGAATTTGATCGAATTTGATATAATTGTTATTTCATGTATATTTGATAGACGGAAGACGAAATGGAAATGACAGAAGAGGAAATGAACGTGATTATGATGGAAGAAATCGCAAAAGGCAGTGCACGTGCCACAAACCTTCTCGACGTCGACGAGGAGGCAGGTGGTGACGATGGCAGCCAATACCTGAATATGTCAGGTGATGGCATGGAAGGACCTGCCGCTGGAAGTGTTCGGGCCGAGGAGGTATATATGTATACATATTGTCAATATCGAATATATATATGTTCAAGCATGAAATCTTAATATATACATTTCTTTCTCGTACGTGTAGCCCTCAGGCTCATAGCCTTCTGGGTCCTCATCATCGAAGAGGATGAAACGTGGCCCGACCAAAAAGTTAGAGGGCAGACTTGTAATCACTGATGTGGCAGAAGATGGTCGGCCAGTTGCGCCAGAGAAAGCTGCTATAAAGATGGCCAATCAGTGTGGTGTTCTAGTGAGAGACCACGTGCCCATCAGCCTGCAGAGGTGGAAACCCTGCGATGATGCTACATACGTGCCGCAATCAAAGAAAGAAATGCTATGGGCCAGTCTGCAAGAACATTTCGCGGTGCCTCAAGGTTCAGAGGCAAGAGTCAAAATTGGGCTCTAAAGACGATGTGTACTGCATTTCAAACATGGAAGAAAAACATGTACAAGAAATATGCCGAGAAGAACCTGACACCCAACTTTGATGATTACCCAAAGCTGAGGGGTCATTGGGATTCCTTCGTGCAGTACAGGCGGTCGGAGTTAGGTGAAAAGAACTCGCGACAGAATAGGATCAATGCCGCGAAGAAACGATACTTCCACTCTCTTGGACCAACTGGCTATAAGAAGAAAATTCCTATCTGGGACAAGATGGAAGAAGATTTGGTTGCCAGGGGAATCACGCCGGCGACAATGAATTGGCCCGAGCGATCAAGGCATTGGTACTACGCTCATGGTGGCACTCTGGATCTTTCCGATGGGTCGCTTATATACAGCGATGAGGTAAAAGAGGCGGCCGCTGCTATCCTTAAGGTCCTTCAAGAGACAGCCGATGGGACGTTCGTTCCCGACAGAGAAAACGACGAGCTAACAAGGGCTCTGGGGAACCCCGAACATCCCGGACGAGCTAGAGGTGTCGGCGTAGTCCCGTGGAAGGCTGCATTCCCTGCGGACAGTGACACATACAGGAGTCGAAGCCGCTCTAAGGCCGCACAAGAGAGAAGAGTAGAGAACTTGAAAAGAGAGCTTCGGGAGACAAAGGCCGGCATCCCAGACTTGGTGTCTAGACAGCTACAGACCTTGCTGAGCCAAGGGCAGACGGTGCCGGGAATAGTACATGTACCAGCTGGTGGATCAGCTGATGGTGTTAGCCCGCCCTCCCAATGTCGCAGCAGTGTTGCTTCCACAGAGCTCCCACCTGCCGATGCCGGGGACGAGAGTGCTCGCTATCCAGTGGACGAAATCACTCTGCGTACGCCATGTGAGCTTCATATACCAAGCCGAAACTTATCCACTAAGGTGGCTTACGGTATGGCTTATCCGGTGGAGCAAGGGCAGACCATTCATGGGGCACAGATTCCAAGTGGCTACTGCAAGGTGGGGGTCGAGCAGATTTGTGAAGGATATGATGACTTGGAGCTCGACATCCCAGGTGGCGACGAAGAAAAGACGTTAGCGGATGCTGCCCACGGCAGTATCATTCTATGGAAGAAGCGTTACGTCAAATTTGGCAGTCAAGGGCCGTCAGCTACTCCACCCAGGGATCCCCCGCAGCCACCGTCACCTTCAAGAAGGGCCGAGGATGACCCAGAGCTGCCACCTCCAGGTCAGGATGATGCCGGCTCACACAGGTCTCCTCCTCCACCACCACGGCATCCCCCAAAGCGCCAAGCTCCGCCCCCACGGCGTACTACTCGCCAGAAGCGCCAAACGGTGGAGAAAGAGCCTACGACCGAAGAAGAAAAGTTGGCCGCCATAAGGAAGAAGTTACCTTACGACCAAACTGACGAGGAAACTGCTTTGGTGGTCGCAGCCCAGGTCAAAGAGCATTTCAAACCAGATGAGCCAGAGAAGCCAGTGCCCATAGATCCGACAGCGAAGACATTTTTCAAAACAATGAGCGCGGCGAATCAGAAGAGATTCATGCCCTCTGACTACGACCGCCAGCTTGCAAAGTCTTATGATAAGCAGAAACAACAAGCCAGCAGTGGATCCTCGGTGAAGAAGGCGGCCACTCCTAAGAAGAAACAAGTCGGTCAGAGCTCGGCTAGGAGGACACAAGGGCAACAGGAATATGATGAAGAACAACTTGCGTTGTTGTGCGCGCAAACAGGCCTCTCACCGGCAGAACTTTTAACGGGCACGGGCGAAATTCCTAAGGCAACACCAGTGAAAATTTGGGAATTTGAATATGGCAAACCAATGGTGCCCCCAGATTCTTTGAAGTCCCTAACCACTCAAGCGTTCCGATTTCATGAGTGGTACATGAAGGTGTCCAGAAAGGGTAGACGGATGCTCAATGTTTTGATAAAAGACCGTGATTACTTCCGTGGGCATAGTCTCTTGATTTTAGATTTCAAGGATGTGTATGAGTTGTACCGTCAAGATGCCATAGACCTCTCATTGATGAGCTGCTGGGTTGTGTAAGTTTCTTTCACTGATCTATTCTCGCAATACTTGCTTTCTTAATTATAATTTTCAACAATAACAATCTATTCTTGTCATGTAGGATGGAGATCCATACATGCCGCGAAAAATCGTATGATGATGTCGGCTTCATGGATCCATGCATGGTAAATGCCGTAACTGCAGCCAGTAAGCCACTAGAGACGGTGGACAACATATACTTGTACCTGGAGAGACAAAGAAGCAAGACTTACATTCTTTTGCCATACAATTTCACGTGAGTACTTCTCTCTCTATATATGTATAACTTTAAGACTTTGTTCTCAATACTTGTGCATGTATATATATATATATATATATATAGGTTCCACTGGATACTCCTTGTGATCATCATAAACACCGGTCAAATTATTGTCATGGACTCACTGCGGAAAGAAAAAGAGGATTACCAAGCAGTTTTAGACTTGATTGACATGGCATGGACACGTTTCCGTGTGAAACAAAAAGGAAATTTCAAACAAAAACTGGATGTGAAGACGGACTTTCCGGTACGTGGCTGGTGTACCCGCATATCTCGTAAAATCACACTAATATATAGTTGTTACGTCTAACTTTATTCTTCTCCACTTTCAGTGTGCCAGACAGGAAGGAGGGACGAATCTATGCGGATACTACGTCTGCCAGTGGATCCATACCTTTGTTTCTCCCAAAAAAAGCGACTCAAGAAGAACTCATGGTATGAATTAGATTATTAGTGTATATAGAAATTAGATTATTAGTGTATATGGAAAATAGATTATTAGTGTTTATGGAAATTAGATTATTAGTATGGAAATATTAGTGTATATGGAAATTAGATTATTAGTGTATATGAAAATTAGATTATTAGTGTATATTGAAATAAGATTATTAGTGTATATGGAAATTAGGTTATTAGTGTATATGGAAATTAGATTATTAGTGTATATTGAAACAAGATTATTAGTGTATATGGAAGTTAGATTATTAGTGTATATGGACATTAGATTATTAGTGTATATGGAAATATGATTATTAGTGTATATGAAAACATGATTATTAATGTATATTTATTATGAATATATTTATTATACTTTGTTATTTCATGTATACTTTGTTAATTCATGTAAACTTTGTTATTTCATGTAAACTTTGTTACTTGGTTAGAAATGATTATTAGTTATTGATTATTATTTAGAAATGATTATTAGTTATTGTTTTGAAATGATTATTAGTTATTGTTTAGAAATGAATGTGTTAGGAAATTTTATAATTACATGCAAAATTTATTTATTATATGAATGAATGATTATTAGTTACTTGTTTAGAAATGATTACATGCAAAATTTATTTATTATATGAATGAATGTTGTCATTTGTGATTAATGCAGAGGATGTTTTACCATCAAGTGCTCCCAATGAAACAAAAATCAAAAGCTATTGCGGACTAACTATTTGGATTCATTATGGACCAAGTTATAAGTCCACTGGGAGAGTACCACCATGACGGACTCGCTATCGCTCTATTGGAGTCCCTTTCCGCTCCTTCTTCCAGTTCTGCTCGTTAATTGTAAATAACTTTTAAATGCTCTAACTTTTGTATTGGCTGATCTCAAATGTTTATATGTGAATGTTCGAG
>CM014272.1:27541655-27556215 GCA_004135705.1 Alloteropsis semialata
GACACCAGATTTTGACTCGGTTCGTGTGTATGATAAAAGTCCAGATAAAGGCCGAGTCCGATTCTGGGAGACGTCCGATTCCGATCAGAGTTCCTCCGATAGGAGTCCTGATTGGACACGAGATAAAGGAGGCCGGAGCGTGTACGACTAACCAAGAGGAAGGCGTCTGGAAGCTTCTTTAGGGCCAGATTGCGCATCAATTAAGTATTGTAATAGTTTTAGTAGTTGTAGTTTAAGATTAGATTGCTTTAAATAAATTAGAGATATTGTCGTAGCCGGCAAGTTTTAGTTAGATTTCCAGGGTATAAATATAAACCCTGCACCACTGTAAAAAATGTTCACACAACCATTCAATCAAACACAACTTTCGGCCTAACGTGCCACCCAAACTTTTTTTCGTCGAGTTCTTCAGCAAGCAGGGCTGCATCATCTTGATCTCCGGTTTGTCTGTAAGTTCGACACCCTTATCGAATTAATCTAGGCTTTAGATTGAGGCGTATCGCCCTTCTTCGTTTAGTTAATTCACCAATTTATCGAGTTATTCTAGGCTTTAGATTGAGGCGTATCGCCCTTCTTCGTTTAGATTGCTCACCTTTTACCGTATCTTGCTGTTTTATCTTATCGGCTTACATCTATCAGAAACAGATTTATTTTGTTTTATCATAATTCAAGTTTCATAATAGATCTGTTCTTATTGCTTATATAGCTGATATAGATTTAATCTGCAAGTTACAAATAAATCTGTTTAAACACGTTCTTTGATATATATCGACCTATCGGAATAAACGAACTAGTTGGTGCCCTGCTAGCGACGCTGTCTCGCAATCGATCCGATCGTTAGTGACATACAATTCAGTTTGTTTATCACCTCTAGAGAGATGTATATTAAAGAAAATGTTTAGACCAGGTTTGTCTCCGATTCGGCTTCCACAGTCGATGGTTTAAATTAATGTCATATTCTCACAATTCGGTTTTTTCATAGCCGATGGTCCCTTTTAATACTTGTTACATCTTTACAAATCGGACTCATAGCCGATGGTTTATGCTCTCAAATCGGACTATTGTTTTACGTTGACCCGACCTGTTGGGACAAATCGGGGCCTTGGCCGATGAGTTCCTTTTTGTTTACTGATTAAACTTTACCTTGTCAATTTCAGGTTAAATTGACTGGCACGCCGCGAACCTCGAGATTTTGGACCTGCACTGAAGTGAAGCAAATCTTCCAGGCCACAGTGTTAATTTTCGAGAGTCAACACCTGACTTTTTGGACATCAACACATTTTGGCACGCCCGGTGGGACAAAAAGCTTCTGTGATGGCACCTGGAGAACCAGCTGTGGTCCCTGCAGTCACGATGGAGGATCTCAGTGATGAACAGAAGAAACTCGTGAAAGCACAAATTGAAGACTTCAAGAACTTGTGCCTAGACTCATTCAGTAAAACTCGCAACACGGTGATTAAGAAAAATCAGTTTCCTGTTCCTCCGGAAGCTTTCGATCGAATCACTGCCGAGGAAAGAAAATTCTTCCAAGATTTTGTTGATGCTGGTTTGAGTCATGCTTTGATTAACCAATCTGGAATATTGGTTAACACGGTGGTGGGACTAATTGCTCAATTGCTGGATGGAGCTATATTAAAAGATGCCCAGAAGGGGCCTGCTTACTTTGATACTGGAGCTGCTGCAGCAATTAAGGATATCAAGAAAAAGATGACACAATTTGCTTCGTCTACATCACCAGAAACACACCCTGAGAGTTATGAAGCTCCCAAGATCAGAAAGGCAAAAGACAAAGCAGTGGAAGGGGGAGAAGAAGAACAGGAAGGTGAATCGAAAAACAAGGAATACGGCGGTACTCAGCATATTGATCAGTTTGGCAGCCGGATTCCTGTAGTCGATGGCAAGATGGTGTACCCTGTTTTCTTCAACACCGAAAATCCACCAAAAAACAAGGGAACTGACAATCGGGAGCCGTCAATCGTGCCTAATGAAACACCCGTGATGATGACTCGTGCTCCGATTAGCCAGGGGAATTACGCTCAGGAAGATTGGGCAGATAAGATTGCTGATGTCATGAAGAATCAGTTTGGTCTGAAGCCTAAGCGACAGTCTTATCTGTATCGTAAGCCGTATCCGGACTGGTTTGATGCATTACCTATGCCAGCCCGATTCAGGATTCCAGATTTTTATAAATTTTCTAGACAGGGAGATGTTACCACCATTGAGCATATCAGCCGATACACGATCCAGTGTGGTGAGGTAGCATCAATCGATCCGTTGAAAGTTAAATTGTTTCCTATGTCGCTTTTTGGGTCGGCCTTTTCGTGGTTCTCATCATTGCCACTGAATTCCATTAGTAGCTGGGCCGATTTGGAAAAACAGTTTCATGCCTATTTCTTCATGGGAGTACAAGAAACTAGGTTATCCGATCTGACAGCACTCCGACAGAGAAACGGTGAATCGGTTAGTGAGTTTGTCCAAAGATTCAGAGATGTGCGCAGCCGATGTTACTCGTTGAATTTATCGGAGGGTCAGTTGGTCGATTCGGCATTTCAAAGTTTGTTGCCTCAGGTCAGGGACCGATATACAAGTCAAGATTTTGAAGGCTTGGGGCACATGATTCAAAAGCTCTCTCAGCATGAAGGACGTGGTAATGATTATCGGAGAGAGAAGTTCCAGAGGAAAATTGCCAACATTGAATATGATTCCGATGGGGACGAAGCTGAGGTCGATTTGGCTGAGTGGACCAAGAACAAGAATTCTGTTGCCTGTCCGTGGGTGAAGGTCGAGCCAGAAAGGTACAGCTTTGATATTACAAAAGCCGATAAAATATTTGATTTATTGCTAGCAGAGAAACAAATCAGGCTTTCCCCAAATCATACGATTCCTTCTGCCGAAGAGTTAAAGAAAAAGAAATATTGCAAATGGCATAACTCAGTTTCTCATCATACCAATGACTGCAAAGTTTTCCGTAATGAGATTCAATCGGCGATTGAGAAAGGAATCATTAAAGTTGAGACTGGTAAGAAACCGATGAAGCTTGATGGGCATCCGTTTTCTCAGAATATGGTTGAGATCGGAGCACCCGATAGAAAAATAAAATCATGTTTTTGTACCCAATTATATTTAGAAAAGCTCCCCCTAAATATATGCATATTCAACTCAAATGGCCTCAAATGCCATTGCACATATTATGTAAGAACTTTTCAAATATCTTTGCATATAAAGGTACAAAAGTGCAATAGGTGTCAAATTATAACCGTGATGCATATGACATGGTATATCACACAATAAAAGTGGAGAATAACATTTCATCAACCATTCATCATCCACAAAGCATCACATCATGAATAAAAAGAGTTTAACATCACACTACCACAAATAAGTCTTACAAATGAAAGTTTTCACTTGGCACACATCACACATGACACCAAACATAGTTCTTACATGTCCAAAGATAAAAACATGAATAAAAATAGATATGGGGGGTCTCCATTCATCAAAGCATCACAAATTCACTCCCCCTTTGGCAACAAGCACCAAAAAGAGAGCTACTCGTCGTCGTTGCCATCCCCATTGCCATCATCATCGTCTTCCTCCTCTTCTTCTTCGTCATCCCCATTTCCATTGCCGCCATCATCATTGCCTTGGCTCTCATAAGAGCCCTCTTCTTCGGTCTCCTCCTCTTCTTCATTTCCCTCACCACTACCAAGGTCTTCTTCTTCAATTTCAGCCCCAAAGGTATAAGCTTGAGAAGACGAACCACCTTCCTCATAAGGATTATAAAAAGGTGGAGGAGGAGGTTAATCCCTTGACGCACGAACGGGAGAGTGAGGAATATCAAGTTTATCAAGTATATCTTTTTGCCTCTTTTCAATCTTCACATTGTCCTCATCAAGTTGCCTTGTTCTCTCCTCAACCATGGTCACACAGTGCTTAAACATGTTGAAACAAGCGAATATACTTTGGGCAAGTTGATCAAACTTACCCCTCTTCTTTGAAGCACCACGTGGAGGAGCAAAAGAAGGACCATGTGAAGAAGATAGTGCACTAGATGAAGGTGGAGCACGAGAGGAAGAAGCATCTTGAGCTGAACCCTTTGAAGGATAAGCACCCGGAAAAGGTGCCTTCGGAGGAGTAGGAGTTCTTCCTTGGTAGTCAACCTTGAGAAGCTGAAGAATCTTGCCCTAGTTTGCCTTGTAGCGGTCATGCTCTCTGTCAGTCGCTATATTGAGCCCACACACACACTTGATCAAGTGAAAAATATAGGGGGCATAGTGGCAAGCACTAGTAGCATCATGTGAGCAAAAGACGATCTCATACCAAAGGTAGTCAACCACATCAAACACATCTCGATCAGGTGCAGCTTGAAATAGGAGATTCTTTGCCTTGTGTGAGATATTGCTGGCATCACCACCACGAGGGCAAAGTGTGAATCTGAATAACTGGTTGAGTATCTTATAGAAAGGAGTGATGCCCTTAGTCTTACCAAACTCACAAACTCCATATTCCCCATAAGCAGAGTCATACATAAAATGCATCTTTGTCACTTCATGATCAGCATGCTCATGGATACGATAAATGGTAGAACTAGAATGAGGATCTGGAAGCCCAAGGAGAGCAGCAAACTCACTTCTGTCAAGGGTAAACCTTTTTCTTCCAAGTGTCCAATGGAGCCTCATACGGGGTTTATCCACATAAAGGGTGGCATAGAACTGTGCCACCACTTCCTCATTCCAATCACACTTGAAACCCATTAGCTTCACCAGCCCCAACTCATTGCATCTGTCATATACAGCATCAACCACTTCTCTAATCGGCGAGCCAAGAGTTTTGAGATAAGCCTAGTCAATCCATTTTATATCCGTGGTGATGGACTTCTTTCTCATGATGACTGACTCATACCAATCTGCTTGAAAGGGTAACCAAAAGCGAGGGTCACCCTTGAACTCCTTGAAAAGAGCAGCACGAGAATCTTCACCATATCTTAGAAACTTCATGTTAGTCTTCCCCTTGCTATAGTCCATCATAGGTGGATCAACTGAGGTTCTAACAGGAGGAGTATTTCTAATACATGTAAGTTTCATACTAATTAATTTACTAGCTGTAATACTATGTTTATGTTACTAGTTGTGCTAATTTATTTATTAGTTGTTCTAATTAATTTCTAATACATGTACTGATTGGTTTACTTTTTTCGAATGCAGGTAATTGATCAAAGATGGTAGGGGCGGTAGAGCTATGATGAGGTCGCTCACGGAGGTGCTCGGCAGAGGTCGCGGGAGCGGTGAATCCTCCCGGACGACTCGGGGAAGAGCGAAGGGAAAAGGGAAGGGTCAAGCGAGTTCACTGGCGCTTGCAGCAGTTGAGGACTCCGGCATGGCTCAACGGATGAGGGGGAGGAGCAGGAGGAGCAGGAGGTCACCCTCGCCTGTACCTTCCCCGTCGTCGTCTGAGGACGAGGAGGAGCAGGAGGAGCAGGAGGGGGACGAGGAGCAGGAGGGGGCGGAGGAGCAGGAGGGGGACGAGGAGCAGGAGGGGGCGGAGGAGCAGGAGGGGGACGAGGAGCACGAGGGGGCGGAGGCAGGCGCCATACCTCGTGTCTGGTTGCGAGGCCCCTCTAGGCTCCCGGAGCGGCCAATACCTCCAGAGGGATGGCCGATTATTCGACCCGACGAGAAAAGGTAAGTAACTTTATATGTTATGACTACGTTAAAAATCACAATTGAAACTAATAATTTATCTTAATCACTTGTGTAGGAACTTTGTGACCGTCGCTCCAGATATCGGTCCACGTGGTCACAACCGCATTCCCAATGGCATTCTGGGGCTGCTCTGCAAGCTATCACTTCCCTGGCGTGATGCAAATTGCCAGCCAAGATCAGCCGGCGTCGTCGTGGGAGCACTACATCGCCACTGACGATGCAGTAGATTGGGAAGACCGGATATTTTCGAACAAGGCGCAGCGGGTGTTGAACGAACTGTGGGTAAGTCCTCCTCACACTACATTCCTCAATACATCACATTCATCGGACATTTACTGAAATAATGACATCACGTATATGTGCAGAATTTTTACAGATTGGAGGAGGGAGTACCGCTTGCAAGGGCGCTCGCGGTGGCTAACACGGCCTGTTACAAGCTGGGGGCGGATATGTATTATGAGGCGCGCATCCAGGCCATCATAACATACAGTGGATTACACAGACAGCGGGCCAAGAAAGAGGTTGCGAGAAACATGAGGCTGACGCAGGAACAATTCATTTCGGTAAATATACAACATTTCTGAGATGCAGTACGCTCCATTTGATTTTTTTTATATGTCATGTACTTGATGACACGCGTGCAGGTGCCTCCGTGGTGGTTAGCCACAAATACTGAATGCTGGGAAATGATGGTGGACAAGTGGTGCACGGAGGGTTGGGTGGAGATGCACAACTCTTGCCGACAGTGGCGTTTGATGATGCCAGGTGCACCACACCATCAAGGCAACCGTCACCTCACCCAGTACGGGGCTACCTGGGTACGTGAATTCATTTATTTGTTCCAATGCTTAATTCTGTATAATTTCTAATCATCTTTGTTTTTTTCGCAGTCGGTGGCACATGGTGGCTTGCCTTGCAGCCAGCTGTAGGCATATGCTTTGGCCCACAAGGGGAAGGCGAAGTCCGATGTCACCTACAACCCGGACGACCCGGCAGAGGCGTATAGCAATCCGCCCATCCATAGCCACCTGACTGATTACACCGAGATGGCACGGCAGGTCCATGGGCCGAAGTTCGATCCGAGCACGCAGCCCATTGATGGAGAAATCGTCATGAGGGTGGGAGGAGGCAAGAAGCATGGCCGTTTCTATCTTGCCGACAGCTCACTCGACACGGCCAGTACTCCCACACTTTCGCAGATTCGAGGTAGGAGCACCGACTCAAGCCCGGCCATACGCCCGCGGCCAACCTCTACACAGACCTAGATGGAAGCACTCCAGGTTATTTATGTTTTACGCAACGTTCATTGATTTTTACATATGCTTGCTTTGTATTCTAACCCTTGGATCAAATATTGTAGGCTCGGATGGACGCAGAGTTTAAAGCACGGGAGCAGGAGATGGAGGCGAGGTGGCAGGCCGAGCGAGAGAGGATGGAGCAAGAGTGTCAGCGGAGGCAGGAGGCTGATCGCCTGAGACTGGAGCAGGCGCTTCAGTACATGCAAAGTCTGGGCGCGGCGATAGGTCATTCGCCGCCACAATTCAGTCCACCACCACCTCCACTTCGGGCAGCTACTCCTACTCCTGTGAGTGACTTGACTACAACTACAATGACTAAGAACTTAGGATAAAGATACAATGACTTAGTTGGAATGCTCCTAACTTAGAACTTTGAATGATGGATAAATCTAAACTTAATTCGAACTAATGACTTAGGACAACTACAATGACTAAGAACTTAGGATGAAGTTAAAATGTAACCTTTTCACCTATTTGCAGAATCAATCGGCGGCATCCAATGATGGGCCAGTCAATCCAGACATGTCGCCTCAGTGGCCGCCTCAGCCTCAGTGGCCTCAGCCTCCTCAGTCGTCTCACTGGCCGCCGCCTCAGCCTCAGTGGCCGGCTCACTTGACGTCTCACTTGACGTGGCCGCCGCATCAGCCGCTGCCGCCGCCGCAGTGACTTGCTTTGTTTGGACTCGTATGGCTTTGTATGGACTCGTATGGATTCGTATGGACTTTGTATGGACTTGTATGACTTGTGTGGACTTCTGTGGCTTATGGTTATTGTGATATTGCTATTGTGATATATGAAATGCGTGTGATGTTTATTATGAACTGCCTGTGATGTTACGGGGTACCATATACGAGCAGAAACAAAAAAAAATTGAAATTTGGTCACTTTGCCGTGTGCATTTACCATGCACACGGCAAAGCTGCATTTCCTGGCTGGCCTGTACACCTGTTTGCCGTGTGCATTTACCTTGGCACACGGCAAACAGGAGAGTGTTTGCCGTGTGCTGTGACCGTGACACACGGCAAACAAGCCCTGTTTGCCGTGTGCATTGGTTTGGCACACGGCAAATATGGCCGTGTTTGCCGTGTGCCACGCCGTCAGTGCACATGGCAAACAGTGCCATTACCGTTAATTGGACGTTAGGCCCAGAAAATTTGCCATGTGCCATATTGAGCACACGGTGAAGTGTTTGCCGTGTGCCCGAGAAAAAGCACACGGCAAACATGGCTTTGCCGGCACCTATTTGCCGTGAGTGTGTTGCCGTGTGCTGCACACGGCAAAGAGGTTGCCGTGTGCCTTTTGGACTTTGCCGTGTGCTCCTGGCACACGGCAAATGTGCCCAATCCCGTAGTGATCCCATCGAGCACTGATGTTCCTTGCTCACCTCAATATCACGGGCGTCTCCATCAAGCGTGCTGACAGAGTAACCTTCGTGCAGGTACACCTCGCATGCGCGGAGGATGTACCGCCCGTGTCGGTGGAAGTGATCCATGACAAACGCGTCAAAGCCTGCCGGCGGCCGGCGGATGAGGTGCAGCATGGTCTGGAGATTGAGAAGATATGTGTTCTCGTAGTAAGGGAGCTCGTTGCGGCGGCCCTCTATTGTGCCGACCTGTGCTGCGTAGCCGGCTTTGTTGAAGTAGAGCTGGGCTGTGAGTACGAGGCCCTGGATGGAGACGATCACTTGGAGGATGCTCGACGTTTCTGGTGACCATAGCTCGGGGCCCTCACCACCGAAGGTGTTGAGGAGGCTCAGGCAGACGGTCCCAGAGGGGTAGAGGTTGGGATTCACGCGGAGGCCGAATGAGTGGTACTCACCTACGGCGGCGTGGGAGGGTATGATGGCGGCAGCTGCAGGTCGAAGAAGAATAGTCCATCATGGTACGGCATCCCGCTCGCGCCGACGATCACAGCTCGGATCAGGTCCATACGATCCTCGTAGGCCCGCACGTAGATGGTATCTGCTTGCAAGACCCGTTGCAATGCAATATTAGTCTAATTCACAAATCATGACGTAAATTCATGTAATTTAATTATAACATACCTGGTAGGCTATCCTCAAGCATTTTCCATTCCGTTTGTACTCTTCTGACCCACTTTCTTTCACCAACATTGCCCTGTTTATTGATCGATGTGAAATATCAAGCATCAGTTTTGTGGAATCAACTACTACAACATTAGTTTTTGTGAATCATATCACCAGCAAATACGGTTTGTACTGAATGTAAGTGACCGAATCTTTTACGCACCTGCTCCTTGCCGTCGAGGTAATGGTGATCCTGAGGACATTGCACAACATCAAAATTGAAGTGAAACGAGTCGCCACCACCGGCATTATGTCCAGCCAATGCCGCGTCTTCCTCCGCATGACAGTCACCATCACCACTGATCCTAGGTGAGCAGATTTGGATGGTCTCAATCATAGGAGGTTCGGGTCTTAAGGTCAATGCCTTCATCACACTCCATATATACATCCTTCCCCGGGCGATCATTCCACTGACTATTCGAATGGCCTGGATGATATTACCAATCTGGCCTGTCACCAATATCGCTCCTACTGCCTGCATCCAGATATATGTCTGGATGGATACCGTCGGAACAGGAGTTGCTAACGCCAATATCGCTCCTACTGCCTGCATCCAGATATATGTTTGGATGGATAACGTCAGAACAGGAGTTGCTCGACGACGGTCACGTATTTCTTGGCGCATTTCAGCAACACTTCGTGGCTTGACGAAAGCTATCTCATGAGGCAACACCTGCGTGTATGTGATAGTAGAAGGTTATTAAGCAGTGCTTCATCGAACATCAGAGATTTTAGCATCAGGCGCAGTGCATGTACCTACCTTTACGTGGTGCCATCACCCCACTTGATTGACCTGGTAGTATTGGGCATCACAACAATCGACAATATACCCGACCCATGAAAGGTCACTGGTGGCCTTGTTGCTCCTCTGCGTCGGCAGCATCACTTCACTGATGCGGCGAGCAACAATGTGTCCATAGAAGAAATCGCTGTGGTCAGAACTCCGGCGCAGATCGTACGTGCTCATCATCACGATGTCGGTGTCGACCTCATCCACCGGTGCCGCCGCCGTGCTCCACGACACGCGCACCGTCTGATCCTTGAAGCTGAGGCTTTTGACGATGGCAACACGGCCAGCTGCATTGTCGTCGTCGGCCGCGACAGGCGAGTGCATCATCTTGCTGATCACACGCTGCCCAGGGATCCAGTCTTGCTCGTTCCGCACTCGGCTCGGTAGAACCGACGCCGACGGCACAGGGGGCCGGCTCTACAGGTTTGGGGGCCCTAGCTAGTGCGAACTTTTAACTGTAGACCCTTAAGGCTAATTGATTTTTATTCAAAACATGATAAACCAAATAGTAGCATTAATATACTAGTAAAAGTTAACTTGCAATATGTGTTTTTTTATTCTTGATGAAAATGCTAAAGAAAACTTGATGAAAAATATCGATATTACATGAAGAAAAACTAAAAAGACATTAAAATATAACTAGTATAATTACCTCCAATATCAGCCAAACTCCAACCATCCTCGATAGTCAGTAGCACCTGACCAATGCATCTAAGGAGACTAGAAAAAAAAATAAAGAACAACCCTAAGACCCGGAGCCATATATTAAGGAGTTGGGACTTGGGAGTATGTCTTGTACCTGAATGTCCTGAACTCCAGTCTCGCCGGAGGTGAGACATTTTGCCGTTGATCCACGTTCTAGTCTGGATCGTCGACTCCGTTGGAGAACCTAGGAGGCGAGGACATAGCGGCGGCTGCCAGGAGACAACGAACAGGTTCTCGCGTCGTCGCTTCGTTTGTGGAGACAGAACGGCCACTACCAGAGAACCCGCCATCCATCCACCGTAATCGGTCACGGATGGAAAGGACCCGGTACCAATAGAAGCATTGGTACCGGGTCCAACGGCCAATAATTCTGCGAGCTCATTGGTACCGGGTGGTGGCACCACCCGGTACCTATATGGCCACATTGGTACCGGTTGGTGTCACCACCCGGTACCAATGAGCCACGGGGCCTTTGGTACCGGTTGGTGACACCAACCGGTACCAATGTGACCCCCTTTGGTACCGGGTGGTGCCACCAACCGGTACCAAAGGGGCTCTGCATATAAGGCCCCTTCTTCCTCCCCCAGCCCGAGCCATGGCTCATTTCTTCATCCTTCATTGAGCTCGGGTTGGGGGAGCTCATGCCCGATTTTTCCATAACTTTTGGAGATTTTGCAAACCAAGTCCGCTTGAAGGTTAGCAACTTCATCCTCTCTCTTTTGACGTTTAGTATGGTCTATTTCATGCTCTATGTTTTGAGTAATTTGTGTTTTTTTGGAATGGATTGAAATAAGAGATTTTAGATTGAATCTTCATTTTTATTATGAATTTGTAATAGAGAATCACTATATAGTTAGTTGTTGCATGTGTAGAAATGATGCACAAATTTTTAGACATTGTTTAGATTTTTGGATTATTTGTAGAAACTTTAAATGATTTTCATATTTATGCTTATTATGATTTTTAGATATTATAAATAATATTCATATTTAGGGTTATTAGGATTTTTAGAGATTATAAATGAAATTCATATTTAGGCTTATTACGAACTTTAGAATTACATCTTTTTAGAGGCTTCAAATGACGTTGATATTTAGGGTGTTTAGGATTTTTTGAGATTATAAATGATGACAATCCAACTCTTGGCATGCCTATGATGATATCAAAATTTACCTAATTTTCTAGCTGGGTAACATATGATGACCTTGAGCTTGAGCTTGTATTGTATAGTTATGCTTCTCATGGTTGTCATCAAACCATGGGACACATCCATGCCCAAGCAACGGATCGGTTGTGATGGTTGGGCTGGGTGTGTCTCATGGTTCCATGCCTACCATGAACCAATTTTGTTACCACCTGTAATGTTTCTTATGCTCCAAGTTCAAGGTCAAATGAAAGACAACATATCTGAGGCAAATCACTCCTTCAAATTTTTTTTGAGATGAGCAAAAGTAAGATGTTGATTTGGAATGTGGTTGTCGGCCATCGGCCAAGGGATACAGAACAGAGGAGGTCATTGAGTTCTGTGTTGACTATATCCCCGAACTGAAACCGATTGGGCTACCTGAATCACGCCATGAGGGGAGACTACTTGGAAAGGGCACGTTAGGAAGAAAACAAACAAGGTGTAGCGACTACGATTTATTCATGAAAGCCCATTACACTGTATTGCAGTCGTCAACCATGGTGGCTCCTTACATCGAGGAGCACAAGACTATAATATGCTACCAAAATCCAAGAAAGTCTGAGAAGTGGATTACACGCCATCACATAGAAACTTTCGCTGGTTGGTTGCGACAAAAGCTCATGGGTAACGAGACAATACATACACAGCTGGCGTATTTGGCAAGGGACCATCATCCTCATTCTTGACGTTCCAAGGCTATGACATAAATGGATATACATTTTACACGAGAGCCCAAGACGACAAAAGCACCAACCAAAATAGTGGTGTCTGTATAGATGCCTATGACAACAAAGGGAACAGGGACTCATATTATGGCCAGGTAGAGGAGATCTGGGAACTAGATTATGGACCTTTGAAATACCACTTTTTCGGTGCAAATGGGTGAAACTTACAAGTGGAGGTGTTACTATAGACCGCTACGGCATGACAACTGTGGATCTCAACAAAATTGGGTATGTAGACGAACCATTCGTGCTCGCCAAGGATGTGCATCAAGTATTTTATGTGAAGGACATGTCTACCAAACCCAAGACGGGGACTCTGCAAACAAACAACTCCGAACTTTATCCAAAACGGCACATAGTTCTCACGGGAAAAAGAAAAATCGTGGGTGTCGAGGACGTCACCGATGAAGATGATTATAATAGGTGTGACGAGGTGTCTCCGTTCAGTGTGGAGGATGACACAAGCATCCTGTTGGCCAATGAAGATGCTCCTTACGCTCGCAACGATCATAACGAAGGCACTCTTGTAAAGAAAACATTTATTGCTGTTCAAGCATAATGTTGTACTTATGTTGAAGCATGATGATGCTATGTAATTCTAATTATGTTGAAGCATTATGGTATGTAATATTGGCCAAATTTGATTTTGTCTTATGCTTCTTGATAAGTATTTACTAGTTTTGTTAAATTGACTTGTAATATATTACGGTTTATTTTGGATAGTATCATGCCGAGACAGCGTCAGGCAGCTAGACGTGGTAGCTATGTTACTAATATGCCACCTACCATCCCGATTCGAGAGGCTCACGAACCTGGATGGTCGACAACTCAACAAGTTGATCATGTCCCAATTCCCACACCTCAGCAACTTCGCTACAATATGGTAGGCTTATGATATTTCTCTGCAAGTTGCATTTGAATGTAATCACTATGTCACTGAGAATAGAAATTATTAATAATGCAGATCATTAATCCAATTACATGGCTAAAAGATGCAAACATCGGTCAATCAAGTCCTTTGGTATTAAGAGAAAATGTGACCGAAAATACTGGTAGGGTTATGATCTCTGTTAGCATTCAACAAAATGCCACCCGTGGCCCAAATCCTGGTGACATGGTTATTATCCACGTTCATTCTGGCGCGTGGCAGCAAGACCATGTGGCCTCGTGTGATGCTGTGAGGCAAGCATTAGCCCAAATAGAAAGTCAAACTGGCCATGTTTTCCCGGACTACAGCTACTTCAAGTTGAAAGCTCTCGAGACGGGTGAGCCAGACGTGACAGATGCCTAAAAGGATTAGTCCTTCATATGAATCGATTTATGTAAGTTAGTTTTATTTTTAGTTGTGTAATTATATTATAATTTATTATTTTTAGTTGTGTAATTATATTATAATTTATCTATCTTTATCTGTAACAATATGTTTTATTAATCTTATTGTAGGATGACTACTATTGTGGATTCATGCATGCGTGTTCTGGTCTACGTGCAGTCCTTTATCAAGTCCTTGAAAACTTAGGGTATGCACACACGACGCCAGGGGCTTATCGAGTTAATGGTGGTTTCCAAGCTAATATAACCTTGAGTCATGCCAATGCTGCTGAGATCACAATTTATGGAGAGGTCTTGGATTCACGTTACAAGGCACAGGATAGTGCATACATATATGCACTTGATTATGTCGACAGGTTCCTAGGCATCGAGATTATCGATATAAACTATCCTTTCTATCTCATGAAGAAGCATGGCGTGCAGGGACCCTGATTATTGCTGTTCAAGCATAATGTTGTACTTATGTTGAACCATAATGTTGTACTTATGGTATGTAATGTAAAGGAGTTATTATATATTACTAAATAGTAATATGAATCTAGAATAGTAAAGGAGTTAATATATATTACTAAATACTAATATGAATCAAGAATAGTAAAAGAGTTAATATATATTACTAATATCAAAGGAGTTAATATATATTACTAATACCAAATAAAATATATATAGAAATATGAATCTAGATTTACATTATTTCATAGATCATTATAGTTGATGTATACTTTGTTATTTCATG
>CM014272.1:27566549-27583592 GCA_004135705.1 Alloteropsis semialata
CATGATTTGGTCTTGTCTTCCAACATACTTTTTCATGCTAGATGGATTGCTGATGATCAAGCATCATACAACGCTTCTAAATGAGCAAAATCAGAAAATCATATTCTACATAGTACCTGAGTGGATTGAGTGGTGCTAAAGCTCAAGTTTCACCTATTATTGGACATCGGTAGTGACACTTTGTGCCAATCATGTGCATATCTTCATCAAAAAAGTACTTGCACGAAGGGTTGTGATAGTAGAAGGCAGTGATAATGTTTTTGCTCCTCTTGAATAGGCCAACGTTGTACTTCTGTTTGGCCAACATAGCCGACCCAACATAGTAAATACAAAATCGGCAGTTAAAATGTTCCAACGCTGTTGTAGTGAGCTGAGATAGATAGCTAATCCCGATGTAGTGAGTACTCCCTCCATTAATAAATATAAAGACTTATAGCATTTTAATTTTGGCCAAATATAAGGTATTGGCCAAGGGGCTGGTCTGTCTGCTTTCATAAGGGTTATAAAGGCTTTTAAATGTCTGTTTAATCTGTACTGCAATTCGCATAAATCCTTATGTTCAGGGATGGATGAAGTACAATTTTTTGATGAAACAGGAGGGGTTGCCCCCTACTGATTATATATTAAGAAAAGGTAAAAAAGTACAAGAGAGTTCCAAAAGCAACAAACTAAGAAACAAAGAAGGAAAGAAAGAAAATGAGGAAAATTACAACAATGCATCTAACCATAAAGACATGGGTTCCTTGTGCTGCTCTTTTGCCCTGAGGATAACTCTGGCAAATTCAAGTTTGAAGAGGCCTTTACTAGTGGCAACTGATGGTTGTAATCCTTTGAAGATGAGATCGTTGTGTGCCATTCATATACACCAGCTAAGGATGATGATAATATCCATGAAGAAGGCTGGTCCTTGAGCGCCACCAGACAGTCCAAGACTTCCAGTGCAGGCAACTGTACGGGCACTCAAAAAAGAGATGTTTGAGTGTCTCCTCCACAGTTGTGTGGCATAATACACAGTCATAGATCGGCAGCGCCATGTTTCGATGACACAGGAGATTTCTTGTACTTAACCTGTCCTTGAGTAAAAGCCAAAAGAAAACTTTGTGCTTGTGCTGACAATTAGCCTTCCAGAGCCATCTTAAAAGGGGGTGCACCTCACGATGGCCAATTATGTGACGATAGGCTTTCACCGATGAAAAAGGTGTGATCCCCAAATGTATGTCCATATATCATGTTCCTGAACTTAGGGAATAGCCTCTAAACTTTGTGCCAAATCAAGTAACTGGAGATAGGCTTCATCTGTAAAGGGCAGGTGAAATAAAGTTGACAAGTGTGACTCCATTCTACCTGATTGAACTAAACATTTTTGTTTTTAGCAAAGGAGTAAAGTTCAGGGTAGGCTTGTGCAGGTACCCTATTACCCCAAAGATCTGCCAAAGCATGCATGAGCTGCCATTCTTGAGAGAGACTGCCGAAATTCCTTTGAACAGATCCAATAATTTTAATATGTCCCTCCACCAGAAAGAACCTTTTTTAATGTGCGAGGGCAGATTACCATTCTGATAATGTTTTTCCCAGATCAGATGCACCCAAGGGATATCCATCTAGTTAAAGAATTTGTGCAAATTTTTTTAGGAGTAGAGCTTCATTCTGAGTCTTGAGCCTGATGATTCCCAGACCACCCTCCTTTTTGGGCAAACTAACCATCTCCCAGGCAGCTTTAGGAGGGTTCTTGGCATTCATATCTGCTCCACGCCAAAGACAATGTTTTCTATACTTATCTATTTGCTGAATGACCGTCTGGGGCAGGAGGAAGGTGCACATGAAAAAAGTTGGGAGGGATGTGAACACTAAATTGGTGAGTTCCAGTCACCAACCCGAGAAAGGTACAACGAGGTGCTAACTAATCTTCTCTCACATCTATTGACCAGAGGGAGAAAGTCCACAACTCTGGGTTTGGTGAGACCCAAAGGCAAACCCAAGTAGGTGAATGGGAATGATCCAATACTGCAACCAAAACTGTGAGCCAACAGTTCCATTCTTTCAGGTTCTATGTTCAGGGGAACCATCATGGATTTTGAATAATTAACCTTGAGTGCAGTTGCTTCAGCAAAAGTGTTCAGAAGGCTTTTGAGGAAGAAGAATTGGGTGGATCTACCCTCCATAATAATGAGTATATCATCAGCATACTGAAGAATAGGGAAATCAGAATTGTGCTATAGTGGAATAGGTAGTTGAACAAGACCCATATTCTTGGCTGTATTTAACAAAGTTTGTAGGAAGTTTGCCGCCAGGACAAAAATAAGAGGGGAGAAGGGGTCTCCTTGCCTCACACCATGTTTACAATGAAAAACCTTGCCTGGCACTCCATTAAGGAGTATGGAAGATGTGTCAAAGTTGAAAATGCTCTTCATCTAGTCTAGCCATCTATCACCAAACCCCTTGTGTTTCATCAGTTGCAAAATTGCTTCATGCTCTATTTTATCAAAGGCCTTCTCAAAGTCAAGCTTGAGGATCACAATTTCCTTTCTTGAGTGGTGATAGAGATGCAAGTATTCAAATGCCCAGGCTAGGCAATCTTGTATTATCCCTGATTTGATGATGCCATATTGGTTTTTATGTATCAGGCTAGGTATCAACCTTTGCAGCCTATTAGCCAACAACTTTGGGGACTAGAGAGACAAAAGAACCATTTATGCTTTACAGACAGATGTTCCCTACATAAAAACCTTCACACAAATTATAGAAATCTTGTTTGACAATGGGCCAACATATCTTGAGGAAATCAGTGTTGAAACCTTCACGGCTAGGAGATTTATTAGACGGCAGATGGGCAACTATGTGGTCAATCTCCACCGAGCTGAAGGGAGTTTCTAGTACAAGCAGGCCATCAACATCTAACAACTGATCAAGATCAAAATGCATTGAAATGGCTTCCGACATTCCTAGCCTTTGCTTAAAAGCTTCCCAAAGAATATTAGCCTTGTTGTTGTGATCTGTGAACTCAATACGATGTTCATCTTGAAATGAAGTGATTAGATTATTTCTATGCCTAATTGTGGCATTGGCATGGAAGAATTTTGTGCCTGCATCTCCAAATTTCACCCATCTGACCGTTCCCCTCTACTTCCAATAAATAGCTTGCTGAGTAGATTGAGGTTAGCTTTAACCAACTCTTTGAAGTTCCATTTAGAGATGGACAGGTATCTATATTCTTCTAGAATCTCAAGGAAGGACAAAATCATCTTAACATTTTCAATATTAGCTTTTAGACTAGACAAGTGAGCTTGCCGGGCTCTGAGAACCCTTCTTAGATTTTTGAACTTAGCAGTGATGCTCTTTGCTGAATCAGTATGTGCAGTTGGGAGAGACCACCCGTGCGCCACCACACTCAAGAAATCCTCATGTTCCATTAAATAGTTTTCAAACCTAAAGACCTTGCCCTTTGGAATGTCAGTAGTGATTTCTACTACACAAGGAGCATGATATGAAGTCTCCATGACCAATGATTTAACTGAAGAGCCCAGGTAGGAGAGAGACCAGGGGTTCGAGGTAAAAAACCAATCAAGGCGTTCAAGAAGTGGAGGGTCCTGCTTGTTAGTCCAAGTGAACTTTCTTCCATATAAAGGGAGCTCAACCCAACCAAGAGAACTAATCACCTCATTGAAGAGGAACATGTTGGAAACATCTCCACCAGGTTTGTTTCTGTCTTCTGGATGACACATTAAATTGAAGTCACCGACTACTAGCCAGTCTATGTCATCTGGCATTTGGATATCCTTTAACCACGAGGTAAACTCTTCTCTTCCATCAGCGGTGCAAGGTCCATAGATGTTGGTAAGCACCCATCTATTATCATTGTGACAGGAATGAAAATCGATGGAAACAGAGAAGTTATTCTTGAAAGCCAAGGATCCATCAAACAGTCTAGATAGTTATGATACCCTGAGATGCCCCTACTAAAGGTAGGTATTCAAATTTGTCAAAAGAAGGGGGGCATAACTTTCTAATGAAAAGAGGATCAAAAGATCCCTTTTTTGTCTCCTGTAAATAGATGATGTCACATTGACTTTCTAGGATCTTATCTTCAAGAGGTTCACATCTCTCATCAGAATTAATCCCTCTAACATTCCAACAAAGCACTTTCCAAGACCTTCCTTTGTTTGTACTAGCCATGAGAAACTAAGAGAGAGTAAATAGCAGTCACCACATGCATAGAAAATGTGACACAAATAAAGAGGTACCAAAAGCATGAGACCTGATTTAAAGAATTATTACAGGACAAAGAGGAGTGGAATAAAGTATCAAAAGAAACTGAGAAACAAGTGACCCCAAGCCACCAATCACTCCTTGGGCTTCTTCTTTGATTGCTTGTCACCATTAGGATCATTCCTAGGCTTTTTCATGTTCCTTTTCCCAAGCCTTTTCCCCACAGGGGCAGCAAGTCCTTTTTTGGCCAGGGCCTCTTTAGAGAGTTGCTCCACATCAATCTTGCAAAAGGTTGAGCCCAGATTCTTGATTACTGAAGGAGAGATTGTCATAGGAACTATTGAGCACCCAAGACAATGCCTGTCCAAACAAGGTGAGGCTTTATAGCCATTCTTTTTGATTTTTTGCCTCACACTGCACCTGACTTCAGATGTGGTAACACCAGATGGTGCTTGGCCTTGTTTTGCCAGGTTCAAAAAGGCCTTGGACCAAGGTCCAGTGGAAGAAGAGACCTTGGCTTGGAGCTGCTCTGGGGAGTTGCTGGAGAGCTTTGGTCAGCTAAAACCTCCTTGCCTTTAACTAAAGGAACATGAGATGAAGGAGTTGAGCATGCTTTGTCCTAGATCTTCTTGGTGCAAGGGAAATTAGAGTCCACAGGACATCTCTTCGGGACATGAAAAGGGACAGAACCCTTCATAGCTGGCATCAAAAGGCCCAAAGCTGCAGAGGACATGAAGTACTTGGCCCAACCAAACATGTTGGGATTTAGCAGAAGAGCAGTGAAGAAATCAGCCCATATTTCTGGCACATCAACAGAAGGGGAGCTGGCTTGTGGTGACAAAAACCGGGCCCGAGAACTTACCGCAACAAGATTGGGTTTCAGGTTTGTCAAACTGGACCTTGCCATGAAACCTGTGTCTACTAGAGGCTGGAAGGTCTCCACAAATCCCAAGTGAATGTGGGCAGCTCCTCAGTAGGACTGGGCACAATTAACCAAGAACCGAGAACCGAACCGAACTAACCGATAATCGAACCAAAAGAACCAAAACCGAGAAAATCGGTTAGCTGTTCGGTTCCAGCATCTTACTAACCGAAATAAGTCCGGTTAGTTCGGTTCTTGGCCTCGGTTAACCGAAGTAACCGATGGAACCGAATAACCATATAGGCCCACTTACCATCCCAGCCCAGTAGGCCCAACAGCCTCCTCCCTGCTCTTTTATTCTCACGAGAAACCCTATCCACTCGGCCGCGAGGGACGACGTCCTTCTCTCACGCACTTGTGCAGCCGCCGAGCCGCCAAACTGGTCCCTCACGCAGCCGCCCGCGCCCGTGCGCAACTTCGCAAGCACGCCGACGCCGCTGACGCCGGATGCGCTCCTCGCCCGATGCGACACCACCTGCTGCGCCCCGCTTCGCTCCAGACCTGCAGCCTCCGTCTGGTCCAGCCGCCGGTTCCAAGCAGATGACGGCCTGGCAACTGGCCCCTGTCCACTCAACTCCTCTTCGAAGAGACCCATTCGCTGCTCTTCAACATCAAGCTAGAGCCAAGTCAAGCAGCTGCTTGTACCCCATCCCATCTGTTATCCTGTGATGTGATTTGTCCTAGTGCTGTTGACAATGTCCCAGGTTCCCTCCTGATTCTTCTATTTTGGTTTCCTCCCGATTCTTCTGTTTTGTTGGATGTGCCCATTTGTTATTCTGTGATTTGATTGTGCTACTCATTGTTGAAATTCTACCCAGATTTCATTCTCATTCTTCTAATTTGGTTTGCTCCTCTGGAAATCATCGGTTCGTTTGGTGAATAACCGAAACCGAACCGACCTGACCGAACCGAAATTCCTCGGTTTTCATTTTGGCAAGGAACCGAACGGTTCTTGTTTTCTAAGAACCGAACTTCTTAATAAACCGAAGAACCGATCAGTTCGGTTCGGTTTAACCGAACGCCCAGCCCTACTCCTCAGGCATTGGCTCAGCATCCACCATATCAGCATCTTCACCATTAATAAGGTCATCTTCTTAAAGTTCATCTGGGATAAGCTGCAGAGGTGCACCATTATCCATGGGAATGAAGACTTCTACATTTGGTGGCTCATTGATAGGATGGGAGGGGGGAGGATCTGTTCTGCTTCTTCTTCCAAAGCAGCTTCAAAAACTTGTACTTGGTGATGCACTCCCAGGTGCTCCTCCTCCTCACGGACAAGATTTTGAACAAGATCTTCAATTCCTCCTAGGTCATTGTCCTCAGGCATCACATTCAAGTCAAGATCACCATTTGGAAGCATTTCATTCAGTTGATCTTCAGCTTGGAGGAGATCACTAAGCTCTAAAAAACCATCCCCTGGAACTGGTTGTGGCACCCCTTGTCCCAATTGTGGATTCTGCACCTGAGGCATATTTTGGCCTGCAGGTCCTTCAGGCCATAGACCCCAACCTGCACCATTTGGCATTGCTTGTTTTTGTTGTGCCCAGGGTCATCCCCTTGAATGTTATTAGGGGACCCTGCCAAAGCTGACCATATCCAAAGAAGTCAAATAGGTTGGGGTCAACATCATCAGGAGGCTGATCCTCATCAGCTGGCTGTCCCCTAGGAGCCTTGACTGTAGAATTTCACACTGAGCAGTCCATGATTCTCCTTCAAAGCTTTCTCCTTCTGAGCAAACAATGAACTAAGGGATTTCAGAGAGATCCACCACCCTAGCCTTTATGACAATTCTGGCAAGATTGTTTGGATCTTCTTCCCAGGCCAAGATCTTTTCAAAATCTGCAATGGACTTTTCGATATCATGATGCTCCCAGAAATCAATGTTATAGCCCAGCAACATCAACCAAACCTCATGATTCATGGTAACAGCCCTGTTATTCCAACCTTTATTATGCTCGACAAAAGAGATGCTCACATCACCAAATAGGTGTGGACTGTTCTGAATCAGGAAGTCACGATCATGAAAGTGATTGAGCCTAACATAGGCATGTCCGTAAGGGCAAGGTGAATTGATCTGAAACCAACCCTTTTAACATTCCTTAGGAAATCATCTAGCACTTCACGGATAGTTGGAAACACCATCTGCACATCTGGGAGGAGCTCAATCGTAACAATGGCAACATCACTGTTTCTCCCCTACCTTCCCCTAAGAACAACCCGAGATATAGTCTTTCTATTAGCCACCAAGACTCTGTTGCTTCCCCTGGCATGAACGGAGTCGGGTCGACAAGCCGATACACCATTGAGAATCGATCACTAGATTCTTCAGCCGATGGCGGATTAGGAGTCATTGTAGCAATGGGGTTTTCTTTAGCAAACTTAGAGCAATGCCAATCAACAGAAATAATCTGAGGACAAGGGATTCCCAGGGATGAATGCGCCCAATCACTAAAGGACCAAAAGATGGGAGGGTGGTCAGCGCGTACCGCCACCGGCGACGGCACCGAAGTGGAAGAAGGAGCTCCGGCAGCACCAGAAACAGGGGGAGCTGAAACCGGAACCTTCCAATGAACTGAAGTCAGGGATGCGGTCACCCCGCCAAGAAGGGCACTGTTGACGGTTGTTAAGTACCACTTTTGACCGTCAACTCTTGCAGAGAATATGTCAAATATAATCATCAAACATAGTGATAGGGTTTATATCTAATCAATTCCACAAGTTTTGGTGAATATGTGAATGCAGAGACTAATTGGCAAAAGAGGATGAGATTTGGGCTCAGGGCCAGGTCGCCCGACCCACCTAGGTCGGTCGACCTGGACCCAAGCCTAATGGAGCCCACATTTGGCCGCAGCAAAGAAGCACACTTCTGGACCATCATAGCCATTGATTTTATGACGGTTGGATCCAAGAGATAGGAATGGTCCAAGGGGAGGACACATGGATTGAGGGGCCCACCAACATATCTAAATGTACTCAAATTGGTACACGCGTTCGATCTTAGGCTAGCATTTGTCAGATTGGTACACGCTAGCCCATTACATGGGAAGACCAACGCGAACGGACCCAAGGCCAAGGCTCAACACCAAGGCCTACATGATCCCGTCCGAAGAAGACAAACAGGTATGGCAATACAAACCATCTCCAAATGTTACATAAGTCAAAATTCATGATGGAGACGTCCTCACTCGACGGACGTAAACCGACGAGTCCTCACCGACAGGTAAATCGGTATGTATCTCATATTTATTTCACATTGCATTTTTCTGAATTCCAATCTCTGCATGTTTAAATTCCAATCTTTGCATGTTTGAATTCCAAATCAATTTTGTGCATTGAAATTTAAACATGGAGTCTTTTATCTTGAAATTCCTTTGGATCCCCTGCTCTTGCATACACATACATAATCTTAATGAGCCAGGACCACGTAGGATACCGAGCCAGCTGGGCTTGAGAGGTGCCAACAGGCCATCGGCCGACCCCATGGGTCGTCTGACCTATGGCTGCCTCTCCTGTGCCGCATTCATTCGGATTCAAAACAGCTTTTGCATCTGGTTTACCGCTGTGTAGGCTCAGCAGAATGGGCCCTGTGCCAGAGTCGCCCGACCTTAGCTGTCGGCCGACCTAGCCCTGGCCTTTTTGCCGCAAATTCAACTTCCATCAGATCATACCAGCGAATCCAGAGCAAACCTTGGAAGCTTGGCTGAAACGGAGCCGTGCTAGGGTCGGCCGACCAAGGCCGTCAGCCGACCCCAGGCCTCCTCTGTTCAAAGAAAGCTGGTGCCCTCCACCGTCAATTCTTGCCCCCAGTTAAGTTGCCAAGTGCCCTCAGCCTTTGTCCTATCCCTCCTTAGGATTTTCAAGTGATTGGCTCCCAAGTTTAAGAAAAAAATATAACAGCAAGAACATGTTTTTAGGATAAGTTCCCTTCGGGTATTTGTGGTCACTAACCATTACAGGTTGCAACTGAAAAGAACGAAGGGTGCAATGCTTAAGAACATGAGAGCTACAGCAGCTGCAACACCTTGGTAAGTTCTGGTGATGGAACAAATTCAAAGGAGGCCTACACACTTGATTTTTGGGTGTCCTGCGATACACAAAAATCCAAGTGTGGGGGAGGTCGGTAAGTGTTACACGACAAGTTCCATTGGTACAAAATTTATCTTGGTTTTCAGGTGGTGCTAGTTCTTGCATTTCTTGCTTAAAAAAAGAGATAAAGCCGGCGAGCCTCAGTGGGATTAAGACAACTGGGTGTACATGCCATTGTGGCGTTGCACCTCGGTAGTCCCCATATGGCTCCTGACTCCACATTGCCTTTGCGTCCTTGGTTCTTGTGCCTGCTTTCATGAGAAAAGACGTCCGCTCGTGCTTTGCTGCTTTGCCAACTACTTGTTGGAGGAATCCCAACATTTAGTAAGCACTTGCAATCCACATGCGACCACGTCACCATCAATGACATCGCCAAGAGCCAAGGAACTACCGCGACGACAATTCTAAACTCGTCATCAACTAAACGCCAATGGTAAGTATGCTAAGGTAAGTATCATGTCTTGCTTTTGACTTTAAACAAAGCCCTTCCGGGAGGTAACCCGAAGTTCACCATTATTATACTCATGTTCATCTCCATGTGAAAATAGCTTGATCATGTTCTCATGCCTCTTTTATCTATGCTCGTGTGCTCTGGTTTGAATGTATGTTCGAACTGCATTCATAGACCTTTTAAATTAAGCATGGTGCTTAGGTTAAAATGGTCTTCTTTAATCAAATTAGACATGGTGTCAAGTTTGATTAATGAACCTTTGAGTAAATACATGTATAGATATCGGTTGTATACATGGACTAACCCCTGCAGGAAAGATTTCAAACTTGAGCGGGTAAGTCTTCGAGCTTGATTCAAATTGGAGACAAACCAAGGCATTGGTACAACACATTTTGGCACAACATACGAGGAGGTACATAACTTTTCAATGGTTCGCTGTGAGTATATTGCAAAACCCTCTTTGATCATGTTGATGCGATTTAAATCCAGCCTTGTTTGAATTATGTTTAAAAGAAGGTGGTGAAAATAAAATTTGAAAAAAAGAGGAAGAAAGGCAAACAGGATCTACGCTTAGGATGTTAAAGACCAATCTGTTTTCAAGCGTGGATGTGAACAACTAACCCAAGGGCAACAATGATTCATTCTTTATAGTCCTTCGGGTATTCGTTGTCCACTAACTTTTTGCAGGGATGAAGTAATGACTAAAGGATGGCGAGCATAACTTCAACATTCAACATCTTTAGTCACATGGAAGAAATTTGCACAATGAAGCAAGATGAACAATGGACAAATCTTTTGGCACTCTTAAGCTCAAATCTTGCAATCACTTGCAAGACTAGAGTTTGGGGGAATTCGTCAGGGAAGTATCCAAAATACTCTGTGCACTTATTTTTCTCTGATCTCCTGCTAAGTTACCTTGAAAGATTTGTTTGCCATGAAAAAAAACCATAAAAATTTGCATAACTTAAAACACCAAAAATATTTGAATTCCAATAAAGGCTCGATGGTTCTTAAAACCATGGAGCCATTGTTTTGTTTCCATTGTGTGAGAATAAATGTAGGCAAAAGCTCAAGTGTGGGGGTCTCTCGAGTTTCCTGACGTGCACATGATCAAGACCACCCACAGACAGGCTGTACAACATCGCACCGGCCAGGCAAAGAAGATCAAGGTGACCAAGGCCCAGAAGGTGTCGGCCAATCCCCTAGGTCAGCCGACGTCCCTTTGGTACCTCTCGCCTTCATTTTTGTCCAGAGCGATGGTTTGCACATCCTATCCACCCTTCTCTCTGATTCATGAGTTTAAATAATTCCAAATCTAAGATCATCACTAAAATTAAACTCAATGAATTCTGATGCTCCTTTGATATACATGTTTATCCTTGATTGGCTTGCATATTCTTTATTCCTTGCACATACACCTGTTGCTTGTGAACATATCTCTTTAGGAAAAATATGGTTATCTAAATGGTTGATTAATGAGATATGGTATGACGAAAGAAATCCTGCTCTTTCTGTATAAAGTGCTTGGGATATTTTTATTGCAAAAAGTTTAAAATCAATAGCCTTGCAAAGCTCCTCAATGATATTCCATTCCTACCAAAGCCATATGTTGCTCACATTGAAAACCTTATACATATGCTGCTTGTTATTACATTGAGCTTTGTCAAATTGTTGTGACGCTTGTAAGATGCTCTTCATGCTTTCTTGATCAAGATCACGTACACTCCACATACAGCTGCTAAACTTCTACACTGGAAGTTAGCAATATCCATTCATCCACCAAATAAATGCTCCATGTGTCCTATGAATCTCTCTCCAAATACCCTTTGCAAAAGAGACATGAGCTATAGAAAAAAAACATTTTGGACACATAAAGGTCCAAGAAAAAAAAAGATGCTCATAAAAGCATAGAGCATGAAAAAGAAAAAAAGAAAAAAATGATATAGCCATGTTTTCAAAATAAAGAGGAGAGAGATCATACAAAAAGGAGCTATCCTACTTTCCATATACATTTTCCATTGTTCCACACACATGCACATCTTGATCAGATTGTATGAATAGTTTTCTTTCTGGGTCCGCTATTTGACTTTGCAATATATGTGATGCAAGTATGCCTTATCTTTACTCCTACCTTGAGATCCACATAAGCCTTTTAGAAGTAGGGTAAAAGAGGACAAAAGAATGCCTTGGTGAGGAATTATACATATGAGCGATCCAAGAGAATCATTTGAGGAGTTAGGTAAGGTTATGTTTTTGAAAATTTATGGAAAACCCAAGTTACTTAACAGAAGAGTTGAGATGACTTGAATCAGGGCCGTTCCGTTCCTCAACCATCCAAGATTACATGATAGACACTTCAAAATTCACAAGTGCAGGTATGTTTTGGAATAACTTATATGCTTGCATCACATCAATTGGAGTCATGTTTTCCACCTTAGTCTTTAAGCTTCACTCGAGGACGAGTAAAGGCTAAGTGTGGGGGAGCTTGTTGACGGTTGTTAAGTACCACTTTTGACCGTCAACTCCTGCAGAGAATATGTCAAATATAATAACCAAATATAGTGATAGGGTTTATATCTAATCAATTCCACAAGTTTTGGTGAATATGTGAATGCAGGGACTAATTGGCAAAAGAGGAGGAGATTTGGGCTCAGGGCCAGGTCGCCCGACCCACCTAGGTCGGCCGACCTGGACCCAAGCCCAATGAAGCCCACATTTGGCCGCAGCAAAGAAGCACACTTCTGGACCATCATAGCCATTGATTTTATGACGGTTGGATCCAAGAGATAGGAATGGTCCAAGGGGAGGACACATGGATTGAGGGGCCCACCAACATATCTAAATGTACTCAAATTGAGCAAACCCACATGGAACCGTCATTAGGACCCACTCTACAGTCACCCAGCCGAAGATGGGCCCGATCAGTGCCGGTGGACGGTCGCCCGACCGAGCCCGGTCGCCCGACCTGGTCCAGAGGCCAAACCGCCTCATCCTTCTGGTGCGCGTTCCCACCGCCTCCAGGAGTCCATCTACGCCGTGCATCACTCAAGGCGGTGGATCGAACGTCGGCCGATCTCCCCGCATCGCCCGATCTGTGACTGAGCCCGTTCGTCCTCATCTTTCACGTGTCCACTCCTAACCGCCTCTACAAGCTATAAAAAGCTACATACCGGGCATTGAACAACACACACCAAGAAGGAAGAGCTTTCTTTGCCTTAAGTTCTAGTCTTAGTTAGTAGTGAAGTAGTCTTAGGAGTTGAGCTTCTACGGGTTTCCGACGGAGTCTTGGTAAGCCTAGAGCTCAGTTATCTTGTATCTTTTGTTTACTTATAAGACTTAGAGCTATTAATGGAATTACTCTCTTGCTTATGTTATTTGATTTATAGTCTTGTGTGTTCATCATATAAGTTGTATGTCTTGCACCTTAGTATAGTGGATGCATGTTATGGCAATGGCCCTGTGTACCGCAAGGTTGCTCTGTTTAGGTGGACCATAAATAGAGTTGTATTTCATATGGTAAACGTGGTGTTTGGTATATGGAATAACATTGGGGATACCCTTCCCTACGTAGTAAGAGGTAGGCGGCAGGTGGTGATAGCCCTGTCCGTCCCTTGTAATCCTCGGCGTTCGGGTCTTGGTGTTTGCAGGCCTTCGTGATAAACATCGTGACAGTACCCTTGGATGAGGGGATCCCAAGACTCCTCGATTTGCCCTCTAACATGTGTCCCTTGCTAAGCTTGTATAGGATACGCTTGTAGGAATGTAACCCATATGCACGAAGTACATAGAACCCCTAGTTCTCTTTTAGGATCTTCATATTAACTAGACTATTATAATGAGCAGTGAAACCTTCTATGTGTCACACTACCTATCTATCAATGTTTACCCCTTGCTAGAGTTTGGTATATTAATAATGTTATGATTGAATACAATGGATAACTACTCTAGTCAACCACAGCCTTCCCTGTGGATTCGATACCCTGAATACTTCCAGGTGAGATCTACAATGGTATCCGTGCGCTTGCGGATTTATCTGCGACGTAAGAAATACCAACAGGCACCGGAAAGATGAACAAATGAATGGAAAAGGGGAGGCCCACTACTGCTGGCCCCATCCGTTAGTGACGAAGAGATAGGAAACTAGAGTGATTGACAAGACTTACCCCATTTTGCCATGTCAATTTGGGAAGAGAAACGAGCCAGAAAGGAAAGGCCCGGAAACCAGAGTTATCCTACTGATGAGCACCACCGTGCCTTGCAATAAAGTGGCTCCAGCGATCATGATTGGACACATGCCGACATGTTCACTTATGTAATCAAGATCGGATCACTTTGCAGCTGTCCAGCAATAACCAGTGTTGTGTCCATTTGTATCATCTTCTGGATATATATATTTCTCACAGCCAAGCACCCAGTGAAGGGGTCAATGTTGTATGTAAATATGCATGGTGCGTAGGAATGGGCGGCAACCGAAAAATATATCCTATGGCAGTTGTGCTTTTCTTTGCAGGTGCCGACTGGTAAATTTCTCAAAGACGATATCGATGACAGCAATTGGACACCGCGAAATCCATCCAAGAGTGTGTTGGAATGAGGTGTACAAAGGATAATGAATTAGTATTGTATCGGAACATGCATACGCTGGAATAGACTAGCAGGTTTATGTTTGGTTTGTCCATGCTGTAAACGGATTACGTGGGATCTGTTACCGGTCCAGTACAAATCTGTTACCGCTCAAAATTTCCTGCAATCGATTGCTCCACGCCCTGCTGCCGGAAACTAGCTGCTGCAGCCATCTCATCGAGGCCTGTTGTATCGGCACTTCGAACTTGCTGCAAGCCCACAAGTGGTCTTCGTAGATCGACTAGCTGCTGCATGATTTAGCCATGGCCACGTGTGATGTTGACTACCAGAGTGTTCACAGAGCACACGCCACATACCGTTACCTTGACAACGCCAAACAAAGTCAGTATTGCGTTACATTCTTTCAGGCCAGGTCCCACTGCTTTCTGATACGTTACAGTTTGCCTTTAGATTTCTCAACCAAACAGCACCTAGTATTCTACAAACAAAAAGGATCTGGACTCCACTCGTTCTCTAGAGTGCTTTCTTCCTGCTAAGGGCTTCTCCATGGACCGATGCATAGAAGTAAAAAAGGGATACGTGAGCTGAGGATTCGCTTTAAGATTTTTTCTCCAGCGGTTGCATCGTACATGGCCCACCATATCAATTAAAAAAAGGCATGTCTTCTGATCGTGGGTAGAAAGCTGCCGTGCACTGTTGTACTTTTTCTTTGTCGTTTATTAGTTTTGCATCGATGCAGGATTGGAGTCCGATTTATTCTCTCTCTTCCAGAAATCGATGAAGTCCAGCAATGATGCATGGAATCATGTGCTACACGTCAGATGATGGTTCGGCCACTGGAGAAGCCCTAAGTGCTAATAAGGTTAGTAACAAGGCTGGAACTACGTGCATATGACCAGATAAGTTTCGGATCTCACCAAGCTCCAAATAAAAAGGAAATAAAACTCTAGGTAGTTCGTTTCACCTCTCCCAATGATGCATTATTACTGCTATGTGACACAGTAGAAGAACCCACAGAAGGATACAGAATATTTATCGGAAATGTTGTTACATATGGGTGACAGCTTGCACACTACCGGAAATCGGGCCACTGCGGTGTGCTCCATCCTTTGCCGTGAGCCAAAGCGCGGGCACACCGCAAAGATCCTCTTTGCCGTGTGCCACCAGAAAGGCCCACGGCAAAGATTAAGCACACGCCAATGCGGACCTTTGCCGTGTGCCTACAAAACCGTGGCACACGGCAAAGATTAAGCACACGCCAATGCGGACCTTTGCCGTGTGCCTACAAAACCAGCACTCGGCAAATAATTTACACACGGTAAAATATTTCCTTTGCTGTGTGTCTGACGCCTAGCGCACAGCTTGCACACTACCGGAAATCGGGCCACTGCCGTGTGCTCCATCCTTTGCCGTGAGCCAAAGCGCGGGCACACCGCAAAGATCCTCTTTGCCGTGTGCCGTCAGAAAGGCCCACGGTAAAGATTAAGCACACGCCAATGCGGACCTTTGCCGTGTGCCTACAAAACCGTGTCACACGGCAAAGATTAAGCACACGCCAATGCGGACCTTTGCCGTGTGCCTACAAAACCAGCACTCGGCAAATAATTTACACACGGTAAAATATTTCCTTTGCCGTGTGTCTGACGCCTAGCGCATGGCAAAGGTGACGGGAAATCCACGGCAACCTGACGGCCTTCTTTGCCGTGTGCAACATGGGGGACACACGGCAAAGAGGATATTTTGCCGTGTGTTTTCTCCCTTTGCCTTTCTTAGGCACTCGGCAAAATAATTTTTTTCAACTTTTGGGCCCCAAACTTTTTCTACTGTCCACATACCTTACATAGTACCTCATGTTAAGATTTGGTATATTTCATGATCCTTTTGCTATATTTTGTTACTTTATTTCGGTGAAGGGATTTATTGGAAAAAAGTAAAATTTGAACTGCAAATGTGTCGAATAATGGAATATAATGAATCAAAAAATAATATTCACATTAATTAGTCCAATCCGAGGCCATATCCAGAGAATGGAATGAAATTTCAAACATATTCTTTACGAAACATGAGCACAGGATTGTGGCCAAATCGTTTTAAAATTATATAAAATTGAAACGAAGTCTGAAAATCATAAGATTTGTACTGATATCATGATTTCATGTCCAAAGGCTACGGTAAAAAGTTGAGCATGTTTCGCACAAGTTGTCATGTACCCTGCTTTCAAATCCAAACATCTCTGTAGAAGTTTCATACAGTTGAGAAAGAGTTGTTCATATTGCGAGGCATGAGTGCGGTTGAATTGGGTTTTGACTTCAAAACTTTTTGTATATGCAATAGGCAACATAAATTGTTTCATACCAAATTTTGGTTTTTTTTAACACGTTTGAGAATTCTTTTTTTTTGCAACTTTTCTCTGACTACATGAAATACATTGTAAGTGAGCTATAACTGCATCAAATAATACAATATTTTTGTTTAAAAGAATCAAATATGATCTTATGATTGAATTTGTGTAGATATTTTCAAATATTTCACGGAAAAATTTAGTATAACACGCTATGGAATTTGAATTTTAGCTATAATCGCATGAAATAACGAAAATTTAGCTTCAAATCATGTTGTTGATTGACTTTTACAAGCTATTTTTCGTTAAAAGCATCAAATATGCACTGATGAGTGAATTTGCGTGCATATATTCAAATAAATATAGAACACCAATTTGGTATAACACGTTACGGGAATTGAATTTGAGATATAATCACATGAAATAATGGATTTTTTCTCACAATAATCATCA
>CM014272.1:27584592-27607099 GCA_004135705.1 Alloteropsis semialata
AGCAGAAGGACACCGGCTCCCCTGCGCAGATCAGCAGAAGGACCCCGGCTCCCCTACGGAACAATGCCGGCCCCAGCACCAAGGTCCACCATGGCGCCTGGTGAGGTGAGTCATGCTAGATCCAGTACTGTAGGTTTCATTTTGGGTGCAATTAGTGACCAATTAGAAATTATAGATCTTTGTCTGATTGGAAACCATATGAACAAGTAGCACTTCCAGTATGCATCATTGTACAAGTATTAAATTTTTTATTATTCATGGCTGCATTAGAACTCAATTGATTGGAGACTCGATGATAATCTGAGGATTATTTGTGAGCTATTTGCTGAGCAAGCGAACAATGGAAATCGGCCCAACAAGCACATGAATAGTGTGGGCTATGCTGAGGTGGCAAAGAGATTCAAAGAGCAGACAGGCTATGAGTTGAAAAGAGAACAGATTAAAAACAAGTGGGAGAAGTTGAAAGAAAAATATAAGATTTGGACCTAATTAGTGTCTAGACAAACTACTGGAAAGGGCTGGGATGCACAAAAGGGTACCCTCGATCAAGATGCTGAATGGTGGAAGAAGATGAGAACTGTGAGTGCTTTGTAACCTTCTTTTGTCTAGTTTTGTTACAAGTCATTGTGCTAGTCTGATCTTATTTTCCTGTACCAGGAGATACCAGGTTCTTGGCCATTCAGACTTAAAAGGATTACAATATGAAGACAAGCTTAGGGAAGCATTTGGTCCCATCAGTACTGGTGAAGATCATTGGTCTCCAATTCTTGGGATCCCTCCTACTCAACAGGCTGAAGGTACTGGCACTCATGAAGGTGATGGACAAGATCAATAGAAGGAGGAGGAGGAGGAGGTTGAGGAGGTTACTCCTAGTCCTACCATTGCACGTGGCAAGAGAGGTGCTCAAGCAGGATCAACCAGTGAGAGAAGGAAGAAACTAAAGACAGGGTCAGCAGCCATTATTCAACAAGAAATTAGAAGGATAGCTGATTCGGCCTCTTCCGTGGCTGCTAGTAAAGTTGGAAGTACAAGTATAAAAGAAGTGATGGATCTTGTGCTAGCTTGTGGTGCACTCAGAAACACGGATACTTCACCCAGGCAGCGTATCCCGTTTCTGAGACGTATTCGACACGGATACGGCCAGGATACGTATCCACGCCGTGTCTGCGTATTCAGAAATAAATGGGCCGAAAACTCAGCTTTGGATACGTTTCGGCCCAACTTCGATACGGCCCAGCCCACCTAAGACACCTCTGATGCCCTAACTATCCATCCATCCATCGATTCCATCCCAGTCCTGACCGACGCAGCCGCCGCCCCTTCCGCCCGCCTCCACCACGCGCCGTGCGCGACCTGTCCCGTGGCCGCCGCCCGCCGGCGACCAGCCTCCGGCTCGCCGGAGACGAGCAGCCGTGCCCGCAGGGAGTCCCCCATGACGGCAACGAAGACTCGAAGAGGTGCGCCCTGCGGCCCTGCCTCCCCCGCGACGGCAACGAGGAGGAGCTCCTGCGACGGTGACGGCGAGTAGGCGACTGCCCTAGTGCCCTGCCTCCTCGTGCACCCTGCTGAGGTGAGTTCCCCTCCCTCCCCAATCCAATATAGAGCTGAGCTAGTGCACCGATTAATTTTGTCCAATGTTCATTCTCCAGCTCTATGGCATCTCCAAATTTGAGTAGTGGAGCTAGTGCTAGTGCCAGTGCCAGTGCTAGTCAAAGTGTGGGATGTGGGATGTTGGAGGAGATTCATTTGATTCCCTTAGTGGTGTAGGTCTTCTTGAAAATGCTGACCTCTCCATTGATGAGCCTGAGTTGCAGGCTATATCATTTGGATTGGGTGATCTGGACATTGAGGACAATGAGGCAATCGAGGAAGAAGCTTGACGTTGATGGCTTGATGCTATCCTATCCTATCCTACTATAGTATTATATATTGCTAGTTTGCTACTACCTTTTATTAATTTCCTCAATTAGAACCTGCTGCTATCATTTTATTCGAAGTGTAATAGACCTTAATGTCTCTTGTTGAACTTGATCATCTATTTTGCAATTTAATATGCATTATGTTTATTTATTTAAAAATTGTTAAAACGTATCCGCGTATCGGGTTGTTTGAGAAATTGCCGTATCCGCGTATCCGTATCATTCCGATACCGACACGCGTATCCGTATCCGTGCTGCCTAGGTGGTGCAGGCTATGGTACTAATGAGCACTATATAGCCACCAGTCTGTTCACACATTCTCAAGAAAGGGAGATGTTCATGACCTTGCCAACTCCTGAAATTAGATTTCAGTGGCTGCAAAGGAAGTACATGGACAAGTATGGAAACTAGTCTTAGGGGGATGAGTAATAATGTAGTGTGTACTGTTCATTCCCTTTTATTTCTGAGTGCTCAAGTTGAGCTATGTATTAATTGTGACCTTTTTCATTGCCTTTTATTTATGTGCTGGAACTTTTGTGAGCTTTGTGCTGGAACTAGTGTGAGCTATGTATTAATTGTGACCTTTTTCATTGCCTTTTATTTCTGTGCTGGAACTAGTGTGAGCTTTGTGCTGGAACTAGTGTGAGCTATGTATTAAAAAATGTGACCTTTTCATTGTCTTTTTTCTTTGTGCTGGAACTAGTGTGAGCTATGTATATTTTTTTTTCTTTGTGCTGCTACTAATGTGAAATGTTGGTACTTGTACAGATATCTGATAGTGACAGTGATGATTCTCAAGACATTGACCAATTTTTTAATCTGTGTCAAAGTGGTGCCCAGCTAGTACAAAAGTATTGTGAGATGTTTTTGATTAAAGCACCACCAAGGACATTAGAACTGAGTGGGATGGGATGGTTGATTGAGACAATCAATACTCCTGGAGAATGTCACAATATGCTTCGGATGAATGAGCATATTTTCAAGGATCTTCATGACTTGCTGGTACGCAATTATGGCTTGAAATCAACAATACACATTAGTACTTATGAAATTCTTGCAATGTTTCTATACACATTGGGTGGATGCCAGTCCAATCGAGGTGTACAAAATCGCTTCAAGCATTCCAGTGAAACAGTTAGTAGAAAGTTGGATGAGGTGTTGAACTGTTTGCTAAAGACCCTAACTTTCCTAATACCCATAAAAGAATTAGAGATGATCCGAGGGCATATCCACACTTCAAGGATTGTATTGGTGCTCTTGATGGGACTCACATACATGTATCCCTTCCACCAGATGAACAAGTGAGATATATTGGACGATCTGGAATTGCAACTCAAAATGTGCTTGCGGTTTGTGACTTCGACATGCGTTTCACGTATGTGGCTACGGGCCAACCGGGCTCTATGCACGACACAAGTGTGTTGTATCATGCATTAAAGGTTGATCGTGAAATATTCCCTCATCCTCCACAAGGTAAAATGCAAGTAATTTTGCTTGTTTATTCTTTTGTAGGAGCATATGCAAAATAAAATAACTTGGTTCTCTATTTTTATAACTCAGGCAAGTATTATGTTGTGGATGCGGGCTACCCGAATCGTCCTGGCTACCTTGCCCCATACAAGGGTGAAAGGTACCATATCCCTGAATTCTATAGAGGCATCGAACCAAATACCCCTAAGGAGAAGTTCAACCGAATACACTCATCTATCCGAAATGTGATAGAACGGTCGTTTGGTGTATTGAAGATGAAGTGGCAGATTCTATATAAGATGCAAAGCTACCCTATGTGGAAGCAAAAAATGATAGTTGCAGCAACTATGGTGCTTCACAACTTCATACGCGAGCATGGGAGTGAAGATTTAGACTTTGCCAATGCTGATCGAGATCCAAACTATACCCCTACCATCCCCGAAAGATATAACAAGTATGTTGTTTCACAAGTTGCTTTGGATGGGTCGACTTCACAATCTAGCGTACTGTCCATGGATGTATTTCGTGATGAGATGGCCACTGCTATTGCCCTTGCTTGGGAGTAGAGTGTTATGATGTGATGTGTATAAAAATACTCTTTTATTTTATTGTCTTATGAACCATAGTCCGTTATGTCAATTCTGTTGGAAACAATATTGTTTGTGAAACAATAATGGCAAAAAATTTCTTAACAGGATGTCTCATCCATTCAACATGCACAGAAAACCAATCAACCAACAAAAGGGTAGCAAAGTCAATTCGCCCCTCCTACCCTCATTCCAGGAACTAGAGCTGACCAACCAGCCAAACACCCACACTGATAGAGCTGCTCCACAGACAGAGCTGTGGAGCTGCGGAGCAGAGCTGAAACTCTAGAGCCAGAGCTCTGCCAAACAGGCCCTAAATTGGAATGGATTGAGAACGGCAGTGATAAATATAGAGGAAAGGATGCATAGAAAGGGACAAAACATGGCGACCTAATGAGCTGCGGTTGTGGAAAATAATGAGTTAGCTGATCAGGTCAGTAGTAGCTATATAAAGAACCCAAACGAACATGATCATTTGTTTTTTTATAAATTATTTTATCTTCCAATAAACATTAGTTTTAACCACACATATTTTCAGTTACGAGTAAATTGTGCTAATGTGTGACTAATCTCAGATGCCTTACCTGGCCATGAATTCACTCTATTTATTCTTCCAGTGAGATCGTGTATGGGTTGCTTTGAGGTTTTCTGGTTGCTAACTCGATTAGCACTTTCCGGTTGACTCAATGTATATAGGTTATGTTTTTCTGCGTGTGGGTATTTGGTTGAAAAAATTTTCCCGGGTGCAGATACTGGCGATCTTTGTGGAACTGGAATCTGATTGGAAGCCGATCAACAACAGCAATCTGATTTCGCTATGACTTGATGGACCATAGTTTGTATGCTAATCTTAAATAATTCAGTGCGCTTGAATGTACAATTTTTTCCTTGGTGACTTGGGGACACTGCAATATTTGAACCGTGTGTCCTTCAATTTTGAGAACGGCAAGTATCTGTGTCATTTTTCAGCCCAAAAATCAATCGTAGCAGAACTATGACCTTACGAAAGTGAGCATGACCTTTAACTTCATTATTTTATTTGCTTAGAGATCAACATGAGTACGTCTTAGTTGTTGAAGTACAGCATATTACATGGCTAAAGATTATTTTCATCTAGGAGCATGTTGGCTGTGTCGAGTCAAGAACGGAGCATTATATCGCTGATCGAGCAAGCCGAGATAGTTCATATATATATGGGATGCATGAAGATATTGCAGCTGCCAGCCGAATTGCTCTCTGGTTCTACTATAGGCTAGATGACTTCTCTGAATAAATGTTCACAGCATCTTCTTGTATCTACATTGAGTTGCATGCAGATACGCCATGATGTTCATCAGAAACACATGCATCTCCATGGATTATTTTTTCCTGTCGTTTTTGAAGGAAAATTTGACATCAAAATGGTCAAACAGAGCGGTTACAGATAATAAATAAATAGAAAATGCAAAAGTTCCAATAGCAGTGATATGTGTGATTCATGTACATTTTGACATGTCTGGTTCCAATAGCAGTTCAAGTCTCTGGACAAGCGAGGGTGCAGTGTGACACGCTACGAATACATATATAATGTAGAGGACTCGTACACATAATTCTTCCTGCACCTTTTGCTCTTTCTTCATCTCATCCTCATCGTGCTCATCCCCCAATTCTCCACTGAATCGCAACCTGGTAGGGGGCAGAGAGACTCGACAATATACGTCCATTCAAAAGTAGCCAACTCAGGGACTCAATTGTTATGTCAATGTTACAGTACTCACTTTCTGCATGAATGTTTTTCCGCTGATACCGTTGACTCCAAACTAGCTTCACTGTAGATATGCATTTCATATGGACCTCCATTGAGTACTTGGTGGGGAGAAAAGTATGTAAAGAACCAAGAGGGGAGACTGAGAGTGTACAAGGATCATGCAGGAAATTAGGTGTATATATATAATGTTGAAAGGAATGGAGGTGTATGACATTGGAACTATATATAGTGCACAAGGTGATACATATGTTTACCAGCATTACCTCAAAGTGGAGCTGCTTTCAGCAACTAACTTGATGATGAATATATAAACTAATTAATTTTTAAACATTGGGAAGAGATCCGAGTGTTCTACGTCGCAACAGAATCAAACAAATAGATTGGATGGAATCCTCCCATTATGAAATAATTTACAGTATCTGCGCCATACCGCTGTTCCTTTGGAAAAGCATGTATCCAAACATGCACATGATCAATATAATCTTTTGTTCCATTACTTTGTACGCAACTGATCCCCATCATATCCACAAGGAGAAAACAGTTGGGTGTCATGATAGTTGATGATCTTGTCAATAGTGTCCTTATGTTGCCGCCCATTCCAAAGAGAAAAAGAGCAGTTTTACAGATGGGGGTGGCTGGATAATGCAGAGCATGACATGTTCACCTTTGTTCTCTCATTTAGCAAGCAATACAGTGTTGGCTGACTGGATGGCTGAACAAACTGGGCGATTCAGAATTTTGGCAGTAATCGCCAGTCTATATATTCAGCTTCGGTATACATAACCATTTGTTATTGGTCAACTCCAAGACACTCCAAACTTTCAACATCGTCCCTGTTTTTATACCAACGATGGTGGCTCAGCCAATGTTACCACACTACAAGAAATATGTGGCTTTTTGACGTATTTAGTATGACAATAGGTCATAATGTCATTATATCATCCAGTTTATGACATTATATTTTAGACACTTCGACTTTGTGACAATAAAAGGTTGTACGTCATAAAAAATGTCATATAGGTAGTCGAAGTTCATCCAATGACGATATTTGCTACGTCACAAAGACATTCTCTGTGTCACAAAGTCTAATTTACAAATGCCATCAACCAATGACGGACTTTGTCACAAAATAGTTTGAAGAAAAAAATTAGTGCACATGATGGCCAGAGTTGTTTAAAAAATAAGCAAAATAGTGTGCAATAAAATTGAACCATGTTATAAATAGGAAAATTGACCCTGGTTCTGTTGGAGGTGTTTAAATTGGAAATTTTGAAGCTGAAAGTGTTTAAACAAAATTTGAGAAATTGAAAAAAAATAATGAACCACATGGGGTTCGAACCTTGGTCTACGGAATCTCAAGCAAACACACATACCACTGTCCCATATGTTCATTTGTGACAACTCTAACAGAAACATTTTATTTAACCATTAGTCACTGGCCACCACGGCCACCTCACCCGGCCGCAGGCGCCAGGCCACCGCCGGCCGCCCCCGCCGACGTCACCAGGCCACCATGGCCTAAAGCATCAAAAAATTGCGGGTGAAGGGGTTCTAACCCAGCACCTGTTTGGCTAAAACATAGCGCTTCTACCACCAGACCAACTCCTCTTCCATGCCATGCTATTTAATTTTAGTTGAACTTAGCCAGCCGCTGACCGTCAGCTTCAACCAATCCCGTTCCACCATGTGGCAACACCGAGGAGAAGATGAAGAACACATAATGATTCGTTTGTTTCTCTTTTTAATTCGGAATCAAAATTTGTAATTGGTATTTCTCCCACATAACAACTCCAAATTTGATTGTTCTTTTTTTAATTTTTATAAATTCAAGATCTTTCATTTGACGGTGTTTGTGGGAATACAAACAGCTATCTATTAGATCTTCATCACATGGCTTATTTTATTACACTTAGTTAAAGAGGGAAAAAACATCTTTTTGCACAACAATTGGTAATGCAGCATTATATTTTCTAATATTATGGTAACTATAAGGTTATGTACAAATTTGATGTGCATACGAATTAAAAAATAATATGAGGTATTCATATCTCAAAGTTTGAGTTGAGTTGTAATAAACTATATTAGAGATGTATCCTTTTGTTAATGATGTAGGATCCGATTTCACTAAAACCATTCAAGTTTTTTTATGACAGGTTCATGGATCAAAATTATGTTGTCATGTCAATGTTTAGAATTTTTAGACCAGATTTTGATATTATTGTAATTATTATGTGGTAATTTAGATAAATAAATTTAAACTTTTCCTATAAAACTATTGAATTTTTCATCTATCTTCAGGATATGTACTAGACTGAAATACATGAGTCTAAATATAAATTTTGTGCAATTTTTTTTGTAGTTTTTAGATACATGGAGTTTCAATTGTAATTACTTTCTATAAACCTGCAGAAATTCATTTAAACTATTAAAAATAGTAATGTACTTAGAAAATTATTGAAATTTCTATAAGACAAGTTTTATATAGTCTACTATATGTAAAAAATATATTTTTATATATATGATAATTAATTTTATGTGTTAGGTGCAATAAGTGAAAAAGGAAAACATTAATAAACAAGCAAAGCCCATTTCAAGGCCCATTGCAGCCAATGGCCTAACTATTTCTAGCCGTCCATTCCTGATCCAATGGCTCTAATAGCACTCCCAAGGTATAAAAACATCTCAAACCCTAGGTCTCCTCCCCACTCCTTCGTCTCTCCCGCACCCGGCCTCCGCCTGCACGCCGTGGCTCGCCATTGGTCCGTGCGTCCACCTCCTCAGATCGAGCGGGGCGAGGGAGTGAGCAGCGGCGGCTGGCTGCGTGGCCACGGCTCCCTAGCCGCGGCGACCGGCTGCTGCAGCTCGGCAGCAGAGGCGGATCTGGCGGGCGCGGCGGCGCGGTTGCGCGCACGGCCGGCGACAGTGGCTGTGATGTGGCTCGGCGAGACGGCGGCTCAGCAGTCGGGTGGGCTCGAGTCCTCGCAGGCGGCCGCAGTCGGCGCTTCTCAGCTCCCTCGTAGTCCCCGCCGTCCCCGCCCAACTTCCTCTGCCCGCGCGCTTGCTCCCGCGGCCCCGTGCCGGCCCTGCTGCCCCTCCGATTCGTCCTCCGCAAAGGCCACCGTCGCGCTCGATGTCACCAGCTCCCCGGCCGCAGGCGCACATGCTCGAGCTCCTTGCTGCCCATGCTGCTCCACGGAGGAGCACACTGCACACATGGAGATGGCCGCCCCGACGCCCACGGTTCGCACCGCACTTCTCTCACTGCTCTGCTTCCATCAGGTTCTTCGCTTCTCTACTGACCCCCGCTTCCCGTGGCGAAATCGGCGCAGGGAATGTCGCCGATGTGGTGCTCGGATTCGATGACCTGGATCCATACATGTTGAGAGTCACCCTTCGAGCCCTCTCGAATCTGTGCTCTTACTCCTCGTGATCCGGTTTACTTGCCAGCCGATGTGTGCTTTCACTTTTGACTACTGGAGTGAGTTGAAGGGTCCAGTTTATCTGTGTCCCCTGACTAAATTGAAGGGTCCTTGGGTCTTTGAAGAAGAAATTTATACTGAATTCACTAATATTAGTCCAAGTTCATGTCCTTTTGCCATTAAAATGTTAGGGTATTTCATTAAAACAAACCATATGACCAATATATATTGCAGTCTGTAAACAAATAAGTCGCAGTTATTTTGGATGCATAGTTGGCCGAGTTGCAAATAGGATCAAGGATTGGAAGTTTACCCTTAGCGGAGCTGATTATTCATTGGTTATCAACAATGGACCCAACAGCCTTCATGGTAAGGATCCATGCATTCTCACTGGGTGACTGTAGTATTTATTTAGACTAGTGACTAGTTTTAATGGAACACTACTACAGATCTAATAATTTCATTGATGGTCATCACAGATTTTGCGCCAACATATATGTTTCTTCATTCATCAGTACTCGATACTGTACTGATAATGTAATTCACATTGCAGTTTTTGTAATTTTATCATCCAAACATCTTTTAATGCTTAGATGAATGAAAATTGAGGCAAACTGATGTTACTGGAATAGAAATCATATTTCACACTTCCAAGTATTGTGTTCAACATTATGTCACCATTGTAGTCTGTTTTTCATGTTATGTAACCTTAAATTTTCATTCTGTTGATCAATTATGAATCTCAGGTGGTTTGAAGGGATTTGACAAAGTTGTGTGGGATGTCATCGAGCAAAAAGATGACGAATGCCCATTAATAACCTTTCAGTATCACAGCAAGGATGGGGAAGAAGGTACATTTATTAGCACCTTTGTTTAAATTGATGTGGTTAAATAGGTCAGCCAATTCAAGCATTTATTGTTCTACACTCAGGATATCCAGGTGATGTAACAGTAAGGGCAACATATTCTCTTCCTGAAGCTACCACTCGAAGACTTGGCACAGCACACTTACTGGAACCTGGCACACATAAATCATTCAATCCAGATCTGGGGAAGCACATCACTCCAGTTGAGACTTCATTTGTCTCAGAAATAGCATCTTTTTTTTTACTTGTCCTAGTTAGTATCATAGTATGTTTTGCTAGCTGTTCGAAGCATGTGATGATATGTTGGATCAGAATTAATGTATATATATATGGGCTGGTTTATATCTGATTTGGGCTGAAGTGATAATGTATTGATTAGAAAAATGGGTTGTATTTTAATGGGCCAGGTGTCATTTGGGCCTTGTTTTTTAATGAGCAGAAATTTAATTGGGCCATACGTAGAACCTTAGCAGGCCAAATTTCATTTTGTGACGTTTTTTTACCTCTGCCACATCAACGCCACGTCAGCTTTTGATCATACGTGTCATTCGCCTATGTGGCAAGATCTAGAATTTTGTGACACTAAGTCTAATGTCATACAATTATATGACACAAAAACTAATGTCATAGAATTGTGACATTACATATACAGACGTCACAAAATGATTTTATGACGGTGGCTTTCTGACGTTTCGATTTTTGTCACCTGGATGTCATAAATCCTAATCTATGACATAAATTTCATATATTATGACGTAATTGAATGTCAAAAAGCCATGGATTTCTTGTAGTGCCATAAAATAATTAAGAAACTTACCAATTTAATTTCTTTAGAAATACAAAATATCATCATTATAACTTGTCCGTTTACTTCAAATAACACTATTATCAATTAAAAAATCAAAAAATAAAAAAAAGATAACGTAAGGTGCTCACAAAGGTTACAGCTACAAAATGTTATGATGTTTTGTGAGATATATTTTGAAGTTGGTAGTAGTTGCAGACGTCCTTTAATTTATTATTAATTTATTTTTAGATATCAATGTGATCTTACTTGAAGCACATCAAAAAAAAAATTGCCCATAACAAAAAAAAAGTTATCATGGCGCAGGCCAGGAAAGGTTAGTTGTCCGATATTGTTGGTCGCAGTCTTACACATGCACTTCTAGTCCATATGGCTTCTATCACATTCATCAGGGTGTACGTGTGCCAACAGAATTAACTTTTTTTCTCTGATTCTGTTCTCTGCCCGACCACTATCATCTTATTGCTCCATCCAACTCTGACCATGAATGTAGTACAACTATTCTACCCAGGCGCACTTGCTTGCAAGGCGTTGCACCAGTTATGGTGTCGAATTGGCGACACACGTAGATCCACTGATCATGTTTTCTTGATGCCACACATTCTCACGAGACATGAGGACTCTCATGCCATATTGGCCTCAATTATCTATTACTTGGCAACTAGCAATAGGTGAAAAGCAGAGAGTGAGCTGAAGTTGCTTAGTATTTATTTGTTTAGAGATCAGAGTGAGTCTTACTAGAACCATGAGCTTTAAGTAGAAACAATGAGGCCAAGGACACACCTGATCTGTGGTTGCAGGAGTGTGTAAGGCAGTGGCCTGACTTTGGTAGTTGTTGTAGTACACAAGTGATAATTTCATTAACTTTAGCATGTGGTTGTAGAACAAACTGTGGTGTGGGCTTCTTCTGTTTTCATGGAAGGCCGGTGATAGGCCAGAGTCCCTGCTCCCAATCTTGCAAATGTACTTGTAGCCCCACATGCCTTTCATATCGTTCATGACCTATTTGCTGTCACTTCACCCCGCCGGAGTAGGAGAAGAAACATCTAGAAACTCACGCAAACGCACACGAACACAACTGGAAACACAGAATTGGTGCCGCAAACGTTGCGACATTTTCTGACTCTATCATTGCATACAAACTCTACTGGCCGAAGCCCCTAATCCCACGAACGCACGCACGCCATGCTCCCCGGACTTGTCGCGCCATCCCACGACCAGGTCGCATGCCGTGCACTGCGAATGATAACTGAAGAAACTGAAAAACCAGACGCGCCAATGCATGAACTCTCGCATGCATCAGGCTCCCTACGACTCGCTCACAGAGCTGTTGTTTATTGACTCCTAAACTAACACATGACACGACACTGAACACACTAGGATTATCAACATTTGTTTCTAGGGGGACACCATTAAAATCACATTGGATCACGAGTAAATAAAATAACTTTGTACCGCCACATATGTACAATGATTTTAGTGCATCTTAGCTATGATTACATAAAAGGAAGAATTAACTAACGTTTTAGAAACCACTTGTTCGATTTTTTCCCCACCTTTTCAAATGAAAAAGAATTGACAATCAATTAAACAAACAAATGAGTCTCCATTCCAACTCAAACTTAATATGGACTGTCTATACTAAAGAGCAGAAGATCGCAAAGGTACTACATGCTAAATATCTGTAGTTCATATATTGTTTCTACAAGAGTGTGTTGGAAAATAGGCCCATGGAGAGGACCATTTATGGAATCAAAGCAAGAGTGCATGGTATAAAGTTGTCTCATACTGCTGGTTTGAGTTGGTGCATGCCAACTTAAATATGAGAGCTCTCTCAGTAGTCTGAACATAAGGAGAGAATGGAGCTAAGGTTACACGCGCGCGCATGCGCATATTCGCGTTCTTTTCTCGTGATTTGTGATCCTTTTGCCATCTGCGTTTTAACCTTTTGGCAACGGTCATTAGAGAGGATAAGTACGCAGTCAATGCCTTAATCCCGAATTAAGTGGGCGGTTACTATGAAACGGTCAACAGTGGGCTGCCGATTTTATCTATAAGAGGACCTGGAGACGTCCAGGCAATACACAGGAAAAACATCCCCACGATTTTTTCTGAACTTCATCTCTGATCACAGGAGAATTGTGCTATGGTGCTAAGCTACCGGATCTCGCCGGCTCTTATTCTTACCGTGCATTGAGAAGCAGAGGAGCGGTATCTCCAAGACCTTGCAGTCGTGAAGCCTGCACGAGGGGCGGCAATAAGGTTTCTGGGCAGCGTAAATGCGCGACCGCTCAAAGCTGATCGACTTCGTTCAGCGCTGCCACTACATCGAGTCCACATGAAGACGGAGCGCTATTCTGTAAGTCCATAGATGGGTGATAGTGCAGTAGTTCATTTGATTATGTCTGTTACATATCTGCTGGGTATGTCTATACTGTTCTTGTTCTTGAGATTTATGTCTGGTTATTTGTTTTACATAGTAGTAGCCTTTGTTTACGAGATATGCATCGAATTAAAATCTGGTAGATTAATTCACATATCTCGAATAGAGTGTTTAGTAGCAGGCATTTCTCCTTGCTCGACCAAGACTCTCGCGTTCTTTGATGTTTCTAACTTTTGACTCTTTACCACCTCCTCAATCTCCATTGAACCAGCAACTGCTAGTGAGGCTGGTTCACTGGCCACCATCCCCTCTTAGCTCTGCATCCTCAAGTGACTATGCAAGAAGAATCAGTGGAATAGTGGGATCCCAAAGCTAACTGTTTCCTCGAACCTTTTTGCCAGATGCCGCTCATTCCAAATTAAGATTGAGGTGAAAAGATAAAGAGTTATCTCCAGAAACTTCTTGGTGGAGAGAATCGTTTGTAAGGAGTCAAAGAGCTGAGGCAGGAATGTGTAAAAATGATCGTGCAGAGTAGGGGGTGTAAAAGAAAGGTGAATGTTCATAGCAACTATATATAGTGCAATAGCGAATGAATGGTTTCATGCCTGAGTTTGTAGATGATACCTGCGAGGTTTCACTACCTCGCACATGGGGAGTTATTTTGGGCTGGCTTAGTCAACGTACTCACGGTGAATGCAGATCAACAAAACTGATGATATAATGCATATATACTGTGTATCATAGTGGCAAAAGATCAAGTTGAAGAACTTTGTTGGGGTGGATGTTTCGTTTGGTTCAGTGGCAGGTCCCGACTTGTCGTCCAAAAGCTGCTGCTCCACACGCATATATAAGAAAATTTATATCTATAATAACTTCTCCTTGCAAACATTTTAATAATTATGCCTGCTAGGAGATATGGGCCAAAGTTAATATACACACTTCAAATTTCTTGACTCCTAATAAGCCAACCGTATAGGTCCTTCATGCTTGAACAGCAGTACAGCCGTACAGGCTCTCAGCGTGCCACTGAGCAAAGGTTTGAATGGACACACTGGGTCAAAAGGGCAAAGATTTACTATTTTAATTGCACAATGCCGTATTCAATTCCAATTCATTGAACAAATAGATGAACAATCACCTAGTTCAATAAATTAGCCTGTAAAATTTTCAACCATACCATTCAGCCTCCCCCAAGCATTGACACAATAATGCTTTTTTTCTTGTTTCCTTCTGGATGTAACTTATTCCGTAGGTGGTTTACGCGATTCATATGCGAGCCTAATCTAATTCCATACAGTCTAATTCACCATTTGAAACACAAAAGATATTAGATTGAAGATGTTCTTAGGCCAGATCACTACACCAAAATAAATAGTTCACATCATCATCTTGTATCTAGATTGATCTGCAGGCAGCCTGTCCATGATTGCGAAGTAAAAAATAAAATAGCTAATATGTCCAACAGAAATGAATATACTATCTTCGGTTCTTTCCATTGTCAAAGGAAAAATTGTCTATTAATCATATAAACATTTCAAATGAGCGGTCACAACTAGAGGAGAAAAAGATGCGTAATCAAATACACAATCATATGTGGCCATATTGTGTGAAGGCCTGTAGCATGCCAGACTAAGAAAATACCTAGCTAAAATGTTGATGACTTATGTCCTTATAATTCCTTGCTCCCGCACCTCGTCCACCGCCTGTCACGGAGACACAGTATCTCAGCTCCTTTACAGACCTCAATATTTCCTTGAACACTTTTCTCTGACACTGCTTATTCCAAACTGAAGCGATGTGAAGATGCACATTTTATATCGAGCTCCATTAAGTGATTGGTGGAGAGAGAATCATGAAGTAGAGAGTGTAAAAAATGATCATGCAGGGCTGGAGGTTTATAATGTACAAAGGGAGCTGAATATTAATGGCAACTATATATTGTGCACTACCAAGAACAATGTAATCTGAGTACACTACCTAAGAATGGCGAACTTATTTTTAGCAACTTCCACTGAGGTTCCTCTTGGAGTACTACAGGGCTCAGTGTGTGTGTGGCCACAATATATAGAAAGAGTGAGCAATGCTGAGTTGCTGTATGAATGTCGATACACATAACTGACATGATGCATGCGTATAGAAATTAGTTAGTTTAAAAATATTGGCCAGAGACCAGATCAAGTATTGTACATCTCAAGTGAATCCATGCAATAGATGCAATGGAAATTTAATATAATGAAATATTTTACAATATCTTTCACCACACAAAAAAATATTGTCAATCATATGACTCTTATTTAAGAGAACCAATCCAAACATGCACATATATTGGTTGAAGAATGAAGCAAGATAATGGTCCAGATGAGATGTGAGATGGACTCAAGTGGCTTTAAGAAGTATTTCCAGTTTGAGTATAGTATGAGAATGATGTGTTGCACAATATTCCAATAATCTATGTGTAACTTCGTGCCATCAAATTGGACACTGAGAACTTGGGATATGAGTCGAAGTGGGCAATATATATCCTGAATTGAGAACCTGAAATGACATATCTAATATAAGGAGTACGCAAAACTTAATTGGTTGATTTATTCGACAGTTCTTTCTTGCATTGTTTGATGTTTTTTTACTTTTTTGGGATCTATACTTATGTAGTTTTAAAGAAACAAGTTGTAATATTATTGAATGCACTTTTTTGAAAAAAATAGTCCTATTATTTTCTTATGTAGAGCTAATCTTGATAACTTTAAACAAATTAATATTATACTTTGATCGTAAACTGATGGTTCTGGCAACATCATATGTTGTATGGATATATACATCTCCATCAAGCCCCTTCCTGATGTAGCCAAACAAGTATCTCTGTTACAATCCACTGGACCGAACATCACAGTTCCGGATACAAGTAAAAATATGCATCTACCGCGCTCTTCTAATTCTCTGGTAGTATCTTTAAAAAAGAAATTATCTCTAGAATCTCCAAGCAAGACAAAAAAAGTTAATGAGAGAGTAGTGACATTGCTCCACGAAGAAAATATCAATGAAGTAGTAGAATACTTCCACTAAGACACAATTACCTGCAAGGTGAAACGCCAACTATGGTGTCCAATTGACGATGCCAATTGATTAGTTGAAAATGTTCTGATGCTACTCATTCCTACGCGACATGACATATCACATGCAACATTGGCCTCGGTTGCACTGCTGGGCAAAGAGGAATACATAGGTGTAAAGAATGATGCCAAGGACCACACACCATATCTTTGATTGTCGGAGCTTGATGTGTGGAAAGCAGTGAGTGAAGTCGATAGTAGTTGTGTACTATATATACACACAAATGAAAATGTGCTTTAGTTTAGTATTTATTTGATCACTAGATATCAATGTAGGTCCTACTTGAGGCACGACTAAAAACTTGCTTACGACATGTGTGGTGGTTAAAGCATCTTTCACATGGAAGATTTTGTTTTTGGAACACTTATTATTACCAGAAGTTTGTTTCTTCTCGTAAATCAAAATTAAATCATACTAGCATTTACAAATAGCAGGTGGGCCTATTTTCTTATCATTGCAGACTGGTCAAATTTATCAGGTAAGCCAAAATGGCTGCCTGCAGTCTTGGACAAGCACTAGTAGTTCTATTTGTTCTTGCGAGGAAACACGGCATACACACACACACACACATATATATATATATATATATATATATATATATATATATATATATATATATATATATATATATATATATATATAGGGCGAGGCTAAAATGCAACAAGGTGCATTTTGTATAGGAAACGCACAGACCCTGGGCGTACTACCGAAAACTACCGTAACGCCTGCGCGCGCGCCAGAAGAAGAAAAAACGCGCCCGCGCGCCAGCGCCCCGCGCGCGCGCCCCCGCTGTGGGCTTTCCAGACTTTTTCTTCGTGGGCTCTTTTCGGGCTGGATTTTCTTTTCGAGAATTTTCTGACTACAAATAAGGTTTTTTCGAGACTTTTTCTTGGAATTTTTATTATTTTTCACCGGGCTATGGGTGATAAGGGGGTTAACACGGGTGGGGACTTACAACACAGAAAACTAAAGTGACACATTGACTAAAACAACGGGTACAGACTTACAGCTCACAAATGTAAACTGACAAAACGACCACTACATGTTTTTGGAACAAAATACTCAATTGCAAACAGCGGAACGACATGTTTGCAATAGCAATAACAGCTCAATTGCAAGGTGAATAGATAAGTTTTTGGAAGAACAGATCCATTTGCAAACAGTACAACTACATGTTTGCAACGCTGATAGTAGCTCAATTGCAAACAGCAGAACGATTACAACAGCTGGACACTAACAACTTCCAAAACTAAACTGACACTATAACGATTACAAATGTCTGCAAGCAAAGACGCAATTGCAAATAAGATAACAGAACGTTTGCAAATCTGATAATAGCTCGTTTGCAATCACAGGGCAATAGTTTTCTACAAGAAAAGACGCAATTGCAAACAGGATAAAAGAACGTTTGCAAATCTAATAACAGATCATTTGCAGCCGAAGGGTAATAGTTTTCTGCAAACAAAGACGCAATTGCAAACAGGATAACAGAACATTTGCAATTCGGATAACAGCTCGTTTGCAACCAAAGGGTAACAGTTTCCTGCAAGCAAAGAGGAAATTGCAAACACAATAACAGAATGTTTGCTATACAGACAACAGCTCGTTTGCAACCAAAGGTAATAGTTGTATCCAGTGTGTGAAACACATAGAAACATGTCTGCACTGCTGATATGATAACAAGGGATTTGCAACACTGGTAGGAGGGCAATTGCAGTCACAGTAAAACACATTATTGCAGGCTTAGAAACTTGATGACACGTAAATTTGGAATTAGCCTGCATGCATGCATGGATGGAATCCTTTTGGACTCGAAATTTCAATTCATTTTTTCTCCTAAACCGTAAGTCGGATCTGTGAACCGTTTGTTGTTTCTTACTCACAAAAATGTGCTTAACAAAACAAGATCCAACATGGATATATTTTGTGCATTTTTTGTTAGTTGCAACTCGGAAGCATATACAATTGCAACTCGGAAACATATACAATTGCAACTACTAGTTACAACTAGACTTGCAGCTCAACTCTGTATGTGTTGTAACTCGAGTTGCAACACATACAGAGTTGAGCTGCAAGTCTAGTTGCAACTAGTAGTTGCAATTGTATTGCAACTCAAGTTGCAACTCTGTCACCGATGCAGATTTATATAATTTAAAAAGAAACTGAAAGGCAACCATGCTTCTAGTACAATAACTGCGCGCCATCAAACTAGCACTGGTACCCAGTAAAGATTGCAAACGAGCACAGTGGAAGAATCTAGAGCCTTGTAGAGTTGTAGCCTCTCTTTTTTTAATTGCCGTTTCATTCTCTCAGGCTAGGATGGTTCCGGTGTTTAGATTTTTTTACAAATAGGTCCCACGTATCCTATCAGCGGTGCACAGACTGGAACTTGAGCATCTGTTGTTAGCATTTAATTTGGGATATTTTTTGAATTCTAGAAGTGCAGATAAATTAGGACAGAGGGAGTATGCAACAAATGTTTATACAAATGCAACAAATATTTATACAAATGCAACAAATGTTTATACAAATGCAACAAATGTTTAGTTTCGTGACACAAAGACAAAGACATTCAAAAATACAACGCAACAAATGTTTAGACAAATGCAACAAATATTTTTTTTGTGACAAAGGGACAGAAACATTCAAAAATATAACACAACAGACAAATGCAACAAAATGCTTAGATAATAGGTGAAAGTCAAACATTTGTTGCAATTGCAATCGAATTGCATCCAGCTGCAAATCCAGTTGCAACTCTTGGCGCAACTAAAAGTCAAACATTTGTTTTTTTTCTTTTTCTGAAAAAAGTCAAACATTTGTTGCATTTATTAAACAGAAAGATATTTATTAATTCATTTATTAAATTAGCCTGCATGCATGCATGCAGAGAATCTTTTTGTGACTCGAAATTTCAATTCACTTTTTCTTCTAAACCGTAAGTCGGATCTGTGAACCGTTTGTTGTGTCTTACTCACAAAAATGTGCTTAACAAAACAAGATCCAACATGGATATATTTTGTGCATTTTTTGTTAGTTGCAACTCGGAAGCATATACAATTGCAACTACTAGTTGCAACTAGACTTTGAGCTGCAAGTCTAGTTGCAACTAGTAGTTGCAATTGTATTGCAACTCGAATTGCAACTCTGTACGCACACTACACGATCTACCAGATTTGCTGAGCGTTTCCCACAGGTGGCCGACCGGGATTGCAGCGCTTACTATTTTTTAAGCTAATGGCCGACGGTAATCTAGCATTATATGAATATTTGCCGACAACCAATCACCGAGGAAGAATATCCGACCAGATTCTGCATGCTATATTTTAATACTACGTACCGTCGGCCGCTGAACTAATAACTCTCGGTACTTTATGTAAATCTAGTAGTGGCAACAAATGTTTATACAAATGCAACAAATATTTATACAAATGCAACAAATGTTTATACAAATACAACAAATATTTAGTTTCGTGACACAAAGACAAAGACATTCAAAAATACAACGCAACAAATGTTTAGACAAATACAACAAATATTTATTTTTGTGACAAAGGGACAAAAACATTCAAAAATATAACACAACAGACAAATGCAACAAATGTTTAGATAATAGGTAAAAGTCAAACATTTGTTGCAATTACAATCGAATTGCATCCAGCTGCAAATCCAGTTGTAACTCTGGGCGCAACTGAAAGTCAAACATTTGTTTTTTTTCTTTTTCCGAAAAAAGTCAAACATTTGTTTTTTTCTTTTTCCAAAAAAGTCAAACATTTGTTGCAATTGCAACCGAATAGCATACAGCTGCAAATCCAGTTACAACTCTGGGCGCAACTGAAAGTCAAACATTTGTTTTTTCTTTTTCCAAAAAAAGTTAAACATTTGCTTTTTTTCTTTTTCTGAAAAAAGTCAAACATTTGTTTTTTTCTTTTTCTGAAAAAAGTCAAACATTTGTTGCAATTGCAATCGAATTGCATACAGCTGCAAATCCAGTTGCAACTCTGGGCACAACTGAAAGTCAAACATTTGTTTTTTTCTTTTTCTGAAAAAGAGTCAAACATTTGTTGCATTTATTAAACAGAAAGACATTTGTTGCAATTGCAATCGAATTGCATACAGCTGAAAATCCAGTTGCAACTCTGGGCGCAACTGAGTTGCAACTGGATATGGTGCAAATATAACATGTATAGAGTTGCAAATGGAAAGCACACAGAGTTGCAATTCACTAAAATAACACGAAATATATTCATGTTGGATCTTGTTTTGTTAAGCACATTTTTTCGAGTAAGATGCAACAAACGGTTCATAGATTTGACTTACGGTTTAAAAGATATCACATTTTTTTCAATTCAAATCAAGGAAAGATTCTCCACATGCATCTATCTGGTGGGTGAGTAGAGACGTGAAGCAAATGAGCTGGCATCACACGTTTGGTCTGGATCATTAGTTTTGCATGCATGCATGTGCGCTCGCTGGGGTCTGTGCATTTGCTATATAAAATGCACCCAGGTGCATTATAGCAAAACACTATATATATATATATATATATATATATATATATATATATATATATATATATATATATATATATATATATATATATATATATATATATAGGGCGAGGCTAAAATGCAACAAGGTGCATTTTGTATAGGAAACGCACAGACCCTGGGCGTACTACCGAAAACTACCGTAACGCCCGCGCGCACGCGCCAGAAGAAGAAAAAACGCGCCCGCGCGCCAGCGCCCCGCGCGCGCGCCCGCGCCAGCGCCCCCGCTGTGGGCTTTCTAGACTTTTTCCAGACTTTTTCTTCGTGGGCTTTTTTCGGGCTGGATTTTCTTTTCGAGAATTTTCTGACTACAAATAAGCTTTTTTCGAGACTTTTTCTTGGAATTTTTATTATTTTTCGCCGGGCTATGGGTGATAAGGGGGTTAACACGGGTGGGGACTTACAACACAGAAAACTAAAGTGACACATTGACTAAAACAACGGTACAGACTTACAGCTCACAAATGTAAACTGACAAAACGACCACTACATGTTTTTGGAACAAAATACTCAATTGCAAACAGCGGAACGCCATGTTTGCAATAGCAATAACAGCTCAATTGCAAGGTGAATAGATAAGTTTTTGGAAGAACAGATCCATTTGCAAACAGTACAACTTCATGTTTGCAACGCTGTTAGTAGCTCAATTGCAAACAGTAGAACGATTACAACAGCTGGACACTAACAACTTCCAAAACTAAACTGACACTATAACGATTACAAATGTCTGCAAGCAAAGCAGCAATTGCAAATAAGATAACAGAACGTTTGCAAATCTGATAATAGCTCGTTTGCAATCACAGGGCAATAGTTTTCTACAAGAAAAGACGCAATTGCAAACAGGATAAAAGAACGTTTGCAAATCTGATAACAGATCATTTGCAGCCAAAGGGTAATAGTTTTCTGCAAACAAAGACACAATTGCAAACAGGATAACAGAACGTTTGCAATTCGGATAACAGCTGGTTTGCAACCAAAGGGTAACAGTTTCCTGCAAGCAAAGAGGAAATTTGGAATTAGCCTGCATGCATGCATGCATGGAATCCTTTTGGACTCGAAATTTCAATTCATTTTTTCTCCTAAACCGTAAGTCGGATCTGTGAACCGTTTGTTGTTCTGTTATTAGTATTGCAATCATGCAGTTGTTCTGTTTGCAAACATATATTCAGCTTGATTGCAATTGAGCTATTATTAGTAGCTCAATTGCAATCAAGCTGAATATATGTTTGCAAACAGAAAAGAAGAAGGCAACACGTTTGCATTGTAGCTGATACAAAGGCATTTGCAAGACTAATAGCAAGTCAGTTGCAACAAGGGTAAATAGTTGATTGCAGGTTTAACAAAATATCACAAATGCTGCAAAATGAAATTACACACATGATAACTTTCAGTTTGCAAGGAGAAACATCTCATTGATCTCATGACTAGCAAAAGTGCAGCTCGAACTTTATCCACCTGATGCAAATTAAAGGCAAGCTTGGCAGCAACTTGTCTACAAGCAAAACAAAATTCTCTTGACTGTTTTATGATGGATATTGTGTTCATAGTTCAGAAGCTGAAACAACAGCTTTTGACGAAGCGGTAATAGATCAACCTGAGAGAAAAGGAACGGGAATAATAGATCAACTTGTATAGAATAGTACGAGCAAA
>CM014272.1:27608099-27651219 GCA_004135705.1 Alloteropsis semialata
CAGGCCGTCGGCGATCGGCGCAAGCTCCATGCCCGGGAAGTGTACTCAGATGAGCGCAAGGACCCGGCTCCCGAAGCCGACCGCCGTCTCCTGCATCAGTTGGGCAGCGCGAGTAGGAGCGGCCCGGAGCCGTTGCACCAATGTCAGTGTAGCTGGGCCCGACCCGGCAGGCACCAGTGAATTGGCGTTGAATTCGGCCCCCTGCTTCAGCTCCATCAACTCGATTCGTAGCCCTGTAAAGGCACCTGCATAAGCACTCCAACTTATTCAAGCTCCAGAAGACTCACCAGGAGATACTCACCATGTATGGCCTGGTCATGCGAATCCTTCAAGGCCTGATTGGCCTCCGTCAGGTGCTTGGACTCGGCCGCCAGGCGAAGGTTGGCCGCTTTCAGCGTTCGCACCTCTTCCTCAAGTTTCCGCTTGGCCCCGGCCAGCTCGTCCTCAAGCTTTTTCTTGGCCCCGGCCAGCTTGTTGACCTCTCCCCGGAGGGCGTCCTCCTTCCTCTTCGCCTCTGCAAAGAAAGCGCCATGAGCACAGGTCGCCTAGACAAAATCCATACAGACAAGAAACACAAGAACTTACCCTCCGACATGACCCTCATGTCATTCATGAGCTCCTCGTTGGTCTTCACGACGTCGGCAAGCTCTCGGTCCTTCTTCATAAGGAACTCCTTGGCGGCCTCAGCCCCATGGACTCGCTCCGTGTGGATCTGCGCCAAGGTCCGGCGATCCTCCAGGGCCCGCTGCCTGAAGTCCAGATCTTTTGCGGCCCTGGCCGTGAAACCCTGCCAAGTAGAATATCGGGAACATGGTCAGCCCATGCCCCACAGCGACAACAAGGTGCCAGAAAGACGTACCTGCACAACACGATCCAAGACGCCAGCGACATTCTGCAGCTTTCGGAGCTCGCTCTCTTGATCGGAAATATCAAGCTCCATTTGCTGCTCCAGAGTCAGCTCCGGCGCCCTCGGCCCGGCCCCGGGCTCGGCCGCACTTATCTCTACCCGGGGCTGCACGGCAATGCCGGCCCCGACGTCCAGCTCCTCCACGAGGAGCCGATCATCATCGTCCTCAAGCGGCGGCGGGTCGCAAGACGGCCCCTCCACCCCTGCAGGGTGTTCAGGGCTCTTCTCCGTGATGATGGCCTGCTGGTCGTCCACCGGGGCGCCCGTCCCCAAGATGCGTGGAGGACTTGGCGGGCGTAGTGGCCCCGACATGCCGACCGGCACCATTTCTGGTAGGACCAATGCAGTGCTGGACCCTGACCCCGCCTCCGTAGTGGGAGGCTGACTTGGCGGCGCCTTGCCACCGGCCCCTGGGCGTGGCAGGACGTCGGCACCAACCTGGCTCCCGAGCCTGCATCCAACACTTCAACAACTCAAGTTCTGTATACCAAAGGAATGATCAGAAACTCAAGGCGACTTACCCACCCTTGCGTGGACGCTTGAACTGCACCCCCTGCAGCAACTGCGGGGGCGTTTGGCTTGGCAAAAGAGTTGAGTCCGGCCGCAGCTACGGTCGAGCGAAGATGCTCCCCTGACCCAACGTAGTGTCCTGCGCAGGCTGCTCAGACACAGGGCCTGAGGGAGACCCGTCGGCTCCACCTCCTGCACTGCTTGTCAAGGACGTTGCCTTCCTCTTCCGCTTCTCCTCCGCCTCTGCCCGAGCAGCGTACCCCAACTTCGGGGGTGGCTTGGGGGACCCTCCTCGAGCCACCCTCTGGGATGGGGTCAGCTTGCGTACGGCCTGATGCGTTGGCCACCCCAGGCCAACACCAAGCACCCGCGCCACCGGGTCATCCTCCGCCTCCTCCTGGGGAGCCGAGATGAAGTCGGCCACCTCCCAGTCGGCTTGCCCCTCATCCACGAGTTGAGGAGCCCGGGACGCCTCCTCCACCGTCGTAAGCTTCTCCAGCCAGACATCGCCCTCGGGCAGGGGAGCTGGGCGGAAGTACTTCGTCGCTCGTTCCTGTGAGACAAACACACAGCAACAGTATAGTCAAATACGTCGGATATTCCGCAGCTCAGTGGTCAGACACACAACATGCCAAGGAAAATAGAGAACTAACCGGTGGAGGAGGACTGTGCAAGGAAAAGGGCATAGGCGTGCCTTCATTGAAGATCTTGCTCCACATGAACCCTGAGATCCTCTCGCAGGTCTCAGGAATGGATACTGTCTGGGCCTGCTCCTGAGTCGGGTCATTGCCACCTGAGAATTCATACCCAGGATGCACCCGTTCCTTGATCGGCTGTGTCAAACGCCGGAAGAAGGAGATCATTACGGCTGCCGTAGTCAAGTTCCGCTCCTTCGCCTCGGCGATCAACTCGAGCAACTCCTCAGCTTCTTGCAGCTCCGGGCCCTCCGGCTGCGACTCCTAGCAATCCTTCTTCTCTGGACGGTGCCCAGTCCGGGTAGGCAGAGCAGGGGGATGGTTCGCGACATAAAACCATTCCTGCCGCCAGTTCTTGTTAGAATCGTTCATGTCCAAGGCAAAATACCTCTTGGACATGCCCAGCCTCAGAGAAAACCTGGCTCCACCAGTGATCCGAGCCGGGCCCTTGCCAGAACTTTCCCCAATCAGCTTCATCCGATACAAATGCCGCCATAGAGCAAAGTGTGGCGGGATCCCAAGAAAGGCTTTGCAGAGATGGATAAAAACGGAAATCGCCAAGATAGAGGTGGGGTTCAGGTGATTCATCTCCAAGCCATAGAAATGCAGCAGACCACAGAAGAAATCTCCTGTGGGCAGCCCGAACCCACGCTCGAAGAAGGGCGTGAAGACCGCCATCTCCGTCACCGAGCGCTCCCATGGCCGGGCATCATCGCCGGTGGGCCACCACTGCAGGATCTCCCGCGGCCCGAGCACGCCCCGGTGTACCATATCCTGGAGCTTCTCCTCGGTGATGGAGGATTGCCCCCAAGCCGGTTCTTGGGGCGGCACTCCTCCAGGCACGGAGGTCAGCTCCGGGACCTCCTCAAACGAGGCCACGGCCTTCCCCTTGGCGTCCGCCTCGGCGGCGGACGACGGCGCATCAGTATCGCCGCCCTTGCTGGCGGCGGTGTCACCGGCGGCCCCAGACTGGCCCACGGAGGGCGCCACCTTCTTCCCCACGTTAGCATCACCCTGCCCCGCGGCAGTGCCTGCCTCCGTCATCCTCGTCGGCGGCGGCACCTCTTCCCCCGGTGCCGGTGTCTTCGTCGCCTCCCTTGAGTCTGCCATTTCCGTGAAGGCGCTCGAGCGCGATGCAGACGCATAGCGGCAGCGAGGGCGCTCGAACTCCAGTGGCGGCAGGTGGGCGGAGGGTGAATCGCTCTTGCGGCAGTGCTCAGCGGTGCTAAAGGCGCGGGATGTTTCACGATTTGTAAAATGACTGTAGTAAATCCGCCGGTGAACAGATCCGATTTATCCCCTTCCGCCGATCCGAATTACCCTAACGGCGTCGTAATTGACGGACAAAATCCGCAGAGGTCCCGTTAACTGCGGGACAACGGCTCTCCGCACCCCAACGGCTCTTTGCCAGGAGTACTCGGCCAGCCCCGACCCTCGGGGACTCGGCGCTCTTGACTCCGGTCAACGGGTCTCCGGACTCGGCCAGCCCCGACCCTCGGGGACTCGGCGCTTTTGACTCCGGTCAACGGGTCTCCGGACTCGGCCAGCCCCGACCCTCGGGGACTCGGCGCTCTTGACTCCGGTCAACGGGTCTCCGGACTCGGCCAGCCCCGACCCTCGGGGACTCGGCGCTCTTGACTCCGGTCAATGGGTCTCCGGACTCGGCCAGCCCCGACCCTCAGGGACTCGGCGCTCTTGACTCCGGTCAACGGGTCTCCGGACTCGGCCAGCCCCGACCCTCGGGGACTCGGCGCTCTTGACTCCGGTCAACGGGTCTCCGGACTCGGCCAGCCCCGACCCTCGGGGACTCGGCGCTTTTGACTCCGGTCAACGGGTCTCCGGACTCGGCCAGCCCCGACCCTCGGGGACTCGGCGCTCTTGACTCCGGTCAACGGGTCTCCGGACTCGGCCAGCCCCGACCCTCGGGGACTCGGCGCTCTTGACTCCGGTCAATGGGTCTCCGGACTCGGCCAGCCCCGACCCTCGGGACTCGGCGCTCTTGACTCCGGTCAACGGGTCTCCGGACTCGGCCAGCCCCGACCCTCGGGGACTCGGCGCTCTTGACTCCGGTCGACGGGTCTCCGGACTCGGCCAGCCCTCGGGGACTCTGCGCTCTTGACTCCTATCAACGGGTCTCCGGACTCGGCCAGCCCCGACCCTCGGGGACTCGGCGCTCTTGACTCCGGTCGATGGGTCTCCGGACTAGGCCAGCCCCGACGCTCGGGGACTTGGCACTTCCACTGCGACCAAGAGGTCTCCGTGACTCATTGCTGATGAGCGAACCTACATCGCCTCTGTCGACCTCAGGGTCTAGGGAATACAGATATTGCATTGACAGACAAGTAATGGAGACAAGCTTCATCAGAAAGCTAGAAGTTACAAAGGGAGCCGGTCATAGGCCGGTTACAAGGATCAAACACATTAACCGTCACGATGATGGCCTGAGGCACCCGCTGTTGCCCGAAATGCTACATCAGCAGCAGCTTAGTCCACATGAGCTCGTCGCAAGCTCTTTTGTAGCACCACTGCAGCCGTCGATGAGACAGCCCCAATTGAAGGATGAGAGCGAATGCCCCTGGGTATCCCTTGACTCTACAAAGCATATCACCCCACATGGCCCTCGTCATGCGGCAATGCAGGGAGTCAATGGGACAGCATCCGGACATTGCTCAACACCCTAAGATCTTCGCAAGCACTCTTCTAGCACCAAGCTGTCAAGTCCCCATAACTCATCCCCAGAGGATGAACCCAACAACAAGTCCCCAACATTTTTCAAGCTAAGTGGTTGATATGCATATATTCTGATGAGCGCGAGGCCCTGAGCCTTGGCGTCTATTTATAGCCCTGTGCGAGACGTTCACATGTGACCCAAGTCGCATTGTTTTGCGTGTGAGCTCTGTGCCACACAGTAGCTCCTCGCTCCGAGGCGCTCAGTCCGCCCTTATCGTTTTTGGCCTCATCCAACCACGAGAGCACTCTGTGCGCTCACGTGAATACTGTTCTTGTCGCGACATATGTGGCGAGCTTATCCTTTGGGCGGCTTGACTGCCCCGAAGCTTGGAGATTCTTCTTTCTTGACCATTAGCCCGACTTTTCTAGTCGGCCCAATGCTCGGGGACTACTCCATATGGAGGGCTCCTTGCGTCGCCCTCCATATGCCCATCAGGATGTGTCACTTTTCCCAAGTAGTGCAGCTCCTCGGCGCCCAACTTGGCCACCACTCGGCGCTACGCCACTCGAGGCTCCGCCCCGGGTCCACCCAGGGTCATCCCCGGATGGCCTGCGGTTTTCTTTTTTTTTAGCACCACCCACCCTTGTGTCGGCCTGCCGACCAAGGCGCTTCAACCAACCTTGATGGCTTCGCTTCTAAATCAACAGTCCGACACGCGCCTGCACGTTGCTCGGGGACTTGTGGGATATGGGTACCCCTGGGCCCACTACCGACCGGATGACCAGTCGGCTTGGTCCCACGTCTGACAAGGATGTGGGCCGACCCCAGGACGGCCCCACAAGGATCCTCGGCTTGACGGACAAAATCGGAGAAGACTTAGCCCGCAAGGCATTCGGCGATATCCTTGGGTCCCGCCTGGAGATCATGGAGATTATGATGTAACCGACTTGGATTAGTTTCCTGATTTGAGCCAGACAATGATTAGAGATAACTGACATGTAAACCCTAGGCCGTAAGCCTATATAAGGCGGCCTAGGTCGACCCGCTCAGGTCATTCAATTCTTAGCCACCAGATCCCTCATTGTAACCAAGAGCTCGTCGTTGTTCTCCGGAACCCGCCGAGCAGATCAATACAAGACCCCCGAGCACAGGACGTAGGGTATTATACCTCCGGGTAGCCCGAACCTGTATAATCCCTGTGTCCCTGTGTTACCTCGAGCTCCCTAGTCCCGCAATTGCCCTTTGCCTACAAATCTACCATCTGGGTACCCCTGGGAGGACTGCCGGACGATAACTCCGACAACACCACGTCTCCAATGCGATGGTTTGCACACCAATCCCTCACTCTCTCTCATTCATGAGTTTAAAATAATCTTGAGATAATCATCAAAATTAAACTCAAATGAAACTTGATTCACCTTTGGCCTATATGTTCATCCTTGATTGGCTTGCATATTCTTTATTCCTTGCACGTTTATCTGTCACGTGTGAACATATATCTTTAGGAAAGCATGCTATCTAAATGGTTGATGAATGAGATATGGTGTGATAAGAGGAATCTTGCTCTTTCTGCATAAAGTACTTGAGATGTTTTTCTTGCAAAAGTTTAAAATCAATAGCCTACAAAGCTCCTCAATGATATTCCATTCCTACCAAAGCCATATGTTGCTCACATTGAAAACCTTATACATATGTTGTTTGTTATTGCATTGAGCTTTGTCAAATTGTTGTGACCCTTGTAAGATGCTCTTCATTCTTTCTTGATCAAGATCACGTACACCCCACATACACATGCTAAACTTCTACATTGGAAGTTAGCAATATCCATTCATCCACCAAAATAAATACTCCATATATTTTATGAATCTCTCTTCAAATATTCCTTTGCAAAAGAGACATGGGCTATAGAAAAACATTTTGGACACATTAAGGTCCAAGAAAAAAGAAGAAGAAGAAAGAAAATATATATATGCTCATAAAAGCATTGAGCATGAAAAAAGAAAAGAGAAAAAAAGAGAGATAGCCATGTTCTCAAAATAAATTCAAAGGAGAGAGATTATACAAAAAGGAGTTCTCATACCCTTTCCATTTTCCCACACACATGCACATCTTGATCAGATTGTATGAATGGTTTTCTTCTTGGATCCACTCTTTGACTCTGCAATATATGTGATACAAGTATGCTGTTCTTTACCCCTACCTTGAGCTCCACATAAGCCTTTTAGAAGTAGGATGAAGGAAGGAAAAGAAATGCCTTGGCAAGGAATCATACACATTGAGCGATTTGAGAGAATCAATTGAGGAGTTGGGTAATGTTTTGTTTTGAAAATCTATCAAAACCCAAGTTACTTGCCAGAAGAGTGGAGACGAATCGAATCAAGGCTGTTCCATTTCTCAACCATCCAAGATGACATGATAGCCACTTAAAAATTCACAAGTACAGATATGTCTTGGAATAATTTATATGCTAGCATCATATCAAAAGGAGTATGTTGTTCCACCTTAGTCTTTCAACTTTACTCGAGGACGAGTAAAAGCTAAGTGTGGGGGAGCTTGTTGACGGTCCTTAAGTAGCACTTTTGACAGTCAAATCCTGAAGAAAATATATCAAATATAAACACCAAACATAGTTATAGGGTTTAATACTAATTAATTCCTTGAGTGTTGGTGTTTTGACTTGACTTGCAGGAAATGCCTGAAATAACACTAAGGGTTTGAGATGGAATCCAAATATTTCAATGTCACAAATTGTCTCAAATGTCTAATTGGAGTATACCAGTGCGAAGATCTCGTCAAGAGGATTCAAATGAATATATCATTTATGTGATTCTGAGGTTGCATATGAAAGATATGAATTTATATATGTAAAAAGGATAAACAAAAAGCGGTGGGACCCAATTGGGCCCACGCTCTGACGCAGCTCAACCGCGCGCAGACGGGAGCAAGCGGTCAGGTGAGACCCAGCAAGGCCCAACTGCCGCTCAGGGACGAGCAGGCCATACGGCCCCTGGCCGTTGGCCATGGCTCGTGGACACCCAGGCGAGGCGGCCTGGTCCAGCACGTGGCCCAGGGCAGACAAGCCGGCCCATGGCCCACAGCGCCGGTGCGTCAACGCGCTGAAGCCGTGTGGCTGGTTTCGCATGCGGGAGCCGCCCATGACCAGGACAGGTGGCGAGTGCGGAAGGGGCCGGAGGCCGATTCTGCAGGTTCGACCGGTTCTTTCTCCGAAGTCGTCCGGTGTTGCTCCACCGCCTCACGCAGGTCCGGTTTTGAAGCGGTTTTGCATCGGTCTTTGCTCCAGCAGACGTAAAGGAAGGATTTAGGCACGGTTCTAGCCCGATTTTGCTCTGGTTCACGGGCATAGTGTCTAGTTTTGCTCCAGTTCTTCATCCCACTGACTCCAGAAGACTTGGCTCGTGAATTCTAGGCGCCACCGTCCTTCCCAGGGTCGGTTTAGGGGCCAGGTGGAGGGAGGAGTGAAGGAAAAGGGGAATATTCTCTAGTATCAAGGGAGGATCTCCACATCCCCAAGTCACCTTCTCCACTATAAATAGAAGGCCTCTCTCCCTCATTCAACACACAAGAAGTGAAGCAAAAGCTCAAAGGCCAGATCCAATGTAGGGTTACAATAGGTGAGAGGTGAGGTGAGAGTCCGGGAGAAGCCGGGGATGTCAGCTCCTCTCCTCTACTTGTACCTCGGTGGATGCGGCTCATGTTCGAATATCATCCGGGTATTATCTTTGTATTTTTGGATTAATATTTAATTAAGTTCAAGCTTTACTTTATCTACTTGTGGGCTTCTCGTTGTGATAAGTGTCTTAGTACTTGCAAAGCTAAGATAGTATTTAATTGAGTAGATGGATGTCTAGTTTGTTGAATTCCTTGGAGTGCGCCTAGTGCCACGGATTTGTAGTGGTAGCCCCAGGTGGTGACAGCCCTGACGGCCTACGTAGTCCACCATGTGAGAAGCACTAGAGAGTAGTAGGACCATTGCTTGGCTTGCCTAGTCCCCTTCTCATCCCTTTTTGAGGCTAGGATAGTTGGGCGTCCCGAAGCAAGTAATACAGTAAATGACTTGAGCTATCCTTTGATTATCCAAAATACCTAGAAATAACCCGCTTTACCTTCTACATATTTATCACTTCTTTTGTCCTTGGTCGTTCTTAACTCTGCACTAGTACACACACATTTCCTGTGGATTCGATACCCTGGAATACTCTTGGGTGAAAGCTACTTCGGTATCGGTACGCTTGCGGATTTATCTATGATCGTTAAAAATACCAACAGTTACAAGGTAGGAGACCTAATAGGATTACAGGGGAATTCTAGTAGGAGTCTGCCTTCTTCCTTCCTTGCAGATACTGGGGATTCTATCCCCGACAAGCCCCCGAGCACTTCATAGCCGTATGCAGCAGTCTTCGAGTACTGTTTTGATCCTCACCGAGTAGTTTTGGCGCTCTTCGAGTACTTTGTTGGCTGAATCATCAATGTTAAGCGAAGCTGCCATGAGGTTATGGTGTTCTCAAAGTCTTGATCATCTTGATATATGGAGAGCGGACAAAGTCACACTCCATATGGAGTAGCCCCTGAGACTTAGGTTGAATAGAAGAATCAGGCTGAGGGTCAAATCTTGAATCTGCTTCTTTCGTCTTGAAAAAAGTAATTGATGGGTGTAGCTTATCAACCCCTGAGCCTCGGAATGATTGAATAATCAATTCAAGGGTCTTTGTCTTCATGGAAGTCACCATCTGAGTAGTTCTGCGGCGTCCAGCCCCCGAGCTTGACCTGAAATGCTACATAATGTACGCATCTTTTCTTTCGAGTCAGGCTTTGGGCTACTCAAGGTAAATGCGGGACACAAGACCCTACGTCCTGTTTGGAGTATTGTATATTGCGCCCTGCGCTGTAGCGTATGAGGTATGAGGATTAGCCCTCATGTTATGCCTACCGATCTAGGGACCCCTGCCCTCCTTTATATACTCCAGGGGGCAGGATTACTAGTCGGTTACAAGGTAGGAGCCCTAATAGGATTACCAGGGAATTCTAGTAGGAGTCTGCCTTCTGCCTTCCTTGCGGATACTGGGGATTCTATCCCCGACAAGACCATGAGCGTTTCATAGCCATATGCAGCAGTCTTCCAGTACTTTTTTGATCCTCGCCGAGTAGTTTTGGTTCTCTTCGAGAACTTTGATGTCTGAATCTTCAAAGTTAAGCGAAGCTGCCATGAGGGTATGGTATGCTCAAAGTCTTGATCATCTTGATATATGGAGAGCGGTGAAAGTCGCACTCCATATGGAGTAGCCCCCGAGCCTTAAGTTGAATCAAATAATCAGGATGAGGGTCAAATCTTGAATCTGCTTCTTCCATCTTGAAAAAAGCAATTGATGGGTGTAGCTTATCAGCCCCCGAGCCTTGGAATGATTGAATAGTCAATCCAAGGGTCTTTGTCTTCATGGAAGTCATCATCCGAGTAGTTTTGCGGCATCCAGCCCCCGAACTTATACACCAAGTGAGCTACTGGAGCCACGTCAAGTAGTAATTGTGTGCTTAGCCCCCGAGCTTGAGAGCTAGTAGAACCGTCGAAAGTATTTTCGAGTAGTAATTGGCGTTGAGCCCCCGAGTTCAGGAGCTATCGACGAGTAGTTGTTGAATCCGAGTAGAGTCGTCGCCAGAGCTTGACCAGAAAGAAAAGATGCGTACATTATGTAGCATTTTTGTAAAGTACAATGAAAGTACTAAAATTCATTGGATAATGAATATAAGCGTAAAAGCTGCGTCATGCTCTTGTTTCGGTCATATTTCTCCCAAGTAGTTAGACTATTACGTTTAAGCACCTGGTCCCTACATTAGCCGTTGCTCGTAGCGTGTATGAGACAAAGCTTGGCGCGTTCTTCTTCCCATGACAAGCGATCCTGCGCCAAGTCTTTCTTTGCTTTCTCCGCCCGCGTGAAGCATGCGCTGGCCCTGCGGAGCATCTCGGACTTCTGGTGCGAGGGGCGGAGAACGCTCTGTTTTCAAAACAAGTCGACAGAGTTGTTAGCACCATATCCAGTGAAGCTAAGTATACTTTCAGTACTGATTTACTTTATACTAACCTTTATGAGCTTGCTAAGTTGCTTTTGAAGCTCTGCCACCTTCTCAAGATCTTTCTGATCAACCTGGGAGTTGAACAAGAAGGTGTTGTCATCATCGAGGCCTGCGCCTGGTGTTCCTGTGTAGATCTGGAACAGCTCAGGCGACAACACTTGGTTCTTCTTCTTCTTCTCCCGGATAATTTCTTCAACAGAAGCAGCCATCACAAGCCCGACGGCCGCATCAAGTTCCTCGGCACGCAGACTCACCATCCGAGTACTTTCTGCAGCTTTGGGCCATGTGGCCTGAGCAGAAGTACTGTTGACGCTCGTTAGCGACACCTTTTTAGTGCTAATTAAGTGGTGTTTTGGGACCAATTCATATACTAACCCACCACTTGGCACTTGAAATAACCCCGTTTTCGCATATGCATGTATTTTTGGAGGATTTTGGTTTACGCAGGTTTTTGAGCTATAAATGAGCACTTTTACAGCCACGCGGTTACTGTAGCACCACGCGGTGCTGTAGCTTCCTGCCGTTCATTCGGCGGTTTTTCTATCCGCCATTTGATACAGCGGTACCGTAGCTTTCCGCCGTTTCAATCGGCGGTTGGGTGCCGGACACCGTTTTTACAAAATCGTAAAAAAGAAAAAGAAAAAATAAAAAAATTCCAGAAAGCTGAACGCAGCGCCAGTGCCTAAGCTGTGGGCCGTGGCCTGTAGTTGCGGGGTGCGGTGGGCTGTGCCCTTGATATACGTGGGCTTCTCTTTCGTAATTTTTGTTTGTTCCTTGCAGGACGAAACCACCGGCCCAAGGAAAGCCGCGTTTTGGTGTATAGCAGCTTGGCAGACATCAGTTTCTGCTGCGCCGGCGACGACGACCTTGCTCAGCCTCGCGCCGCCGCCAGATGGCGGCAAGCAGTTCAGCGCGGGGCGGGGGCGAGCATTGAGCAACGCCTGGCTCGCTGCCGCCCGGACCGTCGTCATCTCTCCGGCCACGACATCCGCTACTAAAATCTCGAACTCAAGTAGAGGGNCTCTGTTTTCAAAACAAGTCGACAGAGTTGTTAGCACCATATCCAGTGAAGCTAAGTATACTTTCAGTACTGATTTACTTTATACTAACCTTTATGAGCTTGCTAAGTTGCTTTTGAAGCTCTGCCACCTTCTCAAGATCTTTCTGATCAACCTGGGAGTTGAACAAGAAGGTGTTGTCATCATCGAGGCCTGCGCCTGGTGTTCCTGTGTAGATCTGGAACAGCTCAGGCGACAACACTTGGTTCTTCTTCTTCTTCTCCCGGATAATTTCTTCAACAGAAGCAGCCATCACAAGCCCGACGGCCGCATCAAGTTCCTCGGCACGCAGACTCACCATCCGAGTACTTTCTGCAGCTTTGGGCCATGTGGCCTGAGCAGAAGTACTGTTGACGCTCGTTAGCGACACCTTTTTAGTGCTAATTAAGTGGTGTTTTGGGACCAATTCATATACTAACCCACCACTTGGCACTTGAAATAACCCCGTTTTCGCATATGCATGTATTTTTGGAGGATTTTGGTTTACGTAGGTATTTGAGCTATAAATGATCACTTTTGGATGAAGACCAAGGTCATGCTTCGCATGGAGGAATATGAAGGCCAAAACATAATACGACTCGGATTTCGTTCGCTCTCATCTATGGTGAACCAACCTCCAAGAATGTGGAAGGGCAAAGAGTTGAAGATAAGGTCGGATGACTTCGGGATCAAGGCGAATAAGGCAGACATTTGGAAAGCTATCAAGACCCAATCTTATCCCGAAGCAACCGACGTCCAAATACCCACATGCATTGGCACCTGAACTCCTGGAGGATCTAGAAGCTTGCACGCAAAAGATGGGACCGAGGGGCCACAAAAAGGCCTAGGCCGGCCGGCCCGGCCTTCGAGCTAGGGTTTTCTCAGACTATTTATAGACCCGATGTCTAGAGGCACGCACATCCATCCACCAGAACTCGGCGAAACCTAGGGAATACACCAAAAGGAGACGACGGCCGTCGCAAGTCCTCGAAGTTGTCTAGGGGATGGCTTAGGCCAACCCTAGCCGCCATGGCCTCCCTGCGTGGTTGTGCCATGGTGGGGTTCAAGAGCTAGTTGGAGTCATCAATGGCATGTACTCGGTGGTGATGATCCAAACATATCTATTATATGAGTAATGTTCTTCATATCATCCGATCTCTTAGCAACTCAATATCTCCTTCTATGCTTTCTACCTATCATGAATATGATTATTCCCTAGTCTAATACATATGTTTAGACTATATAGCATTCTTTATGTAATCATGATGATTAGATCTAGCATGTCGACCCTTCATGATATCTAGACACGTTCACTTGTGGACGTGCCCTTATAACTAACCACGCCAATAGGGAGCATCGTGACAGGGTGTGATCCCATGGATGGTGGCATTCTCGGGAGGTTGAACGGAGGTAAGAGTTTAAAGATTGCTTTGGATGAGATGCATGATGCGCTTGCTCTTGTTGGCTAGAACTACAACTAGAAGACGATAAGCTCGTTTACCCTTTGGTTGCTCTTTACCCTCACCTATGTTATGGATGTGATCAACCTACACACCACTCATACCTTATAGGTTTTACCCTTTATATGCAATCAACGCTTCATGCTAGGATTAGATCCGTTAGATTAGATGGAAAACCCTAGGTAGTTCATTGTTGATCCACGGATTGATAAACCTTGGATGGAATACTTTGAGGGAAAAGCTACGATGATTCGTGCGCTTGCGGTTCACAATTGGCGCGTCTATGGACTGTCAACAAGCTTTTCTGGCGCCATTGCCGGGGATGGGCAACACGAACCCTAGGGTGATCTATCTAATTTTTTGGACTAACCCTAATTTTATTATTGCATATACCCTTGTTTTCTTGTTTGTGTCCTTGAAAGCAGGTGGAAATCTAGACACTAAATGAGCTTGGAAATCACCATTAACTCGGCAAGCATATGGCGTCGTATGTGCGTACGGTAAGTTTGCAAGGATTTGACAAAGGACTGCCCGTAGACTAGAATACGCATGCATGAATTCACAGTAGTAGTCATCCTACAATAAGATTAATCTAACACATTGTTACAGATTAACATTGTTAAATTCCAAGATTAGTTCACAACGGAATAGAAAGGAAAAAACAAAACTAACTTACATAATCTGATTCCTATGAAGGAGCAATCCATTTAGGCATCTGTGTCACATCTAGCTCACCCGTCTCAAGAGCTTTCAACTTGAAGTAACTGTAATTAGGGAAAATGTGGTCAGTTTGACTTTCTATTTGTGCCAGTGCCTGCTGTTAGTATTTCTTAACGTTTATATTATTCTGCAAGCGCACTGAAGTACGTTGTAGCATTTCACTCGAGAGTATTCCAGAGTATCATTATTTGTTTATCCGCAAGGAAAGCGTTCAGTTAAAGAGAGTTGTAATCCAATGTATTTACTTACAACATTATTAATCCACCATAGTCTAACATGGGTAAAAGTTATAACATTATGGGGATAGTGTGACACACAGAAGTTCATTGCTCATCATTAAAGGAGTCTTAGTTAGTGTATAGAACAGTAGTAAAGATCAGGAAGGGTTCATTAGCATCATACAATATTATTTGAAAGATCATCCCATGGTGTGCTTCTTGACCTGCATGAAAGATTGGCTCGAACGGGTGCCAGGCCAGGTCGGGCGACCTAGGCCTGTGCCCGTTTTCCTCCATCTTTTGCGCCCGAGTCCCCGTAGTCAAATATATTCTATATATGCATGCTACAACATTATTTGAATACAAATGTCTAAGTTATGATTGATCTCTATTAGTTTTCTGAGGCTATTGACAGTTAGATTTTCGTTATAAGGACCATCAACAACTCCCCCAAACTTAGCGCTTTGCTCGTCCCAAGCAAAGACTAGCACTTTAGGCTCAGTGGATCAGGAGTTGCTTTCTCATTACTCCTCAAAAGTACCAGTGGTTCAGCAAGATATTCTACCAAGAATTGAATAAGCTGGTAAAATAAACTTCCCTTATTACCTTGGCCTTTGTGGGGCTTGTAGCTTCTCCTTGTCTTGGGCGGTTGATAGCCAGAACGACTTAGACCAAGCACCTTGCCTTCTACCTTGCTTGACAATCAAATCGGAGGTTTTGGGGATTTTCAAAAGGCAGAGTTCCTTAGGTAATACTCTCGAGTCACTCAAGGTGTATTGCCTTACCAAGATCCTCTCTCAACTCTCATTTCACTCATTGAGGTGGAGTTTGTGCTAGGAGAGTTTTTGTGGCTTACTTGTAGTGCACATATTGTAAAGTCAAAACCAGGATTCAAAGAGAAGTAAGTCATACTCTCAAACCAAGATGTGCACGTGTGTGGATGGCAGGATGAATGATAGCTCCTTTTTGTATGTTCCTCTTCCCTTATAAGAGTTGCTTTTAGAGACATGGTTATTCTTTTTTCAATAATGAGCCTTCATGTGATCAATATTTTTCTTCTTTTTTTTACATACTTGGACCTTCATGTGTCCAATTTTTTTATCAGCCCATGTCCCTTTTTGCAATAAAGGTATAGGGAAGAGTACCATACTTTCTCCGGAGCTTTTATTTAGTGGATGGAAGGGTGTCATGCTCACTTCTAGAATAGAAGTATAGCATATATGTGGTGGCGTGTGCATGATCTTGGTTTTAAAAGCATGAAGTAAATCTCCTAAGAATCACACTGATCTTGACAAAACTCAATGCAACAACAAGTAGCTTTTGTAGGGGTTCAAACAATATGAGCTTTGGTAGGAATTTGAATCGGCATAAGGAACTCTTTATTTTGTTCTTTAAAAGAAAAACTCTGATTATCAAGTCTTACTTGGCATAAGCTTTAAGGTAACTCATGTCTTATCATATCATAGCCAACAACAACCTAGACTAGAGCTTGCATATTCTACCCACAGATAGACAAGATAATAGGAAAAAATCATGCTTAAACCAGCAAACTCAAAGCTTGTATGAGGTAGGCGGCAGGTGGTGACAGCCCTGTCCGTCTTTTGTAATCCACCACGTTCCGGAGTGGATATTAGGCCTTTATGCTAAGACATCCTACTGTCGTCCCTTGATGAGGGAACCACTGGATATCTCGATATGTCCTCTTGCATATGTCCATTGTATAAGCTTGTATAGGGTATTGTAGTATATCCAAGTCCCATTTGTATGATGCTAATGAACCCTTAGTGATTTTTACTAATGTTCTATTACTAACTAAGACTTCCATAACAATGAGCAATGAACTTCTGTGTGTCACATTACCCATTCACTTTCATATCCTTTACCCCTGTCTAGATTATGGTAGATTAATGTTGTTGTAAGTAAATACATTGGATGACATCTCTCTTTAACTAAACGCTTTCCCTGCGGATAAACAAATAATGATGCTCTGGAATACTCTTGGGTGAAATGCTACAATGTACTTTTGTATGCTTGCAGAATCCCTGTAACGTTTAGATTTACGATAAGGCATCTCTAGTGCCACCACTAATCTAAGTGGTGACGCTAAGAAATATCAACACTAGTTTGCCAAAATCTAACCAATCAAATTAACAACCTACAATAATTATGTGTACATACCAACCTTTAACCAAGGTAGAGGTGTCAAACCATCCAAATTCGGCCTCCTACACGAAAAATTTGGTGAGAAATGGCCTCTGAATTGAGGAACACCTCTCCATCAAATTCATCCTAAAATTGAAAATCAATCCATAAATGCATTGGTGAAAATTAGGTATAGCTAGAGACCAACCTTACAAGAAGTTGGTGAGGTATATCCTTCAAAAATGGAGTCTCCTTCAGCAAAATACAAAAAAGTGGCCGTAACAATGCGAAAATGGTGTTTGTGTCGGGTTGGGGAATGTTGACGGCCCTTAGACACGTCAATCGTGAACCGCAAGCGCACGGATTAGTTGTAGCTTTTCCCTTAGAGTACTCCCCCAAGGTTTATCAATCCGTGGGACTAAAGATACAAGAAATAATCCAACTAGCATAGAAATCCTTTAGTCTTGAAGAGGGTTGCAAAACAGATCTAATCTACTAAAACCAAACACCGGAGGTAGCAAGAGAGAGTTAGAGATAACCAATCTAGATCGCCTAGATCATACATATGTTGTAGGTCCGAGCCAAATAGAGTGAAGTAAGATAGATGTGAATCTCAATAAAAAGCATCTTTAAATCACGACCTTCGGTCAAACAACCGAAAGCCCCACCGTACACAGGATCACACCCTGTCATGATGCATCCTATCGGTGTGGGTAACTTAAGGGCACGTTCACAAGTGAACGTGTTGAACCACTTGGTAGACTCGGTATGAACCTCTAGCCACCATGGCTACAACAGCACCCGAAGCAATCTATCTTGAGAATAGATTGGAGAAGAAGCAAAACCAAGAGAGAACAAAATCATAGAAAGAGAAATCATAGAAAGAGGCACTTGATCGCTAAAGATCACCACCGGGATCCTACCTTGATCTTGATAATCCTAGCTCCAGAACTCCGACGTGGTCTTCCTCGCAGGGTTTCCATGTCTGCTAGGGCAAAACCCTAGACAACTAGCACGACCCTCAGCTCTCCGAAAGGTGTCCCTCTAGCTCCTCTGCTCCTCGGCATCGAATGATGAATGATGATGTGCATGGCAGGGGACACAGGGGCTATTTATACCGTGAGGAAACCCTAGGTCGAAGGGGAGGGCGAGGTGCCACCAGGGGGGCCTAGGCCGGCCGGCCTGGCCTCTTACCTGGCCGCCTCGTCCTCAACTTCCTCCCTAAGTCTTCTGGAAGCTTTAGTAGTTGTTCTATCTATGCATGTGGGCCTTTGAACGTTGCTTCGGGATATCTTCGAGATAAGAATGGGAAGTGATGACATTCCAAATTCTCCAATTGAATTGTCTTGACCCCGAAGTCTCTTGACCTTATCTTGAAGCACTTGCCTCTCAAATATTCATGGAGGATGGTTCACCAAAGATGAGCACAAACGGGGCTTAGAATGACATAGGCCGGTCGGCCTAGGCCATGTGGGGCCGGCCGGCCTACCCTCTTCTTCGGGCTTCTGGACTTCATCTTTCATAATGTTGTCCTTGGTCACAAGCCTTGTCCATATGTACTCCAATTTAGCCCAAAAACCTGCGTAAACAGAAATCCTCCAAAAACACATGCATATACGAAAACGTCCCAGTTATAGAGTATAATCATTAGTTTAGATATCAAATTCATGCCATTATTGAAGATAAACAAGGGTAAAAAGGTGTCGCTAAGGAGCGTCAACAGGGAAGAAGGAGGGGAGGGGAGGCAGTACAATATATGGTTGCGCCATTTTCACAGCCTTTTTTTTAAAAAACGGGTTGTGAAAATGTCTTTCCACCTTTGGCTGCTGAAAACCGGCGCTGAAAATGCATTTTCACAGCCGGTCCTGCTAAAAAGCCGGCTATAAAAATGACCTGCAAACGTCAGTTTTTGTCAGGCAAAAAATCGGCTGTGAAAATGGACTTCCACAGCCGGTTTTTTAGCCGGACCGGCTACGAAAATTGAGGCCCTTTTCCCAGCCGGTCCTGCTAAAAAGTCGGCTGTGAAAGTCCATTTTCACAGCTGGTTTTTGCTTTTCCAGCGACAAGCCAAAAAAACGACTGTGATACTATTTTCTGTGCCATTTTTGAAAACCGACTGTGAAAATGCCGACTAGAAAAATGGTTTATGTAGTGTGTATGACACGTTTTTCGAAAATATGCTCTTAAGTTACCTGCACCAATAGGGAGGATCGTGATTGGGTCTGATCCTGTGTAAGGAGGTCGAGATGTAAAGATGCTTTTGATGAGATTCACATCTACATTAGTTCAATCTTTTGCTCTTTGAATTTCAACAATTGCATGGTCTAGGTTGCTTTAGATCGGTTATCTCTTTCTCTCTGTTGCTTCCTCTGGAGTTTAGTAGATTATATCTGAAATTGGGTTTTTAAAAGATAAGTGTTCTATGCAAGTTAGATCTTGCTTCATCTGGTGGTTCACCACGAACCCATTTTTTGTGGTCAGCTATGGCGGAGGAGGGGCGTAGGGATCCGGCCATGATGGCCATGGTGGGTGTGGTTCTGCTGGGCACGGGAGGAGGCCGGTTCCGCCTTTATAGTCAAGCAGGGGAGAGGGGGAGGGAGTGGGGCGCGGCCTGGGGGAATGAACCGAGCAGCATTGAGCGGCCCGTGTGGTGGTCAGAAGCTGGCGAGCGCGTGGAGCTCGGCTTCTGCTCCTGTCTGCTCGGCTTCAGTTCAAAAACTTGAGAATTCATCCTGACTTTGCGTGTGTATAACTTCTAAACCATGCAGAATTGGACAGAACCAAAATTAACAAAGCTGTAGAGGAACCAACCAGCTGCAAATTTCGTTATGTGGACATTTTCTAATTCGTAACAGATTAAGAGATAAACCCATGCAAAGTTTGGGGAAACATGCATTTTTCTTAATTTTTCTGAACTTCATACCGAATTGAAGTTTGACTAGAAATTGATCCCAAAACTAGCAAGTGAGCAATATACCATTGGATAGTAGATACTTTGCAGTTTCTTTTTTGCTATTATATGACCTGACATTTATTTAGTTTTACTAATTTTAAATGGTGGTCAAACATGGGTACTTTGGACAAAATTTCAGACTGCATCACTGATTTGAAATAATTCACCAAAACAAAAGTGTTCAACATCCAAATTTGAGTTGTTTGACATGATTGACGTTTATTCTAATTGCACTTATTTGGAAATAATTGCATTTAATCAACAAAAGTAGCACCTAAATAGAAAATGCATCATTATTTCATTCGTGTAATTGCGTCCAAAAATTAACAAATGCACATGATCATGACGTTTGCATGCTAATGCTCAATTTTGTGTATAATTACAACTATGGGATGTCACACTTTTAAACAATAACTTTTCAACCTCTTTTTTGTTCGTTCTTCGTCTCTACGACTATTGACGGCTTTCTGAGTGGCCTAGCGATCTTAGAGAAACCCAAGGCGTGCCTGCTCCGACGGAGCCCCTCCCTGGCAGACGAAATTAGATGAACGCAGTTAGCGCTAGGAATCCGGTCAGACCGATTTGCCGGCGGAGCCGCTGTTGGTTTTCAGTCTCTTGCAGATGCACAACAAGTAGCGCAACTTATGTATGTTGGCCTAGCTAGGCCTAGGTAGGAGATGTACAACAACGCTCGCATAGTGCTCTTTCTTTCTGTCGCAAGGAACAACTGTAGAAAACCGAGAGGGAAAATCAGAGGGGGACCGCGAGGACCCACCACTCACGAGTCACGACGCCACTTTACCCGACCAGCGCGTCTGGACAGCCGACAGCATCTTGGTCTGGCTGGCATGGCAATATCCTCCTTTTTTTGGTCCAGTGCTGTGCACTGTGCCAGCGAACCTAGCTACAGATTCCAACCATCGCATGCACGTCGCTTCAATTTCGATCTGGATGTACTGGAGAACAAAAATGCATGATACACTGGTATATAATATAATAAAAAACTTCCAGATGTACGCCCGGACGTTAAACTTGCCCAGCCATGTCCAGCTCTGTATACACGCATTCTACTCTTTTTTCTAAGAGCAGGGCCAGTAAGTCTTGGCTTATAGCCAAGCCAAATCATGCTGAGACGAGCTTATAGCCCAAAACGTACAATAACTTGTCTATTCACGTTTTCCAATGTCTATTATTTATTTGCTCGGCGCACTCGCATTCACTCCTTCCCTCATGCGTACAGGAAGAGAGAGAGTTTGGGAAGGCAGAGGAAGAGCATGGTGGGGGTCAGCGCATCCTTGATTTCTGCGCTCAGCTCGGCGACGGAACGAGCGACAAGCACGGTATTCTCTCCCCTCCACCTCAGGCGGGCAGCTGACATGGCGGTCGATTCGCCTATTATTGTACGTGCTCTAAGTGAGCCTAATTTTTAGCGAGTCTAGATCAAATTAATTGAAACACGCGCCAGGTCACTTGGGTACGTGACAGATTATCGTTTGATGGTACGGATGCCAGAACAACCCCTGTTTAGTTCGGTGTTGAAAGTTTGCGAAATTTACTGTAGCAATTTTAAACTGAAGATTAGGAGGACTAAACATGATCTAATTATAAAACTAATTACACGGATGGATGAAAAATTGCGAGACAAATCTATTAAGCCTAATTAATCTGTCATTAGAGATTGTTTACTGTAGCACGACGTTGTCTAATTATGGCCTTATTAAGCTCATTAGATACGTCTCGCGAAGTTACCCGGGGTTAGGGAATGAGTTTTGTCATTAATCCATATTTAATACCCTTAATTAGTGTCCTAATATTTGATGTGACGGGTGAATAGTGAAAAGTTTGTGCAACTAAACAAGACCTCGGCTACTAATAATTCATCAGCCTCGGCAGTACGGCCGGTGAGCTATTCTGGAATTTTTTGAAGCAACATGAGGGGTGCCCATACTGATTATATCCTGGGTACCTTGGGTACCGAATAATTATTAGGTATCCGAACCATCCGAGCCAACCAGATGCGTCCTCCGACTGGCACCAATATGTCCCGTATTTTTCCCCGGCTCGCCCGCGGCCTATCCAATCAATCAATTACGGATTTACGGTGCCTATCTCCCCCAAACCGGCACTAACACACGATCTCGTCGCCAGCTTCACCTTCCGACCCGATCGATCTCCACTGGATCCGTCTGCCACTCTCCACTGTGTAAGGACAATGGCCCTAGGTATTATATATATTGTGATTTTGGTGATTGAATGACAACATAGTCATTAGGACTAACAAGTTTGTTAAGTGACTTACATAGGAAATTACGTCCCAAGAATGATTCCAAAGCATAGTGAAAAACCAGAGATGTACAAGATCAGAAGTTTACAACGTACGAGTTCAGAAGCTTACGTCGTACAAGTTCAGAAGCTTACGTCATACGAAGAAATCAGAAGAAAAGCATCAGCATATGATCCGATTTTACTGTGCGTATGAAGAGCGGATAATACGGCGCTCAAGGTCAGCAAATACTAAGGAAGATTCAGCAATACCCTACACGGCGTATTATACGCCAACCATCGGCGGACAAAAGACATACAATTTACACAGGGACAATGTCAAGAGTGTTGGGGATTTGGCCCGCCGACAAACGCCTTCTACTTGTTTTGCTCTGTTTTCACACACACAAAGACGGCGACTGACAAAGGAGAAGAAGCCAATCGCATTCTTCTACTTGATGAATCCCTAATTCGGCTTCGTTCAGAGAAATAAGCCAAAGCCAATTGGCTTCGGTCATCTCACCAAGCAAAGTACCAAAGCAACGTTATCCACACTAAGTTAGAAGCCAATATAGTGAAGAAATGATATTGTTGAATGCCAAAAGCTATGATTGAGTCATTGGCTAGCTTCGATTCGCTCTATATTGCAGGTTCTTGGAGGAGCCATTGGCTTTTGGACGCCGAGAGACGGCTTCGGATCGTCCTGACTCGGAAGAAGCCAAATCGAGGGGCTGCATAGCTTTTTCCGGCTAGCGAAGCAGGCTTGGACTAAGTCCAAGCCAAGACCAAGTCCAAGCCAAGTCAAACACGGGATTGCAAGTCTACGCATTCACATTGGGAGGAGTAAATGTACCAAAGTGTCCCTGGGCTATTTGTGTTGTATAGTCTAGAGGATGATGCCTGATTTCCAGGGGTACAACGGGGATGTAAAGACCCTTGGCCTCCCTATAAAAGGAGGCCCATCTCCCACATGTAAAGGTTGTTGATTCCCGAGAACACTGTTGATAAGTAATATTATATTACTTGTCCCTGTTGCTCAGTTTCATCTGTTGCTTGGGCTCATTGGCTTCGGCCACTATCCCAACAACTGGCGCCCACCGTTTGTGCAGTGCACGAACAAAACCCACGATAACCACCATACCACCAAAAAAGCCAACCAAACCAACCAAACCAACCAACACCGTGGAAAACACAACCACCCATACCGAAGCCGCTCCCCAACCCTCAATCCTACAAACCAGCCTACCACCAATAACCGAAGCTATTCTCGATGATCAAGAGGTCGATGAAGAAACCCTTACCACTGAAGAGAGAATGCACAGGCTCGAAGAAAGGCTTCGCCTTCGACGCTTGGAGCAGCAGAGAGAGCTGGAAGCTGCGCAGCTCGAATTAGAGCAACAAATCCAAGAGGAGGAAGAGGACCAGCAGCATCAATTGCTGCAAGTTAGGAAGCAGCTGGAAGAGCTGAGGCAAGCGAAGCAGAGGAGGCTGAACAACACAAGCTCCAGAGCTGAAAAGCTGCGTCAAGAACTCGAGAAAGCCAAAAAACAAGTTGCTGAGCTCCAAGCAGAGCTCAATGAGCCAAACACCATTGCCAACCCACCAAACCACAACTCCTCATCCCAAACCGGCTTCCAAACACTACACACTCATCCCATCGACCACACTTTCCCACTTTCAGAAAGCCTCCAACTGGCAAGATGGCCACCTTCTTACAAACCCATTTCTCTACCAAGATACAATGGCCTCACCGACCCAAAGCAGTTTCTCATGAGCTATGAAGCTGCAATAGCTTCGGCCGGGGGAGATGATGTGGTACTAGCAAAATCTTTCATCATTGTCTGCGATGGCACAACAATGAACTGGTACACGAAGCTGCCAGGCCTATCAATCAATAGCTGGTATGACCTGAAGAGAGAGCTCATCAAAAATTTTAGCATTATGGGAGACCAATCACTCTCATATGCTGAACTTACATTACACCAGCAGCCGAAGGAGCCCCTAGAGGACTACTTCTGCAGATTCGTTACCCTACATGCTCAAACTCCGCACATCCCCGACGAAGCAGCGAAATTTGCAGCAATACAAGGGCTTCGCCCTGGATTGTTTGCACAGCATATCGCAAGAGAGACACCAGCTATTCTAGCAGACCTATATGATGAGTTCAAGAAGTATTGTCGGTCTGACAATGACAACCGAATGAGATTGGCTAGAGAAGCCATCATGAGAAATCAATTTGAGACACAAGCCAAAACCCATCACCACAACCACAACTACCAAAACTACTCCCACCAAACAATCATGAAGGTAGACAATCCACCTTCCTACAAAACCAAACCACCCTACCCAGAAAGCCAATACCACAACCAGAGAAATGAGCCCACTCAAAGGGGTGGAAAAGCCGGCAGAGGCCGAGGGAGAGGAAGAGGTCCACCATTGGGACCTGAGCTATTTTGCCAATACCACGGCAAAAACCACACCCATGGCACAGAACAGTGCCGAGATATCAAGAAAATAATAGAAAAGCTAAGAGCAGAGAAGATTCAAGCAACTCAAATGAGGCCAATATCGGCATCGTAGCCAAACACCCAAAACCCTTCCCAAGCTATCCAACCATACTGCCCAGTATATCCTTCGCTAAACTCAAACACTGTACACCCATCAACAGCAATGGCAACTCAATATTTGCCTTCGCCACAAATCTTTCAGCATTATTACCCACAAGCCACATATCCTCACTTGTACCCACAAACCTCCCAGCAAATGGCTTCACAAAACATAAAGGTCGAGGAGATACCACCACCACCACCACTACCACAACAAAAAGCCAATCAAAAAGAAGCTCCAAACCCACTCCCAAGCTATGGACACATCATGCCCATTTCTGGAGGATCATTGCTTGCCTTTGAGAACAAAAAGCAAAGGAAAAGCTATTTCCGCCATGTCAACAACATCTAGTCTCATATGACGATCACTTTCATCGAAGATGACATGAGACTCCACAACTTTCCACATAATGATGCAATGTCAATAGAAGCCAACATCGCTGGCTGGACAATTGGAAAAGTATTGGTGAAAACAGGCAGCTCCACTGACATCATCTTGGCAAAAACACTCAGAAGCATGACCAACATCAACCCAGACAACCTGGAGCCATCAGACACTCCATTGGTCGGCTTCGGAGGCAAGCGCACCCAGACACTAGGGAAAATCTCATTACAAGTATCATTTGGTGACACTTTCAATGCAAGAACTGAGTACATAACCTTTGATGTAGTAGACATGATCTTTGATTACAATGTCATTTTCGGAAGAGGAGTCATAAACGCCTTCGATATCATCATAAGGCAATCATTCTTATGTATGAAAATGCCAGCTCTCAAAGGAGTTATAACTGTATATGGCGACCAGAGGGAAGCCAGAAACATTGAGAAAGCCAGAGCACCAGGTCAGCGAAATGTGCATCTGCTTGAAGAAAAAGATCCATATTACCTAGAAGAAAAGCCAAATATTGAGAAAGATAGCAGAAAGATGCAGAAAGCTACATAGACGAAGCAGGTGCAGCTGCAGCCTGACGTCTTTGACAGAAAAGTGATCATTGGCTCAGACCTAGAGCCGGACGAAGAAGATTGGCTCATTGAATTCTTGAGGAATAATAAGGATGTGTTCGCTTGGTCAAGCAAAGATCTACCAGGTGTTGACAGAAGCATAATTGAGCATAAGTTGGCAATCAGTCCTGATATGAAGCCAAAAAAGCAAAAGTTGAGAAAGATGTCAGAAGAGAAAGCTGATGCAGTGAAAGCCGAAGTGGAAAGGCTGCTAGACACCAATGTCATACGCGAAGCCAAATATCCAACATGGCTAGCAAACACTCTGCCAGTTCAGAAGAAAAATGGGAAATGGCGAATGTGCATTGATTTCACCGACCTCAACAAGACTTGCCCAAAAGATGATTTCCCTCTACCAAGAATCGACAAAATTGTGGATCAAGCAGCAGCAAGTGAAATGATGTCCCTCTTAGATTGCTTTTCTGGTTATCACCAAATCTGGATGAAGAAAGAAGATGAAGAAAAGACCAACTTCATCACACCAGTTGGCACTTTCTGCTTCGTCAGGATGCCCGAGGGGCTTCGGAATGCAGGAACCACCTTCTGTCGAATGTCAAGCACAGTCTTCAAGGACGAACTGTTCAAAACTATATTGGCATATGTTGATGACATCTTGGTCAAAAGTGCCAAAAGGCAAGATCACATATCAGATCTGGAAACCACCTTCGCTCGCATGAGACAAGCTGGTCTCAAGCTAAATCCAGAAAAGTGTGTATTTGGAGTGACAAAAGGGAAAATACTTGGCTGTCTGGTATCAGCTCATGAGATAGAAGCTAATCTAGACAAGATAAATGCAATCCTTGACATGGAAGAGCCAAAGTGCATGAGAGATGTGCAGAAGCTGTCGGGCAGAATTGTTGCACTCAACAGGTTCATTGCAAAAGCAGCTGAGCGAAGCTTACCATTCTTTGCAACGCTTAGAAACGCAGCTAAGTTTCAATGGGGACCACAGCAATCAAAAGCATTTCATGAGCTAAGGCAATACTTGATGCAGCTAACGAAGCTGACAATACCAGACCCAAAGGCACCACTGCTACTGTACATTGCAGCATCACAATCAGCAGTTAGCGCAACGCTTATCACAGAAAAGCTGATAGACGGCAGAAACATTCAGCAGCCAGTATACTACGTGTCAGAGGCATTGGCCGCGTCGAAGATGTTTTACACAGAGATTGAGAAGATGATCTATGCAGTGATAATGGCTTCCAGAAAGCTCAGACACTATTTTGAGGGCCACAACATCAAAGTCCTCACAGACCAGCCTCTAAAAGAGCTTTTGAACAACAAAGAGGCTTCCGTCAGAATACGTAAGTGGGCTGCGGAGCTTTTAGAGTATGTAGTGGACTTTGAAAGGAGAACAGCAATCAAATCACAAGTCTTAGCAGATTTCATAGTGGAGTGGACATCACCTAAGCCACAAAACACCATCAGAGAGGAAAATTGGCTGATACATTGTGACGGTGCTTGGGGAACAAAGGAGCTGGCATCACGACAATTGTGCAATCGCCTTCGGGTGTAAAAATGAGATATGCAGCAAATCTAGAGTTCTGCAAAAACAGCAACAGAAGCACAAACAACGTCGCCGAATACGAAGCTGTGTTACTTGGGCTCAGAAAAGCCAGGGCTTTGGGAGCTTAGAGATTCACTGTCAAAACAGATTCAAAGGTGGTAGCAGACCACATTGAAAAAGAAAGCATCGCGAAGCAACCAAAACTTATCAAATACTTGATCACTGTACGCTCAATGGAGAAAAAATTCAAATGATTCACTGTGGAGTACATCCCAAGAGCAAAAAATGAAGAGGCAGATGCGTTGGCTAAGGCAACTGCAAAGGGGGATAAGCATCCACCTGATGTATTCTTTCAAACACTAACAACACCATCGATAAAGGACTCAGATGATCCACCGAAGCTGATCAATGAAATAAGCTCAGAGGATTAGCGATCCCCAATAATAGCTTATCTTCGGGGATACTATGAGCCAATTGACGAGGATGATCTAAAAGCTATGCAACAAAGGGCAAGATGCTATCAGATGATAGATGATGTCCTTTACAAAAAAGGAGTTGTAGCTCCTTGGCTTCGTTGCATCTCTCACAACGAAGGGAAAGAGCCGATTCAAGAAATACAAAGTGGCTTATGTGGAGCACACTTTGGGGCAAGAGCTCTAGTTGGGAAGGAAATTAGGCAAGGATTTTATTGGCCTGCAATCATCATCGATGCAACAAACACGGTCAAGACATGTGAACAGTGTCAAAAGTGTGCAACAAACAGAAAATCTTCTTCGGAGCAGTCACAGCTGATAACTCCAACATGGCCTCTGCAAAGATGGGGCATAGATCTAGTTGGCCCACTTCCAACAGCTCAAGGAAATCTCAAATATGCCATAGTAGCAGTTGAGTATTTCACCAAGTGCATTGAAGCCAGACCATTGGCTAACATCACAGCAAAAACAGTGATCAAGTTCTTCTGGCAGCAAATTGTGTGCCGATTTGGAGTGCCAAGGGAAATAACAGTGGACAATGGGAAGCAGTTTGACTATGATGAATTCAGGCAATATTGCTTGTCGATTGGAATGAAGGCGAAATTTGCTTCGGTCTATCACCTGCAAACAAATGGAGCAGTCGAGAGAGCCAATGGCTTAATCTTTACAGCCATTCAAAAATGCCTTGCAAATTGTAAGAGAAAAGGCAAGTGGGTAGAAGAGATGCCGAAGGTGATTTGGGCTCGTAACACCACCACATCAAGGGCAACACAGTTTACTCCATTCAAACTGCTTTACGGTGAAGAAGCAGTATGCCCAGAGGAAATACTGCACAAAGGGCCTCGCACCCAACAAGAAGCTCCCAAAGATAGCGAAGCCGTCGACAAAGATCTCATCGAGGTATACAGGCTGCAAGCAGCCAAAAATATTTCAAAGTATCAAGCTGAAACAAGGAGATGGCGTGACAAGAAAGTAGTGAGAAAAGATATCAAGGTAGGGGACTGGGTCCTAAGAAAAAACCCAAGCATGCCCGCTGGAAAGCTGCAACAGAAATGGGAAGGCCCATTTTTGGTCGCCAAAAGCAACAGGCCTGGCTCATTTCACTTAAGCGACGACGAAGGCAATGAACTGTCGCATTCATGGAATGCAGACAGCTTACACAAATACGATTTATGAAAAAGATGTAAAATGGCTTCATGTTCTATAAACGAAGTCATTAAGTAGAATAGCATTTTTACTTTCTTTCCAAAAAGCCCGTACTCTTTTCCTCACAAGGGGACCCTGACCAAGGGGTGAGGCTTTTAACGAGGCGGTGCTTGCTGTAACTCGTCAAATCATATATGAACGAGGTATTCCCCACAAAAGCAGCATCAAAAGCGATTGGCTTCGACCAAGTCGCTGGTATTCGATAACTTAAATAGAACTAAATTGACCCTACCAAGAGTAAGGCCAATTCAGATCTAAGGAAAAGCTTACTCCAAAAAAGAGTAAAAGGGGCTTCAGTCCAAAAAAGCTTACTCCAAAAAAGAGTAAAAGGGGCTTCGGTCCAAAAGCGCTTACTCTAAAAAGAGTAAAAGGGGCTTTGGCTCAGACAAATATTTTAAATCAAAAATGGCTTCGGCTAACATATTCTAAATGCTTATAAACAAACATACGAAACTTGCTTATGCAAACACAAATAATAGGGGCTTCGGCAACCTATCAGAACCCACGCAAAGCATATTCTCGTACACTCAAACTTACGCACAAGTACAAAGCTCAAAAGAGCTAAAATGGCTTCGAACCACAAGTTCCCACAAGTACAAACACTTGAACGAATAAAACCTCACTTCGGGGGGGAGGAGGCGTTTCTCTCGCAACGAAGCCAAATCGAGCTTACATTCATTCAAGTGTTTCGAATCAAAACAATGACCAAGCGAATTACGCAGTGTTTTACAAAGAGATGACTCAAAACATCTCAAAAACATAGCCATCAAATTGCTGGCCAGATCTCCTAAATCTAGGAGCATTAAACGCATAAGCAAAATCCCTAACACCATCTAAAACTTCTGGCTCCACCTTAACTGGAAGCAGACGAGCAGCTTCAGCGTTTCTTGTACGAGCAAGTTCGACACGAGAAGAATGTTGAACGATGAAAGAGTTAAAAAAGTCAAACACATCAAATTCGCAATGACGAAAGAACTCGTGGCAAAATTCCCAGAAATCATCAAGTCTTTGACTTGGATACAACCTCCGATACTGTTCCCATGCGAAGCCGGACACACACAAAGGGCCATCGCGCATGGTGATTGGCATGAGTTCAAGAACCCCCTCGCCAGGGATCTGAGTATATACAAATATTACATCACTTAGTGTTACTTTACAGCAAAAGCTAAACAAGGTGATAGCCTCAACAAATCTACACCTTCGGCTCTTCATCGTGTGTCTCATCAACACCAGCACGAGATGACGGGCTAGTAGTTGCAGCTTCGGCCTCGGCTTTCTGCTGCTGCTCGAGGGCAAGCTCCTCGTTGTACTAAAAATAAACAAAACAATCAATACTAAAAGCAAATAAACAGGATACGGGCGAAAGCAAAAATAACTGAAAGGGTAAAAAAAGCTAACCTTAACAAGATGGTCATACGCAGTGCTTCAGGCACAATCTCTCCCTGTGGCAGACCAGAATTTCCTGAGAAAGATGCCACGAGTCGCCAAAACAGCTTCGTTGAAAAATTCCTTCTTGTCAGAATTCAAAGCCGAAGGGAAATGAAAGTCCCTTTTCAAGAAACTCTTATAGTGAGAGCACCCTTCATCTGCTAGCATCTTAAAGGCATTTGTGATGCATGTTCGAGCAGCATAATCACCTACTTTGGACAAGACGTCTGGTAGGGACTTGAACTCGTCATTCAGCCATTCGAAAAGCTTCCCAAGGTTAAAATCATCAGAAGGGAAGGGCAGCGGCTCGGCTCCATATTGTTTCAGAGCAGCTTTGTATTCAGTGTAGATGCCAGAGCTGCGACTGAGTATCTCAGAATCTAAGCTCTCTTTATCAGCCCTAAGCTGCCCCACTTGAGACTTAAGCTGATTGGCCTCAGATATGAGGGAGTTCTTCAAGTCAACAGCAACAAGAAGCTCCTTATTTTATTTTTCAGCATCTAACGTCACCTTTTCCTTATCAGCTTCGAGAGATTTTACTTGATTCTTCAATTTATGCTCTAAAGTGGAAGCCTCGACCAATTTGTTCTGAAGCCCCTCGATAGTCTGAACATTGAGCACACGGGTAGACTCCAGCGAAGAGACTTTGCTTTTGAATGAAGCAATCTCTGATGTGGCGGACTCCCGCACAAGACGAAGCTGCTCTTTTTCATTCTCCAAAGATCTCTTAAGCTGAAGAAAGCTCTCGCGCTCTTTCCTTAGAGTTTCAAGCTCAGCCCGCTCAATCTCAACATCGTTGAGACGAAGCGGAAGGTGAGCAAAAAGCTCCTGCATGGACATCATAGACTAAAACAAGAAAAGTATAAGTATCAAAAAGCTGAACAACAAACTCGAAAACGAAGCAGAAGGAACAAACCTGGATATTGCCACTAAGGCTGGAGATTGAAAGTGAGTCTAAATCCAAAGATTTGACACGAGTCTCAAGCTCTGAAGAAGCAAAAGCAAAATTAAAACAAAAAGTAGCACTCCATCAGCTTCATGCGAAATAACAGACAAAATTGTAACCTTTTGGAGCAACAATTGGAATGTAATTGGGAGGACGAAAACCGCTCTGCCGAAGCCGATCTGCGATGGGGCCATACCCAACATAACTTGCTTCTGAGGCAAAAGAATCAACAAATCAAAAGAAGCAACAATTGGAATGTCATTCGGAGGACGAAAGCCGTCATCGGAGTCACCAAATCGCCAGTATAACTGCTTTGCGAAACGTACCTTTGGATTCAGGAATTGGCTTCACAGAAGCTGATTCAACACCCATAATAGGGACAGAGAGTCCGGCACCAGCTGGATGAGCCAAATTAACTGGCAAAGCAGTTGTTGGAGTCACCAAATCGCCAGAACCCTGCCCAGTTTCAAGAGCAGAAGCTGTCTGCGGAAGCTCCTCAATGTTAGGAAGAAAAGAAGCAGAAGCCGTCTGCCTAAGCAACTTAGAAATCTTAAGGGACTTGGCCGCTGCACCAGCCAACAAGTCCAAGGACGTTGGCTGGAACGGAGCGGATGACACTTCAGGATCAGCTAGATCAAAATCTTTCGTCATATCCTCCCTCAAAAGACGGCTGTAACTCACTTCTTCCTCTTCGTCGTCAATGCATCCAGTTAGACGCTCACGACGAAGAGGTGGAGCAACGACCTTAACTGTAATAAAACAAAAATAAATAAGCAAAGCTAAGCTAAAAACAAAAAGACAAGATATACAAGAAACAAACCTCCAGAAGAAGGCACATCAACTACAGCAGAAGCTGCAGGATCAACTTGCATAGGCGTGGCAGTGGCAGGCATTTCTATAGCCAAAGCAATGGGACGAGGAGGAACACTGGAAAGCGGAACAATGGGAAGAGCCTTCTCAAGCTTTTGACGCTTGGAAGCCTCCAAGGAAGAAGTAACCCGTTTTTTCGAGGCCACCACCTTTGAGGCGTATCCTCGGCTTTGGATCCCACCACGGCTAGAAGAGGCTCTGGTTTTGCTGCCCCCAGCTTCGTCACCGCCCTCGTCTGATAGACCGCTGCCACGGCCTCCGCTACGACCTTTCTTCCCACGACCTCGACCCGGCTTCGTGGGAGGAACCAAGCTGGGGTAATCTTCAGCAGAAAATTTCTTAGATGGCTTCGATGGAGCAGTGCGCTGAGGGTAACTAACCTTCATCTCGTCAAAGACTCTGTTAAGCCGGACTCCATCCACCAAAGCCAAACAGCTTTCATGTTCTTTGGAAGTGTACTTCCCACAAATAATTTCAGCCATCAACTCGATAGACTGAACGAAAGCAAAATCAGACATGTTCTCTGGCTTCTTCACCCCAAACTTAGGAAAACAAACATGAGGAATCCCTCTGTAGAGCCTCGTCTCAACTGTAAATGGCTTCCAATTCGTAGATAAAATGTTAAGCCCAACAGCGAGTCCCTCTTCGACCAAGTCCCGGCTGCTAGAAACCCGGCTGGCTTTGTAAAAGGCGCTTTCGCAGCGGTCGTAGCTGGGCGCATTTTTGTTGAACGGAGGGCAGGCAACAAAATCACAAGGCCCAATAGAACTGTGCAGAGGAAATGATATCTGCTTCGCTCCATCCTCTAACACAGTCTCCAGCGCTGGCACCTTGACATAAAGCCAATAGCTTTTCCAATTCTTGTCCCAGGTGTTTTTCTGGCAAAAGGTAAGTTCTACCTTCTGCAATTCAGTCTGCCTCCATCGTGCGCAGAAGGTAACGCTGCCATAGTCCGGCTCGTATTCAAAGCCGTCAATCTTAACACTTTTTGTTTGGCGATGCCCTTCAAAGTAACGGACGAAGCAGTCCACATTAACATCTGATGCATTCGTCTTCACGGCCCAAAAGAAACGAAGCAGATGAGTGATAGCATTGGGGGTGAGATGATGGAATTGCAAGCCGAACCTCCCAAGAATGTTAGCAATTATATTGTCAACGGGCATCCGAAGCCCAGCGCAGAAGAACTCCTTGAATACCACAGCTTCATCCTCAAGGGGTGTCGGGGTAGTCTCTGTGCCAGGGGCTCGTCCGTGACCGGCTGGGAAGTATCCCTTTTCCTCGTAAAAGCGGATCAGCTCAGGAGTAACAAAGGATTGACCAAAGACAGTGGTCTTTGGCTGCTTCCGATAATCCAAAAGATCAGACACATCGGCTTCTACACCATCGAGGGCATCACCTGCCACAGACTCGGCATCCTCTGTGTCATCGCCTTCGGCAGCCTCACCCTCCTCGGTGGGACCCCTGCCTCTATCATCAATTTCCATAGCAATTTCAGCTTCTGGGGCTACGGCCATGTTGACCTCAAGTTCCTGAGCAAAGGATTCAGCTTCGGCAGCATCCATATCAACAGCGTCCGAATTGTCTCCTTCAGAATCGGAGTCAATCAAATGAGCGGTTTGCTTCGTGCGAGCCGCTACAACAAACAAAAAAAATAAGCAAACGAAACAGCAAAAAGACAGAAAAGCAAAAATGAAGGAAATCGTAGAGTACAAAAAGCAAAAAAAACTTACTTGCGACGAGAAGAAAAGCCAAAACTTGTTTTTAAGAGCTTCCAAAGCAGGCGAAAGCGTCAAGTACAAGCTAAGTGAGAAAATCACCAAGCGAAGCAAGTGAAATTCTACCCCCCCTTCGGTCCTATTTATAGGGCAATAAAATCTGACCATTAAAAATCTCGAAAAACGAGCCCACGCTTCAAATTCAAACAAACCGAAGCAAAGTTATGACAACGGTACAAAAATTCAACCGTTAAGAAAAACAAAAAGCCAATGGGCAAAAGATCAAAATAACAAACAAAGAAAAATCAATCAACCAATACAAAAATAAAAACACTCAGGGGCTTTCTCCAACAAGGAGGAGGCGTTTCTCGGGCTGGCAAGCAATCCAAAGTTTGTGGAGCTCGACCTGTTGAAGAAAGCCCTCGTCCTCAAGGGGCTACTATTGGGGATTTGGCCCGCCGACAAACGCCTTCTACTTGTTTTGCTCTGTTTTCACACACACAAAGACGGTGACTGACAAAGGAGAAGAAGCCAATCGCATTCTTCTACTTGATGAATCCCTAATTCGGCTTCGTTCAGAGAAATAAGCCAAAGCCAATTGGCTCCGGTCAGCTCACCAAGCAAAGTACCAAAGCAACGTTATCCAGACTAAGTTAGAAGCCAATATAGTGAAGAAATGATACTATTGAATGCCAAAAGCTATGATTGAGTCATTGGCTAGCTTCGGTTCGCTCTATATTGCAGGTTCTTGGAGGAGCCATTGGCTTTTGGACACCGAGAGACGGCTTCGGATCGTCCTGACTCGGAAGAAGCCAAATCGAGGAGCTGCATAGCTTTTTTCGGCTGGCGAAGCAGGCTTGGACCAAGTCCAAGCCAAGTCAAACACGGGATTGCAAGTCTACGCATTCACATTGGGAGGAGTAAATGTACCAAAGTGTCCTTGGGCTATTTGTGTTGTATAGTCTAGAGGATGATGCCTGATTCCCAGGGGTACAATGGGGATGTAAAGACCCTTGGCCTCCCTATAAAAGGAGGACCATCTCCCATATGTAAAGGTTGTTGATTCCCGAGAACACTGTTGATAAGTAATATTATATTGCTTGTCCCTGTTGCTCAGTTTCATCCGTTGCTTGGGCTCATTGGCGTCGGCCACTATCCCAACAAAGAGGTGATAGAGAAGAAGGCACGGCGTATGAAACGCCGACCATCGGCGTACAAGTTGGAAAGCATACAACATGTGCAAAGAGCCGTTGGAAAAGGAATCCGACTGTTGGAAAAAGCACGCGGCGTATTATCCGCCGATGGGGGTGAAGTGCACGTCAAAATATACGACGTTCACAGATTTTGTGTAGCTTTTATGCAACGGCTAGTTGAGCCCCTTGGGCTATATATACCATCCCCATTCGGCCATTTGGAGTTGCTGGAGTCCAAAGAAGTTCATCTACACCCACAAGACATCCAAGCCACCATTTGTGCTACATTCATCATCCTTAGTGAGTAAGAAAGCTAGGATAGGCCTAGTGAAAGAGTTGGCAAGGCATTGAGCCTTGTGCTTGGTTCTAGAGTGAACCAACACTTGCATTCTCGGTGTGCCGGCCCCTTGGACTCTTGAAGACTTACTGGCAAGTCTTCGACCCTCCGACTTGGTGTGGAGCGGCGATGACGATGTTGTGCGGGGGAAGAGGAGTCCCCTCTTCGGTGGAGAAGCTATGTAGTGAAGGCGGCGTTAAGATCTCCGCGAGAGTAGGTTGATGAGAGCAAGATCTTGGTGACTTGCTCATCATCCCTCTTGGGGAGCCTTTGTGGCGAGCTCAAGGCCTTGACCGGGAACAAGACTTAGTGACCGGGAGCACATCCTTTGCGTAGCTCTAACGTGGAGTAGGCATTAGATGAACCACATGATAAATCTTCGTGTCAAGATTGCATCCCTCTAACCCTCTTTAAGATTCTGCATTTCATACTTGCAACTTGTGTGCCTTTACCTTTTCTAGAGTAGTATCTAATGGGAGTAACCCTAGGACGCCTCTCATAAACTTAGCAGCCACCGCCGTTTAGACTTGGGTTTTGCTTAGATTATTCTGTCAAGAACAGTTTCTCCGTTCGTCGGTTTGTGAGACCCCAACTTCGTGAGTTTAATCATTCGTCTGCAATTTGATTGCATTCTTTCTTGTTCTTGCTTGTGTTCTTCAATTCGCAGGCAAGGATTAGCCTTCTTGGCGAGGTCGACCGTGCACCGCCGGTCGATAACATGAGGAGACGTTGTGCTACGATTGCGGGGGTTCGGACGTGTTGTTCGAAAGCCGGATCGATTTGTGTAGCGACTCCACCAAATCGAGAGTTATCAGAACCTTTCGGAAGATCGGGAAACCTAGATCACATCAAGTGGTAATCAGAGCTTCAGTTATACCGTCAGGTTCGCCCTTACCCTAGGTACATTTGTTTTCACCTTCGTCCTAGAGTCCACAGAAAAGCCCCAAAAAATTTTCCCCCATCCCAAACCGTGTTTAGCCTTTTGCTTGATTCTCTTTCAGAGTCCGTAGTGTTGAGTTTGTGTCCTAATTCATGTCTTTGTTGCTTGTTTAGATCATGTTTTAGTTCGGTTGTGTGATCCCCTTTTCCGCTGCCATCATCCCACAATTTTTCCCCCGCCCGATTCGCATCCGACTCTGTTTCTACTACCACCAAAACCTAATTCAGAGGGTCCTCCTTAAAACGGGCATAACGTTTCGCTCGAAACTCCAATTGAGGAGTTCTTTTTTTTTTCCGAAAAGCTCTCGAAAGTTTGCACATACGATTCACCCACTTCGATGGTCATGCCAATTTCAAAAAATTCTAAATAATCAGGAAGGGAGTCATTTCGAGCTTTAAAGTTCCAGCACCAGTTTTTGAGAAGGCTTGTGATTTTCTATAGATCACATCTTACATTGGATTGAGCCGATACTTGGTGGTGTTCCTATTCTTGTGCTCCTGGCTGAGAAAAAATATCAAAAAATAAAAGGAAAAAGAAAATTCTGATTTCTACTAGTGCTAAAAAAAGGGAAACAACGGGAGGCCTAGAGAGGATACACTTGCTGTTTTGGTGTGTGCTACTAGATACTTGCTGATATTGTCATTGTTGTTCATAATAATCATCTTTCTTCCTTTCTTGTTGACATTACTGTTCTTAGAACATGAGTAGACCAGCAACTAAGGACAAGTAGCATTTGATGAGGACATCACTCCTTCGGATGCACACAACACTCCTCCGGTGGACATTAAGATCCAATCACTAGAGCTCGCGCGCGACAATTGATTTTAGAGGTGAGCTCATTCCTAAGCACTTTCTTTTATGAATTTGAGAATCGATTGCTACCTAATGATTATTTTGTGATTAGGAATCAAGGAGAGGATCAGGGGATGCATGGAGAGGGGCTTGGAGGCCTAGATGACCAGCAAGGGTCGACCAAGACACGTGGAGGCCCAATACAACTCGACTTCGAGTCCGTCTCGGAGTCTAGGAGCAGTCTGTATTAAATTGGACGCCTAGGCCACATATGGAGTCTGATTTTCGACGTTCTATATATGGATGGAAAGCTAATTTGATAGACCTTCCAATGGCACTGGTCCCACGTCCAAATTCCTTCGGAGTCAACAGGAATCATTGAAACATTGGACGTCCAGAATCTGTCTCGGCGCTGCGTCCGTGTATCGTGTGAGAGCCCATTAGGGGCGCTTCCAGGGGGTTGACCACGACCCTAACCTTTATATTTCAGTAGCCACCACCCAAGTTAGGGTTCAGGTTTTGCTTAGATTAATCTGTCAAGAACAGTTTCGCCGTTCATCGGTTTGTGGACCCCAACTTCGTGAGTTTAATCATACATCTGCAATTTAGTTGCATTCTTTCTTTTTCTTGCTTGTGTTCTTCGATTCATAGGCAAGGATTAGTCTTCTTGGCGAGGTCGAATGTGCATCGCTGGTCGATAACCTGAGGAGACGTGGTGCTGCGATTGCGGGGTTCGGAACGTGTAGCGACTCCACCAAATCAAGAGTTATCAGAACCTTTTGGAAGATCGGGAACCCTAGTTCACATCAGCGTTGGACATTTATTCAGCATTACTATCTGTTACTGAATTGTGTTTCACTCACATATTTGACCTTCCTATAGCTCCACATATTACTTCTGGACAGCACATCCACATATTACTTCTGGACAGCACAGGTTTTGGACCCTTGCAATCACGGACTATGCCTCCCAGGTGTCCTTTGCCTTGCTGGTAAGAACCTTGTAAGAGCTTGGTAAGGTGTTTCCTTTTGATGTGTTTGATTTTGAGAGGTACATTATTAGGGATGACCTTCACTGTTTGTTCCTGATTTGGTGTCTACAATGGCAAGTGACGATGGAAATAACACTCCCAAGGACTTCAACGAGTATGTGAGCCAAGAACAACTACAAGCTGCCATTGAGAATGGGCAGAATGTGAAGACAGAGATGATCACACAGACAATCACCAAAACGCGATTAGAGACCTCAAGCTCCTTGACATCGTTGAGAGGTTGGACAAACGAGTATCCACACTAACCGATAGGGTTATTGCATTGGAAACTCATGCACCAACCAATGACGATGAGGATGTGGAGTATGATGCCAATGGTAATTTAGATGAAGCAGCTACACGACAAGCACGACTACGACGTCATCTCCGCATCAGCACCAGAGGTATGGGTGGTATTCATAACCATGCTCCCGATGACCCTTATGCTAAGGTTAATTTTACTATACCTTCATTCTCGGGACATTATGATGCTGAGTGATACCTGGATTGGGAGATGACAGTTGAGCAAAAATTTAGTACCCATCTTGTGCCTGAGTAACATAGAGTCAGACAAGCCACTAGTGAATTTAAGGATTTCGCTATCATTTGGTGGACCGGTTTAGTTGTAGCAGGTGTTTTACCTACTACTTGGGAAGAACATAAAATTGCTATGCGTGATAGATTTGTTCCCCCTTCTTATCATAGAGACCTGAGTAAGAATTTGATGTGCTTAGAACAGCGAGACAAATCTGTTCAAGATTATTATGGTGAGCTTCAATAGGGTTTGATGCATTGCGGCATAGTGGAGGGAACCGAGGATTCTATTTGTCATTTTTACTCGAGCTTGCGGCATCATATTCAGGACATAGTGGATTATAAGAAATTTAACACTGTTAACCAGTTGTTTCAGTATGCTATGCTTGCAGAAAAGGAATTGCAGGGGCGTGTTTTGCAGGACACGAGCAAGGTCGGCAACACCTACACGCAGCGTCCAGCGCCATCTTTGGGTCTGACCAAGCCCTCATGTTTTCGGGTGCCACCACCAGCAGCAAGCACACATCCAGCGGCCTCCGGAGTGGCTGCACCACCACAACAAGTGCCTACAGACTCATCCAAGAGTGCCTCAGTGCCATCGCTGCAAGGGATTTGGCCATGTGCAGAAGGACTGCCCAAGTCAGCGGACATACATTGTTACTGAAGATGGGTACATCGACACCTCAGACGTAGAAGACGATGCCGCCGATGGGCCTATTCTTTGTGCTGCAGATACGTCGGGCTATAGGAGCATTATTGTTCAGCGTGTACTCAGCACGCAAATTCAGCAGCCCGAGAAGATACAACGCCACAACTTGTTCCAGACTTTCTTCGTGATCAACAACTGACGTGCACGTGTGATTATTGATGAGGAAGCTGCAACAACTTGGTGAGTTCAAATTTGGTCAAGAAGCTTGAATTGACCACATGACCACATCCACATTCATACCATATTCAATGGTTCAATGACTCTAGACAAGCAAAGGTAACACAAACTTGTAGAGTTTCTTTCTCCATTGGTGCATATGCCGATTTTGTTGATTGCAATGTGGCACCCATGCAAGCTTGTTCTCTTTTGTTGGGTCGTCCTTGGGAACATGAAAATGATGCTACACACCATGGTAGAAATAATAATTATACTTTTATGCATAAAGGACATAAAATTAATTTGGTGCCTTTGACCCCCGCTGAAATTGTGCAAGCTGATAAAGAAAGAGCTGACATTAGTAAACATGATAATGAACTTGTTGCCAATTCTGAGAAAGAACATACTTGTGATCCACCTACTATTCCACCTAAAGAAATTCTGCTGAAGAAAGGTGTTTTACTTGCTACTACATCCCTGGATGCTACATGTTATTTAACTAATGAGCCATGCCATACCATGTTTTGTACACGTGTTGCTATTTCCACAGACCCTATACATAGCGCTTGGTACCCTGCTGTTACTAACCTTTTGCAGGAGCTTGATGATGGGATGGAGTCGACGACTCCAATTCAAGGAGATGATAATGATGAGGACATCACTACACTGCATACACACGAGTCGGCCTCATCACCAAGCTACAAGTCGTCGCTAACTTGGACTGCGAGTTTGGTTCGGATTCAGCTGACATGCCTGCAGAGTATCACGAGTGCAGGAGAAGTTGATATAGAGGAGAGAATCTTGATGACCAGGCAGGATTATTCCTTTTAGAGGATGGACTAGGTTCGTGCCCGTGCGTTGCTATGGGAAGGAAACAACAAAAATCTAAACACCATAAGTTTCGCACGAGAAAATCATATGTTGTGCATCATGATAATCAACTCATGTATAAATGTTGCCTGTTTAGTGATATATGATTTGTTACAGGCTTACATTGTGATCTAGAAAAATAATAATTAACAACACTATCTCAATAAACAAAGTCTATAAAATTAACCAATAAGAATGCAAAACACAATCCATGGAACAAACATCATGTCCTCCTCCAAGTCGCATAGCTTGGGAACCTACGCAGTATAAAGCACATTCACAGTCCACTTTCATTTCTCATAGAATAAATCATACAAGAGCGCCGTGGTTGCTCACCTTTCATTTCATGTCCGTGCTTTGCTACGGGAAGGAAACAAAAAATTAGAACACCATAAGTTTTGCACGAAAAAAATAGATTTTGCATCGCGATAAACACCATATGTATAAATTCATGTTGTCCATCGCCATTGGATTCCACAAGTACACCCAAGAATATTGAATGATTTAGTGACATGTAGGTTTGTGACTGTGCGTTGCTGCGGGCGACAAAAATTTGAGTGTAATTTATTGAGTTAAGGCAACAATGATTTAATATAACATATCACCTCATCGTCTACGGGGGCAAAAAATAATTTGTAAAAACATACTGCTCATTCTCCAATGTAAAAAATGTGTCATGGAAACAAACTTTCCTCAGATGACTCTACTCAACCTGCTCAAAACATACTGTAGCGATCATCTAAAAAATTCTGCAACATTTATGACTAATTTTGTACCAATTTGAAGTTTAAGGAAGAAGAGTAACCTGCTCGACGTGGCCTTGAGGAAAATACACCACTTGGCTGCCTTTTGGAGTTTCTACAGATGTCCAAACAGGAGATGTCATAGTTCATCCGAAAAAAGTGTTAGTCTAGTGAGCTTGAGGTAGAGCTTGATAAAGCAGAAACAGGCAAATTTAACATAGTATGGATAAAGAATTTTGACATGTTTTTTATTATGATCAAGAAAAACACTGAAAATGTAAAAGCTACAGGTGAGAAGTATTTTTATTGTGATACTTTGCTTGGATGGAACTCAATGTAACAACCAGTAAGATAATCTAATATACATAGAAGGTAGCGCTACAAAATGTGTAGTAACCACATTGCATGTTATTCAGGATCAATTATGAATTTACCATGAATAAAGTTGTTTAATAATTTAGGCAAGATGGAGCATGTCTTGTGGGAGCTAGGAATAAATGTTTAATATAGTGCAAGCTTTAATGAGTAGGTCCGGTAGAGAAATCGCCCAATTAGAGCATTGGATCCTTCAAGTTTCTGAAATACGACATAGTGGAGGACATCCATCAAGAGGCCATTCCTTTGCCTGATTTTTTTTTTGACATAGAACCTAGCAGTTGCCCACATTTTGCCCTCAGATGCAGTAACCTCTGCTCGATGTTTGGTTCATATTGCATCACTAAGGGTCAAAAAAAAAGGTGCCATATATTCATATACAACATTACTTCCTTGCAGGTGCAGTAAGTTAAGGCAGATGCCTACCCAGACAAATGTAAAGTTTGCTAGAGAAGAAAAGGCTGAAAGAACAAATATGCTTTCTTACCAAAGGTAGACAAAGAAAGGTAGCTTCAATGCTGAATGCATTGGCATCCTGGCATGGTAAAAAAAAAACTATGCACAGATAAGCTATATACTTCAAAATTTGAAGGAAACAGTAGGCAATGAGAGTTGAACTGACCAATAGATCACACTCAAAGGCTATAACCATGTCTACAATAATCCTGAAACGTTCACAAAAATGATAGTTTACAAGTATATGTTAGCCTATCTGATATGCTTGGACAAAAACATCTTGTTTATGTTGCACTCTTAATTCAGCAGTGCACGATAAATGATGCCTCACCATTATTGAAACAAAGATTCGTTCAAATGGATCCTCTCCTCGTCTGACCTAACACATTCCTATTATTGTAAATGATGCTGAAAGTTCTACAAAAATGGCTAATACATGTCAATCTTATTACATGACCAATCTAATTTCATAAGCAGCAGACATAAAAAGAAAAGGGAACTTGCCTGTGCAATGTTGAAGGTAAAGGTGCTCAACAATTTGGATGCAAGGTCTTCAGGCTTATAATCTGTCGACCCTTTTTTGGAAGTAATAACTTCCCCAAAGCTAGAAGCGAGAGTTGAAGTCAAAAGTCCTTGCTGGCACATTTAAGAAATGGATATATTAACCATCCATGAGGACTGATGCTCAATGATGATAAGAGAAAGGATAAGCTATATTAGAGACCAAATCAAAATGCTCATAATACTAACTCTCTTGTCAGTTGCCACTGAAGTGCCCAAAAACATTCAAACAGACAAAATTGGAGTGCGCAAAAATGCAAATTGCAAGATGTATGGTAGATAGTAATGTTTAGTATATAAGTTCGACTCAGGTATTCAGTCAAAACAGTTAGACATTTGGATGATACAGCTCAAACAGGCATGTAAACCAGGGTCCTTTTTTGTGCATATTTTGATAGTCTGAAGTTGTAATAAACCTACCAAAAATAAGAAGCGTGAGCACTGAATAAGCAGTGTTGGCAATAACGGGCTCTGCTCCTTCTCCCTTTCAGCAGCAATGGCCTTCTCATAAACTGAAAAGTATGCACATGATTCTGACAGAGAAGAAAGACGGTAACTTTCAGGTGTAAAAAAAGCATGCTTTTAAGCTTGCATTGCAGGCACACGCTTGGTTATCGACACATTAGGTGATCAATAGTATCAGTCTATCAGATAACACAACATATTGGCAGTGCCCTGGAAAGACATGATTCCAAGTAGTTTCGACGTACATTGTACTGCAATTCCACCAAACAAAGATGGTTAAATACACAACATTCACTGTCACTGATTTGGTAGAAAGGTGATCGCAAGAAAATTCTGCAGGCATCATACAATTATTCATAGATGAGAAGATTCTGCCTGCCAATGAAGATCGCTCCGCCTTCGATCTCCGCTCTGTTCCATTCCATCCTCTGCTCCTCAACTGCAAATTCGTGGTGGGGAAGCAAGCACATACCTGAATGTAGTCCTGGAGCCTGCCGATGAGGTAGCTACTATATGGATCGACGGTGGGGAAGCTGCCGGT
>CM014272.1:27653336-27749812 GCA_004135705.1 Alloteropsis semialata
CAAGGTGACCGAGGCCCAGAAGGTGTCGGCCGATCCCCCAGGTCGGCCGACGGCCCTCTGGTACCTCTCGCCTCCATTTTCGTCCAGAGCGATGGTTTGCACATCCTATCCACCCTTCTCTCTGATTCATGAGTTTAAATAATTCCAAATTTAAGATCATCACTAAGATTAAACTCAATGAATTCCGATGCTCCTTTGATATACATGTCCATCCTTGATTGGCTTGCATATTCTTTATTCCTTGCACATACACCTGTTGCTTGTGAACATATCTCTTAGGAAAACATGTTTATCTAAGTGGTTGATTAATGAGATATGGTATGATGAAAGAAATCTTGCTCTTTCTGTACAAAGTACTTGGGAGGTTTTTATTGCAAAAGTTTAAAATCAATAGCCTTGCAAAGCTCCTCAATGATATTCCATTCCTACCAAAGCCATATATGTTGCTCAAGTTGAAAACCTTATACATATGCTACTTGTTATTGCATTGAGCTTTGTCAAATTGTTGTGACCCTTGTAAGATGCTCTTCATACTTTCATGATCAAGATCACGTACACTCCACATACACATGCTAAACTTCTACACTGGAAGTTAGCCACATACATTTCATCCATCCACCAAATAAATGCTCCATATGTCTTACGAATCTCTCTCAAGCTATCCTTTGCAAAAGAGGCATGGGCTATAGAAAAAACATCTTGGACACATGAAGGTCCAAGAGAAAAAAAAGAGATGCTCATAAAAGCATAGAGCATGAAAAAGAAAAAAAATGATATAGCCATGTTCTCAAAATAAATAGGAGAGGGATCATACAAAAAGGAGCTATCATAATTTCCACATACATTTTCCATTGTTCCATACACGTGCACATCTTGATCAGATTGTATGAATAGTTTTTTTCTTGGATCCGCTTTTTGACTTTGCAATATGTTGATGCAAGTATGCCTTATCTTTACTCCTACCTTGAGATCCACATAAGCCTTTTAGAAGTAGGGTGAAAGAAGGCAAAAGAATGCCTTGGTGAGGAATTATACACAATGAGCGATTTGAGAGAATCATTTGAGGAGCTAGGTAAGGTTATGTTTTTCGAAAACCCAAGTTACTTAACAGAAGAGTTGAGATGACTTGAATCAAGGCCGTTCCATTCCTCAACCATCCAAGATTACATGATAGACACTTCAAAATTCACAAGTGCAGGTATGTCTTGGAATAACTTATATGCTCGCATCATATCAATCGAACTCATGTTTCCCACCTTAGTCTTTAAGCTTCACTCGAGGACGAGCAAAGGCTAAGTGTGGGGGAGCTTGTTGACGGTCGTTAAGTACCACTTTTGACCGTCAACTCCTGCACAAAATATGTCAAATGTAATCATCAAACATAGTGGTAGGGTTCATTGCTAACTATTTCCACAAGTTTTGGTGTTTTACCTTGCTATGCAGGAAATGATGCAATGGGAGTTAAGAATATCAATGTTACAAAATATCTCAAATGCCCTTTTGGAATACACCATTGTGTAGAGCTCGTCGAGACGATTCCGATAAATATATTATTCGTATTATTTGGAAATCGGATGGAGAAAATATGAAATAAAGAAGGAGGGGGAGTTAAATGGGCCGCTGACGTCATCATGACGTCAGTGACCCATGAGAGCAGCGGGCGTGGCCCAGCCTGGCCAGCTGGCTCGGTGCACATCTGCCCAGCGTGGCCCACAGGCTTGGCCCATGGCGGCCTGTTGACGTGGCCCAATCGGCCCGAGGATGTGCGGGCTCCTCCGCGTGCGGGAGGAGCCGGCGCCAACGCTACGTGGCAGGCGGCCACTGGCCGCCGCCCGTGAGCGCGGTCGCAAGCGTGTGGGCGCAAGAAGACCCGGCCGCCAGGACAGGTGTCGCCGCGGGAGTGGGCGCTCGGCCGGTTTGGCGAGGGAAGGCGCGGGTCAGGTTGTCGATCCGCAGGTTTTGAGGGTTTTTCCTCCGGTTTTCTTGCGGGTTCTCCAACCGACGTACGTAACAGAGTACAGGGTGTGGTTTTCTCCTGGTTTTGATTTGTAACGCCTGGGTCTCTTCGGTTTTGTGCGGTTTTTGCCCCCCACCGCCTCTACGAGGCTTGGTGCGAGTCCTGGGGGCAGTACGACGGTGAAAGGACGGTTCCCAAGTACCAGGTGGAAGGAAGGGAAAGGTTTGAGGGAGAATATTCCCTAGCATCAAGGAGGCATCTCCACATCCCCAAGGCATCTCTCCCACTATAAATAGAGGACCCTCTCCTCACTCTCAACACACATCAAGAAGGAAGAGCTCTCTTTGCCTCAAGTTATAGTCTTAGTTAGTAGTGAAGTAGTTCTAGGAGTTGAGCTTCTGCGAGTTTCCGACGGAGTTTTGGTAAGCCTAGAGCTTAGTTATTTTGTATCTTTTGTTTACTTATAAGACTTGGAGCTATTAATGGAATTACTCTCTTGCTTATGTTATTTGGTTTATTGCCTTATTTGTTCATCATATAAGATGTATGTCTTACACCTTAGTATAGCTGATGCATGTTATGGCAATGGCCCAGTGTACCGCAAGGTTGCTCTATTTAGGTGGACAATAGATAGTGTTGTATTTCATATGGTAAACGTGGTGTTTGGTATATGGAATAACATTGGGGATACCCTTCCCCACGTATTAAGAGGTAGGCGGCAGGTGGTGACAGCCCTGTCCGTCCCTTGTAATCTTCGCCGTTCGGGTCTGGGCGTTTGCAGGCCTTCGTGATAAACATCGTGACAGTACCCTTGGATGAGGGGATCCCACGACTCCTCGATTTGCCCTCTAACATGTATCCTTGCTGAGCTTGTATAGTATACCATTGTAGGAGTGTAACCCATATGCAAGAAGTACATAGAACCCCTAGTTCTCTTTTAGGACCTTCATATTAACTAGACTTATATAATGAGCAATGAAACCTTCTGTGTGTCACACTACCCATCTATCAATGTTTACCCCTTGCTAGACTTTGGTGTATTAATAATGTTATGATTGAATACAATGGATAACTACTCTAGTCAACCACTTCCTTTCCTGTGGATTCGATATCCTGAATACTTCCGGGTGAAAGCTACAACGGTATCCGTGCGCTTGTGGATTTATCTGCGACCGTAAGAAATACCAACAGTAGTCCCCAGCTCTTTGTTAGTATATGCGGTATGGTAACAAAGAGTAGAAACAGAATAGAAAAATAGGAACCCAGCCCCAGAGCGTAAAAGCAAGGTGCGAGTGAAGTCTGTAGAACTTATCTTTTTTTTTTGTTGGCGCTGGAGGCGACGCGGATGACTGCTTTTATCTGCCAAACTTGATGGACAGGCTTGAACTTTGCTTCACTACCTTCGTTTAGGCATAGAATCTGCATAGTTGATCCATGTTCCACGTGTTTGGCAGTATATCTCCATCTATCTCCGCGATCCTGTAGGCTCCTGGTCGGGCGATGTCTACTACGATGTAAGGCCCTTGCCATGGAGAGGACAACTTGGTTTTGTCCTTGGTGCGTTGATCTAATTTGAGCACCATGTCACCAATGCATAGGCTTCTCTTGCGAACATTGGTATCGTAGTGTTGTCGCAGCTTTTGCTGATACTGGGCCACTCTAAAAGCGGCTGCGTCGCGAGCCTCTTCAAGGAGGATTAGCTCATCGGCGCGTCTGTTAGGCTCTTCAGTTTCTGAAAACATTGCCACGCGTGGGGCTTGTAGTCGGATGTCGGATGGTAGAATCTCCTCTGCTCCATACACCAAGAAGAAAGGTGTCTCGCCTGTCGCTCGGTTCATGGTGGTCCTCATTGACCACAGTACTGTAGGAACATCATGAATCCAGCGCTTGTCGTAAGCTTGTAATCTATTGAAGATCCTCTTCTTGATGCCCTGGAGCACGATGCCATTGGCACGCTCTACTTGCCCGTTCGTCTTCGGGTGATTTACAGATGACTGATCATGCCTGATCCCGTGGTCGTAACAGAAATCAGAGAACTTTTTGCTTTTGAACTGCGTTTCGTTATCAGAGATTATCCTATTCGGGACACCGAATCGTACGACAATACTCCGTAGGAATTTGACAGCTACCTATTTTGTGATTTTCTGAACCGGCTCGGCCTCAACCCATTTTATGAATGTGTCGATGCCAACGAACAGAAATCTGTATCCCCCGACAGCCCTTGGAAAGGGCCCGAGGATAACTATTCCCCATGTGGCAAAGGGCCATGACAGGGGAATAGTATTTAAATCTTGCGCAGGTTTAGTTTGTTTCCGTGCGAAGAATTGGCATGCCTCGCACTTCTTAACTAACTCGCTTGCGTCTTGAAGAGCTGTAGGCCAGTAGAAGCTCTGTCGGAATGCTTTCCCTGCTAGATATCGGGGAGAAGCATGAGATCCACAGATTCCTCCGTGAATATCGTGAAGCAAACTAATGCCCTCGGTCCGTGTGATGCATTTGAGGAGCATTCCATTGCGAGTTAGCTTGTATAATCGTCCATCAACCAATTGATAATTCTTGGCTTTACGATGGATTTTCTCCAATGTAGCATCATCGTCTGGAATAGCTTGGTTTGTGAGGTACGCCCGGATTGGATCCATCCAGTTCTCCTCGTTTCCAACTAGAGCGGCAGCTTGGGCCGTACCGACCAACATAGACTCCTTGACGGATTCGTTGGTTGTAGCAACTGTGCCTTTGGCAGACGCGGTTTTTTGGTTCGGTAGTGAAACTGACACAGATGGTTTAGTAAGAACTTCAAGTAACACGTTACCTGGGAGCCATGTGCGCTCGGTAGCTGCCTTTGCTAGCTTATCCGCGTCGCCATTGAATTCCCTTTTCACGTGTCGTACTTCAAGCCTATCGAATTTGCTTTCCATCCTCCTGTATGCTTCCAAGTATCTAGCCATGACATCGCTCCATGCACTGTACTCTTTCATGACTTGCTTTACAGCTAACTCGGAATCCCCTTTCACAAGCAGCCTCCTAATGCCAAGAGATGCAGCTATGCAGAGTCCTGTCAAAAGCCCTTCATACTCGGCAACATTGTTAGTAGGGGTTGGATCAACGAAATTGATTTGTAATGCATACCTGATGATGTCATTGTGTGGAGAAATCAGGAATACCCCAGCCCCCATGCCTGCTCTGCAAAACGCTCCGTCATAGAACATGGTCCAGTGTTCGGGATTTTGGACAGCCTTTTCGGGCTCGGGGTTAGTCCACTCTGCGATGAAATCTGCCAGAGCCTCCGACTTGATGGCAGTTTGGGTATGAATTCAACGTCGTAAGCACCCAGCTCCACAGACCATTGTGCAAGCCTACCTACGGCATCTTGATTATGTAAAATGTTGCCTAGGGGATAAGTTGACACGACCTTGATCTTGTGGCTCAGAAAATAATGCTTGAGCTTCCTGGAAGTCATTAGTACAACATATAGCAATTTTTGAATCTGAGGGTACCTTGTTTTGGTGTCATGTAGCACCTCGCTTACAAAGTAAACGTGGTGTTGTATTGTTGACTTCTCTATTGGTCTCTCGACCACCAGAACCGTACTGACAACAGTTGGTGTCGCTGCTACGTATAACAGCATCTCCTCTTGTGGCTGCGGCGGGACCAGTACGGGCATTTTCCGTAGGTATTGCTTGAACGCTTGGAACGCCTCTTCTGCTTCTGCCAACCACTCAAAAGGATCAGTTTTACATAGCAATTTATAGAATGGCATACCTCATTCGCCTGACTTGGACATGAATCGACTCAGGGACGCCATCATTTCAGCCAACTTCTGGACCTCGTGGCGGCTGCGTGGAGACTTCATATCGTCGAGTGCCTTGATCTTGTGTGGATTTGCCTCTATACCTCACTGGAAAACAAGGTAACCGAGGAGCTTACCCGATGATACACCAAAGGTGCATTTAGCGGGGTTGAGCATCATCCTGTTTACACGCAAGTTGTTGAATGTTTTGGTTAAATCAGCGATCAGGTCGCCTTTTAACTTACTTTTTACAACGATGTCATCTATGTATGCTTCCACATTACAGCCGATCTAGCCCTTGAGAACAATGTGAACACATTTTTGATAAGTGCAACCTGCATTTTTCAGACCAAAAGGCATCTTTATATAGCAATAAACACCGAAGGGAGTTACAAATGTAGTTTTCTCCTCATCGTCAATGCACATGCTGATTTGGTGATACCTCGAATAGGCATCTAGAAAACAAAGCAGCTCGCATCCAGAGGTTGAATCTACAATTTGATCTATCCTAGGCAGTGGATACTCGTCCTTCAGGCAAGCTTTATTCAGATCGGTGTAGTCCACGCACATCCTCCACATTCCGTTGGGCTTCTTCACCATGACTGGGTTTGCCAGCCACTCCGAGAAAGGGACCTCTCGAATGAAGCTGGCTTTGAGTAGTCAGTTGATTTCTTCGTTAATGGCGTCTCGCTTCTCCGGGGTATATCTCCTTTGCTTCTGCTTGACTGGTCGGACGCCAGTTCGTATGCCAGGCTTGTGCTCGATTACCTCCCCAGGGATCCCGGGCATGTCAGATGGTTCCCAAGCGAACGCATCTGCGTTTGCCCGGAGGAAAGCAATGAGCTCGAGTTCCTATTTGTCACCCAGACCAGAGCCCACCTAGGTGGTCTTGGTCGGGTCAGCTTCATCAAGGCCCACCGATTTCGTGCCCGGCTCGGGGCGCTTCGCTGGTGGCGCGCTTGGTGAAGCGGTGGCCGGTGACTCGCCTACTTCCTCCGATGGCGTCCCCTTGAACGGGGTCTGGTCCACCACGGTCTGCTTCTCGGCGGCGCCGTCATCGGTCTTCTTGTCTCCCGCAGGCACTGGAACGGGTACTTCCTTACCCTTGGCCTTTGATCGAGTCTCCACTGCTCGGGAGGTTTCTGCGACAGCTGCCTTTGCGGCAGTGTTTGGTAGGTTCTTGGTCTTTTTCATGGCAGGTTGGGCAGCCTTGGCTGGCTCCTGCTCGTCTCCTTTGATCATATCCAGGGTCTTCATGTCACACTGGACCGTGCCTTTGCGATCGCCGCAGACGGTGATCGGGCCTAGTGGCCCTGGGATCTTGATCATGGAGTAGGCAAAGTGGGCGGCCGCCATGAATTTCTTCAAGAATGGTCTACTCAAGATGCAGTTGTAGGCTGACGTGATATCAGCCACCTCAAAGGTGAGGAACTCTGACTGGATGTTTTTCCCCTCCATGAGGGTCACCTGCAGATCGATCCTCCCTAAGGGAAAGGCTTGGATGCCTGGTATGACCCCGTAGAAAGGCTTCTCCACTGGGGACAAGGACCTCCTCGGGATTCCGAGCTCGTCAAATGCGTTGACGAACAGTAGGTTGAGGGCGCTTCCACTGTCGATCAGGGTTCGCTCGATCTTGTGGGACCCGATCCAGGGTTTGATGCACAAGGGAAGCAGTGGTCCGTCGTACAGCATCTCAGGGTGATCCCTTTGATCGAAAGTGATCGGGACTTCGGACCACCTCAATAGCTGCGTGCAGGGTTCGGTGCTTGCTATCTGCCTCTCCACCAGCTTCAGCTGGGATTTGGAGGTTTGGGTAGAGTAGCCACCGAAAATTGTGGCGATCTCCAGGTCCTCGGGGAGTTCTGGCTCATCATCACAATCCATGTAATTTGTCTGCCGCGGGTTATGAGCGGCCTGGTCGCGTGGAGCCCCCTGCTGCTGGCTCTCCTCCTCCTGTTTCTGCTTCTTGTACACCGTGCAGTCTACAAAGTGATGCTTTGTTGACCGGTGAATCGAGCAGTACATCGGGAGATCGGTTGGCTTGCCTTGGCTTTTGTACGGGGCTTTGTTGTCCACGGCCATGATTTCCTCGCCCTCGGTCTTGCGCTTCTTGTTTTTGTGCTTATTCTTCTTCTTGCCTTCCTAGGATGGCTGGCTTTGTTCGGCCTTTCCATGGACCCGGGCTCGGGCGTCCGCCATCTTGGCGGTTTCCTCTAGGATCCCGTAGAGCTCGACCACCGTCTTCGGGTTCTTCTTGGCAAGCTCCTCCACGGTCCGCTCGTCCTTGCAGCCCTGATTAAAGGCCACAATCACTCAATCATCCACCATGTCGGTGATGGTGTTATGGGTGTCGCTAAATCGGCGGATGTAGTCCCGGAGGGACTCTCCAAGCTTCTGCACACAGTTGAGCAGATCTCCTTCGTGTCCGGGGCATTTGTAGGTGCCTTGGAAGTTGGCCTCAAACGTCTCCCGGAGATGACCCCATGACTTGATGCTGGCCTCGGGCAGGTTCATGAGCCACGTTCGGGCTGATCCCTGCAGGGCAGTCGGTAAGTAGTTGGCCTTGACGTAGTCGTCTCCCCCGGTGGCATCGATGAACGTGGAATAGATCTGAATCCACTCGCGAGGGTTGGTCGTCTCGTCATATTTCTCGATGTTGGTAGGACAAAACTTTTTCGGCCACCTGACCTTGCGTAGGCCCGGGGAGTATGTGAGGCATCCTCCTGTGCCTGGTCGGGAGTCACGAGGCAGTGAATCTGGACGGGACCGATGGTAGCCCTCACGTGCTCGGTAATCTCGATTGTAGTTGAGAGTTTCCCGAGCATCGCGAGTGCGACGGTTGCGTTCGAGCTGCGGCCTCATGTCACGCCCCTCGTGCGGGCGATAGCGGGGTTGTCCGTTAACAAATCGGGAGTGAACCGGTTGAGGTTCACTGCTTCCCTCGAGGCGCTCCTTGGCCTTGTCCGCTGCTTCCCGAGCCTTCTTGGTGATGGTGACCATCGGGATTCCCTCGGCCATTTCTTCCATAGTCTCCAAGAGGGTTCGGATCTGCAGGTTGTCCTGCTCGACTGCCCAGAAATCATTGTTGAGATTTCGGAGAACCAGTGAGGACGCAGCCTTCTGTGTACGGGTTTTATCCGTCTGAAGAGTTGGTGCGTTGCTGAAACGTGGAGGAGGCATGGGTCTGCGCGAGCTAGACGACTCGGCAGCGGCCTCGGTCCCGTTCGCAGTTAGCACATGGATGCGATGGTCTTCGGGCTGTTCCGACCCATTGCTAGATCCACTGTAGTTGAGATCTAACTGTGTAGTGCGATCGGCAATGTCTTCAGGAGTTGGCTCCATGAAGGTGGCGAAAACTTCTCGACCGGCGCATGTGAGATCGGGATCATGGATCCCTTTCATCTTGATCTCGTAATCGCCTTGGTGCTCGAACACGAGATCCCCGAAGCGGATCTCCCGTGTAGGCACTAGGTGGCTGTGAGCGTAGAGATCGGAAGCAGAGGCAGAACTCCCGATGACTTCCAACTTGACGGAACTGGGCATGTAGGGCATCGATGAACTCGATGCGTCGGCGAACCAGACTCCGTTGATGATCAGCATGATCTTTCTTCACGCAAGGGCCCCTACCTGGCGCGCCTCTGTCGAGGTTGTAGTCGGCAGATATTTGTCCGGCAAGCACCCTGCTTTGTGCGAAGATTGATCATGGTGAATGAACAGAGAGACACGGGATTTTATACTGGTTCGGGCCCTCAAGATCGAGTAATAACCCTACGTCCAGTTGCTGCTTGTATTATCTCGGCGAGTACAGATTACAATGATGTAACAAATACTCTCAGTGGATTGGCTAAGATTGGGATACCCTCTACGTACAGGACCCCCCTCTATTTATATCCAGGGAGACGTGCCTTACAAGACAAAACAGACCTAAACCTAGTAAGACTCTAACTATCATCGGGCCTTCCTTCTGCGATCTGGTCTTCATGTCTTATTCGGAGTCTTCTTTGTTCGGAGTCGGTAATCCTCGTGATCGGGCACCCTGGTATTATGGCCTCAACATATTGTGTGTTGAATGAGGGAGAGAGGCCTTCTATTTATAGCGGAGAAGGTGACTTGGGGATGTGGAGATCCTCCCTTGATACTAGGGAATATTACCCTTTTCCTTCTTTCCTCCCTCCACCTGGCCCCTAAACCGACCCTGGGAAGGATGGTGGCGCCCAGAATTCATGAGCCAAGTCTTCTGGAGTCGGTGGGATGAAGAACCGGAGCAAAATCGGACACTATGCCCGCAAACCAGGGCAAAGCCAGCCTTGAACCACGCCTAAATCCTTCCTGTACGTCGGCTGGAGCAAAGACCGGTGCAAAACCGCTTCAAAACCGGACCCGCGCGAGGCGGTGGAGCAAAACCGAATGACTTCGAAGAAAGAACCGGCCAAACCCGTAGAATCGGCCACTGGCCCCTTCCACACTCGCCACCAGTCCTGGTCACGATCGGCTCCCGCACGCGAAACCGGCCGCGCGGATTCAGCGCGTTGACGCGCCGGCGCTGTGGGCCATGGGCCGGCTTGTCCGCCCTGGGCCACGTGCTGGACCAGGCTGCCTCGCCTGGGTGTCCACAGGCCACGACCAACGGCCAGAGGCCGTATGGCCTGCTCGTCCCTAAGCGGCAGCTGGGCCCTGCTTGGTCTCACTTGACCACTTGCTCCCGCCTGCGCGCGGTTGAGCTGCGTCAGCGCGTGGGCACAGCTGGGTCCCACCGCTTTTTGTTTATCCTTTTTATATATATAAATTCATATCTTTTATACGCGACCTCAGAATCACATAAATGATATATTCATTTGAATCCTCTTGACGAGATTTTCGCACTAGTATAATCCAATCAGACATTTGAGACAATTTGTGACATTGAAATATTTAGATTCCATCTCAAACCCTTAGTGTTATTTTGAGCATTTCCTACAAGACAAGTCAAAACACCAACACTCATGGAATTCATTAGTATTAAACCCTATAACTATGTTTAATGTTTATATTTGATATATTTTCTGTAGGATTTGACTGTCAAAAGTGGTACTTAAGGACCGTCAACAGTTACCGACTAGTAATCCCGCCCCCTGGAGTATATAAAGGAGGGCAGGGGTCCCTAGATCGGTAGGCATAACATGAGGGCTAATCCTCATACCTCATACACTACAGCGCAGGGCGCAATATACAATACTCCAAATAGGACATAGGGTAGTAATTGCCATTTACCTTCGAGTCTAAATCGTGTCTTGTGACCTGCTTTTACCTTCGAGTAGTAATTGCCATTGAGCATCCTGGAGAGTCCTCGCCAAAGCCTGTCCTGAAAGAAAAGATGCGTACATTATGTAGCATTTCAGGTCAAGCTCGAGGCTGGACGCCGCAGAAATACTCGGATGATGACTTCCATGAAGACTGTTGATGCTCCTTAGCTACACCTTTTTACCCTTGTTTATCTTCAATAATGGCATGAATTTGATATCTAAACTAATGATCATACTCTATAACCAGGACGTTTTCGTGTATGCATGTGTTTTTGGAGGATTTCTATTTACGCAGGTTTTTGGGCTAAATTGGAGCACATACGGACATGGCTTGTGACCAAGGACAACACGATGAAAGATGAAGGCCAGAAGCCCAAAGAAGAAAGTAGGCCGGCCGGCCCCACATGGCCTTGGTCGGCCGGCCTATGGTGTTTCAAGCCCTGTTCGTGCTCATCTTTGGTGAACCATCCTCCAAGAATATTTGAGATGGAAGTGCTTCAAGATAAGATCAAGAGACTTCGGGGTTAAGACAATTCAATTAGAGAATTTGGAAGGTCATTGTTGGCGGCTCTTAATGATAAATTCTTATCGCCAACATAGATATAAAAGAATAATAAAAAGACTAGACATAGGGTTATTTACATAGATATAAAAGAATAATAAGAAGACTAGACATAGGGTTATTTACTAACGAATTCCACTAGTTTTGGTGCATATGTGCTTACAGGAATAAAGTGGCAAAAGAAGAGCCAAAGTGGGCCCAGGGCCAGGTCGTCCGACCCCACCAGGTCGGCCGACCTGGACCCAGGCCCAACCGAGGTCATCTTTCTCCCATGCAAAAGAAGCACACCTAGAGATCATCTAAACCATTAAATCAACTTTGGTTTGCACCAAGGGCCATAGATGAGCTACCCATGGATTGGAGGGCCCACATCTGCAAGTATACTCACACAAATGAGGCGTACCTACCTGGAACCGACCTCAAGGCCCACAGATCAGCCACTCAGAAGAAGATGGGCCCGAGAGGCGGCAACTCCAGGTCGGCCGACCCCCCTAGGTCGGCCGACTTGGGCGCGCACCCGAACCGGTCAACCCTTGACCTGCAACTGCCAACCGCCTCCAGGAGTTGATCCAGGCCATGCACGACCTAGGACGGTGGATCCTAGGGTCGGCCGATGCCAGGGGGTCGGTCGACCTGGGCCCACCTCCAAACCGTCTCAACCTCTGCGTACCGACTCACAACCGCCTCTCCAAGGGATAAATACATGAACTCGGGGCAGGGCTAATCATCATCGAGCTGGATTGAAGATTCAAGGTGAAGCCCTCCTCATATCTAGAGTAGAAATAGGGAGAGTCTAGAGGAGTCCCGGTGTGTCGGCGGCCCTCCACTTGTACCTCGACGGATGCAAGCTTCTTAGTAAGTATCCGGGATTTCAACTAAGTATTTAAGTCTGAGTTATAGAAAGTTGAGTTCTCTATTGTGCTTGTGGGTTCGTTGCTTTATTCATAAAGTATCTTAATCTCTGATCAAGGTTAGGATAGCTGATATTATCTTAAGTGTGGTGCTTAGGTGTATATCTGCCCTCGTTTGCCTCGTAACCCCACAGATTAGTAGAGGTAGGCGGTAGGTGGTGACAGCTCTGTCCGTCCTTTGTAATCCTACACGTTTGGGTACAACGTAGAGCCATGCGCCTGCGGACTTTCTGTTTGCCACCGCTGGTGTCAACTAGATTTCTAGCGTCGTTGCCGAGGAATGGTAGCTGTTGCCTAAGTTCTACGGTTGCTCATTTATCTTTTATTTTATATTTCTTTTATTTTTTGTTTTCAACCATGAATTCCACCCAAATTCATGAGTTCTCTGCTCCAAAGGGCGAATTATTGGAGCCGCACCCCTCGTCAAATCCTATTTTAACCGATAGCTATGAACTTCGTCCTGCCTTCATAGCTATGGTCCAGGACAAATCCTTCTCAGGGAGTGATTGTGAAGACCCATACCGTCACTTACATGAATTTGAGTTGCTCTGTTCGTGTCTGGTTGTATCGGGCATGATACAGGCAACGATTAGATGGAAGCTCTTCCCGTTCTCTCTCAAAGAGAGAGCAAGAAAGTGGTATGACCATACTGTTGGGCTAACGAACGGTGAATGGGAAAAGTTATGGGACAAGTTTTGTCTTGAGTACTTCCCCGTTCACCGGATCTGTGCACTTTGAAAGGAGATCATTAACTTCCAATAACGAGAGAAGGAAACGATCGCGAAAGCGTGGGACCGGTTCCAGGACTCGTGTCTAACTGGAACAGATCTAGGCTTCCCAGACTACATGCTTATGCAGCATTTTTGGTCTGGGTTGAATAGTGAAGATGCCCGGTACATTGACATAGCAGCCGGAGGATCATACCTACACATAACCCCAGCTAGAGCAAAAGAAGTCCTAGCAGCAATCCGGGAAAACTCTCCTGCTGCGCGGACGAAACTGAGCAAGAAGATCCCTATGTAGAACCTACTTTACCCATAGACTTGCCCAGTCCAAACCCAGTTCCTGAGACCCCATCCGTTGAGGAAGAGGAAACTCAACCTCTCGGATTACCTTTTAATTTCGAGGAAGACTTATTTGAAGATTTTGGGAATACCTCGAACTACACAGTGTAGAAAAGGCCTACGGTAGAGACCCCCTCCATTCAATTGGAGACAGAATTCCTTATTGAAACCGTGAGGGAGCTCATTTCTATCCTAAACATGGAATGGTCAAATGAAGTTGAGTCTTCTTCCGAAGTCATTCGGATTGACTCACCTTCACAAACCATTTGAGGTTTCGTAAGCAAGGTGGCAGTAGAGATCCTTTATAACCCAACCGTTGGGGCCAATATCATGTCCAGTTCCTTCGCGCATATCCTTAGACGCCGTAAAAAGCTGGCCCCAGCACCAAAACTCCTTAAAATATCCTCAGGTCACATTCTCGAGAGTCTCGGTCTAGCACGAGACTTTCTCCTCAAACATAACGGGATACAGATGGCTCTGGACTTTTATGTCTTTGAGACATCAGACTTCGACCTCATGGTAGGGCATCCTATCGAGGGCCTCCTTCAGGATGTAACCACGAAAGGATATCTCCTAGCCAAAGTAGGAAGAAATCTCCTTACCATTCCTCTAGCTAGCGTCAAAAATTCCATAGTCGAACCTCAGGTAGAGCCTGACCCAGCTGAGGCAGTGAAGTCCCTTCAACCAAGTGACCTATTTGAGTCATTCCTCGAAGAGCATGTCCACGACTTTATTGAAGAAGAGGATGATACTTCTGAGTCACTTGAAAATGAGAAGCCACCCAAGTCACATGTAGAGCTAAAGCCCTTGTCCGCTGGCCTCCGCTATGTTTTTCTAAATGAAGACAGGGACACCCCTATCATCATTAGTGACAAGTTGTCACAAGACCAGAGTAATAGACTCATTAAGGTGCTCGAGAAACACCGCTCGGCGTTCGGGTACTCCCTCAAAGACCTAAAGGGAGTAAGCCCCGCACTCTGTATCCATCGCATTCCCATAGACCCGTCTTCTACACCATCAAGGGAGCCTCAGCGCAGGCTAAATAATGCGATGAGGGAAGTCGTGAAGAAAGAAGTCTTAAAACTTCTGGACGTCGGGATCATCTATCTTGTCCCCCATAGTGAATGGGTCAGCCCTGTCCAAGTAGTACCCAAGAAGAGAGGAATGACTATCATAAGTAACGAGAAAAGGGAGCTGATTCCTCAGCGCACCGTTACTGGGTAGAGGATGTGCATTGACTATCGCCGACTCAACAAGGCGACAAAGAAGGACCACTTCCCGCTTCCCTTCATCGATGAGATGTTGGAAAGACTTGCGAACCACTCCTTCTGTTTTCTTGATGGGTATTGCGGCTACCATCAAATTCCCATCCACCCCGACGATCAAGAAAAGACCACCTTCACATGCCCTTATGGAACGTATGCATACCGCAGAATGTCGTTTGGGTTATGCAATGCGCCAGCATCGTTCCAAAGGTGCATGATGTCCATCTTCTCAGACATGACAGAAGAAATCATGGAAGTTTTCATGGACGACAGTCTATGGAAAAACTTTTGATCATTGTCTGCAGAACTTAGATAAGGTACTACAGAGATGCCGAGACAAGGACCTTGTGCTAAATTGGGAAAGTGCCACTTCATGGTCCGAGAGGGTATAGTGCTAGAACACTTAGTGTCCGAACGGGGGATAGAGGTGGATAGAGCAAAAATTGAAGTTATAGAAAAACTTCCACCTCACACCAATGTCAAGGGAATCCGTAGCTTTTTAGGATTTCTATCGGTGTTTCATTAAAGATTTCTCTCATTTCTCTCATATAGCTAGGCCCCTTACTAACCTTTTAGTGAAGGAAGTACCCTTTGATTTCGATGATGAGTGTTTACATGCTTTTACAATCTTAAAGAATGCTCTCATCTCAGCGCCGGTCATTCAACCCCCTAACTCGACGCTACCTTTTGAGATAATGTGCGATGCTAGTGATTATGCTGTTGGTGCTGTCCTTGGATAAGCCAAGAATAAGAACCATCATGCTATCTCCTATGCCAGCAAGACATTGACAGGAGTTCAACTTAACTATGCTACCACTAAAAAAGAGCTCCTGGCTGTGGTCTTTGCTATATACAAGTTTAGATCTTACTTGGTAGGAGCTAAGGTAATTGTTTACACCAATCATGCTGCCTTAAAATATCTGCTCACCAAGAAAGATGCTAAACCACATCTTATCCACTGGATTCTCTTACTCCAAGAATATGACTCAGAAATTAAAGATAAGAAAGGAGTAAAGAATTCAGTAGCAGATCATTTGTCGCGTATGCAGTTCACTGACATGCAGGGCTTACTGATAAATGACTTCCTACGCGACGACACCCTACTCAAGGTGATGACCTCCGACCCCTGGTATGCAAATATTGTGAATTTTATGGTTGCAGGATATGTACCACCAGGGAAAAACAAGAAAAGGCTTATCTACGAAAGTAGACTCCACCTATGGGATGAACCATACCTGTACAGGGTATGTTCAGATGGCATGCTCAGGAGATGTGTACCAACAAATGAAGCAAGAAAGATCATCGAGCAGTGTCATGCAACCCCATATGGAGGTCACTATGGGGTGTTCAGAACAAGGTCAAAGATTTGGCAGAGTGGATTCTACTGGCCCACCATGTATGAGGATACAAAAGAATTCATTCGACGATGCCAACAATGCCATAAGGACAGAGGGATACATCAAGAGATGCAATGCCACTCACAAACAACTTACAAGTTGAGTTGTTTGATGTGTGGGGCATTGATTTTATGGGACCCTTTGTCAAATCATACGACAGCGAGTACATCCTGGTGGCGATTGATTACGTATCGAAGTGGGTTGAAGCAATGCCATGTCGAGCCGCTGACTCCAAACACGCGCGAAAGATGTTCCATGAAATCATCTTTCCACATTTTGGAACACCCAGGATGGTAATCAGTGATGGAGGGTCACATTTCATCGACAAGACCTTCCGGAAGTTTCTGGCAGAACTGGGGGCAAGACACAACATAGCTACACCATACCACCCCCAGACTAGCGGTCAAGCAGAAACATCAAACAAGCAGATCAAGAACATTCTGCAGAAGACCATGACAGAAATGGGAAAAGGGTGGAAGAGCAAGCTACCAGATGCTCTCTAGGAATACCGAACGGCATACAAAACGCCAATCAGGATGTCTCCATATCAACTGCTTTATGGCAAAACCTGCCACTTACCAGTAGAGTTAGAGCATCGGGCGCACTGGGCCATAAGAAAATGGAATATGGATATACCAGCAGCCTAGCAGATGAGGAAGATACAATTATCAGAGTTAGAAGAATGGAGAGACAAAGCGTACCATAGTGCCAGAATCTACAAGGAAAGAACCAAGAGATGGCGCGACAAGAGAATCAATCTAAAGGAGTTACACACCGATGATAAGGTATTACTCTTTAATTCTATGGTGAAGCTATTTGGGCATGAAAGGCTTCGAAGCAAATGGGAAGGATCATTCGTTGTGGTGGAGACTTCATCGCACAGGGCCATCACACTCCAAGACGATGAAGGTAACCTCTTCAAGGTAAATGGTCAACGTTTAAAAGTTTTTCTTGAGCCTAATAGCAAAGTAGAAGAGGAATTTGATGTGATCAATTTGTTCATGGATAATTCCTATCTATAATTACCCCTTTACCTAAACATCTTAGCCCTTGGAACCCTATAGCAAGCACTTTGGGGTTCTATGGGTATGTCACGTACACGAAAAAAATGAAGGCGATCGGGCTCAGGGCCAGGTCGGCTGTTGATGGTCCTTATAACAAAAATCTGACCGTCAATAGGCTCAGAAAACCAATAAAGATCAAAGCATAACTTAGACATTAGTATTCAAATAATGTTGTACCATGCATATCCAGAATATATTTGAGTACAGGGACTACGGTGCAAAAGATGGACGAAATTGGGCACAGGCCCAGGTTGGCCGACCTGGGTAGGTCGGGCGACCTGGTCTGGACCCCAATCGAGCCCATCCTTCACACAGGTCAAGAAGCACACTAGGAGATGATCATGGACGCTGAAACATAGTCGGTTCAAGTCAAGGGTGAGGGATGAGCCACGTGTCACTCCAACGGATTGAAGGGCCCACACCTCAACTCAGTTGCACCCAAACGGAGTATACCCACCTGGAACCGTCATAAGGAACCACATGGCAGTCTACCAGAGAAGAGTGGGGCCGAAAGGCGGCGGCACCAGGTCGGCCGACCTGGCCCTGCGGCCGTTTCGCTCACCCCTTGACCAGTACCTGTAAACCGCCATCAGGAGTCCATCTGAGCCGAGCAATGTTGAAGGCGGTTCATCGGAGGGTCGGCCGACCTGGGGACTTCGGCCGACCTAGGCCTACCTCCAAACTGCCACAACCGCCTCTGGCCTACTTCAACCGCCTATGTGATGCTATAAATACCTGCAAAGGGCGCCGTACTCAATCACACACCAGAAGAAGAGCTCTCCTTTGCTACAAGCTTAGTCTTAGTCTTAGTAGTGATAGTCATAGTAGTAGATCTTCTGAAGGGCTTCCGGAGGAGTCTTGGTAAGTTCTAGAGTTCGGTTCTTGTATCTCTTTACTTACTTATAATACTCTGAGCTTGATGGAAATACCTTCATACTTATGTTGTATGCCTCGGCTTTACTTTATCTACTTAGTATGTACTACTTATGTCTTGCACCTTGTTCAAGTGAATGTATGCTATGATATTGGGTCAATGTGCCTTATGGTTGCTCTATTTATTAACGTGATAGATAGAGTTGTATTCCATATTGCAAGCATAGTGTTTGGAATATGGAATACTGTTGAGGATACCGCTGCCCCACGGATTAGTAGAGGTAGGCGGCAGGTGGTGACAGCCCTGTCCGTCCTTTGTAATCCTCCACGTTCGGGAGTGGGTATTAGGCCTTTATGATAAGACGTCCAACTGTTTTCCCTTGATGAGGGAACCACTGGATACCTCGATATGTCCTCTTGCATAAGTTCATTGTATAAGCTTGTATAGGGTATTGTAGTATATCCAAGTCCCATATGTATGATGCTAATGAACCCTTTGTAATCTCTACTAATGTTCTATGACTAACTAAGACTACCATAATGATGAGCTATGAACTTCTATGTGTCACATTACCCATTCACTTTCATATCCTTTACCCCTGTTGAGATTAAGGTATATTAATAGTGTTGTAAGTAAATACATTGGATGACACCTCTCTTTAACTAAATGCTTTTCCTGCAGATAAACAAATAACGATACTCTAGAATACTCCCGGGTGAAATGCTACAATGTACTTCTGTGCGCTTGCAGAATCTCTGTAACGTTTAGATTTACGAGAAGGTATCTCTAGTGACATCACTAATCTAGTGGTGACGCTAAGAAATACCAACAAGCATTTCTGGCGCCGTAGCCGGGGAAAGCAATCGTTAAAGAGTTTTGATCATCCATGCATTTAATGCAACATGATTAATTGCCAGTAATCTAGCAGGTTTACCCTATTGCTCTGTTTCTCTGTGACGTGAAACAGGGTAGTGTATAACTGGTTTCCAATTACCATCCAACTACATCGAGAACCCAAATACCATAGGAAGGAGGGTATGTTCTCGTGTTGTAATCCCTCAGGTGTTCTTGTTGGAGACCGAACCAGTCATCGGAGAGTCATCCATCCAAGGAGAACAACTCGTTCCCGTAGCAATCCAACCGGAAGAAGCCATGGCCAACAGGACAATTCGTGACTACTCCACCCCGTCCGCTGCCCAGATCCCTACGGGTCTAGAAGTGGCTGTGGGGGACAATGCTTTTGAGCTCAAGGCCCCATTGATCAACATGGTGCTGGCTCGTCCCTTCTGTGGGAAAGCCAATGAGGGCGCTAGTGCTCACTTGCAGCACTTCGTGGAGGTGTGCAGCACCGTCACCATCCGGGGAGTCCAACAAGAGGCCATCCGACTCCGCCTGTTCCCGTTCTCGCTGTTGGAAAGAGCCAAACAATGGTTCTACTCCAACCGCGATGCGGTGAACACGTGGACCAATGCATTCTTGGCCATGTTCTTCCCCATTGGAAAAACCAATGCCCTTCGGGGGAAAATCTCTAGCTTCCAACAAGAGTCCAGGGAGACTGTCCCGGAGGCGTGGGATCGCTTCCAGGACTACATTCTGGCATGCCCACACCACGGTATGCAAGAGTGGCTCCTGCTCCAAAACTTCTATCATGGGCTGTCCCAGCCCATGAACATATGGACGCTGCTGTTGGAGGGGCATTCCTCTCCTTGACCGTGGCCGCCGCTAAGCTGCTCATCGAAAAGATGGTGTCAAACCAAGCCTGGAATGACGACCGTCTTCAGGGGCGCAAACGCGGTATGCACACCGTAAAGGAGGTGGACATGCTGGCCGCCAAGATGGACCTCATCATGAAGCGCCTTGATGACTGCACCAAGGATGGGGGCGACAACAACGAAGGACCACTGGATTCACACATGACGTGTGAAGTCTATGGAGAAACCGGCCACTCGGGGAAAACTGCCCCGAGACACAAGAGGAGGTATAGTTCGTAAACGGCAACAACGGGTATCGGCCTCAAGGGAACTGGAATCAGTAACACCCATTCTACCAGGGAGGTAACAATAACAACTCCTTCTCTAACCAACCTTCCCTTAAAGATCTGGTCCTTGGCTAGGCCAAGATTAATGAATCTATTTCAAAAAGGCTTGCTGCTAACGATAAGGCTCTAGGGGGCATAAACTCTAAAATAGAAAGTTTATCCTCCACCTTCCAGAGCCAGCCTAGCTTTAACAAAATATTAAAAACCCAATTAGCTCAGCTAGCCGCCGCTGTTCCTTCTGGTGATAAGGGGAGAATTCCTGGGCAACCGGATTCCTCCTTTGAAAATGTAAAGGCTGTTTCTACGAGGAGCGGTAAGGCTACTCGGGATCCAGTCCCACCTAACCATGCAGGGAAGGCAGCAGTGCCAAGGAAGGAGATCCTAGAAGAAAGAGAAGAGCCTAAAGCCGAGCTGGCACCAGCTAGACACACTGCGCCACATGAGTTCTACGACTCCAACGTCTTGCCGTTCCCTCAATGCCAAAAGAAACCATCGGCAGACGAGCAATTCGCCAGGTTCGTAGAGGTTATACAAAAGCTAAACATAGATGTGCCATTGCTGAATGCTATGCAGGTGCTGACCTATGCGAAGTACTTGAAGGACATACTAAACAACAAACGTCCACTCCCAAGTACCGAGGTTGTAAAGTTGACTGAGGAGTGCAGTGCAGCCATCCTAAACAAGGTCCCGGAGAAGAAGAAGGACCCAGGGTGTCCCACCATCACATGCACGATCGGGACATAGCACTTTGAGCACGCACTCTTTGATTTGGGGGCAAGCATCAGCGTCATGCCAAAGGTAGTTTTTGACTGCCTAAATTATACTACCTTGTCCCCGACTCCCATGAGACTGCAGCTGGCTGACTCCACGGTCCGCTACCCGGAGGGGATAGCCGAGGACATTCTGGTGCGCATCCGGGATTGCTTCGTCCCTGTCGACTTTGTGGTGCTGGACATGGATGTGAGCAACGACTCGTCGCTCATCCTCGGGCAACCCTTCTTGAGCACAGCAGACACTCACATTAATGTGGGTGCTGGAGAGATCCAGCTTCACATTAATGGTAAGAAGGAGAAGTTTGAGTTTAGGCCAAAGGTGGAGCAAAGCTCCATGATAAAGATCAAATATGGGAGGGACAGTCAGAATGTCAAGGAGGTAGAGGTTACACCTACAGAGAAGGACAGCTTGATAAAGTTCATGGAGAAGTTCTGGGAGAAGGAATTCCCCATCCGGTATCTTGCAAAGAACAAGAAGCCTATACGAGGTGCGAAAGCACAGGTGAAGAAAACATCGGAACAAGCTGTCGACCGCCAGAAGAAGGTAAAACAGGTATGGCGGGTTAAATTATCTATATCCTCATGTCCAGGGTTAGATGCTGCTTCATCAAGTTGAACCCAAACGGAGACGTCTTCACTCGACGACGTAAAATATGAGTCCTGCGCCGACAGGTACATCGGTGTCAACAAAATAAGCTTGGGGGAGGACCCCCAACTCAGGTAAGTTAAGGTAAGCATTACTGAATAAAGTTCTCTTTCGAATAAAGTTAGTAAATGAGAGCTATCTAGGCTAGTCCTGTAATGTTTTGAGTCTATGCTTAATTCTTTATCATGGATATGATGAACAGTTGCTCTTATTTCTCTCTTGTACCCATGTTTCAACTGCTATTCTCCTAAGCTTTGAGTTTGCTGGTCGAGCATGGTCATTTCTGTTATCTTGTCTCTCTGTGGGTAGCATATGCAAGCTCTAGTCTAGGTTGTTGTTGGCTATGATATGATAAGACTTGAGTTACCTTAAAGCTTATACCAAGTAAGACTTGATAACCGGAGTTTTCTTTTAGAAATAAAATGAAAAGTTCCTTATGGTGAATTAAATTTCCTACCAAAGCCTATAATGTTCAAACTCCTACAAAGGCTACTTGTCATTGCATTGACTTTTGTCAAGGTCATTGTGATTTTTAGAGATTTACTTCATGCTTTTAAAGCCAAGATCACGCACACGCCGCCATATACTTGTTTCACTTCTACTCTGGAAGTAAGCATGCCATCCATCCACTAAACAAAAGCTCTGCATAAAGTATGGTACTTTTCCCCAACTTTATTGCAAAGAAGAGACATGGGTTATCGAAAAAAAATATGGACACATGAAGGTCCAAGTATACAAAAAAAAAGAGAGAGAGCACATGAAGGCTCTTTGTTCAAAAAGAATAGCCATGTCTCTCAAAGCAACCTCTATAAGGGGAAGAGGAACCTATAAAAAGGAGCTATCATTTATCATGCCACCTACACATGTGCACATCTTGGTTTGAGAGTATGACTTATTTCTCTTTGAAACCTGGTTTTGACTTTACAATATGTGCACTACAAGTATGCTACAAAACTCTCCTAGTACAAACTCCACTCCAATGAGTGAAAAGAGAGTTGAGAGAGGATCTGGGTGAGGAAATACACTTTGAGTGACTTGAGAGTACCATCTAAGGAACTCTGCCTTTTGGAAAATCCCGAAACCTCCAGTTTGACTGTCAAGCAAAGTAGAAGGCATGGTGCTTGGTCTAAGTCGTTCTGGCTACCAACCGCCCAAGACAAGGAGAAGCTACAAGCCCAATAAAAGGCCAAGGTAATAAGGAAAGTTTATTTTACCAACTTATTTAATTCTTGGTAGAATATCTTGCTAAACCACTGGTACTTTTGAGGAGTAATGAGGAAGCAACTCCTGATCCACTGAGCCTAAAGTTTTAGTCTTTGCTCGGGACGAGCAAAAGGCTAAGCTTGGGGGAGTTGTTGATGGTCCTTCTAACGAATATTTGACTGTCAATAGGCTCAGAAAACCAATAAAGATCAAAGCACAACTTAGACATTAGTATTCAAATATTGTTGTACCATGCATATCCAGAATATATTTGAGTATAGGGACTAAGGTGCAAAAGATGACGAAATTGGGCATAGGCCCAGGTCAGCCGACCTGGGTAGGTCGGGCGACCTGGCCTAGACCCCAATCGAGCCCATCCTTCACACAGGTCAAGAAACACACTAGGAGATGATCATGGACGCTGAAACATGGTCGGTTCAAGTCAAGGGTGAGGGATGAGCCACGTGTCATTCCCATGGATTGAAAGGCCCACACCTCAACTCAATTGCACCCAAATGGAGTATACCCATCTGGAACCGCCATAAGGACCCACATGGCAGTCTACCAGAGAAGAGTGGGGCTGAAAGGCGGCGGCACCAGGTCGGCCAACCTGGCTAGGTCGGCCGACCAGGCCCTGCGGCCGTTTCGCTCCCCCCTTGACCAGTACCTGTAAACTGCCATCAGGAGTCCATCTGAGCCGAGCAATGTTGAAGGCGGTTCATCGGAGGGTCGGCCGACCTGGGGACTTCGGCCGACCTAGGACCACCTCCAAACTGCATCAATCGCCTCTGGCCTGCTTCAACCGCCTATGTGATGCTATAAATACCTGCAAAGGGCGCCGTACTCAAACACACACCAGAAGAAGAGCTCTCCTTTGCTACAAGCTTAGTCTTAGTCTTAGTAGTGATAGTCATAGTAGTAGATCTTCTGAAGGGCTTCCGGAAGAGTCTTGGTAAGTTCTAGAGTTTAGTTCTTGTATCTCTTTACTTACTTATAATACTCTGAGCTTAATGGAAATACCTTTGTCGAGGTTGTACTCGGCAGATATTTGTCCGGCAAGCACCCCGCTTTGTGCGAAGATTGATCACGGTGACGAACATAGAGACACGGGATTTTTATACTGGTTCGGGCCCTCGAGATCGAGTAACAACCCTACGTCCAGTTGCTGCTTGTATTATTTTGTCGAGTACAGATTACAACGATGTCACAAGTACCCTCGGGTGGATTGGCTAAGATTGGGAATACCCTCTACGTACAGGACCCCCACTATTTATATCCAGGGAGACATGCCTTACAAGACAAAACAGACCTAAACCTAGTAGAACTCTAATTATCATCGGGCTTTCCTTCTATGATCTGGCCATCGTGTCTTGTTTGGAGTCTTTCTTGTTTGGAGTCGGTAGTCGGTAATCCTCGTGATCGGGTACCCTGGTATTATGGCCTCAACAGTAGCCCCCGAGCTTATCTTGTTCAGAAAAGGTTGATCTTGAAGCTGTCTTCGGGTCTTTTTGCTCTTCAGGTGATTTTTGGATATGTTAATACCTCGACAATCACTTGTAGATGAGAGCCAAAAAAAGTTCCCGAACCCAAGAGTGTTGAAACCTGCATCTGAATGATAAGGTCTGAGAAAAATATCAGCCATAATAATAGTAAACAAGAATTATTCCATCTTGGAAAATGAAACGCCCAAGGATTGATGTAACGGCTGCTCAGTGCATTTAAAACCCACTCCGCATGTCTCCCGGAGCTTTAGCAGCGCACGCGGCATTCACGGCTCCGCCCCGGCCCCTCGATTCTCGTGCGAAGCGTCGCCCCTGAGTCTTTAAATACTGAATCCTTTGGACTGATTTGTACTTGAACCTTCCATCCTAAGCCTTTCTCTCCTCCGTCGCCATGGGAAAGAAAAAGCTTAGCCGCAAGTTCAAGCTCCCTCGCCTCCTCTTCGGAGACTCTCCGCGCAGTTCCGGCGAACCACCAGAGGAGGCGCTGGCGACGGCGTCGCCGATTCCCGAGGCTGCTCCGTCGAGCATTGCCGCCGGGAAGCGCCCTGCGTCTTCCTCCCCGGCCCCGGCGTCTCCCATCTCCCTCTCCTCTGACGATGAGCCAGCTCAAGGAGGGAGCAGAGTCCGGCCGCGGCCGGAAGTGGTGCACGCAGGCGCATCTTCGTCCTCGGCTCCGGTGGACACCAGTGGCGATGAAGAATTCGCCCGGTGCCTCTTCGTCTCCCTGAACCGCGACCTGATCGGGATCCCAGGAGACGGAGCGCTCGTGGACCTCGTCAGCGATTCTGAAGAAGAGAACGCGGTAGATGAGCCACCGTCGCGCACGCCATCACCCTGATCAGATTAGTTGACAATCATCAACCCAAGATCAGGGTGCTGTTTTTCTGAAGAAGAGAACGCAGTAGATGATGATCCACCAGCGAGCACGCCATCGCCCTGATCAGATCTGGTTGACAATCATCAACCCAAGATCAGGGTGCTTTTGTTTTTTGATTTCAGGATAGTTATCGATCCCCTGTGAAATGTACTCCTTTTGGATTAATGAAGAAATTTCACTTTGATGGATATAACCATTGTCCTTTTCCTGTGTTCGGAAACTTTTCCGCATTAATCTGTTCATGAAACTGCTTGTTCAGAAATAAAAATCCCGAACAAAAGTTTCTTCTGATCAGACTAACTAGTGTTCAGTGAGTTCGGGAAATTTGACCTTAATCAAACGTGATCGGGGCATTTCCTCGGGTCACACCAAACGTTCGGTCATTTAAAACTGATAGCTTCCAAAATAAGCTAACCATCCTAAATGCATTGAATTTGACCTGCACACTTTCCAAAACGACGCATGCCGCAGAAAAAGAAAAGAATCTTTTTGACCCAACAGTCACTGCGGATTGCGTGGCTCAAGGGCAGGTTTCTCGGGGTTCGTGCTCCCTCGCAGAACCATAAAGCCTCCAGCGCAACCGCTTGGAGTCCATTTGGGCCTTCGTCTCCTTCATTTGCATCTGCAGAACACTCGCCATTCTCCATCTACTTTCTTCTCTTCATCCATCTGCTCCTCCAGCCCCTCAGGCCAGCCTCCAATCGCCATGGCGTCCTTGCACCAATCCTCATCCGGTGGTGAGTCCTCAGGAGAACAGAGCAGCGCAGCCGCCGGACGGGAACTCCGCAGTGGAGCCTCTATCTGTACCACGGACAAGTACTGGGACAAGTCCACCACCACAGCCAAGCAACTGAAGCAACTGGAGGACCTTGGACTACTCCCTGACACCAGCCTCTTTCCTTGTCGGTATGCCAAAGGTCAGGTGTATCCGACCCCCAACACCCTTGAGCTAGTGGCGTTCTTGGAGTTTTTCCACTGTGGATTCGGGGTCTATCCTTCTGATTTCTTTCACAGTATCTGTGAACATTATCAGATAGAGCTTGTGCACCTTAAGCCCGGCGCCTTGACTATGCTTAGCGTCTTTGCCTTTTTGTGTGAAGCCTGGTTAGGGATTAAGCCTTCATTACTGCTGTGGAGATATTTTTATTCCCCTGCATTTTATAAGAACCAAGTCATGATCAGGTCCATTGGGTTTTCCTTGAGAGATCGGGAGATCTACATTCCCTTCCCAGTAAAGGATTGCTGGAAAGGGTATGAGCGTCACTGGTTTTACATCACCCTTCCCCAAGCCTCAGTAGCCAAAGGGAAATATTTGATGCCTATCTCAAGGAAGAAACCAAAACCCTGCCGCGAGTTACCCCAGAGATGCAGAGGCACCTTGATCGGATCCTGGAACTCCGTGATGCCGGCTTGACAGTGGTTCATGTGGCTGATATCTTCATCAGATGGAGATTTATTCCGCTCATGACCCATGACCGCTATGCCTGGACGTTCAGGGGCGACAATGACCCGAACAGGATGAAACCCGATGGTAAGCCTTTTGTCTCTTTTTTTTCTTTTGGTTATTTTTCTGAGTTTGTTCGGTCATTTGAGATCATGACTCTTAACTACCAGTTGTCCCAGACGCAGAGGTGGCTGCTCGCTTAAAGAAGATGTTTGGAGCCGATCTCCCGAACTGGGAGAACGTTCCTGCACCCTACAGCGCTGACAACCCTCCTCCAGAGGTAAACTGTCTCTCAGAAAATATTCCTTTTCGCTTAATCTTAATGTAACGTGACTCTTTTCCCAAACAGGCACCACCTGTCGTTGATGCCCCCGCTCAGAGCGGAGCCATCAACCTTGAGAAAGAAAGAGAGCAGCCCGTTGATCAGGACGTCGAGGTCCCGACCACCGAACAGCCCGAACCGTCACCTGGTGGGGAGAAAGAGGTCCCGAGCAGCCCCAAAGCGACAGTCTCCCAAACTCGCAGGCGCTCTCGCAGTATGAGTTTGGAGAGGGCGGCTCCAAGTCCGGGGACTCTTGGTTCGCCTGGACCCAGTGGACGATCAGCCAGTCGCGATCCGCCTCGTCCTGATGCCCAGGTACCAAGTATAATCATATTCGGGCGTTTATTCGCAGCCTTTGATCGCATAACCCAAGCTAAATGTATTCGGGAGATTTCTCGTCAGGAAACTCAACCGATCGTGCTGTCATCAAAGCCTGCACCTGGTGCTAAGAGATTCAAAGTTAGGATCCCGATAGCCAAGTAAGAGCTCTGACAAGCTTGACTATGCTTTAGTACTTTTCTCAGGGTAGATCTTTATCTAACTGTTTCTGTTTGTTCGGAAATGCAGGCTTCCCGAACCTACAGCTTCTCCCCCCATCAAGTTATCTGAAAAGGAGAAAACTCCCGAGCCCGACTCGGCAGCACAGCCTGATGGTACGAAGAAAACTGCAGAGGTCGCAGGACCTGCCCCGACGCCCCTGGGCCCGATCATTAGCGCGCTTTCTGCAGCCGAGGAGCAATGGCGTTCGTTAGACGCTCGTGCCTCTGCTGTGGAAGCGTCTGTGATCAGACTGGAGGCCCAGGTGACCACTCTCCAGTCCGAGAATGAAGGTACATGCCTTATGTTATCATGCTTGCTTGTTGAGTCCTCATCTGCAAACTGTTTGCTTAGACGCTTCCTCTGATCCTGTAGCTAATTCCAAGAGCATTGAGGTGCTTGAGAAGAAAAGCTCGGATCTGGAAGGGAGGCTAGCAGTTCGGGATAAGGATGTAGCTGATCTTACTGCCCGACTTGAAGCATCAGAGAAACGCAGCTCGTCCTTGGAATCCAGGCTGATGGAAGGTGCATGCGTCGCTGCAACCCACTCCATCAGGGCCTTGAAGAGCCACATTCCCGATCTGGACGTTTCCCTGCTCTCCAAAGGCTGCAAGTGTTCGGCGACAGACGCTGAGGTAATGTTTGATAGCCTCGCCCCAATGGTGGAACCATTTGTCAAGAAACTTGATTTTCATCTGAGTGATTCGGAGGAATCACCCTGAATGCTGTGCAAGAGTCCTGTAATAGGGCAAAACTTAAGTGTTTAGAATGCGACTTTATTTTGCAAAACATATGCTTGCATGTTTTTGCTTAAGTCTTAGAGCTGATCGGTGTTTTTCTGGAACTTTTTAACTGATAGCTTTGTCATAGCCAAAGATCCCGTTACCACGAGCTATTTCGGAATTGTTTAGTCGCTGAGACACGGGCGGCCTTCTGAACTGTGTAATTCCTTGTAGTCATGGTGTTCGGTAATTTAGCGTAGCCTAGCTTTCTTGACTTAAAAAGCCTGATTCTTGCGTGGCAGTAGTACCATAGTAGCCCCCGGGCTCTTTTACAGGTATGCGGGCATACTGAAAAAGAGTCTAGAAGTACCAACCGCGAGAACTTCCCGATCATATGGGGAGCCCCCGAGCGTAGCGCTCGGGACGCATAGAATAGGTCTGAAAAGAAAATTTTCAGCATGGTAGTCCCCGGCTCTTTGTTAGTGTATGCAATATGGTAACAAAGAGTAGAAACAAAATAGAAAAATAAAACCCAGCCCCCGAGCGTAAAAGCGAGGGTGAGTAGAGTGTGTAGAACTTATCTTTTTATTTTGTTGGCGCTATAGGCGACGCGGATGACGGTTTTTACCTGCCAAACCTGATGGTTGGGCTTGAACTTGCACGATCTCCGTAGTTTAGGCGTAGAATCTGCGTAGTTGATCCATGTTCCATATGTTTGGCAGTATATCCCCATTTATCTCCGCGATCCTGTAGGCTCCTGGTCGTGCGATATCTACTACAATTACGGCCCTTGCCATGGAGAGGACAATTTAGTTTTGTCCTTGGTGCATTTGTCTAATTTGAGCACCATGTCACCAATGCAGAGGCTTCGTTTGCGAACATTAGCATCATAGTATTGTCGCAATTTTTGCTGATACTGGGCCACTCTAAAAGCGGCTGCATCACGAGCCTCCTCCAGGAGGATTAGCTCATCAGCACGTCTGTCAGGCTCTTCCGTTTCTGAAAACATTGCCACGCGTGGGGCTTGTAATCGGATGTCGGATGGTAGAATCGCCTCTGCACCATACACCAAGAAGAAAGGTGTTTCGCCTGTCGCTCGGTTCATGGTGGTCCTTATTGGCCAAAGTACTGTGGTGACCTCATGAATCCAGCGCTTGTCATAAGCTTGCAATCTGTTAAAGATCCTCTTCTTGATGCCTTGGAGCACGATGCCATTGGCACGCTCTACTTGCCCGTTCGTCTTCGGGTGATTTACCGATGACCGATCATGCCTGATCCCGTGGTCGTAGCAGAAATCAGAAAACTTTTTGCTTTTAAACTGCATTCCATTATCAGAGATTATTTTGTTCGGGATACCGAATCGTACGACAATACTCCGTAGGAATTTGACAGCTGCCTCTTTTGTGATTTTCTGAACTGGCTCAGCTTCGACCCATTTTGTGAATGTGTCAATGACGACGAACAGAAATCTGTACCCCCCAACAGCCCTTGGGAAGGGCCCGAGGATATCTATTCCCCATGTGGCAAAGGGCCACGATAAAGGAATAGTGTTTAAAGCTTGCACAGGTTTAGTTTGTTTTCGTGCGAAGAATTGGCATGCCTCGCACTTCTTTACTAACTCGCTTGTGTCTTGAAGAGCTGTAGGCCAGTAGAAGCTCTGTCGGAATGCTTTCCCTGCTAGATATCTGGGAGAAGCATGTGATCCACAGATTCCTCCGTGAATATCGTGGAGCAAACTAATGCCCTCGATCCGTGTGATGCATTTGAGGAGCATTCCATTGCGGGTTAGCTTGTATAACCCCCCGTCAACCAATTGATAGTTTTTGGCTTTACGATGGATTTTCTCCAATGTAGCATCATCGTCCGAAATAGCTTGGTTTGTGAGGTACGCCCGGATTGGATCCATCCAGTTCTCCTCATTTCCAACTAGAGCGGCGGCTCGGGCCGTACCGACCAACATAGACTCCTTGACGGATTCGTTGGTTGTAGAAACTGTGCCCTTGGCAGGCGCAGTTTTTAGGTTCGGTAGTGAAACTGACACAGAAGGTTTAGTAAGGACTTCAAGGAGCATGTTACCTGGGAGCCGTGTGCGTTCTGCAGCCGCCTTTGCCAGCTTGTCTGCGTCACCATTGAATTCCCTTTTCACGTGTCGCACTTCAAGCCCATCAAATTTGCTCTCCATCCGCCTATATGCTTCCAAGTATTTGGCCATGACTTCGCTCCGCGCACTATACTCTTTCATGACTTGCTTTGCAGCTAACTCGGAATCCCCTTTCACAAGCAGCCTCCTCACGCCAAGAGATGCAGCTATACGGAGCCCTGTCAAAAGTCCTTCATACTCGGCAACATTGTTAGTAGGGGTTGGATCGACAAAATTGATTTGTAATGTGTACCTGATGACGTCATTGTATGGTGAGATCAGGACCACCCCAGCCCCAGACAAGATTTTGCCAGAGCCTGCGACTTGATTGCAGTTCTGGGTATGAATTCAACGTCGTAAGCTTCCAGCTCCACAGACCATTGTGCAATCCTACCCACGGCATCTCGATTATGTAAAATGTTGCCTAGAGGGTAGGTTGACACGACCTTGATCTTGTGGCTCAGAAAATAATGCTTGAGCTTCCTGGAAGTCATTAGTACAGCATATAACAATTTCTGAATCTGAGGGTACCTTGTTTTAGCGTCATGCAGCACCTCACTCACGAAGTAAACTGGGTGTTGTGTTGTTGACTTCTCTGTTGGTCTTTCGACCACCAAAACAGTGCTAACAACAGTTGGTGTCGCTGCTACGTATAACAGCATCTCCTCTTGCCGACGCGGCGGGACTAGTATGGGCATTTTTCGTAGGTATTGCTTGAACGCCTGGAACACCTCTTCTGCTTCTGCCGACCACTCAAAACGATCAGTTTTACGTAGCAATTTATAGAATGGCATACCTCGTTCGCCTGACTTGGACACGAATCGACTAAGGGACGCCATCATTCCTGCCAACTTCTGGACCTCGTGGCGGCTGCGTGGAGACTTCATGTCGTCGAGTGCCTTGATCTTGTGTGGATTTGCCTCTATACCTCGTTGGGAAACAAGGTAACCAAGGAGCTTACCCGATGATACACCAAAGGTGCACTTAGCGGGGTTGAGCATCATCCTGTTTGCACGCAAGTTGTTGAATGTTTCGGTTAAATCAGTGATCAGGTCACCTTTTAACTTACTTTTTACAACGATGTCATCTATATATGCTTCCACATTACGGCCGATCTGGCCCTCGAGGACAATGTGAACACATTTTTGATAAGTGCAACCTGCGTTTTTCAGACCAAAAGGCATCTTTATATAACAATAAACACCGAAGAGAGTTACAAATGCAGTTTTCTCCTCATCATCAATGCACATGCGGATTTGGTGATACCCCGAATAGGCATCTAGAAAACATAGCAATTCGCATCCAGAGGTTGAATCTACAATTTGATCTATCCTAGGTAGTGGATACTCATCCTTCGGGCAAGCTTTATTTAGATCGGTGTAGTCCACGCACATCCTCCACGTTCCATTGGGCTTCTTCACCATGACTGGGTTTGCCAGCCACTCCGGGAAAGGGACCTCTCGAACGAAGCCGGCTTTGAGTAGTCAATTGATTTCTTCGTTAATGGCGTCTCGCTTCTCCGGGGTATATCTCCTTTGCTTCTGCTTGACTGGTCGGACGCCAGTTCATATGCCAAGCTGGTGCTCGATCACCTCCCTGGGGATCCCGGGCATGTCAGATGGTTCCCAAGCGAACACATCTGCGTTTGCCCGGAGGAAAGTAATGAGCTCGAGTTCCTATTTGTCACCCAGGCCAAGGCCCACCTGGGTGGTCTTGGTCGGGTCCGCCTCGTCAAGGGCCACGGACTTTGTGCCTGGCTCGGAGCGCTTGGCTGGTGGCGCGATTGCCGAGGCGTCGACTGGCGACTCGCCAGCTGCCTGTGATGGCGTCCCCTTGAGTGGGGTCTGGTCCACCATGGTCTGCTTCTCAGCAGCGCCGTCGTCGGTCTTCTGTTCCCCGATGAGCTCCTGTTCGGGAACTTCTTTCCCCTTGGCCTTTGGTTGGGTTTCCGCTGCTCAGGAGGATTCAGCCAACGCTGCCTTGGTGGCAGTTTTTGGCTGGTTCTTGGTCTTTTTCTTGGCAGGTTCGGCAGCCCTGGCTCGTTCTTGCTCGTCTCCCTTGATCATGTCCAGGGTCTTCATGTCGCACTGGACTGCGCCCTTCGATCACCGCAAACGGTGATCGGGCCCAGTGGCCCTGGGACCTTAATCATGGAGTATGCAAAGTGAGCCACCGCCATGAATTTCTTCAGAAATGGCCGGCCCAAGATGCAGTTATAGGCCGACGTGATGTCAGCCACCTCGAAGGTGAGGAACTCCGTTCGGGTGTTTTTGCCCTCCATGAGGGTTACCTGCAGATCGATCCTCCCTAAGGGAAAGGCTTGGATGCCTGGTATGACCCCGTAGAAAGGCTTCTCCACCGGGGACAAGGACCTCCTCGGGATCCCGAGCTCGTCAAAGGCGTTGACGAATAGTAGGTTGAGGGCGCTTCCACTGTCGATCAGGGTTCGCCCGATCTTGCGGGGCCCGATCCATGGTTTGATACACAGTGGGAGTAGCGGCCCGTCGTAAAGCGTCTCTGGGTGATCCCTCTGATCGAATGTAATCGGGATTTCGGACCACCTTAGCGGATGCTTGCAGGGCTCGGTGCTTGCTATCTGCCTCTCGACCAGCTTTAGCTGGGACTTGGAGGTTCGAGTAGAATAGCCACCAAAAATCGTGGCGATCTCCAAGTCTTCGGGAAGATCTGGTTCATCGTCACAATCCATGTAGTTTGCTGTCCGAGGGTTATGAGCTGCCTGGTCTCGCGGAGCCCCTTGCTGCTGGTTCTCCTCCTCCTGCTTCTGCTTCTTGTACACCGTGCAGTCCACAAAGTGATGCTTTGTAGATCGGTGGATCGGGCAGTACATCGGGAGATCGGTAGGTTTGCCTTGACGCCTGTACGGGGGTTTGTTGTCCACGGCCATGACTTCGTCGCCCTCGGTCTTGCGCTTCTTGTTTGTTGGGGATTTCGCCCGCCGACAAACGCCTTCTACTTGTTTTGCTTTGTTCTCACACAAAAACGGCAACTGACAAAGGGGAAGAAGCCAATCGGCTTCTTCTACTTGATGAGTCCCACAATCGGCTTCTTCTACTTGATGAGTCCCATAAATCGGCTTCTTCTACTTGATGAGTCCCACAATCGGCTTCTTCTACTTGATGAGTCCCATAAATTGGCTTCTTCTACTTGATGAGTCCCACAATCGGCTTCTTCTACTTGATGAGTCCCATAAATCGGCTTCTTCTACTTGATGAGTTCCACAATCGGTTTTAGTCAGTGAAATAAGCCAAAGCCAATCGGCTTTGGTCAGTGAAATAAGCCAAAGCCAATCGGCTTTGGTCAGAGAAATAAGCCAAAACCAATCGGCTTTGGTCAAAGAAATAAGCCGAAGCCAAAAGGCTTCGGTCGGCTTACCTGGTCATGCACCAAAGCAACGTTATCCAAACTAAGTTAGAAGCCAATATGGCGAAGGAATGATACTGTTGAATGCCAAAAGCTATGATTGAGTCATTGGCTAGCTTCGGTGCGCTCTATATTGCAGGTTCTTGGGGGAGCCATCGGCTTTTGGACGCCGGGAGACGGCTTTGGGTCGTCTCGACTCGGAAGAAGCCGAATCCAGGAGCTACAAAGCTCTTTCCAGCTGGCGAAGCAGGCGTGGACCAAGTCCAACAAGACCAAGTCCGAGCCAAGTCAAACACGGGATCGCAAGTCTACGCATTCACACTGGGAGGAGTAAATGTACCAAAGTGTCCCTGGGCTATTTGTATTGTATAGTCTAGAGGATGATGCTTGATCCCAAGGGTACAATGGGAATGTAAAGCTCCTTGGTCTCCCTATAAAAGGAGACCCCCCTCCCACATGTAAAGGTTGTTGATTCCAAGAATACTGTTGATAAGTAATATATTGTTGCTTGTCCCAGTCGTTCAGTTTCAACCGTTGTCTGGGTTCATTGGCTTCGGCTACTAACCCAACAACTGGCGCCCACCGTTTGTGCAGTGCACGAACAAAACCCACGATAACCACCATGCCACCAAAAAAGCCAACCAAACCAACCAAAGCAACGCGTGTTTGGCACGTTGATTTTATTTCTTTCTAGAGAGATGAGAATAAAGGGAAGAAAAGAAGGAAGGTAACACCAGCTTAATTGCATGTGGGAGTTTCATCCATTACCTTCATTCGCTTATTTCATACAAGCCCACATCCATAATGACCAGAGAAGCCATTCCAAGCAAAAAGGCCACAAGCACATCACCTTCGGTCCTCTACATGGCAGCACGAAACACCAAGTATGCAAAAACCTTTGTATACTCACTTGTTGTGCCAACGAAGCTGTTAGCCCTGTCACGTTGAGCACCCAAGCAATCTGCCAGCTTCGCTCCTCCAGCGACCATGTCGTCACCATGCCAGAGCGAAGCCGTTGACACCTAGGCAGCCTACGTGTTTCACTCATCCAGGCAAAAAGCCTCCAGGCAAACATGATTGAAGCTACCTGGCGTCACTAGACAATATAGAAAAATCCAGGTCATGTACTAGAGCACTGCTCGCCACTCCTCGCATGGCACCAAGACCACCTGCAGAGCAGACATCAGTGAAGCTGCGAATTAACACAGCATCTAAGCTGCCTGGCAGGGACATCCCGCTACCCAAGCTGACAGCGAAGCTGCCAGCAAGCCTCATGTCAAGCCCAATGACAGCAAGGCACAATAAATGAAGGCTACCAGTTTCACTGTTTTGTGTTCCATAAATAATATCTTTCTATATTCATCCACAAATGCTTACTCTCAACAAGTGTAAAAGGGGCTTCGTTTTCAAAGACAAGCCCAAAATAAAAAAAATGCTTACTCTCAACAAGAGTAAAAGGGGCTTCGTTTTCAAAGACAAGCCCAAAATAAAAAAAAATGCTTAATCTCAAGAAGAGTAAAAGGGGCTTCGTTTTTAAACAAGCTCAAAACTCCAAAATGCTTACTCTCAAGAAGAGTAAAAGGGGGATTCAGGCAAAAAGCCTGTGTATTCGCCTGCCGCGCCACCGATAGAAGCTGGTGTCAGGCGAGACCGCAAGCATGTCATTGCCACCTAGTCACCTTCGTTCCTCGATGATAATACCACTGTTTGCTTGGTGGAAGCCAAACTCGACCAATTCACATGCCAGTTCATAGTGCATCACTTCTGCAAGCGTGCAACGGCAACTTGCTGATAAGGTCCGCCATTCGGCAATGGCAACGAAGCTGCCAAAACGAAGGTGTTGGCAATTTGGCGTGCACCAACATCGTCATGACGTCATCTTCGTTTTGCTCAGCAACATTGAATGAGCACGAGTCCGATCACCTTGGCACAGGGCAGCTCATCACCAGCTGCTTCGTTAATTAATTGATCCCTGACCATACAAACTCGTGAGGCATGATGCTGCTAAGTAATGGACCACAGCAATTAATGGACCACACAAGCAACGTGGCATAGAAGCTGCCATGTAGGGACCACATATATAGCAGCTGCCCGAGGCAACAAGCATGCACCACCTGACATATGTATCTAAGCCCAAGCGAAGCCACCAAAGAAGAAAATCACAAACGAAGGTGCCATGTAAGCGTAAGCACCATAACCACCATGACATCACCTTCGTCTCATCATCAACATTGCATAGTGTCACCCTTGCTTCGTTCGCCAAGCTCAACATCTTCGCAAAATGCCACAAGCCGCAAGCCAGTGATGTCACCCCGTCACCTTCAAGCAGCAGCTATCAAGCCATAGCTGTCACCCATGAAGCTATTCCACAAGGCACAGCTCTATAGCACATAAAAAACAAGGCCATGAGCGAAGCTCTCGGAAAGGCCGGCTGTTCAAAACCCAACTCGGAAGCGAAAGCTGTCTGACAAAGCTGCCAGCAGCCGTCATCACTACGCTACTTCTGCTACGGCCAGCGTCACATGAAGCGAAGCTGCCGGGAAAGCCAACAGAGTCCACCGCCCGGCAACCAAAGCTGCAAGCAGCAGTCATCACTACATTACCTTTGCTCTTGCTAAGCGCTATGATCACACCAAACGAAGCTGCCAAGAAAGGAGAGAGCCGTATTTGCTCTAACCAAGCCGCGGCATCAAGCTTCATGCTCCAGCAAATAGACTGGTAAACATGACAAGATCGAAGCTATTTGTGACAAAGCCCAGCTCCAGTTTTCATCACTCAAATGTTTACTCTCAAGAAGAGTAAAAGGGGCTTCGTTTTTAAACAAGCTCAAAACCTTAAAATGCTTACTCTCAAGAAGAGTAAAAATGAGCTTCGTTTTTAAACAAGCTCAAAACCTTAAAATGCTTACTCTCAAGAAGAGTAAAAGGGGCTTCATTTTCAGAGAAGCCCAAAATAAAAATATATATATATACTCTCAAGGAGTAAAAGGGGTTTTGTTCTAACAACGAACTCGAAACCTCAGCGGGCTCGTCCTCCCAGCTCGGCATGAAATTCGTCTGATGGCATGACATCGAAGCTGTCAGCCTGAGGGCAAGTGTTCAACTTTAAACGAGATCAGAATGGCCGGTGTACATACACCTTAATTCTACTATAGAGGCAAATTAAGCTCGTCCACGTCATATAAACACATACTAGCATCGGACACTCCAACCAATCAAGTCAGCAAAAATGCAAGATGTCCGCATGAGTACATGCAGTGCAAGAACCAAGGCGCCAATAAGTGAACAGAAGCCATCATTATTATCCACAGTCACCTTCGTTCACATGCCTATCCCTGATTATATCACTGTTGGCTTGACGGAAGCCAAACTTAACCAATTCAAACCACACAAAGCAACAGTTCAAAAGGCGTAGACTACAGCAGACAGTCAGACGGTACACCACCGAAGCCGCCAGACAGTGAGTTTTTCACGTTCATCAGTCCAGCATGTCACGCTGCTTACGCCGGGGCCAGCATGCAAGGATACAATTATACAGGCATCATCAGCTTCGCACAATACAAGCTGTACACCAGTGACGTCATCACCTCGTCACCACTGCATGGAAGGGGTGAAAGGTAGTACCAGCATGCATGCACATAGTGCTGATCGAAGCCGCCAGAAAACATTGCCAATCCCCATCAAGCTCGGTTTCATTGACTCAAAAACAACGAGCAACGTGAAACCACACGCTTGCTTCGTTCGTCAGGCGACGACGTCATCACCACATATCCATACAAAGCCGCCAGCTTCGCGCACACTTGATACCCAAGCAGGTTGCCTGACTCGTCACTGGTTCGGCGAGGACGTCACCACTGTGATCACAAGAAGCTACCAATAGTAACCGAAAATCCCTTCACTCAAATATCCAAGCTCATCACGAAGCTACCAGTCCAAACAAAAAGGCCATACACAACAAAACTGTTGATGAGATTCACAAACGAAGATCCGAATGCTCTTAAAATAGAGACAAGAATCCCCTGTTACACTCATTCAATGTCTCTATCACGTCAATCAAACTCCAAGAGGAGATCAATCAGAAAAATCGCCATGCCATAGTTCATAGCGTAGTCTACGATGGGAAAGACAGACTTGCAAGATATCATCACGGACATATACAAGGCAAGAACGAAGGTGACAGGTGAGACCGCAATTACGTCATTGTCACCTAGTCAGCTTCGTTCTGCAAAGGAAAAAAAAATCGTTATTTCCCAATCACATCATTGTTTGCCTAATAGAAGCCAAACTCCACCAATTGGAAATAAGGCAGCCTACGATGGCCACAGTGCAGCCACGTCTGGAGAAAAACATTGTTCACCCAATTATATTCCATGAAAAAATACAAGCACTGTTAGCTTCCCACAATACAAGCTGCACACCAGCAACTTCATCTCTGCATGGCAGCGATGCAAAGCTACTTCAAGCAAACTGCATGCTAGGCCAATCAAAGCCGTGGGACACGGCCATCACCTTTGCGGCTTTAGGCAAAGCGAATCACCTTCATACAGCGGCACGAAAAATCAAAGCCCAACAGAGGAGGCGCAAGCAAATTAAGCTCATGCGGGCCCAAGCAACACAGTCGGAGTAAAAGCCCAGCAGCTCAGGCCCGATGGACACGCTCTTGCATAAGCAAGACCGCAAGAAACAATGCTTTCATAAGTTTCCGTAACGAAGCTCCATACCATTACAATGCTTCCATATTTGTCATTAACAAAAAGTTTTACTCTCAAGAAGAGTAAAAGGGGCTTCGTTTTCAAAAAAAAAAAACAAGCTCAATACCTTAAAATGCTTACTCTCAGAAGAGAGTAAAAGCGTTTTTAGAGAAGCTCAAAACCTTAAAATGCTTACTCTCAAAAGAGAGTAAAAGGGGCTTCGTTTTTAGAGAAGCTCAAAACCTTAAAATGCTTACTCTCAAAAGAGAGTAAAAGGGGCTTCGTTTTTAGAGAAGCTATTTACTCTCAAAAGCGAGTGCCGCTTGTGTTTTGACTACCAAAGAGTAGTCCACGATGATGCCGCGAAGCTAGTAGTACAACTGAATTAATCTTCCAAACTTTCATGGGTACGTCAGGCAAACTGAATCCCCATCACCACCACCCAAATGCACAAACAAAGCACGCATGCACATGCCGGCTTCGTGCACTACAAATACACTACTTTAAGCCTGCACACAAAGATGATCACATCATATGTTATTTCTTAGTGCATGCGCACAAAGTACCATCCGAAAGAGCCAATGGTTTAATCTTTACAGCTATTCGGAAGTGCCTTGCAAATTGTAAGAAAAAAGGCAAGTGGGTAGAAGAGATGCCGAAGGTGATTTGGGCTCATAACACCACCACATCAACGGCAACACAGTTTACTCCATTCAAACTGCTTTACGGTGAAGAAGCAGTATGCCCAGAGAAAATACTGCTCAAATGGCCTCGCACCCAACAAGAAGCTCCCAAAGATAGCGAAGCCGTTGACAAAGATCTCATCGAGGCATTCCCCAAAAAAGCAGCATCGAAAGCGATTGGCTTCGACCAAGTCGCTGGTATTCGATAATTCAAATAGAACTGAATTGACCCTACCGAGAGTAAGGCCAATTCAGATCTAAGGAAAAGCTTACTCCAAAAAGGAGTAAAAGAGGCTCGGGTCCAGAAACGCTTACTCTAAACAGAGTAAAAGGGGCTTTGGCTCAGACAACTGTTTTAAATCAAAACAGCTTCGGCTAACAGTTTTCTAAACGTTTATAAACAAACATACAAAACTTGCTTATGCAAGCACAAGTAATAGGGGCTTCGGCAAACTATCAGAACTCATGCACAACATATTCTCGTACATTCTCATATTTACGCACAAGTACAAAGCTCAAAAAAGCTAAGGTGGCTTCGAACCACAGGTACACGCAAGTACAAAACACTTGAACGAATAAACCTCGCTTCGGGGGGGAGGAGGCGTTTCTCTCGCAACGAAGCCAAATCGAGCTTACATTCACTCAAGAAGAGTAAAAGGGGCTTCGTTGTAAGACAAGCAAGCTCGAAAAGTACAAAAGGCTTACTCTCAATAAGAGAAAGGGGCTTCATTTTCAGAGACAAGCTCAAAATCTCAAAGGTTACTCTTAAGAAGAGTAAAAGGGACTTCGTATAAGTCGTGATAATACCAAACGAAGGTAAGTACCTCAAAAACCAAAATGAAAGAAGAAGGCGTTGGCTTCTTCTCATGGTCAAACGAAGGTAAATACCTCAAAAACCAAAATGAGAGAAGAAGCCTTCTCATGGTCAAACGAAGGTAAGTACGTGAAAAACCAAAATGAAAGAAGAAGGCGTTGGCTTCTTCTCATGGTCAAACGAAGGTAAGTACTTCAAAAACCAAAATGAAAGAAGAAGCCGTTGGCTTCTTCTAATGGTCAAACGAAGGCAAATACCTCAAAAACCAAAATAAAAGAAGAAGCCGTTGGCTTCTTCTCACGGTCAAACGAAGGTAAGTACGTGAAAAACCAAAATGAAGGAAGAAGGCGTTGGCTTCTTCTCTTTGCAAAACAAAGGTAAGTACCTGAAAAACCAAAATGAAGGAAGAAGGCGTTGGCTTCTTCTTTTTGTAAAACGAAGGTAAACACCTCAAAAACCAAAATGAAAGAACAAGGTTTTCCCCACAAAAGCAGCATTGAAAGCGATTGGCTTCGACCAAGTCGCTGGTATTCGATTATTCAAATAGAACTGAATTGACCCTACCAAGGGTAAGGCCAATTCAGATCTAACAAAAGCTTACTCTAAACAGAGTAAAAGGGGCTTCGGTCCAAAAACGCTTACTCTAAACAGAGTAAAAGGGGCATCGGTCCAAAAAACGCTCACTTTAAACAGAAGTAAAAGGAGCTTCGGCTTATACAAATATTTTAAATCAAAAACAGCTTCAGATGACAGAATTCTAAACGCTTGAAAGCAAACTCGCTTATATAAGCACAAATAATAGGGGCTTCGGCAACCCACGCAAAGCACATCCCCGTACACATATTTATGCACAAGTACAAAGCGCAAAAAAGCTAAGGTGGCTCCGAACCACAAGTACAAAACACTTGAACGAATAAAACCCCGCTTTGGGGGGGAGGAGGCGTTTCTTTCGCAACGAAGCCAAATCGAGCTTACATTCATTCAAGTGTTTCGAATCAAAACAAAGACCAAGCGAATTACAGTATGTTTTACAAAGAGATGATTTAAAACATCTCAAAAACATAGCCATCAAAAAGCTGGCCTGATCTCCTAAATCTTGGAGCATTAAACACATAAGAAAAATCCCTAACACCATCTAAGTCTTCTGGCTCAACCTTAACAGGAAGCAAACGGGCAGCTTCGGCGTTTCTTGCACGAGCAAGTTCAACACGAGGCATCACTTAGTGTTACTTTACAGCAAAACCTAAAGTGTTACTTCACAGCAAAAGCTAAAGTGTTACTTCACAGCAAAAGCTAAAGTGTTACTTTACAGCAAAAGCCAAACAAGGTGATATCCTCAACAAATCTACACCTTCGGCTCTCCATCATGTCTCTCATCAGCACCGGCATGAGATGATGAAAGGCCAGCAGTGGCAGCTTCAGCTTCGGTTTTCTGCTGCTGCTCGAGGGCAAGTTCCTCTTTGTACTGAATATAAAGATAAAAACACTTAGGGGCTTTCTCCAACAAGGAGGAGGCGTTTCTCGGACTGGCAAGCAATCCAATTTTCATGGAGCTCGGCCTGTTGAAGAAAGCCCTCGTCCTCGAGGCTACTGTTGGGGATTTCGCCCGCCGACAAACGCCTTCTACTTGTTTTGCTTTGTTCTCACACAAAAACGGCAACTGACAAATGGGAAGAAGCCAATCGGCTTCTTCTACTTGATGAGTCCCACAATCGGCTTCTTCTACTTGATGAGTCCCATAAATCGGCTTCTTCTCCTTGATGAGTCCCACAATCGGCTTCTTCTACTTGATGAGTCCCATAAATCAGCTTCTTCTACTTGATGAGTCCCACAATCGGCTTCTTCTACTTGATGAGTCCCATAAATCGGCTTCTTCTACTTGATGAGTTCCACAATCGGCTTTAGTCAGTGAAATAAGCCAAAGCCAATCAGCTTTGGTCAGTGAAATAAGCCAAAGCCAATCGGCTTTGGTCAGATAAATAAGTCAAAACCAATCGGCTTTGGTCAGAGAAATAAGCCGAAGCCAAAAGGCTTCGGTCGGCTTACCTGGTCATGCAACAAAGCAACGTTATCCAAACTAAGTTAGAAGCCAATATGGCAAAGGAATGATACTGTTGAATGCCAGCTATGATTGAGTCATTGGCTAGCTTCGGTGCGCTCTATATTGCAGGTTCTTGGGGGAGCCATCGGCTTTTGGACACCGGGAGACGGCTTTGGGTCGTCTCGACTCGGAAGAAGCCGAATCCAGGAGCTACAAAGCTCTTTCCAGTTGGCGAAGCAGGCGTGGACCAAGTCCAACAAGACCAAGTCCGAACCAAGTCAAACACGGGATCGCAAGTCTACGCATTCACACTGGGAGGAGTAAATGTACCAAAGTGTCCCTGGGCTATTTGTATTGTATAGTCTAGAGGATGATGCTTGATCCCAAGGGTACAATGGGAATGTAAAGCCCCTTGGTCTCCCTATAAAAGGAGACCCCCCTTCCCACATGTAAAGGTTGTTGATTCCAAGAATACTGTTGATAAGTAATATATTGTTGCTTGTCCCAGTCGTTCAGTTTCAACCGTTGTCTGGGTTCATTGGCTTCGGCTACTGACCCAACATTGTTTTTATTCTTATTCTTTTTCTTGCCTTCCCTGGATGGCTGGCTTTGNAAGAACAAGGTTTTCCCCACAAAAGCAGCATTGAAAGCGATTGGCTTCGACCAAGTCGCTGGTATTCGATTATTCAAATAGAACTGAATTGACCCTACCAAGGGTAAGGCCAATTCAGATCTAACAAAAGCTTACTCTAAACAGAGTAAAAGGGGCTTCGGTCCAAAAACGCTTACTCTAAACAGAGTAAAAGGGGCATCGGTCCAAAAAACGCTCACTTTAAACAGAAGTAAAAGGAGCTTCGGCTTATACAAATATTTTAAATCAAAAACAGCTTCAGATGACAGAATTCTAAACGCTTGAAAGCAAACTCGCTTATATAAGCACAAATAATAGGGGCTTCGGCAACCCACGCAAAGCACATCCCCGTACACATATTTATGCACAAGTACAAAGCGCAAAAAAGCTAAGGTGGCTCCGAACCACAAGTACAAAACACTTGAACGAATAAAACCCCGCTTTGGGGGGGAGGAGGCGTTTCTTTCGCAACGAAGCCAAATCGAGCTTACATTCATTCAAGTGTTTCGAATCAAAACAAAGACCAAGCGAATTACAGTATGTTTTACAAAGAGATGATTTAAAACATCTCAAAAACATAGCCATCAAAAAGCTGGCCTGATCTCCTAAATCTTGGAGCATTAAACACATAAGAAAAATCCCTAACACCATCTAAGTCTTCTGGCTCAACCTTAACAGGAAGCAAACGGGCAGCTTCGGCGTTTCTTGCACGAGCAAGTTCAACACGAGGCATCACTTAGTGTTACTTTACAGCAAAACCTAAAGTGTTACTTCACAGCAAAAGCTAAAGTGTTACTTCACAGCAAAAGCTAAAGTGTTACTTTACAGCAAAAGCCAAACAAGGTGATATCCTCAACAAATCTACACCTTCGGCTCTCCATCATGTCTCTCATCAGCACCGGCATGAGATGATGAAAGGCCAGCAGTGGCAGCTTCAGCTTCGGTTTTCTGCTGCTGCTCGAGGGCAAGTTCCTCTTTGTACTGAATATAAAGATAAAAACACTTAGGGGCTTTCTCCAACAAGGAGGAGGCGTTTCTCGGACTGGCAAGCAATCCAATTTTCATGGAGCTCGGCCTGTTGAAGAAAGCCCTCGTCCTCGAGGGGCTACTGTTGGGGATTTCGCCCGCCGACAAACGCCTTCTACTTGTTTTGCTTTGTTCTCACACAAAAACGGCAACTGACAAATGGGAAGAAGCCAATCGGCTTCTTCTACTTGATGAGTCCCACAATCGGCTTCTTCTACTTGATGAGTCCCATAAATCGGCTTCTTCTCCTTGATGAGTCCCACAATCGGCTTCTTCTACTTGATGAGTCCCATAAATCAGCTTCTTCTACTTGATGAGTCCCACAATCGGCTTCTTCTACTTGATGAGTCCCATAAATCGGCTTCTTCTACTTGATGAGTTCCACAATCGGCTTTAGTCAGTGAAATAAGCCAAAGCCAATCAGCTTTGGTCAGTGAAATAAGCCAAAGCCAATCGGCTTTGGTCAGATAAATAAGTCAAAACCAATCGGCTTTGGTCAGAGAAATAAGCCGAAGCCAAAAGGCTTCGGTCGGCTTACCTGGTCATGCAACAAAGCAACGTTATCCAAACTAAGTTAGAAGCCAATATGGCAAAGGAATGATACTGTTGAATGCCAGCTATGATTGAGTCATTGGCTAGCTTCGGTGCGCTCTATATTGCAGGTTCTTGGGGGAGCCATCGGCTTTTGGACACCGGGAGACGGCTTTGGGTCGTCTCGACTCGGAAGAAGCCGAATCCAGGAGCTACAAAGCTCTTTCCAGTTGGCGAAGCAGGCGTGGACCAAGTCCAACAAGACCAAGTCCGAACCAAGTCAAACACGGGATCGCAAGTCTACGCATTCACACTGGGAGGAGTAAATGTACCAAAGTGTCCCTGGGCTATTTGTATTGTATAGTCTAGAGGATGATGCTTGATCCCAAGGGTACAATGGGAATGTAAAGCCCCTTGGTCTCCCTATAAAAGGAGACCCCCCTTCCCACATGTAAAGGTTGTTGATTCCAAGAATACTGTTGATAAGTAATATATTGTTGCTTGTCCCAGTCGTTCAGTTTCAACCGTTGTCTGGGTTCATTGGCTTCGGCTACTGACCCAACATTGTTTTTATTCTTATTCTTTTTCTTGCCTTCCCCGGATGGCTGGCTTTGTTCGGGCTTTCCGTGGACCCGTGCTCGGGTGTCCGCCATCTTGGCGGTCTCTTCCAGGATCCCGTAGAGCTCTGCCACCGTCTTTGGGTTCTTCTTGGCAAGTTCCTCCACCGTTCGCTCATCCTTGCAACCCTGATTGAAGGCCACAATCACCTGATCATCCACCATGTCAGGGATGGTGTTACGGGTGTCACTGAACCGACGGATGTGGTCCCGGAGGGATTCTCCAGGCTTCTGCACACAGTTGAGCAGATCTCCTTCATGTCCGGGGCGTTTGTAGGTGCCTTGGAAGTTGGCTTCAAACGTCTCCCTGAGGTGGCCCCACGACTTGATGCTGGCCTCGGGCAGGTTCATAAGCCACGTTCGGGCTGATCCCTGCAGGGCAGTTGGCAAGTAGTTGGCCTTGACGTAGTCATCACCCCCGGTGGTATCGATGATCGTTGAATAGATCTGAATCCACTCGCGGGGGTTGGTTGTTCCGTCATACTTCTCGATGTTGGTAGGACGAAACTTCTCGGGCCACCTGACCTTGCACGAGCCCGGGGAGTACGCAAGGCATCCCCCTGTGCCTGGTCGGGAGTCCCGTGGTGGCGAATCTGTATCGGACCGATAGTAGCCCTCACGTGCTCGGTAATCTCGATTGTAATTGAGAGTTTCCCGAGCGTCGCGAGCGCGGCGGTTGCGTTCGAGTTGCGGCCTCATGTCCCGCCCCTCATGTGGGCGATAGCGGGGATGTCCGTTAACAGATCGGGACCGAACCGGATGGGGTTCATGTGGTCTGTTTGACGGAGCTGGTGGTGCGGCAGCGGCGGCCTCGATGCGCTCCTTGGCCTTGTCCGCTGCTTCCTGAGCCTTCTTGGCTATGGTGGCCATCGGAGTTCCTTCGGCCATTGCTTCCATGGTCTCTGTCGAGGTTGTACTCGTCAGATATTTGTCCGGCAGGCACCCCGCTTCGTGCGAAGATTGATCACGGTGACGAACAGAGAAACACGGGATTTTTATACTGGTTCGGGCCCTCGAGATCGAGTAATAACCCTACGTCCAGTTGTTGCTTGTATTATTTCGTCGAGTACAAATTACAATACGTAACCAGTACCCTCAGGTGGATTGTCTAAGATTGTAGATCAATCGGAATACCCTCTACGCACAGGACCCCCGCTATTTATATCCAGGGAGACGTGCCTTACAAGACAAAACAGACCTAAACCTAGTAGGACTCTAACTATCTTCGGGCTTTCCTTCTGCGATCTGGCCATCGTGTCTTGTTCGGAGTCTTGGTAGTTTGGAGTCGGTAGTCGGTAATCCTCGTGATCGGGCACCCTGGTATTATGGCCTCAACAGTAGCCCCCGAGCTTATCTTATTCAGAAAAGGTTGATTGTTCAATAGCCTTCGGGTCTTTTTGCTCTTCGGGTGATTTCTGGATATGTTAATACCTCGTCAATCACTTGTGCATGAGAGCCAGAAAAGTTCCCGAACTCTTGAATGTAGAAACCTGCATCTGAATGATAAGGTCAAAGAAAAATATCAGCCATAATAATAAAAAAGAACTATTCCGTCTTGGAAAGTGAAACGCCCCAGGATTGATGTAACCGCTGCCCAGTGCATTAAAACCCACTCCGCACGTTTCCCGGAATTTTAGCAGCGCACGCGATACGGCTCTGCTCTGGCTCCTCAATTCTCGTGCGAAACGTCGCACCTCTGAGTCTTTAAATATCAGATCTCCTGGATTGACGTGTACTTGAAACTTCCATCCTAAACCTTCTTCCTCCACTCGCCATGGGAAAGAAAAGGCTTAGCTGCAGGTTCAAGCTTCCTCGCCTCCTTTTCGGAGACTCCCCTCACAGCTCCGGCGAACAACCGCCCGACAAGCCGGAGGACCCGCCGGCGACGACATCACCCACCGCTCCTCCTCAGGCTCCGCTCCTAGCTCTCCCCTGGTATGGGGATGATGGAGTCGAGGTCGAGCCACCAGAGGAGGAGGATCCGGCGGTAGCGCCGCCGTCTCCCGAGGCTGGTCCGTCAAGCATTGCCGCCGGAAAACGCCCTGCATCTTCCTCCCCAGCCCCGGCATCTCCTGTCTCCCTCTCCTCCGACGACGAGCCAGAGCAAGGAGGGAGCGAAATCCAGCTGAAGCCAGAGGCGGCGCACACAGGCGCATCTTCGTCTTCTGCTCCGGTGGACACCAGCGGCGATGAGGAAGTCGCCCGACGCCTCTTCGTCTCCCTGAACCGCGACCTGATTGGGATCCCTGGAGACGGAGCGCTCGTGGATCTCGTCAGCGACTCTGAAGAAGAGAACGCGGTAGATGATGATCCACCGGCGAGCACACCATCGCCCTGATCAGATTGGTTGTCAATCATCAACCCAAGATCAGGGCGCTTTTGTTTTAGATTTCAGGATAGTTATCGATCCCCTGTGAAATATACTCCTTTTGGATTAATGAAGAGATTTCACTTGATAGATGTAACAATAGTCCCTTTTCTCTGTGTCCAAACAATTGTCTGTGTTAATTTGATTATGAAACTGCATGTTCAGAAATAAAATCCCGAACACAAGTCTCTCTGATCAAACCAAGTAACTTTCTTCAGTGTGTTCGGGAAATTTGACCCTGATCAGACATGATCGGGGCATTTCCTTGATTCACACCGATCGTTTGGTCATTTAAAACTATTAACTTACCAAATAAGCTAACAACCCTAAATGCATTGAATTGGACTTGCACATTTTTCGAAACGACGCGTGCCATAGAAAAAGGAAAGAATCTTTTTGACCCAACAGTCACTGCGAATTGCGCGGCTCAAGGGCAGGTTTCTCGAGGTTCGTGCTCCCTTGCAGAACCATAAAGCCCCCAAGCGCGGCCGCTTGAGATCTATTTGGGACTTCGTCTTCCTCGTTCGCATCCACAAAACATTCGCCATTTTCAACCGCTTTCTTCCCTCGTCCACCTGCTCCTCCAACCCTGCTAGCTTCCAATCGCCATGGCGTCCACGCACCAATCGTCTTCTGGCACTGAGTCCACAGGGGACCAAAGCAGCGCCGCCGTCGGACGAGAACTCCGCAGTGGGAACACGATCCCCACCTCGGACGAATGCTGGTACCGGTCAACCACGACAGCCAAGCAGCTGCAGAAGCTGGAGGACCTTGGACTACTCCCTGACACCGAACTTTTCCCTCGTCGTCATGCCAAAGGTCAGACGTATCCAGCCCCCAACACTCTCGAGATGGTGGTGTTCTTGGAGTTCTTCCACTGTGGATTCGGGGTTTTTCCTTCTGATTTCTTCCACAGCGTCTGCGAGCATTACCAGATAGAGCTTGTGCACCTTAAGCCCGGCGCTTTGACAATGCTTAGCGTCTTTGCCTTTCTGTGCGAAGCCTGGTTAGGGATTAAGCCTTCATTGTTGCTGTGGAGATATTTTTATAGCCCTTCATACTACAAGAAACAAGTGATGCTCGGGTCCATCCTTGAGATCGGGAGATGTACATCCCCTTCCCAGTTAAGGATTGCTGGAAAGGATATGAACATCACTGGTTTTAGATCACCCTTCCCCAAACCTTAGTGGCAAAAGGGAAGTATCTGATGCCCTATCTCAAGGATGAGGCCAAAGCCCTGCCAAGAATTACCTCGGAGATGCAAAAGCACATTGATCGGATCTTGGAGCTTCGCAATGCTGGTCTGACGGCGGTTCACATAGCAGAAATCTTCATTAGATGGAGATTCATTCCGCTTATGACTCACGACCGCTACGCTTGGACATTTAGGGGCGACAACGACCCGAACAGAATGAAACCCGATGGTGAGCATTTGTTTTTTTTGTTCGATTGTTTTTCCGAGTTTGTTCGGTCATTTGAATTCATGACTCTTAACTAGCAGTTGTCCCAGAGACAGAAGTGGCCGCGCGCCTGAAGAAGATGTTCGGGGCTGATCTCCCGGACTGGGAAAACGTCCCAGCACCCTACAGCGCTGACAACCCTCCTCCAGAGGTAAACTGTTACTCAGAAAAAGCTCTTTCTTGTTTAATAGTGATATGATACACCTCTTTTTTTTCCCGACCAGGCCCCAGCTATTGTTGATGCCCCCGCCCAGAGCGGTGCCATCAATGTTGAAGAGGAGGGAGATCAGCACGTTGATCAAGGCACCGGGGCCCCGACCAATGAACAACCTGAACCATCACCTGGTTTGGAGAAAGAGGTCCCGAGCAGCCCCCAGGCGATTATCCCCCGAACCCGGAAACGCTCTCGTAGTGTGGAGGGGACAGTTCTGGATTCGGGAGTTCTTGGATCGCCTAGGTCCGCCGATCTGCAGCCCAGTCATGATCCACCTCGTCCTGTTGCCCAGGTATCGAGCATGATCGTATTCGGGCGTTTATTTGCAGCTTTTGATCGCATAACCAAAGCTAGACGTGATCGGGAGATTTCTCGACAGGAAAATCGTTCGACCAGACAATCATCAAAGCTTATTCCTGGTGCCAAGAGATTTAAAGTCAAAATCCCGACGGCCGAGTAAGAGCTTTGACAATCTTTGATTATGTATGAGCATTTTTCTTAAATGTTGTTTTCACTGTATTTGATTATTCGGGAATTCAGGCAACCTGATCCCACAGCTTCTCCTCCTGTCAAACCATCTGCCATAGAGAAAACTCCCGAGCCAGACTCGACAGCACAACTTGACATCTCAGAGAAGACTGCGGAGATCGTGGGACCCATCCCGACGCCCCTGGGCCCGATCATTAGCTCGCTCTCGACAGCTGAAGAGCAATGGCGTTCGCTAGACGCTCGTGCCTCTGCTGCAGAAGCGTCTGTGATCAGACTGGGAGCCCAGGTGACCGTTCTCCAGTCCGAGAAAGAAGGTACATGCCTTAAATCTCATGCTTTGCTTTATTGAGTCTTTATCTTCGAACTTTTGCTTACATGCTGCCTTTGACCCCGTAGATAACTCCAAGAGCATTGAGGTGCTCAAGAAGAAAAACTCAGATCTGGAAGGAAGGCTGGCTGTTCGGGATAAAGACGTGGCTGATCTGACTGCCCGTCTTGAAGTATCAGAGAAGCGCAGTTCGTCCTTGGAATCTAGGCTGATGGAAGGTGCCTGCGTGCTGCAACTCACACCATCGGGGCTTTGAAAAGCCACCTCCCTGATCTGGACGTTTCTCTGCTCTCAAAAGGCTTCAAGTGCTCGGAGTCAGAAGCTGAGGTAATGTTTAATAGTTTTACTCCACTGGTGGAACCGTTTGTCAGAAAACTTGATCTCCATCTGAGTGATTCGGAGGAATCACCCTGAACACTATGCAAGATTCCTGTAATAGGGCAAAACTTTAACGGTTTAGAATGCGATTTCATTTTGCTAAACATATGCTTGCATGTTTTTGCGTAGATCTTAGAGCTGATCGGTATTTTCATGGATCTTTTTAACTGATAGCTTTGTCATAGCCAAAAAGTCCCGTTACCATAAGCTATTCTGGAATTGTTTAGTTGCTGAGACACGGGCGGCCTTCTGAACTGTGTAATTCCTTGTAGTCATGGTGTTCGGTAATTTTAGCGTAGCCTAGCTTTCTTGAATTAAAAAACCCGTTTCTTGCATGGTAGTAGTACCGTAGTAGCCCCCGGGCTCGTTTACAGCCATGCTGGCATGCTGAAAAAGAGTCTAGAAGTATAAACTGCAAGAAACTTCCCGATCAAATGGGGAGCTCCCCGAGCATAGAGCTCGGGACGCATAGAATAGGTCTGAAAAGAAAATTTTCAGCATGGTAGTCCCCGGCTCTTTGTTAGTGTATGCAATATGGTAACAAAGAGTAGAAACAGAATAGAAAATAGAAAACCCAGCCCCCGAGCATAAAAGCGAGGGTGAGTAGAGTATATAGAACTTATCTCTTTTTTTTGTTGGCGCTGTAGGCGACGCAGATGATGGTTTATACCTGCCAAACCTGATGGTCGGTCTAGAACTGTGCACGATCTTCATTGTTTAGGCGTAGAACCTGCGTAGTTGATCCATATTCCACGTGTTTGGCAGTATGTCCCCATCTATCTCTGCGATCCTGTAGGCTCCTGGTCGGGCGATATCTACTACAATGTACGGTCCTTGCCATGGAGAAGACAATTTAGTTTTGTCCTTGGTGCGTTGATCCAGTTTGAGCACCATGTCCCCAATGCATAGGCTTCGTTGTCGAACATTAGCATCGTAGTACTGTCGCAATTTTTGCTGATACTGGGCTACTCTAAAAGCAGCTGCGTCACGAGCCTCCTCCAGGAGGTTTAGCTCATCAGTGCGTCTGTCAGGCTCTTCAGTTTCTGAAAACATTGCCACGCGAGGGGCTTGTAGTCGGATGTTGGATGGTAGAATCGTCTCTGCTCCATACACCAAGAAGAAAGGTGTTTCGCCTGTTGCCCGATTCATAGTGGTCCTCATTGACCAAAGTACTGTAGGGACCTCATGAATCCAGCGCTTGTCGTAAGCTTGCAATCTGTTAAAAATCCTCTTCTTGATGCCTTGGAGCACGATGCCATTGGCACGTTCTACTTGCCCGTTTGTCTTCGGGTGGTTTACCGATGACCGATCATGCCTGATCCCGTGGTCGTAGCAGAAATCGTAAAACTTTTTACTTTTAAACTGTGTTCCATTATCAGAGATTATCCTGTTCGGGACACCGAATCGTACGACAATACTCCGTAGGAATTTAACAGCTGCCTCTTTTGTGATTTTCTGAATGGGCTCGGCTTCAACCCATTTTGTAAATGTGTCTATGCCAACGAACAGAAATCTGTATCCCCCGACAGCCCTTGGAAAGGGCCCGAGGATGTCTATACCCCAAGTGGCAAAGGGCCATGACAAGGGTATAGTATTAAAGCTTGCGCAGGTTTAGTTTGTTTCCGTGCGAAGAATTGACATGCCTCACACTTTTTTACTAAATCGCTTGCGTCTTGAAGAGCTGTAGGCCAGTAGAAGCTCTGTCGGAATGCTTTCCCTGTTAGATATCGGGAGAAGCATGTGATCCACAGATTCCTCCGTGAATGTCGTGGAGCAAACTAATGCCCTCGGTCCGTGTGATGCATTTGAGGAGCATTCCATTGCGGGTTAGCTTGTATAATCGCCCGTCGACCAATTGATAGTTCTTGGCTTTACGATGGATTTTCTCCAATGTAGCATCATCGTCCGGAATAGCTTGGTTTGTGAGGTACGCCCGGATTGGATCCATCCAGTTCTCCTCGTTTCCAACTAGAGCGGCGGCTCGGGCCGTACCGACCAACATAGACTCCTTGACAGATTCGTTGGTTGTAGAAACTGGTCCCTTGGCGGGTTCAGTTTTTAGGTTCGGTAATGAAACCGACACAGATGGTTTAGTAAGAACTTCAAGTAACACGTTACCTGCGAGCCGTGTGCGCTCTGCAGCTGCCTTTGCCAGCTTATCTGCGTCGCCATTGAATCCCCTCTTCACGTGCCGTACTTCAAGCCCATCAAATTTGCTCTCCATCTGCCTATATGCTTCCAAGTATTTAGCCATGACCTCGCTCCGCGCACTGTACTCTTTCATGACTTGCTTTGCAGCTAACTCGGAATCCCCTTTCACGAGCAGCCTTCTGACACCAAGAGATGCAGCTATGCAGAGACCTGTCAACAGTCCTTCGTACTCGGCAACATTGTTAGTAGGAGTTGGATCAACAAAATTGATTTGTAAGGCGTACCTAATGATGTCATTGTGTGGTGAAATTAGGACCACCCCAGCCCCCGCGCCTGCTCTGCAAAATGCTCCGTCATAGAACATTGTCCAGTGTTCGGGATTTTGGGCAGCTTCTTCAGGTTCGGGGTTAGTCCGTTCTGCGATGAAGTCTGCCAGAGCCTGCGATTTGACGGCAGTTCTGGGTATGAATTCAACGTCGTAAGCCCCCAGCTCCACAGACCATTGTGCGATCCTACCCACGGCATCTCGATTATGTAAAATGTTGCCTAGTGGGTAAGTTGACACAACCTTGATCTTGTGGCTCAAAAAATAATGCTTGAGCTTCCTGGAAGTCATTAGTACAGCATATAATAATTTCTGAATCTGAGGGTACCTCGTTTTGGCATCATGTAGCACCTCGCTTACGAAGTAAACGGGATGTTGTGTTGTAGACTTTTCTGTTGGTCTCTCGACCACCAAAACAGTGCTAACAACAGTTGGTGTCGCAGCTACGTATAACAGCATCTCTTCTTGTGGCTTTTGCGGGACCAGTACGGGCATTTTCCGCAGGTACTGTTTGAACGCCTGGAATGCCTCTTCTGCTTCTGCCAACCACTCAAAACGATCAGTTTTACGTAACAATTTGTAAAATGGCATACCTCGTTCGCCTGACTTGGACACGAATCGACTTAGGGATGCCATCATTCCTGCCAACTTCTGGACTTCATGGCGGCTGCGTGGAGACTTCATGTCATTGAGTGCCTTGATCTTGTGTGGATTTGCCTCTATACCTCGATGGGAAACAAGGTAACCGAGGAGCTTACCCGATGATACACCAAAGGTGCATTTGGCGGGGTTGAGCATCATCCTGTTTTTACGCAAGTTGTTGAATGTTTCGGTTAAATCAGCGATTAAATCACCCTTTAACTTACTTTTCACAACAATGTCATCTATGTATGCCTCCACATTACGGCCGATTTGGCCTTCAAGAACAATGTGAACACATTTTTGATAAGTGCAACCTGCGTTTTTCAGACCAAAAGGCATCTTTATATAGCAATAAACACCGAAGGGAGTTACAAATGCAGTTTTCTCCTCATCGTCAATGCACATACTGATTTGGTGATACCCCAAGTAGGCATCTAGAAAACAAAGCAATTCGCATCCAGAGGTTGAATCTACAATTTGATCTATCCTAGGTAATGGGTACTCATCCTTCGGGCAAGCTTTATTCAGGTCTGTGTAGTCCACGCACATCCTCCACGTTCCGTTGGGCTTCTTGACCATGACTGGGTTTGCCAGCCACTCCGGGAAAGGGACCTCTCGAACGAAGCCGGCATTGAGTAGTCGGTTGATTTCTTCGTTAATGGCGTCTCGCTTCTTCGGGGTATATCTCCTTTGCTTCTGCTTGACTGGTCGGACGCCAGTTCGTATGCCAAGCTTGTGCTCGATTGCCTCCCTGGGGATCCCGGGCATGTCAGATGGTTCCCAAGCGAACACATCTGCGTTTGCCCAGAGGAAAGCAATGAGCTCGAGTTCCTATTTGTCACCCAAGCCAAGGCCCACCTGGGTGGTCTTGGTCGGGTCTGCCACATCAAGGGTTACCGCCTTCGTGCCTGGCTCGGTGCGCCTGGCCGGTGGCTCGATTGGTGAGGCGTTGGCCGTCGACTCGCCAGCTGCTTGTGATGGCATCCCCCTGAGTGGGGTTTGGTCCACCACAGCCTGCCTCTCAGCGGCACTGTCGTCAGCTCCCTGTCTCCCGATGAGCTCCTGTTCCCCGATGAGCTCCTGTCCGGGAACTTCTTTCCCTTTGGCCCTTGGTCGGTTCTCAGCTGCTCGGGAGGTTTCAGCCAATGTACCCTTGGCGGCAGCCTTTGGCTGGCTCTTTGTCTTTTTCTTGGCAGGTTCGGCAGCTTTGGCTGTGTCCTGCTCGTCACCCTTGATCATGTCCAGGGTCTTCATGTCGCACTGGACCGCGCCCTTGCGATCGCCACAGACGGTGATCGGACCCAACAGCCCCGGGACCTTGATCACGGAATATGCAAAGTGAGCGACCGCCATGAATTTCTTCAGGAACGGTCGGCCCAAGATGCAGTTATAGGCCGACGTGATGTCAGCCACCTCGAAGGTGAGGAACTCTGATCGGATGTTTTTGCCCTCTACGAGGGTCACCTGCAGATCGATCCTCCCCAAGGGAAAGGCTTGAATGCCTGGTATGACCCCATAGAAAGGCTTCTCCACAGGGGACAAGGACCTTCTTGGGATCCCAAGTTCGTCAAAGGCGTTGACAAACAGGAGGTTGAGGGCGCTCCCACTGTCGATCAGGGTTCGCCCGATCTTGCGGGGCCCGATCCATGGCTTGATGCACAGTGGGAGTAGCGGCCCGTCGTAAAGCGTCTCAGGGTGATCCCTTTGATCGAATGTGATCGGGATTTCTGACCACCTCAAGAGTTGCTTGCAGGGCTCGGCGCTGTTTATCTGCCTCTCGACCATCTTGAGCTGGGACTTGGAGGTTCGGGTTGAACAGCCACCGAAAATTGTGGCGATCTCTAGATCTTCGGGGAGATCTGGCTCATCATCACAATCCATGTAGTTTGCCGTACGAGGGTTGTGAGCTGCCTGGTCACGTGGAGCCCCCTGCTGCTGGCTCTCCTCCTCCTGCTTCTGCTTCTTGTACACCGTGCAGTCCACAAAGTGATGCTTCGTAGATCGGTGAATCGGGCAGTACATCGGGAGGTTGTCCGGTTTGCCTTGGCGCCTGCACGGGGGTTTGTTGTCCACGGCCATGACTTCGTCACCCTCGGTCTTGCGCTTCTTGTTTTTGTGTTTATTCTTCTTCTTGCCTTCCCCGGCTGGCTGGCTTTGTTCGGGCTTTCCGTGGACCCGTGCCCGGGCGTCCGCCATCTTGGCGGTTTCTTCCAGGATCCCGTATAGCTCTGCCACCGTCTTCGGGTTTTTCTCTTGGCAAGTTCCTCCGCCGTTCGCTCGTCTTTGCAACCTTGATTAAAGGCCACAATCACCCGATCATCCACCATGTCAGGGATGGTGTTACGGGTGTCGCTGAATCTGCGGATGTAGTCCCGGAGGGATTCTCCAGGCTTCTGCACACAGTTGAGCAGATCTTCCTCATGTCCGGGGCGTTTATAGGTGCCTTGAAATTGGCTTCAAACGTCTCCCGGAGATGAGCCCATGACTTGATGCTGGCCTCGGGCAGGTTCATGAGCCACGTACGGGCTGATCCCTGCAGAGCAGTCGGCAAGTAGTTGGCTTTGACGTAGTCGTCACCCCCGGTGGCATCGATGATCGTGGAATAGATCTGAATCCACTCGCGGGGGTTGGTTGTTCCGTCATACTTCTCGATGTTAGTAGGACGAAACTTTTCGGGCCACCTGACCTTGCGCAGGGCTGGGGAGTACGCGAGGCATCCCCCCGTGCCTGGTCGAGTGTCACGTGGCGGCGATTCTGGATGGGACCGATAGTAACCCTCACGTGCTCGGTAATCTCGATTGTAGTTGAGAGTTTCCCGAGCGTCGCGAGTGCGACGATTGCGCTCGAGTTGTGGCCTTATGTCGCGTCCCTCGTGTGGGCGATAGTATGGTCGTCCGTTAACAGATCGAGACCGAACCGGCTGTGGTTCACGTGGTCTATTTGACGGAGCTGGTGGTACGGCAGCGGCGGCTTCGATGCGCTCTTTGGCCTTGTCCGCTGCTTCCCGAGCCTTCTTGGCTATGGTGGCCATCGGAGTCCCTTCGGCCATTGCTTCCATGGTCTCCAAGAGGGTTCGGATCTGCAGATTGTCCTGTTCGACGGCCCGAAAATCGTTGTTGAGATCTCGGGGAGCCAATGAGGATGCAACCTGCTGTGTACGGGTTCTAGCCGTTTGAAGTGTTGGTGCGTTGCTCAAACGTGGAGGAGGCACGGGTCGACGCGAGCTAGATGACTCGGCAACGGCCTCGGTCCCGTTTGCATTTAGCACATGGATGCGGCGGTCTTCGGATTGTTCTGACCCATTGCTAGAACCACTGTAGTCGAGATCCAACTGCGCAGTGCGATCTGCAATGTCTTCAAGAGTTGGCTCCGTGAAGGTGGCGAAAACTTCCCGACCAGCGCATGTGAGATCGGGATCATGGATCCCTGTCATCTTGAGCTCGTAGTCGCCTTGGTGCTCGAACACGAGATCTCCGAAGCGGATCTCCCGTGCAGGCACTAGATGGCGGTGAGCGTAGAGATCGGAAGCGGAAGCAGAACTCCATATTGCTTCCGACTTGACGGAACTGGGCATGTAGGGCATCGAGGAACTCGACGCGTCGGCGATCCAGACTCCGTTGACGATCGGCATGATCTTTCTTCATGCAAGGGCCCCTACCTGGCGCGCCTCTGTTTATTTCTATTCGTCTACTATGATCGTTCTTTGCAGGAAGCAGGGTGCCCTAGGAACCAAATATCTGCCGAATATAACTTCGACAGTCTCCAAGAGGGTTCGGATTTGCAGATTGTCCTGCTCGACTGCCCGGAAATCGTTGTTGAGATCTCGGGGAGCTAACGAGGATGCGACCTGCTGTGTACGGGTTTTAGCCATCTGGAGCGTTGGTGCGTTGCTGAAACGTGAAGGAGGCATGGGTCTGTGTGAGCTAGACGACTCGGCAGCGGCCTCGGTCCCGTTTGCAGTTAGCACATGGATGCGGCGGTCTACGGGGAGTTCCGACCCATTGGTAGATCCACTGTAGTCGAGATCCAACTGTGCAGTGCGATCAGCGATGTCTTCGGGAGTTGGCTCCGTGAAAGTGGCGAAAACTTCCCGATCGACGCACGTGAGATCGGGATCATGGATCCCTGTCATCTTGAGCTCGTAATCGCCTTGGTGCTCGAACACGAGATCCCCGAAGCGGATCTCCCGTGCAGGCACTAGATGGCTGTGAGCGTAGAGATCGAAAGCGGATGCAGAACTCCCGATGGCTTCCGACTTGACGGAACTGGGCATGTAGGGCTTTGATGAACTCGACGCGTCGGCGATCCAGACTCCGTTGACGATCGGCATGATCTTTCTTCACGCAAGGGCCCCTACCTGGCGTGCCTCTGTCGAGGTTGTACTCGGCAGATATTTGTCCGGCAAGCACCCCGCTTTGTGTGAAGATTGATCACGGTGATGAACAGAGAGACACAGGATTTTTATACTGGTTCAGGCCCTCGAGATCGAGTAACAACCCTACGTCCAGTTGCTGCTTGTATTATTTTGTCGAGTACAGATTACAACGATGTCACAAGTACCCTCGGGTGGATTGGCTAAGATTGGGAATACCCTCTACGTATAGGACCCCCACTATTTATATACAGGGAGACGTGCCTTACAAGACAAAATAGACCTAAACCTAGTAGGACTCTAATTATCATCGGGCTTTCCTTCTGTGATCCGGCCATCGTGTCTTGTTCGGAGTCTTTCTTGTTCGGAGTCGGTAGTCGGTAATCCTCGTGATCGGGTACCCTGGTATTATGGCCTCAACAACCTTCATACTTATGTTGTATGCCTCAGCTTTACTTTATCTACTTAGTATATACTACTTATGTCTTGCACCTTGTTCAAGTGAATGTATGCTATGATATTGGCTCAATGTGCCTTATGGTTGCTCTATTTATTAATGTGATAGATAGAGTTGTATTTCATATTGCAAGCATGGTGTTTGGAATACAGAATACTGTTGAGGGTACCGCTGCCGCACGGATTAGTAGAGGTAGACGGCAGGTGGTGACGGCCCTATCCATCCTTTGTAATCCTCCACGTTCAGGAGTGGGTATTAGGCATTGATGATAAGACGTCCTACTGTTGTCCCTTGATGAGGGAACCACTGGATACCTCGATATGTCCTCTTGCATATGTTCATTGTATAAGTATGTATGATGCTAATGAACCCTTTGTAATCTCTACTAATGTTTTATGACTAACTAAGACTACCATAATAATGAGCAATGAACTTCTGTGTGTCACATTACTCATTCACTTTCATATTCTTTACCCCTGTCAAGATTAAGGTATATTAATGGTGTTGTAAGTAAATACATTGGATGACACCTCTCTTTAACTAAACGCTTTCCCTGCGGATAAACAAATAACGATACTCTAGAATACTCCTGGGTGAAATGCTACAACGTACTTCTGTGTGCTTGCAGAATCTCTGTAATGTTTAGATTTACGAGAAGGTATCTCTAGTGACATCACTAATCTAGTGGTGACACTAAGAAATACCAACATCGGCCGACCTGGCCAGGTCGGCCGACGGCCTCCCGAGCCCGATCAAGCCCATCTTTTGCACATGCTCCTCTCCAACGTCTCTGAAGCTGTTCTGAAGTGGATGAGCGATTCAACCTCTGTTTGACCTAAGAAGAGGGCTGTTGTCTCTTTAAAATCTCTCTCATCCTCTTCTCCCTTCTCATCTGAGTTCTCCTTCGCCAACATTCTCAAATTTCTGAGCCAAAACCTCCCAAATCCACAAGAATGGCTGAAAAGAGCTACCCTACCTCTCGATCGACCTTCGATCTTGAGGGGGAACCCATTCCGGTGAATCAATTGATCCCCTTCCAGCTAGACTCAGCGATGGCCGTGGTGGTGCCCCCCTTAGCCAGCATCCCACTGGAGGAGGACGCGAGAGGGCGCACCAGGGGGTCAGCCGACCCCATGGGTCGGGCGACGGGCTCCGATGGCCTCTCGGAGCCCAGTACGTCGGCGTGATCCCACTCCCCGAGGAGGCCTCAGAGACGTGAGGCACGGGCGTCAAGCCCGTACAGAAGGCCAACGACGGGGCAGCTCACTCCCAAGAAGGCGACGGTGGCGACCCCTACCAAGGGGGATGGGCTCCCAACTCTCCAACTAGGAGAGAAGCTGAAGGATGTTGTGAAGAACAGGTGGGATGACGTCGTGGCGTATCATTATACGTCCGATGTCTCCATCTATTCTCCCGCAAGCACTCCAGAGCAGCGTTTCCGGGTTTTCAGGGAAAGGAAACCCGGAGGCGGCTATGGGAAGGGGCTGTTCCCTCCCTTCACACCAGAGGAGAGGAAGGAGTTGGAGGAGTCAGTGGAATCCTCACCCACTGGCAAGATCAAGAGGCACATTCCGCCTCCTCCAATTCAGAGGCCAGGGGGTCAGTATGAGAGTGATGAAGAAGAAAAGAAGACCCCCAAGGCTCCCTCCAATGCAGAGTTGCTCGAGCTAATTACCAAGCTCGGTCGCGACAATGGTAAACTGGAGAAGAAGTTCGCTGAAGAGCGATTTGCGCGCTAGAGCCTTCAGGATGATTTTGGTATGTTGCGTAGAGCAACAGTTGTCAACCTCAAGCACTTTGCTAAAGCCCTAGGAGATGAGAGCCTCTATAATGCACCTTGAGCACCAAGGCTTTAGATTAGGATAGGCACATTAGTTTTTAATTCATTCATCTGTTTATTTCTTTATTTGATTACTCTCTAATGTGCCTATGCTATTATGAATAAAATAAAAATCTTTAGTGTATTAGGATTGTGTTTGTTTCCACTTGATTTTGAATAAAGGTGCAAGTGTGGGGGAGCCCCTCGTCAGAAGATCGATGGAAAACAAAATGATGCACCATGAAACAGTACAGAGCAGAACAAAACAGAGCAGCATGCAAAAGAGCAAGACCAGAAGGGCCACCACCAGGTCGCCCGACCCCACCAGGTCGGCCGACCTGGCTTGGGCTCCTCCTGGCCTCCGCTTCTTTCTGCACGCTGGTTTGACCCTCCTATACATTGTTTTAGTTGAACCTCTGCATAAATGGATCCTGGAATTTAGAACTTAAATAAAATTAATCCTACACATCTCCCCATCACATGAAAAATGTTATTAACTTACATATATTTTATTCCTTGTAACTTTTGGCTTGTGGATATGCTCACATATTTAGGAACTCATGTCATCTAAGTAATTGCATTTTGAGATATGGCTTTATCATGAAAGATGCTCTTGCCTCTTCAAGTACTTGGAATTTATGAAAAGTTTTAAAAACTTTCTAACCTTGCCATGCTCCTCATGGGTTTGAGTGACAACCAGTTATAATTGTAGTCAAGCATTTCCTTTGAGCTTTGAGTTGTTTCAAGGTTTGTGACCCTTGTTAGAGATACTTCATGTTTTTAAGGTCAAGATCACGTACACTCCACCATAAAAAGCTAAACCCTTACACTGAAGGTAGAGTAAAACATGCCTTTGTTTAGCACTCATAGAATAAATACTCCTCAAATGGCTTTCTTCCCAAAACAAAAATGAATAGAAGATATGGGCTATATGCATATAAAAAAAGAGACACATGCTGAAAAGCATATAGCTGAAAAAAAGAGAGAGAAAGTGCAATAGCCCATATCCAAAAGAAAAGAAAAAGGGAAGAAGGTCAAGACAAAGGAGTACCGATACATTTCCACTTTATATCATACAGTTGCACATCTTGACTTGATTACATGTCTCTGATTTGGATCCAACCCTTAGAATGACAACATAAGTAAAATAAGGTATGTATCCCGAGAGCTCCACATACAAAGTTTTTTATTGGAGAGAATGAGTGTTGTCCAACCACCATGAATATCCAGAGAGAAAGTCTTTGAGGTGCAAGGCATTGGTTTTCTTTGCAAAATTCTGAAAACCCAAGTACTTGAGGGTGAGATGTGTCATGTCATAAAAGAGGCTGTTCTTTTCTGCAATAACCCAAGAAGACATGTTAGCCACTCTATATAATTCCATTAAGCCTGAATGTTTGGAAATAACCTATATGTTTGTTTATAATTATTTCTGTGATGAATCTTAGTCTTTACTCAAGGACGAGCAAAGGTTAAGCGTGGGGGAGCTTGTTGGCGGCTCTTAATGATAAATTCTTATCGCCAATATAGATATAAAAGAATAATAAAAAGACTAGACATAGGGTTATTTACTAACGAATTCCACTAGTTTTGGTGCATATGTGCTTGCAGGGATAAAGTGGCAAAAAAGAGCCAAAGTGGGCCCAGGGCCAGGTCGCCCGACCCCACCAGGTCGGCCGACCTGGGCCCAGGCTCAATCGAGGTCATCTTTCTCACATGCAAAAGAAGCACACCTGAAGATCATCTAAACCATTGAATCATCGTCGGCGCGCACCAAGGGACATAGATGAGCTACCAATGGATTGGAGGGCCCACATCTACAAGTACACTCACACAAATGAGGCATACCCACCTGGAACCGACCTCAGGGCCCAGAGATCAGCCACTCAGAAGAAGATGGGCCCGAGAAGGGGCAACTCCAGGTCGGCCGCCCCCCTAGGTCGGCCGACTTGGGCGCGCGCCCGAACTGGTCACCCCATGACCTGCAACCGCCAACCACCTCCAGGAGTTGATCCAGGCCGTGCACGACCTAGGATGGTGGATCCTAGGGTCGACCGACACCAGGGGGTCGGCCGACCTAGGCCCACCTCCAAACCATCTCAACCTCTGTGTACCGACTCACAATTGCCTCTCCAAGCTATAAATACATGAACTCAGGGCAGGGCTAATCATCATCGAGCTGGATTGAAGATTCAAGGCGAAGCCCTCCTCATATCTAGAGTAGAAACAGGGAAAGAGTGAGGGAGAGTCTGGAGGAGTCCCGGCTGTCAGCGACCCTCCACTTGTACCTCGACGGATGCAAGCTTCTTAGTAAGTATCCGGGATTTCACTAAGTATTTAAGTCTGAGTTAAAGAAAGTTGAGTTCTCTATTGTGCTTGTGGGTTTGTTGCTTTATTCATAAAGTATCTTAATCTCTGATCAACATTTGGATAGCCAATATTATCTTAAGCGTGGTGCTTAGGTGTATATCTGCCCTCGTTTGCCTCGTAACCCCACGGATTAGTAGATGTAGGCGGCAGATGGTGACAGCCATGTCCGTCCTTTGTAATCCTCCACGTTCGGGTACGGCGTAGAGGTGTTTGCCAGCAATTTCCTAGAGATCTAGGATACCCCGGTGCCCAAAGCAAGCATAGGAGAACTCCCTTCGTTATATTCCCAGTTTAGTGCTAAGTTATCCTCTCTACCCAGCCTTTATATAAACTCGATCGATCCGGTCAGCTTTAGTGATTAGACAGTGCCTTCATGTTCCCCGTGGATTCGATACCTGGTTTACTCACGGGTGAAAGCTACTTCGACAGCCGTGCGCTTGCTTACTTTCTGTTTGCCACCGCTGGTGTCAACAGTCATCACTTTCCATTCTTATCTCAAAGATATCCCGAAGCAAATGACGTCCAAAGGCCCACATGATGAGGACATCCTCCACTATTAACCGTTGGCAAAGACGCAACAAAAGGGCCAAGTGGCCCAGTTGTAGTCGGACGGCGACCGTGTGAGCCTCTGAATAATCCCACCTTGCTTAGCTTGGGAGGAGGAAGCCACCTTAAAAGGGAGAGCCACCTTTCCCCTATTGGACTAGTCTTTTAGGGAGATTGGGCCTTTTTCCGAGTGGGTGGGCCTAAGAACTGTTGGAGTCTGGGCAACCTTAATTTATTGGGCCTGGGCCAACCCCACCTGGGGCGGATGCATCATTTGGTATTAGAGCTCCCTCCTTCGGATGCACACAACACTCCTCCGATGGACATTCAAGGTCCAATCACTAGAGCTCGCGCGCGACAATTGAATCTAAAGGTGAGCTCGTTCCTAAGCACTTTCTTTTATGAATTTGAGAATCGATTGCTACCTAATGATTATATTGTGATTAGGAATCAAGAAGAGGATCAGGGGATGCATGGAGAGGAGCTTGGAGGCCTGGATGACTAGCAAGGGTCGACCAAGACACGTGGAGGTCCAATACAACTCGACTTCGAGTCCATCTCGGAGTCCAGGAGCAGTCTGTCTTAAATTGGACGCCCAGGCCACATACGGAGTCCGATTTTGACGTTCTATATATGGATGGAAAGCTAATTTGATAGAGCTTCTAATGGCACTGGTCCGAAGTCCAAATTCCTTTCGGAGTCAACAGGAATCATCGAAACAAATAGACATCCAGAATCTATCTCGACGTTGCGTCTTCGTATTTTGGCCTTTGGGATGTGTATCGTGTGAGAGCCCATTAGGGGCACGTCCAGGTGGTTGACCACGACCCTAACTTCTATATTTCAGTAGCCACTGCCCAATTTAGGGTTCAGGTTTTGCTTAGATTAATCTGTCAAGAACAGTTTCACCGTTCATCGGTTTGTGAGACCCCAACATCGTGAGTTTAATTATACATCTGCAATTTGGTTGCATTCTTTCTTGTTTTTGTTTGTGTTCTTCAATTCGCAGGCAAGGATTAGCCTTCTTGGCGAGGTCGACCATGCATCGCTGGTCGATAACCTGAGGAGACATGGTGCTACGATTGCGGGGTTCGGAACGTGTTGTTCAGAAGCCGGATCGATTTGTGTTGTGACTCCACCAAATCGAGAGTTATCAGAACTTTTTGGAAGATCACGAACCCTAGTTCACATCAAGTGGTATCAGAGCTTCAGGTATACCGTCAGGTTCACCCTTACCCTAGTTAGATTTATTTTCGCCCTCATCCTAGAGTCTACAGAAAAGCCAACAAAAAAATTTCCCCGTCCCAAACCGTGTTTAGCCATTTGCATAATTCTCTTTCAGAGTCCGTAGTGTTGAGTTTGTGTCCTAGTTCATGTCTTTGTTGCTAGTTTAGTTAGTGTTTTAGTTCAGTTGCGTGATCCCATATTCCGCTGCCATCGTCCCACAATTTTTCTCCCACCCGATTCACATTCGACTCCGATTCGGCCATCACAAAACCTAATTCGGAGGGTCCTCCTTGCAACGGGCATAACTTTTCGTTCGAAACTCCGATTGAGGCGTTCTTTTTTCTGAAAAGCTGTCAAAATGTTGCACATATGATTTCCCTGCTTTGCTAGTCACGCTGATTCCAAAAAAACTCAAAAAAATCAGGAAGGGAGTCGATTCGAGCTCCGAAGTTCCAGCACCAGTTTTTGAGAAGGCTCGTGATTTTCTATAGTCACATCTTACATCGGTTTGAGCTGATACTAGGTGGTGTTCCTATTCTTGTGCTCCTAGCTGAGAAAAAAATCAAAAAAATAAAAGAAAAAGAAAAAAAATCTGATTTCTACTAGTGCTAAAAGACGAAACAGCAAGAGGCCTAGAGAGGATACACTTGCTGTTTTGGTGGGTACTGTTGGATACTTGCTGATATTGTCATTGTTGTTCATCATAATCATCCTTGTCCCTTTCTTGTTGACACTACTTTTCTTAGAACACGAGTAGACCAGCAACTAAGGACAAGTAGCTTTGGACATTTATTCAGCATTACTATTTGTTATTGAATTGTGTTCCACTCACATATTTGGCCTTCCTATAGCTCCACATACTACTTCTGGACAGCAGGTTTTTGACCCTTGCAATCGCGGTCTACGCCTTCCAGGTGTCCTTTGCCTTGCTGGTAAGAACCTTTAAGAGCTTGGTAAGGTGTTTCCTTTTGCCGTGTTTGATTGAGAAGCACCACTACACCCAATGTTGCCCTAAACGGTAAACGGTAGTCGTTCGGTCACCACTTGAGTAGCGAGTAGACCGTGTAGACGGTGTGTACACGGCGTGTACACGGGCAACACGGTTATGTACGGACCAGTAAAAAAGGCATGTTAATATGGCATAGACACATACACGCTTAATAAAAACGTTTTCTCCCATTTTTTCTAGCTATTTACACCATGTACACGGGTTAGCCGTGTAATGGACCGTTTAGGCCCTAAACGGCACGGTAGACTGTCGAGTAGCGTGTACACGGCATGTACACGGGCTACACGGCTGTTTACGGCAACACTGACTCCACCTGAGTAGTACATTATTAGGGATAACCTTCACTGTTTGTTCCTATTTTGGTGTTTACAATGGCAGGTGACGATGGAAATAACACTTCCAAGGAGTTCAACGAGTGTATGAGTCAAGGGCAACTACAAGTTGCCATCGAGGAGGGGCAGAAGGTGATGACAGAGACGATCACACAAGCAATCACCACCGCGATCAGAGACCTCAAGATCCCTGACATCGTTGAGAGGTTGGACAAATGATTATCCACACTAACCGACAGGGTTATTGCGTTGGAATCTCGTGCACCGATCAATGGCGATGAGGACGTGAGGTATGATGCCAATGGTAATGTAGATGAAGCAGCTACGCAACAAGCACGACTACGACGTCGTCTCTGCATCAACACCACAGGTATGGGTGGTACTCATAACCATGCTCCCGATGACACTTATGCTAAGGTTAAATTTACTATACCTTCATTTTCTGGACATTATGATGCTGAGGGATATCTTGATTGGGAGATGACAGTTGAGCAGCGGGAAATTTTAGTGCTCACCTTGTGCCTGAGCAACATAGAGTTAGACAAGCGACTAGTGAATTTAAGGATTTTTCTATCATTTGGTAGACTAGTTTAGTTGCAGCGGGTGTTTCACCTACTACATGGGAAGAACTTAAGGTGGCTATGCGTGATAGATTTGTTCCACCTTCTTATCATAGAGACCTGCGTAAGAGTTTAATGCGCTTAGAACAGGGAGATAAATCTGTGCATGATTATTATGGTTCCAAAGGGTTTGATGCGTTATGGCGTAGTGGAGGGCACCGAGGATTCTATTTGTCGTTTTTACTCGGGTTTGAGGCGCGACATTCAGGACATAGTTGATTATAAGAAATTTAATACTGTCAACCAGTTGTTTCAGTTTGCAATGCTTGCAGAAAAGGAATTGCAAGGGCGTGATTTGCAGGGCAAGAGCAAGGCCAGCACCACGTACACGCCACGCTCGGCGCCATCTTCGGGGCTGACCAAGCCATCCTCTTTTCGAGCATCCCCACCAGCGAGCAAGCAATCAGTAGCCTCCGGAGTTGCTGCACCACCAAAACCAGCTGCTACACGGCTTTCAGATTCAGGTAAAAATTCTTTGCAAGAACCATCGAAGAGTACCTCCTCCGTTGCCTCAACAAGACGCACGGCCGGCATTAAGTGCCATCGCTGCCATGGACTTGGCCATGTGCAGAAAGATTGCCCAAGTCAGCGGGCATATGTTGCTACAGAAGATGGGTACATCAGCACCTCCGACATTGAGGATGATGAAGAAGAAGAGGCTGCTAAGGAGGGCGGTGATGTCTTTGGTAGCAAAGACACGGCGGCCTTCAGGAGCATCATTGTGCAGCGTGTGCTCAGTGCACAAATACAACAACCAGAGAAGCTTCAACGCCATAATTTGTTTCAGATTTTCTTCATCATCAACAATCGGCGAGCATGTGTCATCATTGATGGAGGTAGCTGCAATAATTTGGTGAGTTCAGATTTGATCAAGAAGCTTCGTTTGACCACAAGCCCACACCCCCATCCATACCATATTCAGTGGTTTAATGATGCTGGAAAAACTAAGGTAACACAAACTTGCAGAGTTTCTTTTTCCATTGGTTTGTATGTTGATTCTGTTGATTGTGATGTGGTACCTATGAAAGCTTGTTCACTTTTATTGGGTCGTCCGTGGGAATTTGATAATGATGCTACACACCATGGTAGAAGTAATACATACACTTTTATGCATAAAGGAAAGAAAATTACTTTGTTACCTATGACCCCTACTAAAATTGTACAAGCTGATAAAGAATGGGCTGCTAGTTTGAATGATGTTAAATCTGAAAATCAGCAAGTTGCTAATTCTGTTTACCCACCTAAAAAGGAAATGTCTGCACCTAATACTAAGGCCGAGGGAATTAAATTGAAGGGTGGTGTTATGCTTGCAAGAAAATGTGACCTTGCTGAAATTTCTGATGATGATATTTGCTATACTTTGTGTGCAAACAGATCTTGTTTTCGCTTGATAATGTTGCTAGCTCGATACCTCCTGCTGCCACTAACCTTTTGCAGGAGTATGAGGACCTTTTTCCAGCTGAGATACCCCCGGGGCTGCCACCTTTGAGAGGGATAGAGCATCAAATTGATTTGATCCCGGGAGCCGCTTTGCCAAACCGTGCTGCTTATGGAACCAACCCCGAGGAGACTAAGAAAATTCAGCGACAAGTCCAAGACCTTTTGGACCGCGGGTATGTACATGAGAGCCTTAGTCCTTGTGCTGTTCCTGTGCTTTTGGTTCCTAAGAAAGATGGTACTTGGCGTATGTGTGTTGATTGTAGAGCCATTAATAATATTACTATTTCATATTGTCATCCTATTCCTAGACTAGACAACATGCTTGATGAATTGTGTGGCTCTATAATTTTCACAAAGATTGATTTGCATAGTGGTTACCACCAAATAAGAATGAAACTTGGAGATGAATGGAAAACTACTTTTAAAACCAAATTCGGCTTGTATGAGTGGTTAGTAATGCCTTTCGGTTTAACTAATGCACCTAGTACTTTCATGCGCTTGATGAATGAGGTTTTGAGGGCTTTTATTGGTCGATTTGTGGTGGTTTACTTTGATGATATATTGATTTATAGCAAGTCTTTGGATGAACATATTGAACATTTATGTGCTGTTTTTGACGCGTTGAGAGCCGCACGTTTGTTTGCTAACCTTGAGAAGTGCATCTTTTGCACCGATCGAGTTTCTTTCCTTGGCTATGTTGTTACTCCACAGGGAATTGAGGTGGATGAGAACAAAATTGAAGCCATTGAGACCTGGCCGCTGCCCCAAAACATCACACAGGTGAGGAGTTTTCTTGGTCTTGCAGGTCTCTACCGTCGCTTTGTTAAAGATTTCAGCACCATTGCTGCGCCGCTGCATGAGTTGACAAAGAAAGGTGTGGTGTTTCATTGGAGAAAAGCACAAGAGGAGTCCTTTGCCACTCTAAAGGACAAGCTTACGCACACACCGTTGCTGCAACTTCCAAATTTTGGTAAGACTTTCGAGATTGCATGTGATGCTAGTGGAGTTGGCATTGGTGGTGTTTTGATGCAGCAAGGTAAACCTGTTGCATACTTTAGCGAAAAATTGAATGGCCCTGTTCTGAATTATTCTACGTATGATAAAGAATTGTATGCTCTTGTACGTTCTTTAGAGACGTGGCGTCATTATTTGTGGCCTAAAGAATTTGTCATACACTCTGATCATGAATCGCTTGAGTATCTTCGTTCTCAAAATAATCTGAACCGTTGTTCGTATTTTTAAGGATCACAGATAAATCCGCAAGCGTATGGATACCGATGTAGCTTTCACCCGAGAGTATTTCAGGGTATCGAATCCACAGGGAACGTGTGTGTACTAGTGACGAGCTAAGACCGACCAAGGACAAAAGAAGTGATAAATGTGTAAAAGATAGAGAGGGTTATTTCTAGGTATTCTAGATAATCAAAGGATAGCTCAAGTCATTTACTATATTACTTGCTTCGGGACGCCCAACCGTCCTAGTCCGGAAAGGGATGCGAAGGGGACTAGGCAAGCCAGGCAAATGTCCTACTATACTCTAGTGCTGCTCACGTGGTGGACTACGTAGGCCGTCAGGGCTGTCACCACCTGGGGCTACCACTACAAATCCATGGCACTAGGCGCACTCCAAGGTATTCAAAAGACTATACACCATGTATATTCAATTAAATACTATCTTAGCTTTGCAATTACTAAGACACTTATCATAGCAAGGAGCCCACAAGTAAATAAAGTAAAGCTTGAACTTAATTAAATATTAATCCAGAAATACAAATCAAACACCCGGATGAAACTCGAACCTGAGCTACACCCGCCGAGGTATAATAAGAGAGAAGAGCCGACATCACCAGCTTCTCCCGGACTCTCGCCTCACCTCTCACCTATTCTAACACTACATTGGATTTGGACCTTGAGCCTTGCTTCACTTCCTTGTCTCTTATGAGAGTGAGGGGTAGAGGTTTATTTATAGTGTGGAGGATGCCTTAGGAGAGTGGAGATCCTCTCTAGATCCTAGAGAATATTTTCCTTCCTATTCTCCCATTGTGCCAAGTGTCCCGGGAAACCGACCTAGGTACGTCGGTGGCGAGGGAACCGCGCGAAGGAAGAATTCCGCGAAGAGCCACGCGTCCCTGTGCTTCTGCCGGCCATTCTCGTGCGTAGATTCCTGCCTTGATCCGCGTGATGGCCCCTGGGCCAATGGCCGGCCGCCAGGTGTCCCTGCTGACCCGTTCCTGCGTTGGTGCGTGAGCATGCCCGCTCGGGCGCTCGGGCGTTCAGCCGCTGGCCTGCCCCTGCGGAGGGCTGCGCCTGCGCCCTGGCCTGTGTGGCTTGGCCCACATGGGGCCCGCCTGCCCCATGCACGCACGTGGGAGGCCGCCTTCCTCTGGTCTCCCCTGCGTAGGTCGGTCGGCCCGATGGCCCCTGCGTACGCGCGTGCCGTAGCCCTCTGTTGGCCTGTGTTTAGCAGCGTGTGGGCCACATGGGCCCCATGGCCGGCCGCCCATGCGCACCCCAGCGCTGACCGTGTGAAGAACACGCTGGCCAGTGCGTGCATCGTGGGGCCCCGGCTGCCCTGCGCTTCGCCTGGGCGTTTGACCACGCCGGCGCTCGCGCGCCTCTGGCCGCGGCATCTGGCTGTGGGTCCGTCTGGGTGGGGCCCGGCCTGGTGGCCCACATGAATATCTCTTTGTATATTTATATTTTATATCTGAACTCCAATGTAGACAAGTTATATCTCCCTTGGAACCATCTCTACAAGATATGCACAATGGTGCACTCCAACTTGACATTTGAGATGGTTCGTGATATTAATATAATTAGATCCATCTCAAACTCTTAGTGTTATTTTGGGCATTTCCTGCAAAACAAGTCAAAACACCAACACTCGTGGAATTCATTAGTATTAAACCCTATCACTATACTTGGTGTTTATATTTGAAGTATTTTCAGCAGGAATTGATGGCCAAAAGTGGTACTTAAGGACCGTCAACAAGCTCCCCCACACTTAGCCTTTACTCGTCCTCGAGTAAAGTTCGAAGACTAAGGTGGAACACATAACTCCTTTTGATATGATGCAAGCATATAAGTTATTCCAAGACATACCTGTACCTATAAATTTTGAAGTGTCTATCATGTCATCTTGGATAGTTGAGAAATGGAACGGCCTTGATTCGATTAATCTCCACTCTTCTGATAAGTAACTTGGGTTTTTGATAGATTTTCAAAAACAAAACCTTACCTAGCTCCTCAATTGATTCTCTCAGATCGCTCAATGTGTATGATTCCTTACCTAGGCATTAATTTGCCACCTTTCACCCTACTTCTAAAAGGCTTATGTGGAGCTCAAGGTAGGAGTAAAGGTAAAGCATACTTGCATCACATATATTGCAAAATCAAAGAGTAGATCCAAGAAGGCAACTATTCATACAATCTGATCAAGATGTGCATGTGTATGCGGGAAAATGGAAGTTGTATGAGATCTCCCCCTTTTTTATGATCTCTCTCCTTTGAATTTATTTTGAGAACATGGCTATCTCTCTTTTTTTCTTTTCATGCTCAATGCTTTTATGAGCATGTATATTTTTTTTCTTCTACTTTTTTTTTTCTTTTTTTCTTGGACCTTCATGTGTCCAAAAATATTTTTCTATAGCCCATGTTTCTTTTGCAAAGGATATTTGGAGGGAGAATCATAAAACATATGGAGCATTTATTTTGTGGATGAATGAGTACTGCTAACTTTCAGTGTAGAAGTTTAGCATACGTATGTGGACTGTACGTGATCTTGATCAAGAAAGCATGAAGAGCATCTTACAAGGGTCACAACAATTTGACAAAGCTCAATGTAATAACAAGCAGCATATGCATGAGGTTTTCAATGTAAGCAACATATGGCTTTGGTAGGAATGGAATATCATTGAGGAGCTTGTAAGGCTATTGGTTTTAAACTTTTGCAAGAAAAACATCCCAAGTACTTTATATAGAACGAGCAAGATTCATCTTATCATACCATATCTCATTTGTCAACAATTTAGATAGCATGCTTTCCTAAAGATAAATGTTCACAAGTGACAGATATAGAGCAAGGAATAAAGAATATGCAAGCCAATCAAGGATCAGCATATAAACCAAAGAAGCATCAATTTTCAATTGAGTTTAATTTTAAGGATTATCACAAGATTATTTTAAACTCATGAATGAGAGGGAGTGAGGGATTAGTATGCAAACCATCGCATTGGATGAAGTGGAGGACGAGGAGTGCCAGAGGACCTTCAGTTGATGAAGAATCCAGTCGAGCCCCTCTAGTGCCCGATCGTCGTGATCTTTTTGATGTCGGTCCATGCAATGTTGTGAGGCTTAGTTGTGGGTGGTCTCGAGTGTGTGAATGTGAAGAAGCCTGAGAGACCCCCACACTTGATCTTGTACCTGCGCTTACTCAAAACACGTGGAAACAAAACAATGGCTCTGTTGGCCTTACAAACCAGGGAGCCTGATCTTTATTTGAATTCAAATATATATTTTTTTGGTGTTTTTATGGTATGCAAATTTTTATTGATTTTTGTTTTCATGGCAAGCAATTCTTTCGAGGTAACTTAGCAGGGAGATAAGGGAGAATAAATGCACAATGAGTTTTGGTTACTTCCCTGGTGAAATTCCCCCAAGCTTTGATCTTGCAAGTGAATGCAAGATTTGGGCTTAAGAGTGCCAAAAGATTTGACCATTGTTCATCTTGCTTCATTGTGCAAATTTCTTCCATGTGACTAAAGGTGTTGAATGTTGAAGTTATGCTCACCATCCTTTAGTCATCCTTCATCCCTGCAAAAAGTTAGTGGACAACAAATACCCGAAGGACAATTTGAGAAGATATTATTACCATCAGGTTAGTTATTCACATCCACGCTTAAAAACAAGATTGGTCTTTAACATGTTAAGCGTAGATCCTATTTGCCATTGTTTTATTTTCAAGAGTTTTTTTTTCAAATTTTATTTTCACCACTTTCATTTAAGCGCAACTCAAACAAGGCTGAATTTAGATTTTATCAACATGATCACAAGGCAGTTTTGCAATATACTCACAGTGAACCTTCGAAAGGTGATCTGTACCTCCTTGTATGTTGTGCAACATTGTTGCAGTGCATCCAATGCCTTGGTTTATCTCCAGTTTGAATCAAGCTTGATGACTTACTCGTTCGAATTTGAAATCTTTCCTGCAGGGGTTAGTCCATGGATACAACCAATATCTATACATGCATTTTCTCAAATGTTCATTAATCAAACTTGACACCATGTCTAATTTGATTAAAGAAGACTATTTAACCTAAGCACCACGCTTAATTTAAAAAGCCTATGAATGCACTTCGAATATACATTCAAACCAGAGCATACGAGAATAGATAAAAGAAGCATGAGAACATGATCAAAATATATTTTTAAATGGAGATGACATGAGTATATAAATGGTGAACTTCGGGTTACCTCCCGGAAGGACTTTGTTTTATGTCAAAAGCAAGACATTCCACTTACCTTAGTGTACTTACCGCTGGCGTTGGATGATGAGTGAGAGTTTCCATCGCGGTAGCTCCATGGATCTTGATGACATTATTAACATTGACGTGGTCGCACATGGATAGCATATGTGCACTAAATGTTGGGGTGTTTCCAACAAGTAGCTGGCACATATGCAAAAACGTGCATGAACAAACACCTTTTCTCATGAAAGCGCGCACAAGAACCAAGGATGCCAGGCAAGGTGGAGCCAGGCGGACTATGGAGACTATCGAGGTGCAGTGCCACAGTGGCATGTACCCCAAATGTCTTAACCCCATGAGGGTCGCTGGCTATATTTTTTGTTTTTTAAATGCAAACATGGTTGGGAAATAAATATGCCAACTAATTTAAAATGCATGAATAAAACAAATATGTTGGGGGATTGGAAAATCCAAATGATGGAAAATCAAAACATGATATGCAATTTGTAAGAAACTCGAGGCCTGATGTTTCTCAAAGCGCGAACTGATCAACCCTTATATCTAAAAGACGTGGTGGGAGCCAGTTCCCTTTAACCCTATTGATCGGTCTACCAACCACATTCTGGCAATTAACCGACCCTGTAGGGACTACATGAGTTGGACTAGGAATCCGAATAAATAGGTGATGCAAGATTTCGCCACCCACCTAGACTAGGCACAGAGCCCGAATACAGTTCAAAGCTGAGGAGCCACCCATTCAAAAAGAAGGCACAAGAGTTTGCTTGCAAAAGATGCGCAACATGAATGCTTCGAAACAAATATGATGTGCAACATGAATGCAAGGGATAACGCCTGGTTAGCTCCAGGCAGGCATTTGAGATTTCTTTTAATTTCAAAAAAAAAATTTATAGCAAGAAAGGATACATGAACTAGCATCATTTATAAACCAATGATAAAATTTGGCATTAATAGAACTTGTCATGAGATACGTACAAATCTCCCCCACACTTAGATTTTTGTGTCACTGGACAACAAAATCAAGTGTGTGTCGGCCTCCTTCGAATTTGTTCCATCACCAAAACTTACCAAGGTGTTGTAAATGATGTAGCTCTCATGTTCTTAAGTATCATAGATCTGTCGTTCTTTTCAGTGTCAACCTGTAATGGTTAGCGACGAAAAATACCCGAGGGAAAACTTAACCGAAGAACATGCTCTTGCTAGGTCTTTTTTATGTGAACGATGGATGGGTAGTGATGAAAATGAATGGTAAATATAAATGAAATGATGTGATGGTACGGATGGGGATACATGGGCGAACTCGGTTCGACACTAGTACAACAACTGTTCCCCGTCAACGGCACCAGAAAGCTTGTTCGTATTGTTAACGATCACAGATAAATCCGCAAGCATATGGATACCGATGTAGCTTTCACCCGAGAGTATTCCAGGATATCGAATCCATAGGGAACGTGTGTGTACTAGTGACGAGCTAAGACCGACCAAGGACAAAAGAAGTGATAAATGTGTAGAAGGTAGAGAGGGTTATTTCTAGGTATTCTGGATAATCAAAGGATAGCTCAAGTCATTTACTATATTACTTGCTTCGGGACGCCCAACCGTCCTAGTCCGGAAAGGGATGCGAAGGGGACTAGGCAAGCCAGGCAAAGGTCCTACTGTACTCTAGTGCTGCTCACGTGGTGGACTACGTAGGCCGTCAGGGCTGTCACCACCTGGGGCTACCACTACAAATCCGTGGCAATAGGCGCACTCCAAGGTATTCAAAAGACTATACACCACGTATATTCAATTAAATACTATCTTAGCTTTGCAATTACTAAGACACTTATCACAGGAAGGAGCCCACAAGTAAATAAAGTAAAGCTTGAACTTAATTAAATATTAATCCAGAAATACAAATCAAATACCCGGATGAAACTTGAACCTGAGCTGCACCCGCCGAGGTATAAGAAGAGAGAAGAGCCGACATCACCGGCTTCTCCCGGACTCTCACCTCACCTCTCACCTATTCTAACACTACATTGGATTTGGACCTTGAGCCTTGCTTCACTTCCTTGTCTCTTATGAGAGTGAGGGGTGGAGGTTTATTTATAGTGTGGAGGATGCCTTAGGAGAGTGGAGATCCTCTCTAGATCCTAGAGAATATTTTCCTCCCTATTCTCCCATTGTGCCAAGTGTCCCGGGAAACTGACCTAGGTACATTGGTGGCGAGGGAACCGCGCGAAGGAAGAATTCCGCGAAGAGCCACACGTCCCTGTGCTTCTGCCGGCCATTCTAGTGCGTAGATTCCTGCCTTGATCCGCGTGATGGTCCCTGGGCCAATGGCCGGCCGCCAGGTGTCCCTGCTGACCCATTCCTGCGTTGGTGCGTGAGCATGCCCGCTCGGGTGCTCGGGCGTTCGGCCGCTGGCCTGCCCCTGCGGAGGGCTGCGCCTGCGCCCTGGCCTGTGTGGCTTGGCCCACATGGGGCCCGCCTGCCCCATGCACGCACGTGGGAGGCCGCGTCCCTCTGGTCTCCCCTGCGTAGGTCGGTCGGCCCGACGGCCCCTACGTACGCGCGTGCCGTAGCCCTCTGTTGGCCTGTGTTCAGCGGCGTGTGGGCCACATGGGCCCCATGGCCGGCCGCCCATGCGCACCCCAGCGCTGGCCGTTTGAAGAACACGCTGGCCAGTGCGTGCATCGTGGGGCCCCGGCTGCCCTGCACCCCGCCTGGGCGTTTGACCACGCCGGCGCTCGCGCGCCTCTGGCCGTGGCGTCTGGCTGTGGGTCCGTCTGGGTGGGGCCCAGCCTGGTGGCCCACATGAATATCTCTTTGTATATTTATATTTTATATCTGAACTCCAATGTAGACAAGTTATATATCCCTCGGAACCATCTCTACAAGATATTCACAATGGTGCACTCCAACTTGACATTTGAGATGGTTCGTGATATTAATATAATTAGATCCATCTCAAACTCTTAGTGTTATTTTGGGCATTTCCTGCAAAACAAGTCAAAACACCAACACTCATGGAATTCATTAGTATTAAACCCTATCACTATGCTTGGTGTTTATATTCGAAGTATTTTCAGCAGGAATTGACGGCCAAAAGTGGTACTTAAGGACCGTCAACAACCGTAGACATGCTAAATGGGTCGAGTTTATTGAATCTTTTCCTTATATCATTAAACATAAGCAAGGGAAGGATAATGTGATTGCCGTTGCTTTGTCTAGACGATATGCTTTGTTGTCCCAGCTTGATTGCCGGATTTTTAGGTTAGAATCAATTAAAGAACAATATGCGCTTGATCCTGATTTTAAAGATGTGTTGCTAAATTGTAAAGAGGGACGTACATGGAACAAGTTTGTGATCAATGATGGATTTGTGTTTAGAGCTAACTGCCTATGCATTCTAGTTGGTTCCATTCATCTTTTGTTGATGCAGGAAGCACATGGAGGAGGATTGATGGGACATTTTGGAGCTAAGAAGACGCCGGATGTTTTGGCCACACACTTCTTTTGGCCAAAGATGAGGAGAGACGTTGAGCGGTTCGTTGGTCGCTGCACTACATGTCAAAAAGCTAAGTCTCGCTTGAATCCACATGGTTTATACATGCCTCTTCCTGTTCCTTCTATTCCTTAGGCAGAAATTTCTATGAACTTTGTTTTAAGATTGCCTAGGACTAAGAGGGGGAGGGATAGAATTTTTGTTGTTGTGGATCATTTTTCAAAGATGGCACACTTTATACCATATCATAAAAGTGATGATGCTATTCATATTGTTGACCTCTTTTTCCAAGAGATTGTACGTTTGCATGGTATGCCTGCTACTATTGTTTCAGATCATGATGCGAAATTTTTGAGTCACTTTTGGCGTACTTTGTGGAACAAGTTGGGCACCAAATTGTTATTTTCTACCACTTGTCATCCACAAACGGATGGCCAAACAGAGGTCGTGAACCGCATATTGGGAACCATGTTGAGGGCTATTTTGAAGAAAGATTTGAAGCTGTGGGAAGAATTTTTGCCACATGTGGAGTTCGCATACAATCGTGCAACACATTCTACAACTAAAGTAAGTCCTTTTCAGGTAGTGTATGGTTTCAATCCCCATGCTCCTATTGATATTCTATCTTTGCCTACTAGTGAAAGAATTCATAGTGATGCTAAAGAACGTGCTGATTTTATTTTAAAAATACATGAAACAACTAAGCACAACATTGAAAAGATGACTGAAAAGTATAGAATTGCTGGTAGTAAAGGTAAAAGAGAAGTTAAACTTGAAGTGGGTGATTTAGTGTGGTTGCACTAGAGAAAGGATCGTTTTCCAGATTTGAGGAAGTGTAAGTTAATGCCTAGAGCTGATGGTCCTTTCAAAATAATTGAGAAAATAAATGACAATGCATATAAACTTGAGTTGCCTCCCGAGTTCGGGGTTAGTCTTACCTTTAACATTTCAGATTTGCGGCCTTACTTGGGAGAGGAAGATGAGCTTGCGTCAAGGACGACTTCAATTCAAGAGGGGGAGGATGATGAGGACATCACTCTTTCGGATGCACACAACACTACTCCGATAGACATTCAAGGTCCAATCACTAGAGCTCGCGCGCGACAATTGAATCTAGAGGTGAGCTCGTTCCTAAGCACTTTCTTTTATAAATTTGAGAATCGATTGCTACCTAATGATTATATTATGATTAGGAATCAAGGAGAGGATCAGGGGATGCATGGAGAGGAGCTTGGAGGCCTAGATGACCAGCAAGGGTCGACCAAGACACGTGGAGGCCCAATACAACTCGACTTCGAGTCCATCTCGGAGTCCAGGAGCAGTATGTCTTTAATTGGACGCCTAGGCCACATACGGAGTCTGATTTCGACGTTCTATATATGGATGGAAAGCTAATTTGTTAGAGCTTCCAATGGCACTGGTCACACGTCCAAATTCCTTCAGAGTCAATAGGAATAGTCGAAACAAGTGGATGTCTAGAATCTGTCTCAGCGCTGCGTCGCCGTATTTTGGCCTTTGGGCCGTGTATCATGTGAGAGCCCATTAGGGGCGTGTCCAGGGGGTTGACCATTACCCTAACCTCTATATTTCAGTAGCCGCCACCCAAGTTAGGGTTTGGTTTTGCTTAGATTAATCTATCAAGAACAGTTTCGCCGTTCATCGGTTTGTGAGACCCCAATATCGTGAGTTTAATCATACATCTGCAATTTGGTTGCATTCTTTCTTGTTCTTGCTTGTGTTCTTCGATTTGCAGCCAAGGATTAGCCTTCTTGGCGAGGTCGACCGTGCATCGCTGGTTGATAACTTGAGGAGACGTGGTGCTGCGATTGCGGGGTTCGGAACGTGTTGTTCAGAAGCCGGATCGATTTGTGTTGCGACTCCACCAAATCGAGAGTTATCAAAACCTTTCGAAAGATCGTGAACCCTAGTTCACATCACCACATGCATAGATGGAACAACTACTGAAGCTTCTAGAAGACTTGGGGAGAAAGTTGAGGACGAGGCGGCCAGGAAAGAGGCGAGGCCGGCCGGCCTAGTCCCCCCGGCGGCGCCTCGCCCTCCCCTTCGACCTTGGGTTTTCTCAGGGTATAAATAGCCCCTGTGCCCCCTGCCACGTACGTCAATCATTCATCATTCGACACTGAGGAGCAGAGGAGCTAGAGGGATACCTTTCGGAGAGCTGAGGGTCGTGCTAGTTGTCTAGGGTTTTGCCCTAGCCGACATGGAAATCCTGCGAGGAAGACCACATCGGAGTTCTGGAGCTAGGATCTTCAAGATTAAGGTAGGATCCCGGTGGTGATCTTGTAATGTACTATCATTCATGGTGAAGTTATTTGTGCTTTCGAATCTTAAGCGATCAAGTGCCTCTTTCTATGATTTCATTCTCTCTTGGTTTTGCTTCTTCTCCAATCTATTCTCGAGATAGATTGCCTGGGGTGTTCTTGTAGCCATGGTGGTTAGGGGTTCATGCCGGATCTACCAAGTGGTTCGACACGTTCACTTGTGAACGTGCCCTTAAGTTACCCACACCAATAGGGAGCATCGTGACAGGGTGTGATCCCGTGTACGGTGGGGCTTTCGGGAGTTTGACCGGAGGTCGTGATTTAAAGACGCTTTTTATTGAGATTCACATCTATCTTACTTCACTCTATTTGGCTCGGAGCTACAACATATGCATGATCTAGGTGATCTAGATTGGTTATCTCTAACTCTCTCCTGCTACCTCCGGTGTTCGGTTTTAGTAGATTAGATCCGTTTTGCAACCCTCTTCAAGTTAAAGGATTTCTATGCTAGTTGGATTGTTTCTTGTATCTTTAGTTCCACGGATTGATAAACCTTGGGGGAGTACTCTAAGGGAAGAGCTACAACTGATCCGTACACTTGCGGTTCATGATTGACGCGTCTAAGGGCCGTCAACAAGCCTTTCTGGCGCCGTTGCCGGGGAACTATCGATTAAGATCCAATTTGACTAGCATTCGTAAATATTTTTTTCTTGATTTTTCATTTAATTTCTCATTTTTAGATCTCTTATTTTCTCTTTTATCAAAAATAGATCTAATCCATAAAAATCAATCTAATCTAGGTTTTGTTTTATTTTTATTTCATTCTATCTTTTTCTTTTAGATCTCGTATATATTTTGCTTTCACTAACCCTAACAGGATATGGATGGCTACCTCTCCAATAAACCAAAAAATTTTGTGGATGATCCAGAAAAACTTTACAGGCGAAGGAGACACGAAGTAAAGCTAAGAAGCTGGAATTAGTAAATCCAAAAGGCAAGACCGGAAGTTCATCGTCTACACCTCAAGAAACTCCACCACAAAGTCCAAAGGAGGCGCCACCGCAACCCGAGATGGCGCTACCGGAACGCACAATTGGAGAGCTATGCATCCCGGACATCAAGGACTTGCCTATCCAAGACCTTGGTAATATTGGAGGACCGTTCGAGATCAAGATTTCGACCATCCATATGGTGCAAAGCTCGCCCTTCACCGGAAAAGAAGATGCCAACCTTCACCCCTTCACCGGAAAAGAAGATGCCAACCTTCACCTTCAAGTATTCATCCAATTGTGCCGCACCTTCAACATGCAAGGAGTAACTCAAGATCAAGTGAGAGCGAGGCTCATTCCGTTCTCTCTACTTGGGAGAGCTCTTCAATGGTTTCATTCTCTACCGGCGGATACGGTGCAAAATTGGGATACCTTGATGAAAGCTTTCATGATGGAGTTCTAGTCGCCAGGCAAGACTTAGATTTTACGCAACAAGATTGCTACCTTCGTGCAAACCCCAACAGAGACTATTGCGGAAGCCTATGAGCGCTTCAACGACTACGTCCGAGCCGTACCACATCACAAGTTTTCAAGGGAGGATATAGTCCAGAAGTTCTACCAAGGCCTCACGACAGCATCAAGGGCAATCATCAACGCATCGGCCGGAGGATCCATCATTGAGCTCACCCCGACGCAAGCTCTCAAGCTATTCAAGAAGGTGGCGGACAATGATGCGTGAGCATCATCGGGATGGCTGCACCCAACTCCGTCCACGGGCATTGCTAAAAGTGTTTTGCAGGTGGAGCATGAAGAATTACTAGAAGGAAAGATCAATTCACTCATGAGAAGGTTGGAGAAGATGGAGGTGGATAAGAAGGCAGCCCATGCTATTGATTTGAAGGCAGCCGAAGCAAGGTCTACATGTGAAGATTGTGGAGAGTATGGCCATGTCCAAAAGAATTGTCTGGAGGAAGCTAAAGTGCTCGAGTACATGAAGAAGCGGGATTGGTTCCCTCCATCGAACATCCGCTATGGTCAAGGTAGACCTCAATTTAATGCAAGCTCGTCTGTTCAAAACTCGGTGCCTCTTCGTATACAATTGAAGGAGTTCATGGAGGAGCAAGGCAAGATCAACAAGGACACCGTCACTAAGTTCAAGGCTATGGACAAGATATTGGAGAACATCGATGGCAAGGTGACAGAGGTCAGAAGCTCTAACCATCAAGTGCTCAACATGATGAAGATGCTAGAGACGCAAGTGACCCAGCTAGCTGGCCGCCTACCTAGTAATGAAGGAAGACTATCGGGGCAACCTCAAAATCCGGAGACGGCAAAAGCAATTCAAACTCGCTCGGGGAAGGAGACCAAAGATCTCGAACACCCGGATGGAGCAAGGAAGCCTAAGCCAAGTGTTGAAGTGAAGATGATCACAAAACAGAAGGCACTTAGTCCCGCGTCGAAAATATTCATTGAAGAGCCTGAGTTTGAGATGATCGATAAAGATACAAAGACTCTTCCTCCGTGACCACGTTACCACAAAGGTAAAATTGACGAGCATTTCAAAAAATTTATTGAAGTGGTTCGCAGGATGAACATCAACATGCTGCTCCTCGACACTCTACAAGTTCCAACATACTCTCGCTACTTCAAAGACATCCTCGCAAACAAGTGCGAGATGCCGCCGCCAAGCACCATCAAGATGACCGAAGAATGCAGCGCGGCTATCGCCGACCAAGCTCCCGAAGAAGAGGGACCTGGGGTGTCCAACCATCCCGTGTTCCATCGGATCATACATGTTCGAGAGGGAATTTTGCGACCTTGGTGAGCGTCATGCCAAAGGCCATGTACGAGAAGCTACGCCTACCGGAGCCGGAACCCACCGCCATGTGCCTAGAGTTAGCGGACAACTCCGTTCGCTATCCTTTGGGCATCGCCGAGGATGTACCCGTGAAGATTGGAGAACACCTAGTCTCCATTGACTTTGTGATTCTTGATATGGGAGAAGGGATGAAGTCGCCACCCATCCTTGGGAGGCCATTCCACAAGACCGCAAGGGCGAACATCGACGTTGGCAAGGGGGAGATCAAGTTCGACATCAATGGCTCCATGAGCGAGTTCAAATTTCGTCCACGCCTTGAGGTATGCAATATGGTCAATGTTAAATATATTCCACCTCACCGACGTGACACCAAGGAGGAGCTGAAGAAGAAGGAAGCGAAGGAGACCAAGGAAGTAGTTGCATCCGTCGTGACAAAAGCTAAAAGCCCGCCTGTGAAGACCAAAAAGATGACTAAGCCGAAGAATAATCCTGCACCCAAGCCAAGGATTGTGCAGAAGTGGGTACCCAAGACTGCAACGCCATCACCGAGCATTGGTCCGAAGTGAAGAAAAGGAAGAAGTCTAGCTGTAGACTATAAATGAAGCGCTTTGTGGGAGGCAACCCGTTCGTCGAGTCAAGAATAAGCTACCGGGAGGACAACCTGATCGTCGAGTAAAGAATAAGCTACCGGGAGGACAACCCTGAAGACCTTTTGAGTAAGTGAGTCATGAATTTAGCTACGCAAGACTTGGTAAACATTTGTTAAATTGGTCGTTCGGTCGGACATTTAATTTAGAGTATTGCTCGGTCGTTTTGATTTAATTCTTTTTCTAAACCAATGACTTGAGCCTTTTCATGATTTATTTGCTTTTCTTGAGAAACCCAAAACCAAATTCCCAAACCCATTTTGGCGACTGTCCTTTCCATGACGGCCGGACCAACTTGATTATTTGTAACACCCTAAAAATTCTGTTTCTAAATTAGTAATTAATTTGCTAGGTTTTGTGTGAGCATTCACAACATTAAGGAAAATATAAAACTTTTTCATAAATAAAATCAAACATAAGGTATAGAAACATCTCTATGCATTTGCATGTCGATGCATTATTTTCTTGTATGAGTGTTTTAATTGTGTGTGCTAAGCCATAGATTCTTAAACCCAGAACCTATCCCAAAACCTCATGGGCCCTACCCTACCCTGAGCCCGAACCAAACCCTACCCAGGTCCAAACCCTTTTAATCACGCCCGGCCTGTCCTATCTGCCCTCCCCTCCTTCTCTCTTTGCAGCCCAAGCCACCCAGGAAATTCCATCTCCTTTTCCTTTCCCTGACCGACAGCCCATCTCCTTCGGTCTGTTCCCCCTCCCCGCTCAGAACCAGCCAGGCCGGCCCAAAACCAAGCCAACCCGGCACCCTGTGGCTTTCCCTCACGCACGCAGGACTGCAGAAGACGCCTCGCGCCGGGCGCCAACACCCAGACGCCTCCCCCCTTCGTCTCCCTTCTGCGTCGCTCGTTCTGCCGCGTGGAGGAAGAGAAACCGGCCTCCCTGACCTCGCGCATCCGACACCCCGACGCCGACCGAGCGCCCCCTCCACTGAACCACTCCGTCCCTTTCCCTTCTCCACGTGAACAGCCGCGACTCCATCCTTTCCTCTCCCACTCCCCACTAACCCTGTCTTGATTTTCCTTCTCGGTGGCATTAATGGCGAGAGGAGTTCTCTGCCCGTCGCGCCTCCCCCTTCCAAATTCTGGCCGCACGAGTCCCTTCCCTTTTCTATAAAATCTCGCCCGAGCATCTCAGTGACCCCCCTTGACTCCCCCGCTCTCCAATTCCATCGTCAGCATCTGTGTCCGCCGGATTTCGTCGTGAACAGCAAAGGTAAAAGACTGTTGCCACTGCTAACTTCCTCCTCCATGGGCGCCCTTATGATCTTTACCTCCCCTCATCGTTTCTCTGGTGTGCAGCAACCCCCAGGAGTACTCAACGCCATCCTGATCTGAACAGCCAACCAAGGTTCAAACTTCTTTCGTGCATGATTTTGCTTGCTGTCCGCTATTGCCGCCTTGAGCTGCTGCTCGGTTGAAGTCCAGAATACCCAAAACGAGTTCGCGGCATCGCTCTCTTGCTCCTAGTGCATCCCGCACGTGAAATGAGGCTTCGTAGCCCCTGCGCCGCCCAAGGCCGGCGAGCCGCCGCTGCTGCCCAGTGAACATTGTCGCTCCTGTACGACCGAAGGGCGTCGCCCCCTCTTGCTTCCGAGAAGAACCCCCAGAACCGTCCGATCCCCAACGTGCGGCCCAGATCATAACATAGGATACCCTTTCATTTCTTGCTAAAGAGCCCCTGGAAAAATAGCAAATCAACCCGCCATCACCACCACTGTGTTGCGAAAATTCTCTGCTACCCCCTGAAGTCTAGGTTTAATTACGTATAGGTCCTCAATTCTCGCAAGATAGCCCTTACACCTTGTTTTTAGAAAGATTGATCACCGTAGAACCGATTAGAGCGAACTTCACGTTGTTCTGTACATAGAAATGCGTAGATTAGTTTTCTAACCTTTTTGCTTCTATTTTTGTTGTAAGGTGTACTGTTCTAATAGAATACTTTTGTATGCATGTATTGGCTTGTGATGGATGTATGTGTGGTGGTGGAATGTGCATGTATAGATTGCGAGCAGTACGAGACCGGTTTCGATCAACAATTTGAAGACCAAGATCAGCAGCAATACTTTGAGGAAGGCAAGTATAACATGATTATTTCCTTGCAACCCAATAATTATTAATCATTTTATTCATTCTTGCATATGTCTAATTTGATAAACCCTAAGGATGACTAGACTTGTATATCCTATATACCTTGTTTACCTTGGGTTCATGCATATGGGTAGACATGTTAGTTGTGCTTAGCTTGCTTGCAACCGCTAATGATTGATGAATAAAATGTTAATCTTGACTAATGGTATACTTGGAACCTTATTAAAATATGCTTTTTAGCAACATGGTTCAGGAAGCTTGAGCATGTGTTTGGATTGCTCTAAGCGTCTCTCCGTAAGGTCTGGTTCTTAAAGCGGACACCCAGGAAAACCGTGCAACCACAGGAACCACATGGCTCTAGTCTTGATTAAGTAAACTGTACGGCTCTAACTTGTCTAGTGGTTACCAAAAGGCGTAAGCGGGGTTGCCCGGTTTAAGTATGGACCTCGGCCTGCCTAGGGATGAACTCACCTTGCGCCCTGAGTGTCGTTGGCATGTCTCACATTGCGCCCTGAGCGCCACCGGGATACTCACGTTGCGCCCTGAGTGATCTCCGGTCCTAGGAGGAGGGTTGCATGCACCTGTCAGGAAACCATAACGACTACTAGCTTGTTATGGTGTCTTTTGAAATGTCTCGTAGTGATGCCCTGTGCTCGTTTTGGGGGTGCATTGCCTATGGCAAAGGGGTGTCGCGACCGGTGGTGAAAGTGTACAACCTCTGCAGAGTGTAAAACTGTTATAACAGCCGCGCTCACGGTCAAGAGCGGCCTGGATCCTTTTTGATTAGTAGTTCCCTGTTTTATGAAAGAATGGTTAATGATGATGCCGGTTACTTATAATACTTCACATGTTTTTCTAATGCGGGTCATAACTGGGTTGTAACCATATTTGTAGTAATTCAGGTTAATTATAAAATGAATCAACTAAAAATGCTAACCGCAGTTTAAAGCTTGTCTAGCCTTTTGAGCCTCATTTAATCATGTTATGCTTGCTAAGTAAGATGGATTACTTACACTTACTTCATATCAAGAAAATCCCGGATGGGTACTCGGATGAGCCGCCAGTGGATGCGTTCCCCGAGGAGTTTCTGGATTCCTAGGCTGTGTTCTCCCCCAGTCAGAGTCCCTGTGGAGATGTCTTGAAGTTAGTTTGTATCAGGCTTCCGCGACTTTGATAAACCCAATAATAATGTTATGCCTGTGATGTATGACTTCATTTCTGTTTATGTATCGAGGACTGTTTCCTTTTCTTTGATATTCATTTCTGAGCTATATGTGTGTAAAGACTTCCTGGGTACACATATAGTAGCATTCAGATTTTCTTCATAAATCCGGGTGTGACATTGTTACAAAGATACGAGTAGAGCCAAGCGTTGTTCTTAATTCTTTTAAATTCTTTGACGCATGCTAGGCTCACACAACCTTAGGAATTTTCAGTTTTGATTCCCAAGAATTAGAATTTTTCTAAGCCCCATTTATTTTATTTCATTCAAGATATCTCTCTCATTTGGCCAAAATTAGAACCTAAACCCACAACCCATGGTTGAACTCGGGAATGTTCACTATCAATTCATGAAAGTGAGTGATACCGGTGCAATCAAAATAAACATAGAAAATATTTCTCGACTTACAAGTGTTTATGATGCCCAAATTCCCCTCTAATTATTCATTCAAACTCATTGCTTGCTTTAAGTTGGTTTTTATTTGTCAAGATTAGAGGAAGAGTTAAGCATCTAAACATACTTTGGAAGGGTTTATGAGCATAATCACTACTAATGACCAAGATTGAGATCACGGGAAGAATCTTTGTGCCCTCCACCTAACATCAAATGCAAGAGGGGGCAGCCATGCATGGTGGTACACTCATTTTTGCAGGATTGAAAGCAACATTTGGAGTGGAGTTGAAGCAAAGGACAAAGGCATGAATCAAGGTGGAGAAAACAATGTGCAAGTTGACAAATTTAGCAAAGAATGTGTGGTTCACAAGAATTGGGAGGTGAAATGCATGTGGAGCTGCTGGACAATGATCAAGATTCATCTCAGGAGAACGTGGTAGCAAGGACACGTGAAGAAGGCCAGGGAACACCCTGGGCCGGCCGGCCCCAAGGACCCTAGGCCGGCGGCCTGGTGCCCTCTTAAGCCCCCTGGCGCTCCTCTTTCACAGGTAAGTCTCTCACATATTTCTTAGTCTATGTTCTTCAAGTTCTTCCACCTAGAACACCAGCAAGAGCTCTGAAAACTTCGTGAACCAAAATAAGCCCCAAAAATCTCCTAAAATTCACTACAATTCCTAGTTTGCTCTCCTCTTCAATATATTGTTTCTCCACCGATGAGAAACCCCCAGTGTGTTGGTTTTTGTGTTTGTGTGGCAAGGCACCATGAGGAGGAGTGTCATGAACTTCATCACCGGAAAGAGGACAAGGTCGTCGGCGTCCGACGCGCCATCGGCAAGCTCTTCGCAGAGGCACTCGGTTGCCGAGTCGCCGTGAAGCATGGAGGAAGACAAGCCCACGCCGAGGAGCGACATGCTGCTCCTTGGTGGGATGCAAGACCCAAGAAGTACCTCCATGCGGTTCACCGAACCACGTGGACGCGCCGGTGCACCACCACCTCCTCTACCTCAACGTTCCACAAGATCAACCGCACCTCCACCGTACAAGCCAAAAATTTCAGAATATGGGTTTGTCATCTTGTCGAAGGAAGAAGAAGTAAGGCTGAAGAATTTAAGAGGAAGATTGAAGGCAAACACCAATTTTGATGATGATGCACTGCAAAGGTTGGGATTCTATGGTGACATTTATGGGCTATTGGAAAACCTCGGGTGGAGGCAATTTTCCGATGGTGTTCTGGTGCATGTGCATGGAGAAATCGACATGGAGATGATGATGACCATGAGAGTGGTAACAAGAAAGATTGATGAAGAAGAAGTACCATGCCTCAAATTTAGGTTGAAGAATGAAGAAAGGTCCATCACATTTGAAGATATTGGAAATTTGCTTGGTTTTAAGGGTGATACACCGGAGAAGGCCGAAGTTGAAGGAGGGATCGATGAATTTTGGAAGAAAATAGCAAAGGATGACAACCGCCAAAGGAAGAATATAAGCAATGTCATACTTCAAATATTTCATTCTTGGATGAGCAAGAGAATCTTCGGGAGGATGAGAGAGTCCAAAGTAACCGATGCGGAGTTAAATTATTTTTACGCCGCATTGGTGAAAAAGCAAGCAATTGATCCTACCTATGTGATGATCGATAGGTGGGTATGTGAACCAACATCCGGCTCCGGAGATATTGGCTCAGGTTGTTATCTTACAATGATAGCAATTTTATTGAACCCAAGGGTGGAGACAAACTCGGTGTTCTACATAAAGGGAACCGACCTTGGAATTGAATCTATGAGGCAAGGTCACTACATCGGAGGAGATGAGAAGAATGGTTTCAAAATTGCAAATACAAATATTTATCTCCCCAATGCAAGATTGAAGTTATTTGCAAGAGGAAGAGTTGATTGGCGTGATGAGAAGATATTGGTAGATCAAGATCAGTCATACACTACCCTGTTCCACATCAAAGAGAAACAGAGCCAAGGTAACCCTGCCGGAGCAGTGGTAATTAGTCATGCTAATAATTGAGCACATGGGTTAACAATACTATTCAACCATTGCCGTTCCCCGGCAATGGCGCCAGAAAGCTTGTTGGTATTTCTTACGTCGCAGATAAATCCGCAAGCGCACGGATACCGTTGTAGCTTTCACCCGGAAGTATTCAGGGTATCGAATCCATAGGGAAGGCAGTGGTTGACTAGAGTAGTTATCCATTGTATTCAATCATAACATTATTAATACACCAAAGTCTAGCAAGGGGTAAACATTGATAGATGGGTAATGTGACACACAGAAGGTTTCATTGCTCATTATATAAGTCTAGTTAATATGAAGGTCCTAAAAGAGAACCAGGGGTTCTATGTTCTTCTTGCATATGGGTTACACTCCTACAAGGGTATATTATACAAGCTCAGTAAGGGACACATGTTAGAGGGCAAATCGAGGAGTCGTGGGATCCCTCATCCAAGGGTACTGTCACGATGTTTATCACGAAGGCCTGCAAACGCCCGGACCCGAACGACAAGGATTACAAGGGACAGACAGGGCTGTCACCACCTGCCACCTACCTCTTAATACGTGGGGAAGGGTATCCCCAATGTTATTCCATATACCAAACACCACGTTTACCATATGAAATACAACTCTATCTATTGTCCACCTAAATAGAGCAACCTTGCGGTACACTAGGCCATTGCCGTAACATGCATCAACTATACTAAGGTGTAAGACATACATCTTATATGATGAACATACAAGACTATAAGTCAAGTAACATAAGCAAGATAGCATATGCATTAAAGCTCTAAGTCTTACAAATAAGCAAAGGATATAAAGGTAACTGAGCTCTAGGCTTACCAAGACTCCTTCGGAAACCCGTAGAAGCTCAACTCCTAGAACTACTTCACTACTAACTAAGACTATAACTTGCACAAATGGAGCTCTTCCTTCTGGTGTGTGTTGAACTGGAGCCGAGGCCATCTATTTATAGCTTGATAGGACGGTGGAGAAGCACCTCGAGGTGGTTGAGGCCGTTTGGCCCCGGGACCAGGTCGGCCGATCCCCCTAGGTCGGCAGACCCTAGGATGCACCGACTTGAGTGATGCACGGCCGGGATGGACTTCTCGAGGCGGTGGGAAGCACACCGTCAAAGTTGAGCGGATTTGGTGGAAATACCAGGTCGGGCGACCGGCCACCGGCTCCTCTCGGGCCCATCTTCGTCTGGGTGACTGCTGAGTGGGTCCTAATGACGGTTCCAGGTGGGTTTGCTCAATTGGAGTACGTTTAGATATGTTGGTGGGCCCTTCAATCCATGTGACCTCCCCTTGGACCATTCCCATCTCTTGGATCCAACCGTCATGGAATCAATGGCCATGATGGTCCTGAAGTGTGCTTCTTTGCTGCGGCCAAATTTGTGCTCCATTGGGCTTGGGCCCAGGTCGGCCGACCTAGGTGGGTCGGGCGACCTGGCCCTAAGCCCAAATCTCCTTCTCTTTTGTCAATTAGTCCCTGCATTCACATATTCACCAAAACTTGTGGAATTGATTAGATATGAATCCTATCACTATGTTTGGTGATTATTTTTGACATATTCTCTACAGGAGTTGACGGTCAAAATTGGCATTTAAGGACCGTCAACAATGCACCAGCTCAAGAATGGGGGTATGGAGCGCCAGTGCCACCACCGGTATATCCACTGCCGCCTACATATAGCAATTATGGCTACCCGCCGCCGCCATACCAATGAGTGTACCCGGATCCATCTTTTGGAGCTCAATTTGCACACCTCCAACAACCGGAAAGAAGCACAAGAACGATTGGAGCCTACACCGATAGAAACTTGGAGGACATTAATGCCATCCGTAGGCATACGGACCGTCTAGAAGATGGAACCGCGGGGATTGCATATCAAATGGGACTTTTAGCATTCACGCCACTAGAACAATTTGAAGGAGGAGCCTCGCAAGTGTACTATGATCAAGGATATAACGCAATACATCCGCGAAAGCCAAGAGGAGTGACCGAAGAAGGACCAAGAATAAATTGCTCGCACGTGTGGTTTGAGTTTTCCCCTTTCTTTTATTTATTTTCAGCGTGTGTGCAAGCTTGTGTATGCGTAGCAATTTTCTGTTTTATTTTTTTTGAGCATGTGTGTTAGTGTGCCCTTTTGTTTATCATCACCATGATCACCATATATATCACCTATGCTTTCATGATATGATTAATAGTGATGATAGAAAGTTTATGCCATGCTGAAATATGATGATCGTTGCTGCTTTGTTTACTTTTGCGCTTGGCTTATGCATGATTGAACTAATGCTCTTCCTAACATGATCTGAAAATTACTTAAATACCGGCTCAATCTTTTGTCGAGGTTATGATAATTCAAAACCCATATTTATTATTCTTGATCTCTCTTTTAAACTTGTCAAGGGATATTTAATTGTTGGATTTTATTGAGCTAGCCTTGTCATTAATACCTTTTTGCAATTGCTCTACCTATCCAAAGCCTAAATGATATATCATGATGAACCATAGTATAAGAATTATTTTCAAGTGAGTTGATTCAGGACTTATCTTCTTTGGTACGAGACTAAAAAGCTGACCATTCCTTTTTGCGTACCTTCTCTTTGCTAGCCTATCTATCTATGCATTGTGAGTTTCTACACTGAAAACTTCACAAACTTCGTTGGATATCCACCCTAAACCCATATTATCTTTTTGTGAAATACCTCCTTGACCACAACCCAAATTTGAGTGTGGATCATTATCTCGAGGAAAATCTGAAGAATCAAGGGCTTGACACGAGGAACATATGTTTGGGAGGCATCAAAGAGTACGTAGAAGAAACGGAGGTCCACAACAAGTGGGGCGGCCGGCCTCAACACCATGAGCCGACCGGCCTACCCCTTATCCTCCTCCAATGGCTTCAAAATTCGATGAGAAGATACTCCCTGAAGATTCAAACCATTTTCCAGAAGATTGAGATGGATACTTACTTCAGCATTAGCCACCACTTCTATGCTCGAGGACGAGCAATCATTTAAGCATGGGGGGAGGTGCTGAGTAAGTACTAATGTTGCTAGAAGTTCTAAGGAGCATAAAGAAAAAAAGAAAGAAAAATAAAGAAAAAATATGTGTTGAAAAAGGAAGAAAGAAAAGAAGAAAAATATGAAAATAAATGCTCCTTGGTTCTTTTTGCTTCATTAAATTCCATAGTGCCCTAAAGATTATTCCATACTCAAATATTCCAACCATGTGCAATCCAATAATGAGGACTTCATTTGTGCCTCAGGATCAACCGTTGCCATTTGCACATGTCCACTATCTAAAAAGCGTGTGTTTCATTTTCCCCCTCTCCACAAAATCGATTATTTTCCATGGTCCTTTTGACGAGTCTCGGTAAATCCATGAGAAGTTTTTCTTGTTTTGATAATATCTTGATTATAATATCTTTTGTTAGGACTAACCTTTGCTATAGCTCTAGATAAAGCCCTACACATATATGAGAGAAAGGGAGGTGAAGAGAGTTCTAGCAAGTTCGAGAGACAAGATGAGCTGAGAGTTTCCATGAGCAATTGCAATGAGGTTTAAATTAATGATCTTGGTTTAGCAATTATTTTGGAGCTTATTTCTTATTTTCTGAGATTTGTTTAAATTAGAGAGCATGTGTATAAATTCTTTGTGGGGAACATTGAATTCATATCTACCCTCCATACTAGAAGTACTGGTTACAACTTGAAGAATTAATTGCAAAATATTTTGAGGGCATTATGTTTTCTCATGTAATATCAAGTGCAGGGGTTGGACACCGAAAGGCAACGCTGATTTTTATTGAAGACTTACTCGAGGATGAGCAAGGTTTAAGCATGGGGGGATTGTTGACGCTCCTTAGCGACACCTTTTTACCCTTGTTTATCTTCAATAATGGCATGAATTTGATATCTGAACCAATGATCATACTCTATAACCGGGACATTTTCGTGTATGCATGTGTTTTTGGAGGATTTCTGTTTACACAGATTTTTGGGCTAAATTGGAGCACATATGGACAAGGCTTGCGACCAAGGACAACACGATGAAAGATGAAGGCCAGAAGCCTGAAGAAGAGGGTAGGCCGGCCGGCCCCACATGGCCTAGGCCAGCCGGCCTATGATGTTTCAAGCCCGTTCATGCTCATCTTTGGTGAACCATCCTCCAAGAATATTTGAGAGGCAAGTGCTTCAAGATAAGGTCAAGAGACTTTGGGGTCAAGGCAATTCAATTGGACAATTTGGAATGTCATCACTTCCCATTCTTATCTCGAAGATATCCCCAAGCAAATGACATCCAAAGGCCCACATGCATAGATGGAACAAATATTGAAGCTTCCAGAAGACTTGGGGAGAAAGTTGAGGACGAGGCGGCCAGGAAAGAGGCCAGGCCGGCTGGCCTGGGCCTCTCTGGGCCGGCCGGCCTAGACCCCCCCCGGCGGCGCCTCGCTCTCCCCTTCGCCCTAGGGTTTCCTCAGGGTATAAATAGCCCCTGTGCCCCCCTGCCATGTACATCAATCATTCATCATTCGACGCCAAGGAGCAGAGGAGCTAGAGGGACACCTTTCGGAGAGCTGAGGGTCATGCTAGTTGTCTAGGGTTTTGCCCTAGCCGACGTGGAAACCCTGCGAGGAAGACCATGTTGGAGTTCTAGAGCTAGGATCATCAAGATCAAGGTAGGATCCCGGTGGTGATCTTGTGATGTACTATCATTCATGGTGAAGTTATTTGTGTTTCCGAATCTTTAGCGATCAAGTGCCTCTTTCTATGATTTCGTTCTCTCTTGGTTTTGCTTCTTCTCCAATCTATTCTCGAGATAGATTGCTTGGGGTGTTCTTGTAGCCATGGTGGTTAGGGGTTCATACTGGATCTACCAAGTGGTTCGACACGTTCACTTGTGAATGTGCCCTTAAGTTACCCACACTGATAGGGAGCATCATGACAGGTTGTGATCCCGTGTACGGTGGGGCTTTCGGGAGTTTGACCGGAGGTCGTGATTTAAAGATGCTTTTTATTGAGATTCACATCTATCTTACTTCACTCTATTTGGCTCGGAGCTACAACATATGTATGATCTAGACGATCTAGATTGGTTATCTCTAACTCTCTCCTGCTACCTCCGGTGTTTGGTTTTAGTAGATTAGATCCATTTTGCAACCCTCTTCAAGTTAAAGGATTTCTACGCTAGCTGGATTGTTTATTGTATCTTTAGTTCCACAGGTTGATAAACCTTGAGGGAGTACTCTAAGGGAAGAGCTACAACTGATCCATGCGCATGCGTTCACGATTGACGCGTCTAAGGGCCGTCAACATAGACAAAGACCCTTGGATTGTTTATTCAATCATTTCGAGGCTCGGGGGCTGACAAGCTACACCCATCAATCACTTTTTTCAAGATGGAAGAAGCAGATTCAAGATTTGACCCATCAGCTTGATTCTTCGATTCAACCTAAGGCTTGGGGGCTACTCCGTATCGAGTGCGACTTTCGCTGCTCTCCATATATCAAGATGATCAAGACTTTTAGCACACCATACCCTCATGGCAGCTTCACTTAACTTTGAAGATTCAGCCAGCAAAGTACTCGAAGAGCACCAAAACTACTCGGCGAGGATCAAAAAAGTACTCAAAGACTGCTGCATACGGCCATGAAGCGCACGGGGGCTTGTCGGGGATAGAATCCCCAGTATCCGCAAGGAAAAAAGAAGGCAGACTCCTACTAGAATTCCCCTGTAATCCTATTAGGACTCCTACCTTGTAACCGACTAGTAATCCCATGACCTGGAGTATATAAAGGAGGGCAGGGGTCCCTAGATCGGTAGGCATAACATTAGGGCTAATCCTCATACCTCATACACTACAGCACAGGGCGCAATATACAATACTCCAAACAGGACGTAGGGTACGCTGCTTTGGCGGCCCGAACCTATCTAAATCGTGTCTTGTGTCCCGCGTTTACCTTCGAGTTCCAGGTCCGGCGATCCTCCACCGCACAAATTACTACCTTGGGGACCCCCATAGTAGGCTAGCCGGTATAAAAAACCAACACTTGGTGATTATCTTAATTGTATCATCCCACAATGATTGCATTAGGTAGGTGCAAACCTAGATAACGGTTAGGATCACTCAAATGAAGGCTAAAACTTGAAAGCAAGGATCCACTCTTAGTCGCTTTTTGCAAAACAATCCCCCAGCCAAAGCCTTGCATACTTAGGAGTCGGAATGTTTTATTCCACCCGGTTAAGTCTTGCTGAATATTAGTATACTCAGCCTTGCTTGTGGCTCAACTTTCAGATGTGGATGGTGATGCCTCCAACCCTGCTGCTGGTTTGTCTTGGTCGTGTACCCTGCCTCTTGGTTGGACTGTGGAGTGGGTGTCATCCTCCCTAGGCAGGAAAAATGAGGAGTGATGTCAAGCATGTTGGTATTTTTAACGATTACAGATGAATCCACAAGCATATGGATACCGATGTAGCTTTCACCCAAGAGTATTCCAGGATATCGAATCCACAGGGAACTTGTGTGCACTAGTTAAGAATCAAGAACGGCCGATCAAGGACAAGAGAAGTGATATATGTGTAGAAGGTAGAGAGCGTTATTCTAAGTATTCCGGATGGCTAAGGATTAGCTCAAGTTGTTTACTATATTACTTTCTTTGGGACATCCAACCGTCCTAGCCTCAGAAAGGGGTGAGAAGGGGACTAGGCAAGCCAAGCAATGGTCCTACTACTCTAGTGCTGCATACGTGGTGGACTACGTAGGCTGTCACTACCTGGGGCTACCACTGCAAATCCGTGGCACTAGGCGCACTCCAAGGTATTCAAAAGACTAGACACCACGTCTACAGCAAGGAGCCCACAAGTATATAAAGTAAAGCTTGGACTCAATTAAATATTAATCCAAAAATACAAAGAAAATACCCGGATGTTACTCCATCCTGAGCCGCATCCGCCGAGGTACAAGAGGAAGGGAGGAAGCCGATAGCCCCGCCTTCTCCTCAGTTTCTCCTTGGATTTATCTGTGATCGTTAAAAATAGTTTTTTAGTGCCGTTGCCGGTGAACGGTTGCTGTATCAGTTTTGAACCAAGTTCGTTCGTGTATCCCATCCAAACCATCACACTATTTCCTTCTCTCATTTATCTCTACCTATCCATTCTCATCATCACCCCATCCATGCTTCCGCCTCATGTTTTCTGGTCAAGTTTTCCTTGGGTATTTTTGGTCGCTAACCATTACAGGTTGAAACCAAAAAGAACGACGGATGTACGCGGCTTAAGAACATGGGAGCTACATCATTTGGAATACCTTGGTAAGTTTTGGTGATGGGAAAAAATTCGAAGGAGGCCAATACACACTTGATTTTGTTGTCCAGCGACACAAAAATCCTAGTGTGGGAGAGCTATGTAAGTATCAGGTGACAAGTTTGATCCATACCAAATTTTATCTTTGGTTTGCATGCCATGCTAGTTCTTATATCCTTTCTTGCTACTTAAACAATGAAATTAAAAAATCTCAAATGTCTGCTTGGAAGTAACCAGGCATTATCTCTTGCATTTTGAAGCATTTTTTCTGCATCATATTTGTTTTGAAGTGTAAAAACTCATGTGCCTTCTTTTTGAATGGGTAGCTCCTCAGCTTTGAACTGTATTCGGGTTCTGTGCCTAGTCTAGGTGGGTGGTGAAGTCTTTCATCACCTATCTATTCGGGTTCCTAGTCCAACTCATTGCAGCCCCTATAGGGTCGGTTAATTGCCAAATGTGGTTGGTAGACCAATCAATAGGGTTAAATGGAACTGACTCCCACCACGTCATTTAGATCAAAAGGTTGATCAATTTGCACTTTGAGAAACGCCAGGCCTCGACTTTCTTACAAATTGCATATCATGTTTTGATTTACCCTCATTTCAATTTCCAACCTCACAACATATTTGTTTTGTTCATGCATTCTTTAATCTAGTTGGCATGTTTATTTCTCAACCATGATTGCACTAAAAAAACAAAAAAATATAATCGGCGAGGCTTAGTGGGATTAATACATCTGGGTGTGCAAGCCACAAGCCGTTGCACCTCGGTAGTCCCCATATGCCTCCCGGCTCCACCTTATCTTGCATCTTTGGTTCTTGTGCTTGCTTTCATGAGAAAAGACGTTTGTTGCATGATCATGTTTTTGCATTCATGCTAGCTATTTTTTTTGGGGCATCCCAACAATTAGCGCACACAAGCTATCCACGTGCAACCACGTCACCGTTAATGAAGTCACCAAGAACCAAAGAACTATCGCAATGGTAATTCTAAACTCATCATCAACTAACCGCCAATGGTAAGTATAATAAGGTAATTGGAATGTCTTGCTTTTGACATAAAACAAAGCCCTTCCGGGAGGTAACCCAAAGTTCACCATTTGTGTACCGACTCATGTTCATCTCCATTCGAAAATAGCTTGATCATGTTCTCATGCTTGATTTATCTATTCTCATATGCCCTGGTTTGAATGCATCCTTGGAATGCATTCATAGGCTTTTTAAATTAAGCATGGTGCTTAGGTTAAATAGTCTTCTTTAATCAAATAAGACATGGTGTCAAGTTTGATTAATGAACCTTGGAGTAATGCTTTTATAGATATTGGATTTATATATGGACTAACCTTGTAGGAAAGTTTTCAAAATTTGAGCGGGTAAGTCTTTGAGCTTGATTCAAATTGGA
>CM014272.1:27752128-27789756 GCA_004135705.1 Alloteropsis semialata
TCCGGTTCTCTGCGCGTTTTCACTGGTTCTTCGCTGTTTTCAGCTCCACCAACCCCAGGAGGTTAGTGGGCACGAGTCTGGCGCCCCCCATCGCTTCCTGGAGGTCGATTTCCATACAGATGGCGCGAGGGGATGAGGGGTACCCCCTTTTTTGTAGTGGGACATCTCCACGTGCCCAAGTTTGCTCCTCCTATAAATAGAGACCTCCTCCTCACTTGAGAACACACAGAGAAGGTGACAAGATTCAAGGCGAAGCTATATCCACTTAGTGTTTAGAAATAGGTGAGAGTTGAGGTGCGAGCTGGGAGAAGCTGGGGCTGTCGGCTTCCTCACTATCTGCAGGGAAAGCGTTTAGTTAGAGAGAGTTGTCATCCAATGCATTTACTTACAACATCATTAATCTACCAAAGTCTAAGCAGGGGTAAAGGATATAACATTGTGGGGGTAGAGTGACACGCAGAAGTTCATTGCTCATCATTAAAAAGGTCTTAGTTAGTGAATAGAACATTAGTAAAGATCAGAAAGGATTCACTAGTATCATACAAATGGAACTTGTATATACAACCTTACCCTATACAAGCTCATTCATGGGATATATGTTTGAGGACATATCGAGGTGTCCAGTGGTTCCCTCATCAAGGGACGATAGGAGGACTTCTTATCATAAAGGCCTAATATCATCTCCTTAACGTGGAAGATTACAAAGGATGGAAAGGCTGTTGCCACCTGCCGCCTACTTCTACTAATCCATGGGGTAGCGATACCCTCAATGGTATTTCTTATATGAAACACCATGCTTGCATAAAGAAATACAACCCTGTCTATCACGTTAATAGACAAAGCAACCAGAAGGCACATTGAGCCAATGTCATGACATACGTCAGTTTGAATAAGGTGCAAGACATAAGAAGTATATGCTAAGCAAATAGAGTAAAGTTGAGGCGTACAGCATAAGTATGAAGATAATTCCATTAAGCTCAGAGTATTACAAGTAAGTAAAGAGATACAAAAGTTGAACTCTAGAACTTACCAAGACTCCTCTGGAAGCCCTTGAGAAGATCAACTACTAAGACTAACACTACTAAGACTAAGACTAAGCTTGTTGCAAAGGAGAGCTCTTCTTCTGGTGTGTGTTGAATGTGAAGGCTCTTGCAGGTTGTCACACCCGGATTTACAAAAGAAAATCCGAATGCTACTATATATGTACCCAAGAAGTCTTTACACACATATAGCTCAGAAATGAATATCAAAGAAAGGAAAACAGTGCTCAATAACATAAATCATATCAAGTCTTACATCACAGGCATTACATTTATTATTTAGTTCATCAAAGTAGCAGAAGGGTAAAGCATCTAAATCCAATGAGCCTCCACAAGGACTTTGACTGGGGGAAAGCACTGCCTAGAAGTCCTGGAACACCTCGGGGAAGGTAAAAGCATCCAAATGTGGTTCATCTGAGTACCCATCCGGGATTTTGTTGAAGTAAAGCAAGTGTAAGCAATCCATCTTACTTAGCAAGTATAACATGAATGAATGAGGCTCAAAAGGCTAGACAAGGCTATACTGCGGTTAGCACTTTTAGTTGGTTGATTTTTGAATTAACTAAATTACTACCATTTAGTGGCATCCCTGTTTGTCACACCCTGGTTTTTGGCCTTCTTGGAGTTTCCAATAAATCCTAAGATCTAGTTAGAAATAAATAGGAAGTGAGTGTTGCTTTCATGCAGAGCTTCATAGTGGTTGTTGTGCGAGTTTGTTTTAAAAACCCGATTAGGTTCTCGAGTAGGTTCCTTGGGAATTTTTTAGATTTTTCTGGAATTTATTCTTATTTTTCTAGAGCTAAATCCAATTTTTGGAAGCTACTAGAACCTTTTTCATGAGCTCCAAATATTTTATTTGGGTTCATCTTGTCCAACTCTATCTCTGAGACTTTTCTCGGAATTTTTGGACACTCCGGGGTATTTTTCGTGGTTTAAAAGTTGTTGTCGAGACTTTTCTAAATTATCTTTTAATCTGAAAATATTTTCCCGAAATAAGAAAAAGGAGAAAAACCAATCTGTCCTATTGGGCCGAGCCCATCCAATCCCAAACCAGATAAGTCTGTTTTTCACCCCTGAACTCTTCACAATTCATTTTTGCCCCTCCTTCCCTATCGGGCCAAGCCCATCTAAACAAACCAGCGAAGTCCTCTTTTAAGCCCTAAACTTTTCCAGAGTTTGGTTTTGCTCCTCCTTAGCCCATCAAACCCCATCGAGCCGAGCCCGCGAGGCCCAGTATGGGCCCAACCCGACCCGCTTGCCCTCCTCTCCTGGTCTCTCACGACAGCGCCGCCGCCGCCGTTTCCTCGACCCGCGGCTCCGCAACCGCCGCGCGCAAAATCAGCGGCAGCCCCTCGCCCCGAGCCAATCCCCTCGCCTCTATTTAAGGTGCCGCCACCCCTGCCGCTCTCCCCTTCGCGCGTCGCGCCACCACCCGCAGCCGCCGGAGCTGGAGATCCTGAGCGCCGCCGCCGCTCCGATTCGCAGCGCGCGGAGGCCCCTTGGAGGAATCGGATGCCATCACGAGCTCCCCGACGCCGAGCCACACGTCCGCCTGCCCTCCGCGTCACCCGAACGCCTCCAGGAACCGCCACCACCGGAGCTCCGCCAGACCAGCCGCCCCGCACCGATGCCCCGCGTCTCAGCCGACCCATCGCCATCCACGACCCCATGGTAAGACTCGCCTTCTTCCTCTCTTTCTCATGGGCCAAATCCCGTTGAGAAACGTGCCCTGCAGCCCCTGCGCCGCCCTCCTCCGGCGAGCCGCCGCCGTCTGCTCTGCTCACCGGCGACTTAAACCAAGCCGAGCCGCCCTCGGCCATCCATCTCAAGATCAACGGCCAGAAACAGATCGCAGATACCCCTTCGGCAATTTTCTTAAAGAGCCCCTAGAGTTTTTGGCATTTAACCCGCCGTCCAGATATAACCCGAGAAACTTATCTGCTAGCCCCTGAAGTCTATGGTTAATTACATTTAGGTCCCTAGTTTTTCGCAGATAAGCCCCTAGACCTTGTTTAGCCCTTAGATTGCACGTTTTAGGTCCGATTCGATCTGTTCAAGTTACGTTAGCTTCGTTGTAACCTAAGCTACACGTTAGTGGTGCTGTTTTCCATAAAACTTGTTTTGGAATTAATTTAGTAATTAATTTGATTAATGGTCAATTTAAACTAGCTTTCTAAATAAAAGATGATTAGGCTTTTACACCCACCTTGTGTCTTGCCCATAGGTGCAATTGAACCCCACCTTTCATGGTCATCATAACCTATCCAAAGTCCATCCTTTTGTTTGCCATAATTCGCCTACACTTCATATGCCCATCTTATGGTATTTTGTCATCTGGTTTAATAAATGTTTAGTGTATGAACCGTTGTAATTCCAGCGTAGTATTTTAATACTGAATTCATATATTATAGCTGCATATATGAAATCTCGATATTAAAATAGTATGTTGAGTTGTATGTGTGTATACTAAGGTTTGTTGATCCCTTAATACAAAACTCTATTGAAGCTTTATCCCAATATTCCGTGATGGCATCATGTTCATGCCTTGATGATGTCACAATCTATTTGTCCCCAACCAAAATAATCCCAGCCTATGTTCTTTATACCAGTATGCCCTTGACCCTTCAATTGCCCATACCTTTCCAACCGTAGCTCTGTCCTTAGCGTTTTTGCGCTCCCGAGTTCGTAGCAGTTAGTGTTTTCTAGTATCGCTTTTCAAAACTGTTGTATTGATTGGTGTATTGCTTTGTTAGATGAATCTTGTGTGCTGGTGTTGATCGTGCCTCGGTGAGTTGCTTGACGTTGAAGGAGAGCAATACTTTAAGGAAGGCAAGTATAACACGAGAATTCCTTGATACCTATATACATTAATAATCACTTACATTCATGCATGAGTTAAATTGTTTTAGGATATCCCTAATATTCTTAAAACTTACTTTCTTGTTCAACCCGGGCTATGCATCTTTTGGGTAGCAAATGCTAGGCTATGCAACTTGAGCTTACTATCACTGGACAATGATACTTGGATACTCATTAATGATGATTAATTGTGAATGATAAAACTTGCTTTTTAGCAACATGGTTAGGAAGCTAGAACATGTGCTGTGTGCTTTGTTCTCGGCAAACTCTTGTTCTAGAATATGTGCTGTGTGCTTTATTCTAGGCAATTCACGATCTGGAACATATGATGTGTGCTTTGTTCTAGGCAAACCTTAATTTGGGACATGTGCTGTGTGCTTTGTTCTAAACAACCTTTAAACTGGAACATATGATGTGTGCTTTGTTCTGGGCATCACTTGTTATGGTTCTATCTTAAAGTGACAAACCAGAAAAACAGTGCAACCATGGGAATCAATGGGCTCTGGTCTTGGCTAAGTAAAATGCACAACTCTAACTAGCGGGGGTTACCGAAAGGCATTAGAGGGGAACCACGGTTTAAGTATGAGCCTGATCTGCTCGGGGACGGACTCACGTTGCGCCCTGATGTCTGTAGGCATTTTGTTCACGTTGCGCCCTGAACGCCATCAACCCACTCACGTTGCACCCTGGGTGTTTTGTTGATCCTAGGAGTTGGGTTCATGCGCCCATGTTGAAACATTAGCGGGCCTTGGCTTTTTAGGGGGACTTTCGAAAGGTCTCGTGGCGTCCCTATGCAGTCACACCAAAGGTAGTGTGATGAATGTGCCTGATCAGCACTGCGTGGTTGGGTTACAGTTCTTCTAAACTTTTACGTGACCAGTGGGGAAAGTGTACAACCTCTGCAGAGTGTAAAACTGATATATCAGCCGTACTCACGGTTACGGGTGGCCTGGATCCTTTTCGAATGGTGACTTTTACCCTGGTGATGTTTAATTAAAATTGGTAATGATATGATGATATCATTTTACACTCTTAATTTGGGTTACAACTGGGAATTTCCTATTACATTGTAGTAACTTAGTTAATGCTAAAATTGAACAACTAAAAGTGCTTATCGCAGTTAAACCATGTCAAGCCTTTTAAGCCTTCATCCCTCGTGTTATATTTGTTAAGTAAGATGGTTTACTTACACTTGCATTATTCAACAAAATCCCGGATGGGTACTCGGATGAGGCAGTAGTCGAAGATTTCCAGAAGAGTTCTAGGTTGTGGTTCACCAGCCGGCGTCCCTGTGGATTGGAGACTTCATCGTGAGAGATAATAATTAGACTTCCGCTGTGGTTTGTTTTAAGACTCTTGTCTTTTGTAATAGTTTCTTTTGTAATTCAAGCACTGATTTAATTTGATTTACCTTATTCTGGAGCTATATGTGTGTTTAAGACTTCCTGGGTACACATATAGTAGCATTCAGATTTCTTTCATAAATCCGGGTGTGGCACTGTTGTAACCCCAAGTTATGAAAAACATGTGAAAGTATAGCATGAATAACATCATATTAATCATTTGATATGAAAAACAGGGAGCCACTAATAAAAAAGGATCCAGACCGCTCTTGACCATGAGCACGATTGTTATAACAGTTTTACACTCTGCAGAGGTTGTATAGTTTCACCACCGGTCGCAACACCCCTTTGCCATAGGCAATGCACTCCCAAAACGAGCACAGGGCATCACTACGAGACCTTTCGACCGACACCCTAACAAGTTAGTGGAAACTATGGTTTCCTGACAGGCGCATGGGCCCCTATAGACTCCAGCCAAAACATCACACAAATCCATTACACAAACCCCAATGAGACTTATTGAGGTCCATACTTAACCTGGCAGCCCCATTTGCGCCTTTTGGTAACCACTAAACAAGCTAGAGCCGTACAACCTACTTAGCCAAGACCAGAGCCATGTGGTTCCTGTGGTTGTACGATTTTCCTGGGTGGCCGCTTTAAGAACCGGACCTTAAGGAGAGACACTAGAGCAAACCAAAAGCACATGCTCTAGCTCCCTAAACCATGTTGCTAAAAAGCATCTTTATATCAATTCCATATAACCATTAATCAAGATTAACAATTAACATTGATCATTAGCGTTTGAGCAACTAAGCAAAGCTAACCTGTCTACCCTCATGCATAAACCCAAGGTAGTCAAGGTATAAGGTAAAAGATTCTAGTCATCCTTAAGGTTTATCAAATTTAGACATAAACATGTAAATGCAAGAATATGATTATAAAGTGCATAGGTATCAAGTTTCTATCATGTTACACTTGCCTTCCTCAAGGAACTCTTGTTGATCTGGCTCTTCAAAAGCTTGGTCAACCCCAACCTCAAACTGCTCAACGTCTATTCAATCATTTCATCACCATACAAGCATTCATCACAAGCCAATACATGCAAACAAATATAATTCTATTAGAACAGTACACCATACAGCATAAACAGAAGCAAAAAGCTATTCTACCCATTACTACAATCACATGAGCGCAAGAATCACTCTAATCGGAGCTATAACGAAGAAACTACGCTTAAAACAAGGTACAAGGGCTTGCTGGCAAAGGTTTAAAGGTTCCAGAGGCTTAACTGTAAGAAACCGAGGACCTATATGTAATTACGTATACAAACTCAAGGTCTAACGCGCTAAACTAACATCCTGGACGCCAGGTTCTAATATTTAAAAGCTCAGGGGCCTAAACAAGTAAAAACAGGACCTATACATAAATACTTTACACTAGCATAGGACTGCGGGTTGATTTCTATAAAAGGCAGGGGCTTAAGCACAAAAGAGCCAGCGGCGTGGCTGCAGGGCTGACGTGGTGCACACGAGGCGTACACATGGCGCACACGTGGCTGCTAACGGGGCCGTGGACCGGCTCGTGGGCCGAGTCCAGCAGGTCCACGTTGGACCGGTTACGTACCCCGAAGGGGTATGCGACCCGGGTCGTCGGATGGGGATTGGGCGGCTAGGATTCGATAGAGATTTAAAAGACGCCGGCAGCGAGGCGGGGCGGCGGCGGCAGGCTGCGTACAACGGCGAGCTCACCGGCGAGGGTGGTGCAGGCGCCACAGAGCGCCAAAACGCGCGCGGCTGGGCTCAAAAGAACAAGGGGGAGACGCCGAGCTCACCTAGGGTGTTCTTGGCGGCGATTAGGCGGCAGAGGATGGCCGGTGTCGAAGGGGGCGGTCGGCGGCGACGGGCGAACGATGACGAGGGGGCTCCAGGCTCAGTCTGGGTCTCCTGGGCGTCGGGCGGGGCTTCTGGGGTCCCTGTGAACGCGAGAGGAGGGAGAGGGGTGAGCATCGCGGCTCCAACGCAGCGGACGACGGCGATGGCGAGCTCACCTTTCTCGGCTCCGACGAACGGTGGGGAGAGCGGCTCGGGCGTGGTGTGGGTGTGCTAGCGAGCGACAGAGATGGCGAGGGAGATCGACGAGGGTGAGCGGGGGTTTATATAGGGCTTGGGGCATGGCCGCATGCATGGCTTGGCTCCGGCGGCCATCAATGGCATCAATGCCATTGATTGGCATTAAGCCGGGTAACGGCTGAGGGCATGGGGCGGGGGTCACGGGGGTGTTGCGGCGGTCGCGGTGCACGCGAGCGAGGCGGCTGCAGAGTGGGGCCGGGTCGGGGCGAGGCCGGACTGCAGCGACAGCAGGGAAGGGAAAGAGGGCGGGGATTGAGGGAGGAGGGAGATGACAGGCGGCGCCCGCGTGGAAGGGAGAAATGGGGAGGCGGGCGCGAACAGAGGGCGGAGACGGCTTCGGCCGGGGCGCTTTCGCCTCCCACGCGCGTAAGCGGGGGAAGCGGGGCACGGCTGGGCCGGCTTGGTGGGCCGCACACGCAAGGGTGGGGGAAAGGGAAAGGGGTCCTGGGCTGCTGGGCGGGCGGGAAAAGGAGAAAGGGAGGGAGAAAGGGAGGCCAGGTTGGGCTTGTTTAGGGGCTTTAGGTCCGGTTAGGAGTTGGGTTTGGGTAGGGCTTTGGGATTAGGGGTTTTGGGCCTAGTTTTAGGGTTCTAGGGTCCACACACAAGCACACACATACAAGAAAACATGCACCAGCATGAAATGCACATGAATATTTCTCGCCTTATAATTGATTTTAATTTCCAAAAAGTTTTATATTTTCCTTAATTTTGTGAATGCACACACAATACTCTTAGCAATTAATTACTGTATTGGAAAGGAAAGTTTTTGGGTGTCGCACAGGTATTTATAGCCTCCATAGGTGGTGTAGAGCCGGCCAGAGGCGGTTGAGACCATTAGGCCATGGGCCTAGGTCGGCCGAGGGTGAGGCATATGTTGACGGCCCTTAAATGCCAATTTTGACCATCAACTCCTGCAGAGAATATGTCAAATATAATCACCAAACATAGTGATAGGGTGTATATCTAGTCAATTCCACAAGTCTTGGTGAATATGTGAAGGCAGGGACTAATTGGCAAAAGAGGAGGACATTTGGGCTCAAGGCCAGGTCGCCCGACCCCTCTAGGTCGGCCGACCTGGGCCCAACCCCAATGGAGCCCATATTTGGCCGCAGCAAAGAAGCACACTCCAGGACCATCATAGTCGTTGATTCCATGACGATTGGATCCAAGAGATGGGAATGGTCAAAGGGGAGGTCACATGGATTGAGGGGCCCACCAATACATCTAAACGTACTCATATTGGGCTACCTACCTGGAACCGTCATATGGACCCACTCTACAGTCACCCAGGCGAAGATGGGCCCCAGAGGAGCTGGTGCCAGGTTGGCCGGCATAGCCGTGTCGCTCGACCTAGTATTCGCGCCAAACTCGCTCAACTTGGACGGGGTGCTTCCCGCCGCCTCCAGGAGTCCATCCTGGCCGTGCATCACTCAAGTCGGTGTATCCTAAGGTCGGCCGACCTAAAGGGATCGGCCGACCTGGTCCCGGGGCCAAACGGCCTCAACCGCCTTGAGCTACCTATTGACGGCCCTTAGACGCGTCAATCGTGAACCGCAAGCGCATGGATTAGTTGTAGCTCTTCCCTCAGAGTACTCCCCCAAGGTTTATCATTCCATGAAACTAAAGATATAAGAAACAATCCAACTAGCATAGAAATCCTTTGTCTTGAAGAGAGTTGCAAAACGAATCTAATCTAGTAAACACCAAACACCAGAGGTAGCAAGAGAGAGTTAGAGATAACCAATCTAGATCGCCTAGATCATGCATATGTTGTAGCACCGAGCCGAATAGAGTGAAGTAAGATAGATGTGAATCTTAATAAGAAGCATCTTTAAATCATGACCTCTGGTTAAACTCCAAAAAGCTCCACCTTATATGGGATCACACTCTGTCATGGTGCTCCCTATCAATGTGAGTAACTTAAGGGCATGTTCACGAGTGAACGTGTCAAACCGCTTGGGAGATCCGGTATGAACCCCTAGCCACCATAGCTACAAGAACACCCCAAGTAATCTATCTCGAGAATAGATTGGAGAAGAAGCAAAACCAAGAGAGAACAAAATCATAGAAAGAGGCACTTGATCGCTAAAGATTCGGAAACACAAATAGAATCACCATGAATGATAGTACATCACAAGATCAGCACCGGGATCCTACCTTGACCTTGATGATCCTAGCTCCAGAACTCCGACGTGGTCTTCCTCGCAGGGTTCCCACGTCGGCTAGGGCAAAACCCTAGACAACTAGCACGACCCTTAGCTCTCCGAAAGGTGTCCCTCTAGCTTCTCTGCTCCTCGGCGTCGGATGGTGAATGTGTCTTGTCGTGGCAGATGGCACATGGTCTATTTATAGCCCTAGGAAACCCTAGATCGAAGGAGAGGGCGAGGCGCCACTGGAAGGGCTTGGGCCGGCCGACCCAAGAGGGTCCAGGCCGGCCGGCCTGGCCTGTTTCCTAGCCGCCTCGTCTCCAACTTTCTCCCCAAGTCTTCTAGAGGCATCAGCAGTTGTTCCCTCTATGCATGTGGGCCTTTGACGTCGTTTGCTTCGGGATATCTTCGAGATAAGAATGGAAAGTAGATAACCTTCCAAATTCTCCATTTGATTTGCCTTGATCCCAAAGTCACTTGATCTTATCTTGAAGCTCTTGCCTTTCAAATATTCTTGGAGGATGGTTCACTAAAGATGAGCACGAACGGGGCTTGGAACTCCTTGGGCCGACCAGCCTAGGCCATGTGGGGCCGGCCGGCCTACCCTTTTCCTCGGGCCTCTGGCCTTCATCTTTCACCGTGTTGTCCTTGGTCACAGGCCTTGTCCATTTGTACTCCAATTTAGCCCAAAAACCCGCATAAACAGAAATCCTCCAAACACACATGCATATACAAAAACGTCCCGGTTATAGAGTATGATCAATAGTTTAGATATCAAATTCATGCCATTATTGAAGATAAACAAGGGTAAAAAGGTGTTGCTAAGGAGCGTCAACAATCACCCCACGCTTAAACCTTGCTCGTCCTCGAGTAAGTCTTCAATAAAAATCAGCGCTGCCTTTCGGTGTCCAACCCTGCACTTGATCATACACGAGAAAACACAATGCTCTCAAAATATTTTGCAATTAATTCTTCAAGTTGTAACCAGCTCTTTCTAATATGGAGGGTGGATAAGAATTAAATGTTCCCCAAAAAGAAATTTAAACACATGCTCTCCAATTTAAACAAATCTCAAAAATTAAGAAATAAGCTTCCAAAATAATTGCTAAACCAGGATCAATAATTTAAACCTCATTGCAATTGCTAATGGAAACTCGCATCTCATCTTGTCTCTCGAACTTGCTAGAACTTTCTTCACCTTCCTTTCTCTCATATAAGTGTAAGGCTTTATCTGGAGCTATTGGAAGGCTAGTCCTAACAAAAGATATTATAATCAAGATATTATCAAAACAAGAAATACTTCTGTCGAGGTTGTACTCGGCAGATATTTGTCCGGCAAGCACCCCGCTTCATGCGAAGATTGATCACAGTGGATGAATGCAGAGACTCGGCATTTTATACTGGTTCGGGCCCTCGAGATCGAGTAATAACCCTATGTCCAGTTGTTTGCTTGTATTATCTCGGCGAGTATAGATTACAATGATGTATCAAATACTATCGGGTGGATTAGCTAAGATTGGGATACCCTCTACGTGCAGGACCCCCCACTATTTATATCCAGGGAGACGTGCCTTACAAGACAAAATAGACCTAAACCTAATAGGACTCTAGCTATCATCGGGCCTTCCTTCCGCGGTCCAGCTGTCGTGTCTTGTTCGGAGTCTTCTTCGCTTGGAGTCGGTAGTCAGCAATCCTCATGATCAGGCACCCAGTTATTATGGCCTCAACAGTAGCCCTTGAGCTTATGTTGTTCAAAAAAGGTTGTTCCTTGAATAGCCTTCGGGTCTTTTTGCTCTTCGGGTGATTTTGGGATATGCAAATATCTCGACAATCACTTTAAAATGAGAGCTGGAAAAGATCCCGAACTCTGAATGGAGAGACTTGCATCTAATGATAAGGTCAGAGAAAATATTAGCCATAATAATAGCGAATAAAGAATATTCTTTCTTGGAAACTGAAATGCCAAGGGTTGATGAAGCCTGCCCCGGGCATTAAAAACCCACTCCGCACGTCTCCCGAAACTCTAGCAGCGCACGCGGCATAACTCACGACATTGTTCCGGTTCCTCAATTTTCGTGCGAACTGTCGCCTCTGGGTCTTTAAATATAGAATCCCTTGGATAGATCTACACACTTAAACCTTCCTCACTAAGCCTTCCCCCTCCCCACAACATGGGAAAGAAAAGGATCAGCTGCAAGTTCAAGTTGCCTCGCCTCCTTTTCGGAGACTCCCCTCGTAGCTCCGCCGAACCGCCGTCCGACAAGCCGGAGGACCTGCCGGCGGCGACACCACCTCCCGCTCCCTCTCAGGCTCTCCTCCTAGCTCTCCCCTGGTATGGGGATGAAGGAGTCAAGATCGAGCCGCAAGAGGAGGTTCCAGCAATGGCATCTCCGGCTCCCGAGGCTGCTGCATCAAGCATCGCCACCGGGAAAAGACCCGCGTCGCCTTCTCCAGCCACAGCGTCTCCCATCTCCATCTCCTCCGATGATCAGCCGGAAGATAGAGTCGGCGGAGCCCGACTGAGGCGGGAGTCCTCGCGCGCAGGCGCATCTTCGTCTTCTGCTCTGGTCGACACCAGCGGTGACGAGGAGCTCGCCCGACGCCTCTTTGTCTCCCTGAACTGCGAGCTGATCAGGATCCCGGGAGATGGAGCGCTCGTGGACCTCGTCAGTGACTCCGAAGAGGAGGACGCAGAGGATGCTCCACCGCCTGGCATCGCACCGCCCTGATCCTGGGCGATGACGTTGGTCAAAGCCAGGATCGTTATTTTGAATTTTTAGTTTCAGGATAGTTATTGATCCCCTGTGAAATATACTCCTTTTGGATTAATGAAGAAAACTCACTTGAGAGATGTAACAATAGTCCCTTTTTCCGTGTTCGGAAACTTTTGCGTTGACATGTTTGTGAGAATGCCTGTCCAGAGAATAAAATCCCCTGATCAAGATCCCTTTCTGAATAGACCAAGTATTCTAGAATGTTCGGGAAAATTGATCCCAGTCATAGATGATCGGGCTATTTCCTCAAAACACACCGTGCGTTCGGTCATTTAAAATTGGTAGCTTCCTCAGTAAGCTAACAATCCCAAATGCATTGAATTTGACCTGCACAGTTTTTGAAATGACGCCTATCATAGAGAAAGGAAAGAACCTTTTTGACCCAACAATGACTGCGGATTGCACGGATCGAGGCTAGTTTTCTTGGGGTTCGTGCTCCCTCTCGAAACCATAAAGCCCCCAAGCGCAGCCGCCTGGTCTTCATTTGGGCCTTCGTCTTCCTTACTTGCATCTGCAGCCACTCGCCATTCCGCATCTGCCCTCTGCTTCGCATCCCCGTGTTCCTCCAATCAACCTAGCCATCCCTTCGCCGTCATGGCCTCTTCTCGCCAGTCCTCATCCGGTGGTGAATCATCAGGGGAGCAGAGTAGCACCGCCGTCGGACGGGAACTGCGCAGCGGCTCCACAATTTGCACCACTGACAAATATTAGGAGAAGTCCACCACCACGGCGAAGCATTTGAAGGATTTGGAGAATCTTGGATTGCTTCCGGACACCACCACCTTCCCTCATTGTCATGCCAAAGGTCAGCTTTACCCGACCCCCGACACTCTTGAGCTGGTGGCATTCCTCGAGTTCTTCCATTGAGGATTTGGGGTCTACCCGTTAGATTTCTTCCACAGCATTTGCGACTTCTACCAGATAGAGCTCGTGCACATCAAGCCTGGCGCTATAGCTATGCTTAGCGTCTTTGCCTTTCTGTGTGAAGGTTGGCTAGGGATTAAGCCATCATTGCTCCTGTGGAGATATTTTTATGCTCCTGCATTTTACAAAGAACAACTCATGATCGGGTCAATAGGGTTTTCCTTGAGAGATCGGGAGATCTATATCCCTTTTCCAGTGAAAGACTCCTGGAAAGGATATCAGCGTCATTGGTTTTACATCACCCTTCCCCAAGCCTCATTAGCAAAAGGGAAGCATTTGATGCCCTATCTCAAGGAAGAAACCAAAGCCCTGCCGAGAGTTACTCCTGAGATGCAAAAGCATATCGATCGGAACTCGAAACTCGTGAGTAGCGGTGCATGTAGCGGAGATTTTTATTAGATGGAGATTTATCCTGCTCATGACTCATGATCGCTACGCCTGGATGTTCAGGGGTGACAATGACCCGAACAGGATGAAGCCAGATGGTAAGCCTTTTTATTTCTATTCGGTAATGTTTCTAAGTTTGTTCGGTCATTTGAGATGCCATGACTCTTAACTAACAATTGTCCCAGAGCTGGAAGTGGCGGCCCGCCTGAAGAAAATGCTGAACGCCGAGATCCCGGACTGGACTGGCGTCCCAACACCCTAGACAACCCTCCTCTAGAGGTAAACTGGTTCTCAGGAAATTTTCCTTCTTGCTTAATGTTCATTTGATACGATTCTTTTTCCCTAGCAGGCCCCTCCCACTATTGATGCCCTGCACGAAGCGGAGCCATCGATATTGAGGAGGGAATAGATCCGGCAGTAGATCAAGGTGCTGGGACCCCGACCACTGGGTTGCCCGAAGAGCTGCCTGTTAAGGAGAAAAAGAATCCGAGCAGCACCAAAGTCATCATCCCTCGCACCCGCAAGCGCTCTCACAGCGTTAGCGTGGAGAGGACAACTCCAGGTTCAGGATCTCTCGGTGTGCCCGACGCTACAGAGCTGCCAGCCGGTCGTGATCCGTCTCGTCCTGATGACCAGGTACCAAGCATGACCGTATCCGGGCGTTTATTTGCAGCCTTTGATCGCATAACCAAACTTAAGTGTGTTTGGGAGATTTCTCGTCAGGAAATTCGTCCAACCCCACCACCATCAAAGCCTCTTTCTGGTGCCAAGAAGTTTAGAGTTATCCTCCCGACATCCGAGTAAGAGTTTTTAGTTGTTTGGTTTTGCTCGATTGCTTCTCACATAGAGAATATTTTTAACAGTTTTGTTTGTTTGGGAAATATAAGCCCTCCAAGCCTGCAACTTCTCCTCCCTCTAGGCCATCAGAGAAAGAGAAAACTCCCGAGCCTGAGTCGGGAGCCCAGCCCGATGGTGCGGAGAAAACTGCAGAGGTCACAGGACCCGTCCCGACGCCCTTGGACCCGATCATTACTTCGCTCTCTACAGCCGAGGAACAATGGCGTTCGCTAGACGCTCGTGCCTCTGCCGCGGTAGCGTCTATGACCAGACTGGAGGCACAAGTGGTCGTTCTCCAGTCCGAGAAAGAAGGTACTTAACTTGTATAATTATGACTGTTCTTAGTCCCTGTCTCGCAAACTGCTGTTAACACAATGCCTCTGATTCTGTAGCTGACTCCAAAAACTCGGATCTGGAAGGCCAGCTTGCTGCTCGGGACAAGGAAGTTGCGGATCTCACCGCCCGTCTGGAGTCTTCAGAGAAACGCAGCTCATCCCTGGAGTGCAGGCTCATGGAAGGTGCATGCATCACTGCAACACATACCGTCGGAGCCCTAAAGAGTCATGTTCCAGATCTTGACGCTGCGTTGCTCTCACGAGGCTTCAAGTGCTCGGCCGGAGATGCTCAGGTATTGTTCAATGATCTTGCCCCACTGGTGGAAACTTTCGTTAAGAAACTTGGCCTCCATTTGAGTGACTCGGAGGACTCGTCTTGAACTTTGTGATGAAATCCTGTAATAGGGAAAAAACTTGATGGCTTAGCTTGTCACTTGTATTTTGTGAAACATATGCGTGCATGTTTTTGCTTAAGTCATAGAGCTGATTGGTACTTTCGTGGAACTTTTTAACTGATAGCTTTATCATAGCAAAAAATCCCATTACCATAAACTATTTTGGAATTGTTTAGTCACTGAGACACGAGCGGTCTTCTGAACTGTGTAATTCCTTGTAGTCATGGTGTTTGGTATCTTAGCGTAGCCTAGCTTTCTTGATTTAAAAAGCCTGATTCTTGCGAGGTAGTAGTACCATAGTAGCCCCCGGGCTCTTTTGTAGCATATGAGCATGCTAGAGAAGAGTCCAGAAGTACTAACCACAAGAATTTCCCGATCACTTGGGGAGCCCCCGAGCATTGCGCTTGGGATGCATAGAATTGGTCTGAAGAATTTTTCAGCGTAGTAGTCACTGGCTCTTTGTTAGTATATGCAGTATGGTAACAAAGAGTGGAAACAGAATAGAAAAAGAACACCCAGCCCCCGAGCATAATAGCGAGGGTGAGTAAAGTGCATAGAACTTATCTTTTTTTGTTGGCGCTGGAGGTGATGCAGATGATGGCTGCATCTGCCAAACTTGCCGGACAGGCTTGAACTTGCTTGATTACCTTTGTTTAGGCGTAGAATCTGCGTAGTTGATCCATGTTCCACGTGTTTGGCAGTACATCTCCATCTATCTCCGCGATCCTGTAAGCTCCTGGTCTTGCGATGTCTACTACGATGTACGGCTCTTGCTATGGAGAGGACAATTTAGTCTTGTCCTTGGTGCGTTGATCTAGTTTGAGCACCATGTCGCCAATGCACAGGCTCCTGTTTCGAACATTAGCATCGTAGTATTGTCGCAACTTTTGCTGATACTGGGCCACTCTAAAAGCGGCTGCATTGCGAGCCTCCTCAAGTAGGAGTAGCTCATCGGTGCGTCTGTCAAGTTCTTCAGTCTCTGAAAACATTGCCACACGTGGGGCTTGTAGTCGGATATCGGATGGCAAAATTGCCTTGGCTCCATACACCAAGAAAAAGGGTGTTTTGCCTGTTGCTCGGTTCATGGTGGTCCTCATCGACCAGAGTACTGTGGGAACTTCATGAATCCATCGCTTGTCGTAAGCTTGCAATCTGTTAAAGATCCTCTTCTTGATGCCCTAGAGCACGATGCCATTGGCACGCTCTACTTGCCCATTCGTTTTTGGGTGATTTACCGATGACCGATCATGCTTGATCTCATTGCCGTAGCAGAAATCAAAGAACTTTTTGCTTTTAAACTGCGTTCCATTATTAGAGATTATCCTGTTCGGGACACCGAATCGTACGACAATACTCCGCAGGAACTTGACAGCTGCCTCTTTTGTGATTTTCTAAACTGGTTCAGCTTTGACCCACTTTGTAAATGTGTCTATGCTGATGAACAGAAATCTGTAACCCCCGACGGCCCTTTGAAAAGGCCCGATGATGTCTATTCCCCATGTGGCAAAGGGCCATGACAGGGGAATGGTGTTGAGAGCTTGCGCAGGTTTAGTCTATTTTCATGCGAAGAATTGGCATGCCTCGCACTTCTTAACTAACTCGCTTGCGTCTTGAAGAGCTGTAGGCCAGTAGAAGCTCTGTTGGAATGCTTTCCCCACTAGATATCGGGGAGAAGCGTGAGATCCACAGATTCCTCTGTGAATATCGTGGAGCAAACTAATGCCCTCAGCCCGTGTGATGCATTTGAGGAGCATTCCATTGTGGGTTAGTTTGTGTAACCGCCCGTCAACCAACTGATAATTCTTGGCTTTACGATGGATTTTCTCTAGTGTCACATCACCGTCAGGTACAGCTTGGTTTGTGAGGTACGTCTGGATTGGATCCATCTAGTTCTCCTCATTTCCAACTAGAGCAGTAGCTCAAGCCGTATCGACCAACACAGACTACTTGATGGATTCGTTGGTTGTAGAAACTGTTCCCTTGGCGGGCGTAGTTTTTTGGTTCGGTAGTGAAACCGACACAGATGGTTTAGTAAGAACTTCAAGTAACTCGTTACCTAGAAGCCGTGTGCGCTCGGCAGCTGCCTTTGCTAGCTTGTTTGCGTCGCTATTATACTCCCTTTTGACGTTTTGTACTTCGAGCCCATCAAATTTGCTCTCCATCCTCCTGTATGCTTCCAAGTATTTGGCCATGACATAGCTCCGCGCACTGTACTCTTTCATGACATGCCTTGCAGCTAGCTCGGAATCCCCTTTCACAAGCAGCCTCTTAATGCCTAGAGATGCAGCTATGCGGAGTCCTGTTAAAAGTCACTCATACTCGGCAACGTTGTTAGTAGGGGTTGGATCAACAAAATTGATTTGCAGCGTGTACCTGATGACATCATTGTGTGGAGAAATCAGGACCACCCCAGCCCCGCGCCCGCTTTGCAAAATGCTCCGTCATAGAACATGGTCCAGTGTTCAGGATTTTGGGCGGTCTCTTCAGGTTCGGGATTAGTCCACTCTGCGATAAAATCTGCCAGAGCATGCGACTTGATGGCAGTTCTGGGTATGAATTCAATGTCGTAAGCCCCCAGCTCCACAGACCATTGTGCGATCCTACCCACAGCATCTCGATTATGTAAAATGGTGCCTAGGGGATAGGCTGACATGACCTTGATCTTGTGGCTCAAAAAATAATACTTGAGTTTCCTGGAAGTCATTAGCACAGCATATAGCAATTTTTGAATCTGAGGGTACCTTGTTTTTGCGTCGTGCAGCACCTCGCTCATGAAGTAAATGGGGTGTTGTGCCATTGACTTTTCTGTTGGCCTCTCGACCACCAGAACAGTACTGACAATTGTTGGTGTTGCTGCTACGTATAAGAGCATCTCTTCTTTTGGTTGCGGCGGGACCAACATGGGCATTTTTCGTAGGTATTGCTTGAACGCCTGGAACGCCTCTTCTGCTTCTGCCGACCATTCAAAGCGATCAGTTTTATGCAACAATTTATAAAATGGCATACCTTGTTCACCTGACTTGGACACGAATCGACTCAAGGACGCCATCATTCCTGCCAACTTCTGGACCTCGTGGCGGCTGTGTGGAGATTTCATGTCGTTGAATGCCTTGATCTTGGGTGGATTTGCCTCTATACCTCGCTGTGAGACTAGGTAACCGAGGAGCTTACCCGATGATACACCAAAGGTGCACTTGGCGGGGTTGAGCATCATCCTGTTTTTGCGCAAGTTGTCAAACGTTTCGGTCAAATCAGCGATCAGGTCGCCTTTCAACCTACTTTTCACAACAATATCATCTATGTATGCCTCCACATTACGGCTGATCTAGCCTTCGAGAACAATGTGAACACATTTCTGATAAGTGCAACCTGCGTTTTTCAGACCAAAAGGCATTTTATATAACAGTAAACACCGAAGGGAGTTACAAATGCAGTTTTCTCCTCATCGTCAATGCACATGCTAATTTGGTGATACCCCGAATAGGCATCTAGAAAACAAAGCAATTCGCATCTTGAGGTTGAATCTACAATTTGATCTATCCTAGTTACTGGATACTCGTCCTTCGGGCACGCTTTAGTCAGATCGGTGTAGTCCACGCACATCCACCACTCTGTTGGGCTTCTTCACCAAGACTGGATTTGCCAGCCACTCCGGGAAAGGGACCTCTCGAATGAAGCCGGCTTTGAGTAGTCGGTTGATTTCTTCGTTAATGGCGTCTCGCTTCTTCGGGGTATATCTCCTTTGCTTCTGCTCGACTGGTCGGACGCCAGTTCATATGCCAAGCTTGTGCTCTATTACCTCCCTGGAGATCCCAGGCATATCAGATGGCTCCCAAGTGAACACATCCGCATTTGCCCAGAGGAAAGCAATGGGCTCGAGTTCCTATTTGTCACCCAGACCAATACCCACCTGGGTGGTCTTGGTCGGGTCAGTCTCGTCGAGGGCCACCGACTTGGTGCCAGGCTCTGCACGCTTTGCTGCTGGCGTGATCGGTGCACTGTCGATCGGTGACTCGCCTGTCATCTCTGGGGGTGTACCCTTGAGCGGGGTCTGATCCACCAGAGTTGGGTTTTCTGTGGCAGCGTCGTCGGTCCTTTTGTCCTCCACGGGCGCCTACTTCGTTTTCGCCTTTGATCGGGCCTCTGCTGCCCGGGAGGATTCGGCGACTGCGGCCTGCCCGGCGGTGGTCCGTAGGTTCTTGGTCTTTTTCTTGGCAGGTTTGGCAGCCTTGGCTGGCTCCTGCTCTCCTTCCTTGATCATGTCCAGGGTTTTCATGTCGCACTGGACTGCGCCCTTGCGATCTCCGCAAACGGTGATCGGGCCCAATGGCCCTCGAGATCTTGATCATGGAGTAAGCAAAGTGGGCGACCGCCATGAGCTTCTTCAAGAACGGCCTGCCTAGGATGCAGTTGTAGGCTGACGTTATGTCAGCCACCTTGAAGGTGAGGAATTCTGATCGCATGTTTTTCCCCTTCGTGAGGGTCACCTGTAGATCGATCCTCCCCAACGAAAAGGCTTGGATGCCTGGTATGACCCCATAGAAGGGCTTCTCCACTGGGGACAATGACCTCCTTGGTATTCTGAGTTCATCAAAAGCGTTGACGAACAGTAGATTGAGGGCACTTGCACTGTCAATCAGGGTTCGCCCGACCTTGCGGGACCCGATCCACGGTTTGATACACAGTGGAAGCAATGGCCCATCGTACAGTGTTTCGGGGTGATCCCTTTGATCAAAAGTGATTGGGACTTCGGACCACCTCAATGGCTGCTTGCAGGGTTCGGTGCTTGCTATCTGCCTCTCGACCAGCTTAAGCAGGGATTTAGAGGTTCGACTCGAGCAACCACCAAAAATTGTGGCGATCTCTAAATCTTCGGGAAGTTGTGGCTCATCATCACAATCCATGTAGTTGGCCTGCCGAGGGTTGTGGTTGGCCTTGTCTTGTGGTCCCCCCTGCTACTGGCTCTCCTCTTCTTGCTTCTGCTTCTTGTACACCGTGCAGTCCATGAAGTGATGCTTCATCGACCAGTGAATAGGGCAGTACATTGGGAGATCGGCAGGTTTACATTGACGCCTGTACGGGGGCTTGTTGTCCGCCGCCATGATTTTTTCGCCCTCGGTCTTGCGCTTCTTGTTCTTGTGCTTGTCTTTCTTCTTGCCTTCCCTGGACGGCTTGCTTTATTCGGGCTTTCCTTAGACCCGGGCTCGGGCATCCGCCATCTTGGCGGTCTCCTCCAGGATCCCATAGAGCTCGGCCACCGTCTTCGGGTTCTTCTTGGAAAGTTCTTCCGCCATCCATTCATCCTTGCAGCCCTGGTTGAAAGCTACAATCACCCGATCATCCACCATATCAGGGATGGTGTTACGGGTGTCGCTGAATCAGCGGATGTAGTCCCGGAGGGATTCTCCGGGTTTCTGCACATAGTTGAGCAGATCTCCTTTGTGTCCGGGGCGTTTGTAGGTGCCTTGGAAGTTGGCTTCAAACGTCTCCTAGAGATGGGCCCACAACTTGATACTGGCCTCGGGCAGGTTCATGAGCCATGTTCGGGCTGATCCCCGCAGGGCAGTTGGCAAGTAGTTGGCCTTGACGTAGTCGTCTCCCCCGGTGGCATCGATGGTCGTGGAGTAGATTTGGATCCACTCGCGAGGGTTGGTCGTTCCATCGTACTTCTCGATGTTAGTAGGACAGAACTTTTCAGGCCACCAGACCTTGCGCAGGCTCGGAGAGTACGCAAGGCACCCCCCCGTGCCTGGTCGGGAGTCACGTGGCGATGAGTCCGGATGTGACGGATAGTAGCCCTCACATGCTCGGTAATCTCAATTGTAGTTGAGAGTTTCCCAAGCGTCGCGGTTGCGACGATTGCGTTCGAGCTGTGGCCTCATGTCGCGCCCCTCGTGTGGGCGATACTGGGGTTGTCCGTTAACAGATTGGGAGCGAACCGGTAAGGGTTCACAATGCCTATTTGACGGAGCTTGTGGTGCGGCAGCGGCAGCCTCGAGCCGCTCCTTGGCCTTGTCCGCTGCTTCCCGAGCCTTCTTGGCGATGGTGGCCATCGGGGTTCCCTCGGCCATTGCCTCCATTGTCTCCAAGAGGGTTCGGATCTGCATGTTGTCCTGTTCGACTGCCCAGAAGTTGTTGTTGAGATTTTGGGGAGCCAACGAGGACAAAGCCTTCTGTGTACGGGTTTTAGCCGTCTGAAGAGTCGGTGCGTTACTGAAACGCGGAGGAGGCACGGGTCTGCGCGAGCTGGACGACTCGGCGGCAGCCTCTGCCCCGTTTGCAGTAAGCACGTGGATGTGGCAGTCTTCAGGCTGTTCTGACCCATTGCTTGATCCACTGTAGTCTAGATCCAACTGAGCAGTGTGATCCGCAATGTCCTCAGGAGTCGGTTCCGTGAAGGTGGCGGAAACTTCCCGACCGACGCATGTGAGATCGGGATCATGGATCCCTGTCAGCTTGAGCTCGTAATCGCCTTGGTGCTCGAACACGTGATCTCCAAATCGGATCTCCCGTGTAGGCACAAGATGGCGCGGAGCATAGAGATTGGAAGCGGAGGCAGAACTCCCGATGGCTTCCGACCTGACGGAACTGGGCATGTAGGGCATCGATGAATTCGATGCGTCGGCGAACCAGACTCCGTTGATGATCGGCATGATCTTTCTTCACGCAAGGGCCCCTACCTGGCGCGCCTCTGTCGAGGTTGTACTCGGCAGATATTTGTCCGGCAAGCAGCCTGCTTCGTGCGAAGATTGATCACGGTGGATGAACGTAGAGACTCGGGATTTTATACTGGTTTGGGCCCTCGAGATCGAGTAATAACCGTACGTCCAATTGTTTGCTTGTATTATCTCGGCGAGTACAGATTACAATGATGTAACAAATACTCTCGGGTGGATTAGCTAAGATTGGGAAACCCTCTATGTGCAGGACCCCCCACTATTTATATCCGGGGAGGCGCGCCTTACAAGACAAAACAGACCTAAACCTAATAGGACTCTAGCTATCATCGGGCCTTCCTTCCGCGGTCCAGCTGTCGTGTCTTGTTCGGAGTCTTCTTCGCTTGGAGTCGGTAGTCAGCAATCCTCGTGATAGGGCGCCCAGGTATTATGGCCTCAACAACTTCTCATGGGTTTACCGAGACTTATCAAAAAGACCATGGAAAATAATTGCTTTGTGGAGAGGGGGAAAATGGAACACACACTTTTAGATAGTGGACATGTGCAAATGGAAACAGTTGATCCCGAGGCACGAATGAAGTCCTCATTATCGGATTGCACATGGTTGTAATATTTGAGTATGGAATAGTCTTTAAAGCACTTTGGAATGTAATGAAGCAAAAAGAACCGAGGTGCATTTATTTTCATATATATCTATTTTTTCTTTTCTTTCTTCCTCTTTCATGGATATATATATATTTTTACTTTCTCATCATATTTTTTCTTTTTGCTCCTTAGAACTTCTAGCAACATTAGTACTTACTCAGCACCTCCCCCCATGCTTAAACTGTGAGATCATGTGTGATGAAAAAATGGTTTATATTGAAATTGGCATTGCAAAGTGAGTTAGCATAATGACATAGGATGATATGCATATGTGCTAATGTGTTTATCTATATGCTTATGGTAGAGTGTTTGGATGTGCTCGTGGTAGCATGTCGTTTGGATGTAACATGCTCGTGTGAGCTTGTTGCATGGACTGATCTTGAGTCAGGTCGTGGACTTGTGCTCGTACACGGATGTGTGTTTGTTCATGTGCAGGTGTTGCTTGAGGCGGAACGTGGTTGGTGACGGACTGGAACTAGGTTCAAGAGGAATTGAGGTTTCGGGACTAAGTTCAAGGAGGCACTGAGGTCCTATTGGTCAAGGATGTCACGCGGTACGTTCGGGCTAGAGAACGGTGCACATGAGGACTTGTCGATGCGCGAGCATGTGTCTCGGTGTCGACGAATTGGAGTTGGCTTGCTGCGTTGCTGGTGATGGGCAAGCGAACGATGGTATGGCGCCTGGTTGGCGACGTGCAGAGGTGGATCGGGCCTGCGTGATGCAAACCGGTGGTATGCATGCACATGTATGTGCTGCATGTATGCATGTGTGGTCTGCTAATTAATTAGGTTGGCTTGCTAGATTAATTAGCGGCTGGAGGAGTTGTGCACGTGCATGTGTGGCATGCATGTTGCACGGTGCAAGGGCTTGCTGCATACACGCATGCAGGAGCATGCAGAGAAGGTGCAGGTTGCCTGGTTATGCTCGTGATGACATGCATCTGCCATGCGTGGCTTGCGGTCAGCAAGGAGATGTTTAAGCCTGTTTAGGTGTCCATGCTGGACACGGCTTATGTTGCTGTCGTGCAGCAGTTTAGGAAAAAAGAAAAGGCCCACTTCCAGGTGTTGGAGTCGGGCAAGAAAATAAAAGGAGTTGAACCGGGGGAGGCTGAGTTTAGGTCGAGGACAGAGACGCAAGGAGGTGGCGGCGCTTCTGTTTTTTAGACAGAGAAAATAGATACCCATCTAGGGTTTTGGGATCTCGCAGAGATCTTTGTATGGATGCTTGTGAATGCATCTTTTGAACACATTCAATCAATAAAGATCATGGTTTGCAAATTGATGTGTCGGTAATCTCGTTCCCTCGCTCTCTCGCTTTTCAACTTTGCAAGCGCGGTTTTGGTTTTAGTTTGATTCAGTGCTCATTGTGATTACAATTGATTTGGTCCATCCAAAACTGTGCTAGAGTATCAAGTTATTGATCTGAGAAGTTTGATTGGTTTGCCCTAAATATATTATGTTTAATCTCGAAATTAGGGTTTAACCTATTCGCGACACCATCTGACAGGGTCTTCTTGTTTTATTAATATCTCGAGTTGTAGACCTCCGATTAATGTGATTCCAGTTGGCTTGGTTGCATAATTTCATAACCTATTATCTGGCAAAGTTTCACAATTTTAGGAGTTACTGTCTAGGAATGACACACATTTTAGTGGAGAACCAGAATCTGTTTTCAGGGTGAAAAAGTTTCCGCTGCAGTTTGTGCTATCATTCACCCCCATCTGATAGCTCATATTAGAGGGTTTTGATCCTACAAGTGGTATCAAAGCTAGATTGTTTTCTAATTGATCTTAACCGGTGATTAGAATTATTAGCAATGGATAGGTATTCCACAAAACCGTGTGTTTTCGATGGTGTTGATTTTTAGTTTTGGAAAGCGAAGATGGAAGCATACATTCAAGCACAGGGGTCGCTGATTTGGGAGAAGGTGATTAATCCTTTTGTTGTGCCTGATCAAGTTAATGATGGTAATCGAGCTGCCGTGGAGAACAATAGCAAGGCAAGGAACTTAATCATCCAAGGTCTCAGAAGAAGTGATTTCGATCGTGTAATTCATACAAATCTGCATATCAGGTATGAAAAGCTTTATGTGATTATCATGAAGGTTCAAACACAATAAAAGAAGTGTGACAAGATATGTTTAAAAAAGAATATATGCACTTTGAGATGAAACCTGTGAATCTCTTGATGACTTGTTTGCTCGTTTTAATAAAATATTGAGTAATCTACGAGCTGTTAATGTTACTTACACTGATGCTGAAAATGCACGTCAATTACTTGGAACATTAGATATGTCTATTTGGGAGATGAAGGTTACATCTATTAGAGAATCTACTGTCATGAGTACACTTACTTTGGATGTGCTTTATTCTAAACTGAAAACTCATGAATTAAATGTGCTTGCTAGAAAGAATGGTTCCAAATCAATTGCTTTAACATCTCAGTCTAGCAAGATTTAAAATGATAATTCTTCTACTAGCCATGCTTTGTCTTCTTTGTCTTCACTAACCGATGAACAGCTAGAACAACTCCCAGAAGATGATTTGGCACTCCTCTCGACTCGATTTACTAAAGCCTTGCAGAATGTGAGATCAAGAAAGAGAGGGAATTCTAGTCCTCAAAGATGCTTTGAGTGTGGCTCGCTTAAACATATTCGTCCAAAGTGTCCAAAGTTTCAAGCAAGGATAGCAAGGGATGAAGAGTCTGAAGAAGACAGTAGCGATGATGACAAGAAGATCAAATTCAAGAGCAAGAGGAAGAAAAAGGGATTTATAAATGGCAAGGTTGTGAATCAAGTTCTTACTGCACTTGAGCAAGTAAATTTGAGCGATGTTGATTCTGAGAGCAGTGATGAAGACACAAGAAACAAAAGCAAGAAGAAGGTGCGTGATTTGACTGGATTATGTCTAATGGCAAGTAGCAAGAGCTTCTCCAATAGCGATGTTGACAGCCACAGCGAAAATGAGGTAGAACCTACTTATGATGAATTATCTATTGCTGTTGAAAAACTTGGCACTTTATTAGAGAAAAGAAATAAAAAGATCAAGAAACATGATGCTTTGATTGAATCTTTAAATGCTGAAATTTCTAGGCTTAAACAATTGATTCCAGTTGATGATTCATGCAAATCATGTGATTCTATCTGTGCTGAATTCATTTCTCTAAGGGATGTGCATGCTTCAACACTAGAGCAACTTAAGGTAGAAAAGGAGAAAATTGAGAATCATGTTTGTGTAACCGATGAACCAACTTCTTGTGATAAATGCAATGTCCTTGAATTAAAATTGAAAGATGCTTATGCTAGAGTTGATCAGTTAAAAAATGATTTTTCTATACATGAGGTTCTTTCTTGCTCTAATTGTCGTAATCAAAAGAAACCCATGTCTAGTGCTTGTGAAAATTGTTCCACCCTTTTGAAGCGAATCAAATATTTGCAAAATATGATGGGAACTAAAACATTGAATCAAATATTGGAACAAAAGACTAACTCAGTGAAACATAAACCTGGTTTAGGCTTTGACCCTTATGTTCACTCCAAGAATAATGCACCCACTATTGTTAAATCTCTTGGTGGTGGAAAGTTTGAAATTCGTGATGAGCCTAAAAAGATGGTTTTTAAATCTACTGGAATTATGTCTTCTACTAGCACAATGGATGCAAATGTTTCTTCTACTTCTCAAGTTAAATATAAAGTCAAGTACACTTGCACTCATTGTGGTAGGGAAGGACATAAGAAAGAATTTTGCTTTAGACTAGCTAAACAACAAAGAAAAGAAAGAGCAAAGGCTAAGTCTAATTTCAGAAGTGCACATGTTGTTCCTCGTGAGGTTGTGACTCCTCACTTTGTGCATAGGGTGAAGCAAACACCTTTTGTTGCTAGAAACATGAGTAATGCCAAATCTGATTTTTACCATAAAAATACTCGTGTTGTACCTACTGGTTTTAGTCGTGTGTCTAAGTACTGGATTCCTAAATCTTTTATTACTAACCCCAGTACCAAGGCCTCGACATCTTCTATCTCTATGTAGGTATTTCAGATTAATGATGGAGAACAAGAGCTTGGTGTATCTTGGTCTTTTGGATGTGATCAAGACTTGGATGGTTCTCTATACCTTTGATTGAGATTGTTTTCAAGAGACATTTGTGGCAACTACTTCATGAGCTAATTATACTCATACCTTTTACAATCAGTTATGTCCATTTGTGGTATGAGATGAGATATTGTTTATATGCTCATATTTATCTCTTGGCACGTTCGATCATGTTATATATCATATCATGCCTTTTCATGCTTAGAATGTGATCATTAAGTGTATGCTTGTGCTTAGCTGAAATATACCAAGATAACTCAAAACACGTGTGTCTCACTATGTCTCTCTTGATTCATTGGTTATTCATTTGAGGGGGAGTTATTGGATATATTGTTGGATGACACTTTAAAAAATTGAGATGGCTGTTTTGAGGGGGAGCTTTGAGAATCTTTATGATACTTTCTCTTCTAGTTTTCTTTTTGTTGAAAATAAAAAAATCAGAAAACTAAGAAAAAGAATGAGCATTATATTTTATTCATGTATGTCATTTGAAGCCATGTTTATGCTACTAACTAATTGCAACTTTATATCTATGCGTGTATGGTGTAGTTTTTGGCATGACTTTCTAAATGGAATGACAACCTGAATTAAATCTTGTCATGGTTAAACTTTCTTGACTATTTTGATCTTGATTTAAAAGTGCTATTTTTCAAATCTTAAAATTATATGCTATGAAAAAATGATATGAGAAAGATCAAGGAAATATGCATTATCGCACTTCTTCTTAATGAGATTGCTTATCATTGCACCTTGATATGAACTTGGAAGGAGTTGTGTATGACTGAAACCTTGCTCTTAAGCTCCTGATTGTCAATGTGACATAGGCTTGACTTGGTTGAAAAGTAAAGCTGATGGTGCATATAATTCCTTGCAATTTATTTTTGTTGCAATAATTGAATCAGTTCTTAAAGCACAAATGAAGTGCACAAAAAATTAAGGTTTTTCAAGTATTGAAGTAGTTGAGAAAGGGAGACCATGTCATGAAATAAATTTTTAAATGCACTTGATTTTTAGTTGTGCTGAAAGTTACATTGTGTATGTATGGATGTGATGCTGCAACTATTTTCTAGCATGGCTTGGATGAGTATTTGTTACATATATGAATAATCTGTGATGCTTATATATAAAAATATAAATCTGAAATTTACAAAAAGATTTGTTCTCTTCTCTTTTGTGTTATTGATGAATCCATTGTCAAAGGGGGAGAGTTTTACACATTGCTCATTCATATTGGAATATTTTCTTTTGCTTTCTTCTTTGGTTTCTCACAGGTGGAGATTTTGCTTCGGAAGAAAGGGGGAGAATTTGATTTGGATTTTTTCAGATGATCTTTTCACTTTGCTTTTGATTGAAAAATATTACTTATAAAAGTGGATGCCAATGTTCAATGTTTATATGGTGTTGCCAATGTTTTCATCAAGGGGGAGATTGTGAGATCATGTGTGATGAAAAATTGGTTTATATTGAAATTGGCATTGCAAAGTGAGTTAGCATAATGACATAGGGTGATATGCATGTGTGCTAATGTGTTTATCTATATGCTTATGGTAGAGTATTTGGATGTGCTCGTGGTAGCATGTCGTTTGGATGTAACATGCTCATGTGAGCATGTTGCATGGACTGATCTTGAGTCAAGTCGTGGACTTGTGCTCGTACACGGATGTGTGTTTGTTCATGTGCAGGTGTTGCTTGAGGCGGAACGTGGTCGGTGACGGACTGGAACTAGGTTCAAGAGGAACTGAGGTTTCGGGACTAAGTTCAAGGAGGAACTGAGGTCCTATTGGCCCAGGATGTCACGCGGTACGTTCGGGCTAGAGAACGGTGCACGTGAGGACTTGTCGATGCGCGAGCATGTGTCTCGGTGTCAACGGATTGGAGTTGGCTTGCTGCGTTGCTGGTGATGGGCAAGCGAACGATGGTATGGCGCGAGCATGTATGTGCTGCATGTACGCATGTGTGGTCTGCTAATTAATTAGCTTGGCTTGCTAGATTAATTAGCGGCTGGAGGAGTTGTGCACGTGCATGTGTGGCATGCATGTTGCACGGTGCAAGGGCTTGCTGCATACACGCATGCAGGAGCATGCAGAGAAGGTGCAGGTTGCCTGGTTATGCTCGTGATGGTCTGCATCTGCCATGCGTGGCTTGCAGTCAGCAAGGAGATGTTTAAGCCTGTTTAGGTGTCCATGCTGGACATGGCTTAAGTTGCTGTCGTGCAGCAGTTTAGGAAAAAAGAAATGGCCCACTTCCAGGTGTTGGAGTCGGGCAAGAAAATAAAAGGAGTTGAACCGGGGGAGGCCGAGTTTAGGTCGAGGACAGAGACGCAAGGAGGTGGCGGCGCTTCTGTTTTTTAGACAGAGAAAATAGATACCCATATTGGGTGGATGCTAGTGAATGCATCTTTTGAACACATTCAATCAATAAAGATCAAGGTTTGCAAATTGATGTGTCGGTAATCTCGTTCCCTCGCTCTCTCGCTTTTCATCTTTGCAAGCGCGGTTTTGGTTTTAGTTTGATTCAGTGGTCATTGTGATTACAATTGATTTGGTCCATCCAAAACTGTGCTAGGGCATCAAGTTATTGATCTGAGAAGTTTGATTGGTTTGCCCTAAATATATTTTGTGTAATCTCGAAATTAGGGTTTAACCTATTCACGACACCATCTGACAGGGTCTTCTTGTTTTATTAATATCTCGAGTTGTAGACCTCCGATTAACGTGATTCCAGTTGGGTTAGTTGCATAATTTCGTAACCTATTATCTGGCAAAGTTTCACAATTTTAGGAGTTACTGTCTAGGAATGACACACATTTTAGTGGAGAACCAGAATCTGTTTTCAGGGTGAAAAAGTTTCCGCTGCAGTTTGTGCTATCATTCAACCCCCCCCCCTCTCTGATAGCTCATATTAGAGGGCTTCGATCCTACATAAACGATTGCTCGTCCTCGAGCATAGAAGTGATGGCTAATGCTGAGAATAGTTTCAATCTTTAGGGATCATCTTCTCGTCGAATTTTGAAGCTATTGACGGAGAATGGGGGGTAGGCCGGTTGGCTTAGCGTATTTGGAACGGTCGGCCCACTCCTTGTGGTCCTCCATTTCTTCTAATCTTTATGCTGCACACTCTTTGATGCCTCCCAAATATATGTTCCTTGTATAAAGCTCTTTATTCTCGAGATAATGATCCATTCTCAAATGTGGGTTGTGGTCAAGGAGGTATTCACAAAAAGATAATTTGGGTTTAGGGTGGATATCCAGCGAAGTTTGTGAAGTTTCCGGTGTAGAAACTCACAATGCATAGATAGATAGGCTAGCAAAGAGAAGATACGCAAAATGGAATGGTCAGCTTCTTAGTCTCGTACCAAAGAAGATAAGTCCTGAATCAATTCACTTGAAAATAACTCTTGTACTATGGTTGTCATGATATATCATTTAGGCTTTGGATAGGTAGAGCAATTGCAAAAGGTATTAATGACAAGGTTAGCTCAATAAATTCAACAATTAAATATTCCTTGACAAGTTTAAAAGAGAGAGCAAGAATAATAAACATAGGTCTAGAATTACCATAACCTCCACGGCTCCACAAAAGATTGCCCCGGTATTTAGGTAAATTTAAGATCATGCTAGGGAGAGCATTAGTTCAATTATGCATAAGCCAAGCACAAAAGTAGACAAAGCGGCAACGATCATCATTTTCAAATATGGCATAACTTTCTATCATCACTAATAATCATATAATAAAAGCACAGGTGATATATATAACGATCATGGTGATGATAAACAAAACAAAACAACTAACACACATGCTGAAAATAAATAAAATAGAAAAATGCTACACACACAAGCTTGCACACACGCTGAAAATAAATAAAAGGAAGGGGAAAAACTCAAACCACACGTGCGACCAATTTTATTCTTGGTATTTCATCGGTCACTCCTCTTGGCGGATATCTTGCGTTGTATCCTTGTCGGATGTTTGGACCCGGCAGTCCACACAGGGTAGCCTACGTGGTTGATTTGTTGAGGGACAGATCGAGGATCAGAAGCCGATGGTAGCACAAGACGCAAGGATTGAACAGGTTCGGGCCGTCGAGATGACGTAATACCCTACGTCCTGTGTTGGGGGTGATTATATTGCTTTGTATGAAGTTTCTGAAGGATCTCCGTAGTTGGGTTCTGTCCTAGGTTTCGTATCGTGGGTTGTAATCGTAGATGTTGTTCTGGAGGGGGGTCTCAAGGCGCCTTATATAGTCCGGCTGCCTTGAGTTACAAGTCGGCTAGAGATCGTAACCTACCCGAAATACAAGGATGCGATCCTATAACGATTACAGATATCTTTCCCTATAATTCCGGCTAGTTTATCTTGATCTCCGAGCTTCTTGCGGGATACGCCGCCTGCTTCCTTGCCGCGCGCGCCGTCACGCCCATCCGGCTCGTCCGACTGGTGGGCCTCCCGACCGGTGGGCCACCCAGTCTGACAAACCGATGCTGTTGCACTCGGACCGGGCCGCCCCTTGCTGGTCGGGCCAATCCGCCTTCTGGGTACCCCTGGGGGTCTACCCCGACAAGCCCCCGAGTAGTACGTGGTTGAGAGACAAGTCGGCGAGGTCGTGCTGTCTGATGAGCGTCGAGCCTGCTGCAGTTGGAAGCGAAACCGCGTGATACTGGAGAGAAAAGAGCCGTCTGCAACGGATGCGCCGCGAGGTGCGTCCGTTGGCCGTAGCCCCCGAGCCTTGAAGCGATTCCGAAGGAATCGGTCCAAGGGTTAGTAGCCTTCTTCTGAGGACACCGAATGATCAACGGATGCGCCGCGAGGTGCGTCCGTTGGCCGTAGCCCCTGAGCCTTGAAGCGATTCTGAAGGAATCGGTCCAAGGGTTAGTCAAGGAGCATCTGGCTAAACCATCCGGCGTTAACTTCGGCGTTCAGCCCCCGAGTGTGAGGGCCGGCGGAATCCTGAGAGACACGCCGAGTGGTCGTCCCGGCGCCAGCCCCCGAGCGTGAGGGCTGAGCACGCCGAGTAGTCGTCCCGGCGCCAGCCCCCGAGCGTGAGGGCTGAGCACGCCGAGAAGTCGTCCCGGCGCCAGCCCCCGAGCGTGAGGGCTGAGCACGCCGAGTAGTCGTCCCGGCGCCAGCCCCCGAGCGTGAGGGCTGAGCACGCCGAGTAGTCGTCCCGGCGCCAGCCCCCGAGCGTGAGGGCTGAGCACGCCGAGTAGTCGTCCCGGCGCCAGCCCCCGAGCGTGAGGGCTGAGCACGCCGAGTAGTCTCCCATACCCTGCAACAAAGTAAAAATTCGAGAGGAGAAAGCATTCGGCGATATAAATATTAATGAACTCCGCTTCCAGCTTTTAAGCCTTTTAATTTCCCCGGGCAGTTAGCCTGTTACGTTTATGCACCTGATCCCCGATAGCCGTAGTCCATAGCGCAGGGAGCTGGGCCGCGTGCACGCGTAGGAGGGTAGGCGTACGAAAGAGCCGAGGTTTCACGGATTAAGGCGTGTGCTCCCCGAGTACTTTAGCAACTTGTTTTAAAGCTCGCGGAATTGACGAAGTTAATCGATTGATACTTATCTCGGCGAAAGGTTCGAGTCCCGGAGGGTTCCTTCTCTGTCAGGTATGCCAAAGGAGAGGCAGGCAAAGCGGTGTCGTATCTGAGATGCGGCATCAGGAATAGTGTTTCCGTGATTGCACAGGGTGCTCCCGTGGTCGAGTGGAGCCAAAGGCGATAAGGTTGACCTGTGCATTTCGGGCTGAAGGGGAGACGCGTGGCGCGGAGTCCGCGCTCGTCATCGTGGAGGAAACCTCTTGTCCTCCGGTGACTAGGGGCTATAAATACCCGCCGGGGAGCCTGAGCTGCTACCCAAGAGCGAATAGATATAGGACCCTTGCGGTCGACATGCCGGAGGCTCATTGTTGGGTTCATCCACCGGGGAGAGTTCATGGAGTCAGCACGGTATGGTGCTAGAAGAGTGCTTGCGAAGGACCTGAGGCATTGATCAGCGTGTGAGTGCTGTCCCATTCACCCCCGCATTCCCATGTGACGAGGGCCATGTGGGGTGAAATGCTTTGTAGAGCAAGGGATAGCCGAAGGCATTCGCTATCAACCCTCCGCCGGCGCTGTCCCGTAAACGGCTGCAGTGGTGCTACAAGAGAGCTTGCGAGGAGCTCATGTGAACCAAGCTTGCTCCGGATGTAGCACTAGGCGCAGGGACGAGTGCCCCAGGCCGTCATCTTGGCGGTTGATGTGTTTGATGTTTGTAACCGGCGCAAGTCCGGCTCCGTTGTAACTGTATTTCCTGCAAAAGGATTGCATTTTTTTTGTCAGTCGCAATTTGTTCGCAGCGTCAGTTCCCGAGCGTTTCGGGGCTGATCGAGCCCGCATGGCGCGCTGCTTTTGATGTGGCGCCAGCCCCCGAGTCCGAGTGCCGGTCGAACCTTAGCGGTACGCCTTCAGTTCTGCAGTGTTGGCTTCCGAGTGGTTCGGAGCCAATCGAGCCCGAGAGGCGCACTGACTTAACCGTGGCGCCAGCCCCCGAGTAGGAGCGCTGTTCGAGCCTTAGCGGCACGCCACTTGATCTGCAGTGTCGGCTCCCGAGTGGTTCGGGGCCAATCGAGCCCGAGAGGCACACTGTCTTTAATGCGGCGTCAGCCCCCGAACGTGGGAGCTGTTCGAGCTTAGCGGCACACCACTGGGTTTGCAGTGTTGGCTCCCGAGTAGTTCGGGGCCAATCGAGCCCGAGGGCACACTGGCTTTGTTACGGCGCCAGCCCCCGAGCGTGGGAGCTGTTCGAGCCTTAGCGGCACGCCGACTTCTTTGTTTTGCTCGAGTGCTTTGGAGTCGTTTTTTACCGTTGACGCCCGGCGCGTAACGGAAGGCGAAGCGCCCAACGGCTCTTTTTACCGTTTCATCCGCCCCCGCTAATCGCGTTATCTCGCGGTAATTTCGGGCATCAAGGCACGCTATAAAGGGTGAGGGTTAGACCCGGAGGGAAATCTTCCCATTCCCAGATCCGTCCTCCCTGTTTTTCGCTTTTCATCCCGCCGCCACCAAAGCTCCCATTGCTCGTCAATCCGTTGTGTGATCTTAGCCACCACGGGGAGCGTAGTCTCGCTGATGCGATCGAAGACCCCTGCTGTTAGATCCATGGCGAGGAGGAAGAAGCTCACTGGCGTCCCCAAGTCTGACAAGATCCCCTCCCCTGTCCTCGCGTGGGTACGGGGGAAGGTGACCACTGAGATGCTGGAGGAGATGGTGGAGCGGAGCATCCTCCCGCCTCAGGCCGTGGCGGAGTGGCGGCCGAGCGCCGGAGAGGTGTTCCCGTCGGAGAACTCCGGCGAGCTGGTCCTTTTCAAGCCTTTCTTCGAGGCGGGACTCGGCTTGCCTACGGGGGCGTTCTTCCGAGGGCTGCTGCATTACTACGGGATCGAGGCCATCAACCTCAACCCCAACTCCATCATGGCGATCTCGGTCTTCATTCATCTCTGCGAGGCGTATCTGGGGATCTCTCCCCATTTCAACTTGTGGAGATATTTGTACTGGCTGAAGCCCCAGCCGAGTGAAGAGAAGATGGTGGTGGTTGGAGGCGCTGGATTTACGCTGCGTCAAGGGCGGAAGGACGAGTACTTCGACATTACCCTCAACACCTCCAACAAAGGATGGAAAGCCGAGTGGTTCTATGTCGGGAACCACGAGCCGGTGATCCCCTGCCACACCAAAAAGCGGCCGAAGGTTAGGGATTGCTGGAATGAACTTCCTGACGCCTCCGAGATGGATGAGGTGGACGAGCTCCTTGTGTTGATCAAGGAGCTGAAGGAGGTCAAGCATCTGACGGCGATTGGTATCGCCTGCAACTTCAGTAGGCGGCTGATCCAGCCGATCCAGGAGCGGAAGCACCCGAGCTACGAGTACTCGGGCCGGGATGATCCCACCCGGGTTGCCAACCGCACCGTGAGCAAGGAAGAGATGAAGGCGCGCGTGGGCGGGTTCTTCCTTGGCCACGTGTCAGAGAAGGACCAGCCGCGTCCTTTTTCACTGAAGAGGCCTCAACCACCGGTAAGTTGCCATTCCGAGTGCTTTTTGAATGTTCTTTCTTGACGTAATTTCTGGTTTCGTCCGTTGGCCGTCTGATTTTGCGTCTTCTCTTGCGCAGGATCGTGTCTTCGAATATTTCTCTGCTGCCCCACTTCCAGAAGACTTCCCGAGGAAAGTGATTCTGGAGGACGCGCCTCCGGCTGCTCAGGGCGGCACTCGGGCAGAGAAGGCGGTTGATCCGCCTGCTCCCCGTATATGGGCACCCAGTGATACGGAGGGCTCTCTGAGTCCTTCGGATGAGGAGGTGGTGGAGGACCGTCCGCGGAAGCGCCGGGCGGCTGTGGCGAAAAGAAATAATCGCGGGGGCGGCGTTTCCAAGCGGGCGGTGGCTGTTGACGATGGGGCGGCCGACAACTCGGCCACGTTGTCGGATGAAGCGCCCTCCGTCCGGGATGCAGTGGCGGGTACGGTGCCGCCGCCTCCCAAGCGGAGGCGCACGAAGAAGGTGGCGGCGAAGAAATCGGACGCGCAGCCGGCTCAGCGGCCGACTGCGGGTTCTGACGCCGATGTTGACGAGCCGGGACATCCTTCCCCGGCCGTCATGGAGGAAGAGGAGAAGGACGAGGCGGTGCCCGACGACATGTTCCAAGAGCAGGAGCACGCCCGGGCCATGGGCATCTCGGTGGAGGAGAGGCAGCGCAGGGTGGCGGAGACGCTTGTGCAGGCCACGGCGGATGCAAGGCCAGTCTCTGATTTGGGGACCAGGCCAATCCTCATGGCGGCTTCGGCGCAGCGGCGTCCTAAGCTCCCTGTCTTCCGGCCCCGAGTCGCGGTGGTGAAGAGTACTCGGTGAGTTGTCGGTCTTCGCGTTTCTTCTTGTTATCATTTATCTCCGAGTTCTTGTTTTAACTTCCGAGTGCTTTTTTGCAGCAAAGCCTCCGATCTTGATGGTGAGGCGGCCAGCGGGAAGGCTCCTTCAACTTATGCCCCGCAAGGCCCGAGTGCTCCCCCGGCCGCACCTGCGGGCCAGTCATCCTCGGGTGCTACGCCCGAGGTGACGAACTCGGCCGATGGGTCGGGAGCGGCGCAGACGGCGGAGGTCCTAGTCAGGCCTGATCCGGAGGTGGTAGTGGAGGTGCCGGCGGCCGACGACGTTCAGGGCGGTGAAGGTGGTACGGCGATTACTCCAAGTGTCACTGGGGATCCTGACGTGGACACAGTGATCCAGTCTTCGCCTGTAGGCGCGGGCGACATTGCTCGAGGAGAAGCCCAGGAGGAGGATCTACCGAACCAGTCGGACACCTCGGGGACCATCACTGTCCCTGGGGTTGACGCCGTGGCGGCGAAGGAGGGCTCGGTGATCGCCGAGCTTCAGATTGCTGTCGACCATGCCCAGCGCCTTGCAGCGGTTAGGTTCCTCCCCTGTCTTGTTGATCTTTTCTTTTTCTTTATTGGTTTTCTGAGTTCTTCACCTTTTCGGACGGTTGTAGAAATTGGCTACGCTCCGGCAGTCGCGCCTTGTGCAGACCCAGGACGCGGAGTCGGCGCTCCGGCGTGCGGCGAAGGCGGAAGCAGAGCTCAAACGGGTCAAGCGTCAGCGTGACGCTGCCAAGAAGAGCTTGAACGACGCTATTGTGGAGCATCGACACAGTCTTCATCGTAAGGCCCTCTCCTTGTAGTTCCCGAGTAGTTGCTGAACTGTGGGACTTTATCGTGTTGTTTTCATCCTGACCGAGTGCTTCCTTGCCTTTCCAGAGAAGGAGATGGAGAGGGACCGTCACATCAACGAGCTGAAGGAGCTGCGATTTGCGAACGCAACTCTGCAGCAGTCGGAGGAGGTGATGGCGGGCAAGCTGAAGCAGGAGCAGGACTTCCGGAAAGGTGCGGACATGACGATGCTCCAGGCCATGTATACAATTCAGAATAACTCTCAAATCATAACAGGCTTGGAGCAAGATCTGACATCGGCGCATCTGGCCCTGACGGAGGTCAACGAGGCGGCGAGGGACCTGCTGGACTCCGTGGCCCCGGAGGAGGGTGAACCGACAGCCTTAGTCGCGCGTCTTCAAGCTGCACCAATTCGCATCACCGAGCTGATCAAGGAATCGGCCGTTGTGTGTGCGAACGACGCCTTGGCGCGTGTTCGGACACTATACCCGCGGATTGACCTTGCGCCGGTTGGCGATGGGGTGGCGGCGGACGCCACGACGGAGCAGGTTGATGCGGCGATGGCTGAAACTCGCCCAATCGCCGAGAAAGTTGGCGAGGCTCTCAAGTTTGAGTAGAGTCCTGTATTCTGTAGCAGAGTAGTGTAAACTTTTGTATATACAAGTAGTCAAAAACAAGTAAAACAAGAATGTTGGATACTTTGTTTTATGTCTTAATGTTGCCCGAGTAGCTTTTGGCTGAAATGTGCTTTTCCCTTTGCTTCACTTATCCTAAGTTCATAACGTCGAGAGCAGATCCCGTGCACATGTAGAAGGCTTAGGCGTCGTTCCAGGCCCGGTTACACAGCATTTAGTTAAGAACTACCCGGGAACAGAGTGATTCCGAGAAGTTTAGCAAGGAGAACAAATATACGGAGGAAAAAAGCATATACTATTATTGAACTTTGTGATACATAGCTTTTCATGGGTAGAATCGGCGTAAATGCTCCATGTTCCACGGGTGTGGGACCTCGGTGCCATCATCTTCATATTGGAGACGAAAAGTACCCAGGACATATGACCTGAGTCACGATGAACGGGCCTTCCCATGGGGCGGAGAGTTTGTGAACCCCTGCTGTGGATTGCACTCGGCGTAAGACGAGGTCACCAATGTTGAAGTCCCGTTGCTGGACGTTCTTGTCGTGGTAGCGTCGGAGTTGTTGCTAGTAGTGCGCGTGTTGTATGAGCGCGTTAACTCGGTGTTCTTCGATGGAGTCTAGGTCCACCTCGCGAGCTGCCTCTGCTTCGCCTTCGTCGTAGTTATCGATGCGCGGTGATCCAAAAGCGATGTCGGTGGGGAGGATTGCCTCGGAGCCAG
>CM014272.1:27794165-27812988 GCA_004135705.1 Alloteropsis semialata
GAACTTGTCGCAGAGGGTCCCCCAGCTGTCGATGGAGCCGGGCTCAAGGCTGTGAAGCCAGGTCAGCCCCACCTTGGTCATGGCGACGGGGAAGTAGGCGCACATGGAGTCGTGGTCGCCGTTTACCGCGCGGATGGCGATGCTGTACGTCCGGTGCCACATCGTCGGGTCCGCCTTCCCGTCATATTTTTCTATGCCTGTAGGTTTGAAGTTAGCAGGCATTCTAATGGATCTTACTCGGGCAGTGAATGCCGGGAAGCCGTCGCAGTCGTTGAGGTTCTCGACGTCCACGTGTCCTGAGTCGGCGGAGCAGTCTTCCGGGGTGTGAGCCTGGGGTGGCCTGTCTTGTCCGAGTGGAGGCCCGTACTTGCGGTCGAACTCTCGGCGGCGCGCGGCCTCAGCGGCCTTACGCTCTCGGCGTTGGCGCGCGTCGCGATCCAGCCCTGGGGGGCCGTGTTCACGATTGTACTCGGCGCGCCGTCAGAGCTCTTCCTCGTCCCTTCGCCGATGACGGTCGTCGAGGTTCCTTCGGAGATCGCGGTTGCGGAGTTGTTCGCGGAGATCCGGCTGTTCGACCACGTCGCGATCGGCTTCTCGGCGGCTGGCCGACTTGGAGTGGCGAGACGAGGAAGCAGGAGCCCTCTGGGCATTGATCATGCCCGCGGCTGCAGTCAGCCTAACCTTGATCCGGTTGAGCTCTGGGGTTTCTGGGATCCCTTCCAGCTCTTGGTGCGTGGCGGCGAGGTTGGCTGACGGGGTGGCGTAAACACCCACGCCGCCAATTTCTTGGACGAAGTCGCCTTGGAGATTACGCGTGACCCTGGGGTTTCGGCGTTCTCGCCGCGCGTCGCGGCGTCGTTGCTTCTCACCGTTGCGCCCGATCCTGGCGTCACGGTGCGCTTGATCCTCGCCTTGGACCGTTGGCTCGTCGGCGGATATGTCGGAGACGTACATCTCCCGCTTGGCAGGCGTGATCCTCTTATTTGGAGGGAGGACACGTGTCACCCGCGGGAAAATTGGAGTTGGTTCTGGTTCAGGCGGAGTCGGCGCATCGTGAGGATGAAGGTGTTGTGTTGCCGCAACGTCCGGAGTAGATCCGATCTGGGTGGCCGCGATGGGATCGACCGCCCTGATCGCATCTGGGGAGTAGTCGGCGTTCACGCGTTCGCTGAGTGCTTGCTGGTAGACGGCCCCGCTGTTCCCGAGTCCCAGTGGGAATCGTGTCGGCGAGGCTATGCTCTGACGAGCGGATTCGGTGAGTTCGATGCATTCACCGATGGAAGCGATGGCGTGGTCCATGTCCGCCTCGAACTGGCGTTGGCATGCAGCCCATCGGCGTCTTCGCTCCTCGGGCGTCTGCTGCACCCTGCGTGGCGGAGGCGGAGTGGACGAAGCAGTCGGCGGTGTAGGAGAAAGCGTGTTCCCCTCGAATGGCGGGAGAACGACGTTGGCCGTCGCGGTCGCCGAGTTGTTGGCGATGGTTGGCGACGGAGCGGTGATGGTGATGATCCCGTCTGGTGTAGCGTCAAGTCGCGGCGCTGTCTCCTCCGGGGTGGCGTCACAGGTGAAGGAGAGCTCTCCCTCGGGTCCGGCGGTGAAGACCATGGATCCGAAGAAGAACATTGCCCCCTCAGCGATGGAAATCTTCACGGATGCCAGCGTGATGACGGCGGAAGTGGATGCCATCGAGCTTGCAGATTGATCTCGTCGATCAACCCCTACCTGGCGCGCCAACTGTCGGATGTTTGGACCCGGTAGTCCACACAGGGTAGCCTACGTGGTTGATTTGTTGAGGGACAGATCGAGGATCAGAAGCCGATGGTAACACAAGACGCAAGGATTGAACAGGTTCGGGCCGTCGAGATGACGTAATACCCTACGTCCTGTGTTGGGGGTGATTATATTGCTGTGTATGAAGTTCCTGAAGGATCTCCGTAGTTGGGTTCTGTCCTAGGTTTCGTATCGTGGGTTGTAATCGTAGATGTTGTTCTGGAGGAGGGTCCCAAGGCGCCTTATATAGTCCGGCTGCCTTGAGTTACAAGTTGGCTAGAGATCGTAACCTACCCGAAATACAAGGATGCGATCCTATAACGATTACAGATATCTTTCCCTATAATTCCGGCTAGTTTATCTTGATCTCCGAGCTTCTTGCGGGATACGCCGCCTGCTTCCTTGCCGCGCGCGCCGTCACGCCCATCCGGCTCGTCCGACTGGTGGGCCTCCCGACCGGTGGGCCACCCAGTCTGACAAACCGATGCAGTTGCACTCGGACCGGGCCGCCCCTTGCTGGTCGGGCCAATCCGCCTTCTGGGTACCCCTAGGGGTCTACCCCCGACAATCCTTGGTCATAGTACGTTTGTAAGGCTCCTCCTTGCAATTGTTCTGGCGGTGTCAAACCTAGGAATCCCATTTGATATGAAATCCCCGCGGTTCCGTCTTCTAGTCGGTCGGTATGTCTCCGGATGGCATTAATGTCCACCAAGTTTCTGTCGGCATAGGCTCCAATTATTCTCGTGCTTCTTTCTGGTTGAGGTAGGTGTGCAAATTCAGCTCCAACTGATGGATCCGGGAGCACTCCATGATATGGCGGCAGAGGGTAGCCATAATTGCTATATGTAGGCGGTGGTGGATATACCGGTGGTGGCACCGGCGCCCCATACCCCCATGCTTGAGCTAGTGCACTTCCCCATTGTTGCCCCCATCCTTCCGGAGGTCCTTGTCCACTTGGTGCATTTTGAAATTCAGTACTCCAATAAGCGGAACTAGCTGGTGGTAATTCCTCTCCCACCTCTTCTTCAACCGGTGCGGATGTTTCTCCGACATGCCTCCCTCTTTTATTCTTCTTTACTTTGACCAAAATCTTCTCATCGCGCAAATCAACTCTTCCTCTTGCGAATAATTTCAACCTTGCATCACGGAGAGAGATATTTGTATTTGCAATTTTGAAACCATTCTTCTTGTCTCCCCCAATATAATGTCCTTGCCTCATAGCTTCAATTCCGAAGTCAGTCCCTTTGATGTAGAATGCTGAATTTGTCTCCACTCTCGGGTTCAATGAATATGCTATCATGGAAAGATAACAACCCAAGCCAATATCTCCAGAGCCGGATGTTGCTTCACATACCCACCTATCGATCATCATGTAGGTGGGATCAATTGCTTGCTTCTTCCCCAATGCGGCATATAAATAATTTAACTCCGCATCGGTTAGTTTGGACTCTCTCATCCTCCCGAAGATTCTCTTGCTCATCCAAGAATGAAATATTTGAAATATGACATTACTTATAGAGTTAATTCCGCACAAGCCATTATAAAATGTTTCAATTCCCTATCTGCCAGTAAAAAACTTCTCTCCTTCCATGCCATGCGCTCAACTTTGACTGGATATCAGTGCCACTGCCGTCTAATTTAGCCCAAATGGAAGCTAACAGCGACAAGAAATTTCCATTTTGCCCTTGACCCTCTCTTCAAAAATAATAAAAAAAGATTTTTTCACGGGACCCACACGTTACAATGCGGAGTGGAGCACAGTAAATTTCTATACCGGTCCCATCTCTATTTCCCCATTCGCCTTCATCTGCTGGGCACCTCCAAATCGAAATCCACCGAGCAAGCAAGCAGCACCTCCTCGGCTCCTCCTCCATCTTCCCCAAATCACCACTCGCAAGCTGCCCTTGCTCTTGCAGTTGTAGTTGTAGAGGCTCACCCAATTGTCTAGCTGCGTCAGACTGGGGGTGCCATCTCCACGCGTGTCTCAAATCTTGGGTAGACGGGCACTGGGGACAAGTGTGGCCAGCAGTGTCGAGCTCAAGCATCAGCTCTCATGCGAGCGGCGGCAAGCCCACACGCTGGAGGTCGCGAGCAGAGCTGGAGGCCGCGGGTGGAATTGCTGCTGAGGCACAGTGGCCGTCGGGCGTGAGAGCGAGGACGAGATCCATCCGTCTGTCCGCTCAGGCCGCGCCAGAGCACAAGCTCCTGTCTGCTCGGCCCTGCCTCCCCCGCTCCGATCTCGCTCGCACCTGCCTCGCTCCGAGCTTGCCCGTGCTGTCCCGGCTCTGCCCACGCGCCTCCAGGGACTACTGCCACGCCGGCGTAAGCTTCCCCGCTCATGCGGCTCGTCCTTCTCCTCAACGGGGAGGATGCCGATGGGCGGTGGCTCTAGGAGGCGGGGAAGCTTACGCCGGCGTTGGGAGAGGAGCTATGCTGATGCGGCAGGCCGGAGCGTCGGTAGCCGGCCATGGACGGGAGGGGATTTGCACTTAGCCAAACTTTGGCTTATAACAATATACTTACACATGGGGCCCATTTGTAGATGGGCATTTTGGTCATTTCTAAGCGTTATCACAGACTTGTGGCGACGGAAGTAACGGGAGTGGCGCTGGCATCCTGGGAAAGTTTAGCCAGTGGCATGGAAGGAGAGACAAGTTTTTCAGTGGCAGATACGGAATTGAAACATTTTATAATGGCTTGTGCGGAATTAACTCTTACTTATATTCTTTCTTTGGCGGTTGTCATCTTTTGCAATTTTCTTCCAAAATTCATCGATTCCTCCTTCAACTTCGGCTCTCTCCGGTGCATCACTCTTAAAACTAAGCAAATTTCCAATATCTTCAAAAGTGATGAACTTTTGTTCATTCTTCAACCTAAACTCGAGGCATGGTACTTCTTCCTCAATAATTCTTTTTTTAACTATCTCCATAGTCATCATCATCTCCATCGCGATTTCTCCATGCTCATGCACTGGAACACCATCGAAAAATTGCCTCCACCCGAGGTTTTCCAATAGCCGATAAATGTCACCATAGAATCCCAACCTTTGCAGTGCATCATCATCAAAATCAGTGTTTGCCTTCAACCTTCCTCTTAGATTCTTGAGCCTTGCTTCTTCTTCCTCTGACAAGATGACAAACCCTTATTCTAAAATTTTTGCCTTGTATGGTGGTGGTGCGGTTGATCTTGTGGCACGTCAAGATGGAGAAGGTGGTGCGCCGGCACGTCCACGTGGTTCGGTGAACCACATGGAGGTACTTATTGGGTCTTGCATCCCACCAAGGTGTAGCATGTCGCTCCTCGGTGCGGGGTTGTCTTTCTCCATGCTTCGCGGTGACTCAGCAACCGAGTGCCTCCGCGAAGAGCTTGTCGATGGTGCGTCGGACGCCGACGACCGTGTCTTCTTTTCGGTGATGAAGTTTATGACACTCCTCCTCATGGTGCTTTACTGCACAAACACAAAAACCAACACACCGGGGGTTTCTCGTCGGTGGAAAAACAATATATCGAAGAGAAGAGCAAATTAGGAATTTGTATTGAATTTTTGGAGATTTTTGGGGCTGATTTGAGTGCATGAATTATTCAGAGCTCTAGCTGGTGTTCTAAGTGGAAGAACTAAAGAACAAGAACTAAGAAATGCGTGAATGACTTACCTGTGATAGGGGGGGCACCAGGGCCCTTAAGAAGAAGCTAGGCCGGCCGGCCTAGGATCCTCCTTGGCCTCCTTCACGTGTCCTTGCTCCCATGTCTTTCTGAGATGATTATGAACCCTTGTCCAGCTGCTCCACTTGATTGCACTGCCCAATTCTTGTGAACCACATCTTCCTTGCCAAAGTTGTCAACTTGCACATTATTTTCTCCAGTTGTGTCATGCTTTTGTCCTTCGCTTCAAATCTACTCCAAATGTTGCTTTCAATCCTGCAAAAATGAGTGTACCACCATGCATGGTTGCCCCCTTAGATTCTCTTGCATGTGGTGTTAGGTGGAGAGCACAAAAATTCTTCCCGTGATCTCAATCTTGATCATTAGTAGTGATCATGCTCATAAACCCTTCCAAAGTATGTTTAGATGCTTAACTCCTCCTCTAATCTTGATAAATAAAAGCTAACTCAAAGGAAGCAATGAGTTTAATGAATAATTAAAGGGAAATTTGGGCAACTTAAACACTTGTAAGTCGAGAAATATTTTCCGACTATGTTTATTTTAATTGCACCGGTATTGCTCACTTTCATGAATTGATAGTGAATATTCCCGAGTTCAACCGTGGGTTATGGGTTTAGGTTCTAATTTTGGCCAAATGAGAGCGATATTTTGAATGAAATAAAATAAATAGGGCTTAGAAAAATTCTAATTCTGGAGAATCAAAAATGAAAATTCCTAAGGTTGCGTGAGCCTAGCATGCGTTAAAGAATTTAAAGAAATTAAAAACAACGCTTGGCTCTACTCGTGTCTTTGCATTGACCAAGTTGGTCCGGCCGTCATGGAAAGGACGGTCGTCAAAATAGGTTCAGGAATTTGGTCTTGGGTTTCTCAAGAAAAAGCAAATAAATCATGGGATGGCTCATGTCATTGGTTTAAGAATAAGAAATCAAATCAAAATGACCGAGCAATATGAACTCTATGAGCAATTTAACAACTATTTACCAAGTCTTGCATAGCAAAATTCATGACTCACTTGCTCAAACATCTTCAGGGTTGCCCTCCCAGCAGCTTTATTCTTGACTCGACGAACGGATTGTCCTCCCGGTAGCTTATTCTTGACTCGACGAACGGGTTGCCTCCCGCGCGCTTCGTTTATAGTCTATAGCTAGACTTTGTCCTTTTCTTCACTTCGGACCAACGCTCGGTGATGGCGTTGCAGTCTTGGGTACCCACTTCTGCACGATCCTTGGCTTGGGTGCAAGATTATTCTTCGGCTTAGTCATCTTTTTGGTCTTCACAAGCGAGCTTCGAGCTTTTGTCACGACGGATGCGACAACCTCCTTGGTCTCCTTCGCTTCTTCCTTCTTCGGCTCCTCCTTGGTGTCACGTCGTTGAGATGGAATATATTTAACATTGACCATATTGCATACCTCAAGGCGCAGACAAAATTTGAACTCGCTCATGGTGCCATTGATGTCGAACTTGATCTCCCCTTTGCCAACGTCGATGTTCGCCCTTGCGGTCTTGAGGAACGGCCTCCAAAGGATGAGTGGCGACTTTGTCCCTTCTCCCATATCAAGAATCACAATGTCAACGGGGACTAGGTGTTCTCCAATCTTCACGGGTACGTCTTCGGCTATGCCCAAAGGATAGCGAACGGAGTTGTCCGCTAACTCTAGGCACATGGCAGTGGGTTTCGGCTCCGGTAGGCGTAGCTTCTCGTACAAGGCCTTCGGCATGACGCTCACACTAGCGCCAAGGTCGCACAATGCCCTCTCGAACATATATGATCTGATGGAACATACGATGGTTGGACACCCCAGGTCCCTCTTCTTCTCGTGAGCTTGATCGGCGATAGCCACACTGCATTCTTCGGTCATCTTGATGGTGCTTGCGGCGGCATCTCGCGCTTGTTTGCAAGGATATCTTTGAAGTAGCGAGAGTATGTTGGAACTTGAAGAGCGTCCAGGAGTGGCATGTTGATATTCAACCTGTGAACCACTTCAACAAATGTTTCGAAATGCTCATCAATTTTACCTTTGTGGTAACGTGGTCATCGAGGAAGAATCTTGGTATCTTTATCGATCATCTCAAACTCTGGCTCTTCAGCGAATATTTCCGATGCGGGAGTAGGCGCCTTCTCTTTTGTTGTCACCTCCGCTTCAACACTTGGTTTAGGCTCCCTTGCTCCGGCCGGATGTTCATGATCTTCGGTTTCCTTCCCCGAGCGAGTTTGAATTGCTTTTGCCGTCTCCGGATTTTGTGGTTGCCCCGGTAGTCTTCCTTTGTTACTAGGTAGGCGTCCGGCTAGCTGGGTCACTTGTGTCTCTAGCATCTTCATCATGTTGAGCACTTGATGGTTAGAGCTTTCGATCTCCATCACCTTGCCATCAATGTTCTCCAATATCTTATCCATAGCCTTGAACTTGGTGACGGTGTCCTTGTTGATCTGCCTTGCTCCTCCATGAACTCCTTCAATTGTATATGAAGAAGCACCAAGTTTTGAATGGATGGGCTTGCATTAAATTGAGGTCTACCTTGTCCGTAGCGGAAGTTGGATGGAGGGAACCAATCTCCCGTCTTCATGTACTCGAGCACTTTAGCTTCCTCCGGACAATTCTTCTGGACATGGCCGTACTCTCCACAATCTTCACATGTAGACCTTGCTTCATCTTCCTTCAAATCTATAGCTTAGGCTTCCTTCTTGTCCACCTCCATCTTCTTGTTGGCAGCTCTTAATGATAAATCTTCATTGCCAACATAGATATAAAAGAATAATAAAAAGAATAGACATAGGGTTATTTACTAATGAATTTCACTAGTTTTGGTGCATATGCGTTTGTAGGGACAAAGTGGCAAAAGAAGAGCAAAAGTCACTACACCACAACCCGAAATTAACGAGTGACATCAGTCGGTAAAATTTTTTAATACCGATGAACCATCCCTCGGCAAAGAATTGTTACAGACCATCCGACGGTAATACATGACATACCAAGAGATTGTCCGTCGGTAAACATAGATGCTATTCGGCAAATCCTTTTTTGGGGCCGAACCATCCATCGGCGAATAGGCGCATTGCTTGCTCACCGCCACACAAAGCTGGCCCAGGCCCACATGGACATAAACCCTAGCTGTCAAAACGACATGGAGCCTGCCACCGCCGAGAAATTTGGAATTTTGCCATCGTCAAAAGTGGGCTTCGCCCAAATGCCATCCCGTAATTGGGTTTCGTTGGATTGCCATTATCAAACTAAAGCTTCCCGCTACAATGCCATTTTTTTTATTTCTAATTCACAAATTGATTTTTCTCTTTTTTAGCCACATGTTTGGACCGATATGCCCTTGGTCTGTTGTCTCCTCTTCTGTTTTTCTTCCTCACGGAAGCAAGGAGCAGCAATGCAGCATCTTCCCTTCTTGTTCTAGAGAAGCAAGCACGCCAGTACAACTTTCCTGCTCCTCCCTCTGATGCTATGCACGCCTGCCTCATTTCCCAACGGCAAGCACCAAAAATCCACCGGCAAGCACCAAAAATCCACCAACAGTCGCAGCGGATTTGACAGTCGCACAGCGGATTTTGATTCCTCATTGGAGGCACTCATGACTCATCATCTTTGATTCCGGTGACATCAAAGTACTTTTTGCCCCTACGGCCAGCTCTGCTCCACCACATGCCGCCGCGCCCAGCCACACCCATGGCCGGCGGCCGAGTTGGCCGGAATCGGAGGGGATGAGCGGCTCCAATGAGCATTCAGAATCCGAGTAAAGCTGAAATCAGAGGAGGTGAGCCACGGCACTCGGCAAGCAATGTGAAGAAAAGCTGGTGCTTCCACAAATGGAGAGAGGATGATGGATTTGGACATTTGGTGCTGGAATTATTGGATCGATGAAGATGGCGTCGCTGTCATATCAATGGTGCGGCTGCAGTTTTTAGAATTGGCTTGCAAGGAAAAAGAAAAGGAGCAAGAAGTGGCTTATAGCTTGCTGGTGGATTTGGTGCTTGGCGTTGGGGAATGGGAACGAGGCTGGTGGATTTGGTGCTTGGCGTTGGGGAAGGCACCGGCGGCGAGAAGTCGAGCTGGACCCTGCCCATCTTGTGGAGGTCGAGGAAGGAGCCGTCGCGCCATAGCCGCCGGCGCCGCCACCTGGATTTCCCGCCGTCGCCGCAGTCTTTGAGCCTGATGTAACTGCCGGCCCTCGCCCTGCGCTTTAGGTTGGCGATGAGGAAGTCGGTCGAGCCGGCCTCTGGCTCGCCCCCGGCGCTGAGGACTCAGCTTTGGATAAGAAGAAGGCCTCCCAAGGGCATAATGGTCAGTTCAGGTAGGAAAAAAACCCAAAATGGAGAGAAAAATCATGAAAAGGTATTGTAGCGGTGTGCCATAGTTTCGTAATGGCAATTCAGCGAAAACCCATTCGCGGGATGCCAATCCGGTTAAGCTCGTTTTTGAGAGCGGCAGAATTCCAAGTTTCTCGCCACCGCCACTTACTTTCTGAAAACACCTCCGCGCGCCCTCGCAGCGCGCCGCCGCCGCCGCTTTCGCTCCAAAACACCACCGCGCGAGCTGTGCTGCCCTCCCCGCGCGCCTCTGCAGCCCTGAAACCACACCTGTGCGGCCTCCGCGCGCCTCCGCCGCCCAAAATCCAAGCGTTCGCGCCCTTCAATTTTCCTCGTGCCTTTACCACTCCAGTCTCCACGCTCCGCCTCCCAATTTTCTCGCTGCAATCCCCGACCCAATCTCGACCCCGCGCTCCGCCTCCCAATCTTTCTTCCCCGCGCGCCCTCGGCTCTCCCCAGATCTTCCTTGCCTGCTCCCTCGCATCCATGCAAGGCGCAGCGCCTCCAACTGTGTCGGCTCTTCGATTCCTACGGCAGCACCCGCGGTTAGTCGCCTCCCTCCGGCCATTACCTCCGATGGCAGCGCCGGCGGCACCACAGTGGCAGTCGACGCTGACTTCGTCCTGAGTCTCCACCCCCACGCTTGCCGGTTAGAGGTCAAGCCCACGCTGTTGGCTGCTGCTTCCCCGACCTGCTCGAAGTCTGCACTCAAACAGCAGCACGTACGAGTTCCCTTGTGCAAGATCCCACTACAGACTGAAGGTGATTCTTCTATTCTTTCTTGTAGATTTAAATTTCTTGGGACTAGCATCATTATGGACTAGTGTTCCGTATCCATATTACAATGGCTCGTCTTTAATCTCTAGGCAATTAGTATCAATTAAACCGTAGTAATTAAGGATCCTGGTGGTTTGTAATGGTGACAGTTGACAGAAATTATATACCATTCTGCTTCTTAGTTTAGTGAGTTTACATGTTGTTTTTTCATGCAGGGAACAACTGTTAGGTCTTAAGGAAGGAAAGTGCCGCAATTGATTTGATCTGAAGGTAACACACTGTAATCCATATACTACAAATTTTCATATTCTCTCTAGATTGGATTTTCTCACGGGCTTGTACTGGATGTTTGGATTGCCTCTTTTAGGGTGAAGGAGCAGGTGCACATCGTGCAAACTGCCTCTAAAACACTCACAATAGCTGTTGCACCTTATATTGGAAATCTACGACACTGGTAGCAGCTGACCTTCGTAGCTGAGAAGTTATTGGGTGAAGGGGCTTGTCTGTCACGGTAAAGTTTTGTTTCTCAGTACTGCCCTATTGCCTTTTAAGCTATTAATTGGTTATGCTCTTGTGCCCTATGTTGCAATCTTTTAGTGTCGAAAGATATAATTTGAAAGCAGCTAAGGCGTATGGATAAAACATGGATCAACAATGAGGCTAGGTACAACACAGCTATTTCATAAAATGCTAGAAGTGTTCTTTAGTTAAGATGTGATTTAACATGGTAAGATGCATGTAGGCACACAAAGGCATATTTACAAGGGGTGAACAGTTTCCTTGCTTATGCATTTAGAAATTCAGCAATAGGAAACAAGATATTGTGCCCTTGCAGAAAGTGTGTTAACTCATTTTGGAGAGAGGCAAGTGATGTGCGTGAGCACTTGATATGTGATGGTTTTCTAAAGGTTACACAATATGTGGACGGGCTCCTCTTATGTGAATCATGGGAATAGTGATGGCACTGATCTTGTGGAGGGATCTAATGAAGAAGATGAAATATCTGAATTGCTTAGAGACCTAGCTTGTGGTTTAGATGATAGAGAGGATTTTGAGGACAACAGTTCCGTCCAGCAGCCTTGTGATGAACTACGAGCCCTACAGAAGTTGGTAGAAGCCAATAGTCAAGAGTTGTACCCTACTTGCAAGAGTTATACAAAACTGTGTTTCCTTATTAGGTTGCTTCATATCAAACTCCTTGGAGGATGGACAGATAAAAGTTTTGATCTGCTACTAGATCTACTTAATGATGCTTTACCTAAGGGCTCAGCTTTACCTAGAACTACTATGAAGCGAAGAAACTAATAAAATCCATAGGACTTGGGTACATTAGTATTCATGCTTGTCCAAATGATTGCATTCTTTATTGGAAGGACCATGTAGATTCTAATTCATGTCCAAAATGTAAGGTTTCAAGGTGGAAATCAGTTAGGAAGAGTCTAGATGGGAAACATGGATATAAGGTTCCTAGGAAGGTTCTCCGCTACTTTCCAATAAAGAAAAGGCAGAAAAGGTTGTTCCTATCTTCTAAAACAGCAAAACTTACCAGATGGCATGATGAGGAGCGAACAAATGATGATGTGCTTAGGCATCCTACAGATTCTCCTCTATGGAAAGATTTTGATGATAAACATCCTGAGTTTGCTGCAGACAGCCGCAATATCCGTCTAGCATTTGCCACTGATGGATTTAATCCATATAGGGGTATGAACGTTATCTATAGCATTTGGCCTGGTATTTGCATTCCCTATAACTTTCCACCTTCGATGTGCATGAAACAATCAAATTTCATCCTTTCTTTTGCTGATTCCTGGTCGGCAAGCTCCTGGTAGTGATATGGATGTCTATTATCAGCCACTTGTCTATGATCTATTAGATATGTTTGACAAGGGAGTCAGAACTTATGATGCTTCAAAGAAGGAGTTCTTCCAGCTACGTGCAGTAGTATTGTGGACTATTACTGATTTCCCAGGTCTAGGCTATGCCTCTGGTTCTGTCACCGCTGGTGAAGCAGCATGTCCTGATTGCCACTCCTATATATGTTCATTTACACTTGGTAATGGCAGCAAGACCTGCTATATGGGTCATCGTAGGTTCTTGCATGAAAAACACCCATTTAGGTTTGAAGTTGATAAATTTGGTTCAGTTGAGCTTAGGTCAGCACCAACTCCACTTTCCGGTGAGGAAATCTTGAAGTGTACAGAAAATATTGTTACTGTTTTTGGGAAGGATCCATCTGGAAAGAAACTAGCAAGCAGGAGGCGTAAGGAAAGGGAGCCATTAGTCATTTTCAAAAGGAGATCTATTTGGTTCATACTTCCCTATTGTAAAGAGTTAATGTTGCAACATAATTTTGATGTCATGCACATAGGGAAAAATGTGGATGAGAATTTTGTTAACACATTTTTGGGTACTGATGGGAAATCTAAGGATAATTTGAATTCTCGCTTAGACCTTCAAGCTCTAGGTATTAGAACTGATCTTCACTCTATTGAACTTGAAGGCCAGTTTTATTTGCCACCTGCACCGCACACAATGAGTCCTGATGAGAAGAAATTATTTTGTCAGGTACTAAACGGGGTTAAGTTTCCTGCTGGTTATGCATCTGATATACGACACAATGTTCATGTCAATGAAAAAAACTGTTTGGGCTTAAGAGTCATGAGAGCCACATTGTTCTACAACACCTACTACCACTTGCTGTGAGAAAAATATTGCCAGAAATAGTCAGCGTTGCTGTGATTCGTGTTAGTAATTTTTTCAAGAAACTATGCCAACCTGTTATTCGAATAAGTGATATGGAGAATCTTGAGGCTGATATAGCTGAAACCTTGAGCCTTCTTGAGACAATATTCCTTCCTTCCTTTTTGACATCATGGTACACTTGATGGTCCATCTTCCTGCCCAAGCAAGAATGGTTGGTCCAGTACATTTTCGTAGCATGTGTCCTGTCGAGAGGTAATTCATGTAGGCAAATTGCAGCATATTAATAAAATATAAACCTAGCACTTTTACAACATTATGAGCCAATTATATATCTGCACAGGTTTTTGATTAGATTGAAGGGTGATGTTCATACAAAAAGCCATCCGGAGGGGTCAATTATGGAGGGTTCTTTGTTTTATGATAGCCTTACTCTTTGTGCTCGCTATTTACATAGTGAGACTCATTTTAATCAGCGGGTTAGAAATGATGTGGGGCTTCAAGCTGAAAACTGCAGTAGAACTCCATTTTTTCATAGCATTGGTCGGGGTTTAGCTGGAAAATGCACGGTGAATTTAGACTACAAGACATGGCTGCAAGCACATAGATATGTTCTATTCAACTATGCCAATATAGGACCGTAATTGGAGTAAGTTATATAATTCACTTAATATCACAAATTAGTTTCCCTTGCATGGTAAAGTAATAAATTGACCTTTGCAGCAAGCATGCTCGACACCTATCCTCAACTGGTCTTCGAAACAAATGAGACATCAACCACATGCAGCATGAATCATTTCATGAGTGGCTTAATTCTCATGTAAGTAGGAGGAAAACTTGATGCATGTCATTTCAGATGAACTTAACACTAATCTTAATAGTAGTATTTCATAATAACAGGTGGAAGAAAAGTGTGAGGAAGTACCAAATGAGATACAAATTTTAGCTAAGGCACCAATGATGATTGCACGAAAGTATAGTAGTTACTCAATAAATGGATTTGATTTCCATACACACTCTTATGATGAGGGTAGGTCTGTTCAAAATAGTGGGGTTGCTTTGGTTGCGGAGTCAGCATGCTTTGAAAGGGACAATAATGGTATCATAATAGGAAGTAAGACCTATTATGGTGTTCTAAAGGAAATTATTGAACTGAACTATCAGCACAAAGGAAATGTTGCTCTTTTCAAGTGTGATTGGGTTGAAAACCATGTGCAGGACAAGTGGGTGAAAACTGATCAGTTTGGGGTTACCTCTGTCAACTTTAAGCACTTATACAATGCAGGTGAAAAAATATCAGATGAGCCTTTCATTCTAGCATCACAGGCGGTTCAAGTCTTTTATGTTCCTGATCCAGTTGAGACTGAGTGGGTCGCTATTCTACAATCAAAACCAAGAGACTTCTATGATATGGATAATTTAGAGATTGAACACCTTGATAATGGTAATGGACTGGTTGTGCCATTGCCTGATCTAAATGGCAATGTGACCGTAGATGTTATTAATGGGGTTGTTCCTGCTGTAAGAACAGACATAGATGGTATAGTTGTTGATGCAAAAAAGTCTAAACAAAAAAACTAAGAAGCCAAGTTTGCAGTATTCAGCTGCTATGTTTTGTTATTTATTACTTGCAAAATAGTTTTCCTTCTATCTTCTAATGTCTTTGTGCGTTTTCAGGAGAAAAAATTGTCAAGCGCAAGAAGAAACAATGAAGATACTCTCATTAATGAGTATGAGCAGCAAAGGCTTGCAAACGTGGCAAGAAACCAAAATTACCTGGAATCTCTTAATCTTCCTCCTTTGAAAGCCATACCACAGCCTAGTCAACCTAACAAAAGAAGAAAGGTTAGCCTCTCATCCTAATCTCCATACTATAAACACCATGGTACATTTCTGACCAACTAATTCATGTTGTCATGTGATTTTCTACAAGTTTTCTTGTAGAAAACTTATCCCCCGGTCAATGCTGCAACTGAAGGTCACAATTTGCGACGAAGGACACAAAGAAATAGCAGTGAGATTGCAAATGACCAGATTGCTCATAATCCTAACTGTGAAGAAATTGGAGAGTTCTTATGTGACAATGAAGGTCTTGTAGATTCTATTGTTTCTTCTTGTTGCAGCATAAATAACATCATGTGTTACGTTTATATTTCTCACATTTAAATCAATTTGCACAGATTTGGACAGTGCAACACACAAGAAGAGGAAAGGGAGAGGCATCACCAGATTGGATGACATATTTTCAAGGACAGCTGATAAAATCAAAGTATTACTCAATGAATATGCACAGCCTGTTGGAGAAACAGCTAGAAAGCTTTCTAGTGCCATTGGGTGTCATGTGAGAAGGACACTATCTGTTGGGTGTGATGATTGGAGGCTTGTTGATCCTACAAAGAAGCTGGAAGTTTGGATGACATAAAGGTACTGCACTATTTGATTAGATAAATGGCCAATGCCTGCATGTACTTCATAGTCACTAATTTTAGGACAGTGAAGGTGCACTTTATTGATAGGCTTCTTTTTTCATGGAAAATTAGGCAATCTATGATCAGGATGATGCAGCTTTGAAGTGGTTTATGACTACTGCTGGAATAAAATGGAAGGAGTTTAAGGCAGATTTGAAAAAGAAGTATTTTGATGAAAAATTAACAGATGAGGATCTGAAGAACAGAAATGGTGATAGAGTAAATGCTGCTGATTGGAAATTTCTTATTGACTATTGGAGGTGTCCTTTATCTAGAGTAGGGAACAACTAACTGAAATCATATTTTTCTCATTACTTACGAGTGGTACTTACGTTCTTCAATTATTTGTAAATGTTTTTCAATTTCTGTCAGGCTCGCACAGCAAGAGCAAAAAAATGTCGTGGAAAATTGCAACTGCTTCATACATCTGGTAGTGTTAGCCATGCTTGTGCTAGGCATGATCTGGTACAGAATCTTTAACTCACTTTAGTTTATTATGTACTTTTGAGCCATTATGATCGCTGCATAGTTAAAAACCTTGTAGGGTGAGAAACTTGGGCGCACGCCTCGAAGAGATGAAGTGTTCATCAAAATGCATACAAGAAAAGGTTTGGTACATTTAAGGCAGGCAGCACCAACAATTGTAAGTTTTCTCCATATAAAAAATTGAAATATGCGGGTATTTCTTTCATATGTATGAATATACTGATTCCTTTTAATATAGAATAAACTTAAAGAAGCTGTTGAAGCCCGTCCAGAGCTAAAGGATAAATCAATTCAGGAAGGCGACGTATTAGCTGCTGTTTGTGGAGTAAAGGAGCCAAGGGGGTGTCCATGTTTTGGGTCTAGGACCAACACCCTAGGAAATTGGTACGCCGGGGTTGAAGTCATATGTGCCAACAAGGATCCAGATGGAAGTTCTAGCTCGTAAAAAGGCTGAGAGTGAGAAAACAAGAATGGAACAGCGTGTCAAGGAATTGGAGGAGCAAGTTCTGCAAGCAAGGATGGCGCAAGAAAGACCAAATGTTGAAGCCACACTACTGGAAAACGCTCTATCGGTACCAGTTGGTAAGGGCCATAGGTAACGGTACTGCGCAACCGAGACTAAAGGGCTTGGTCTTTGGTACCGGGTCCAGAACCGGTACCAATGGCCGCCTTTGGTACCGGTGGCCCTCCCACGTATGCTACGGGGGTGGCCTTTTGGAACCGGTTGGTGTTACCACCTGGTACCAAATTTGTGCATCATCTCTAGACATGCAACAAGTAACTATATGGTGATTCTTTTTTACAAATTCATAATAAAAATGATGATTAAATATAAAATCTCCTATTTCTATCCATTCCACAAAACACTAAATTACTCAAAATATAAAGCATGAAATAGACCATGCTAACCGTCAAAAGAGAGAGGATGAAGTTGCTAACCTTCTAGCGGACTTGGTTTGCAAAATCTCCAAAAGTTATGGAAAATTTGGCATGACCTCCCTCAACCCGAGCTCAATGGAGGAAGAAATGAGCCATGGCTCGGGCTAGGGGAGGAAGAAGGGGATTTATACCCAGAGCCCCTTTGGTACCGGTTGGTGGCACCAACCCGTACCAAAGGTGCTCACATTGGTACCGGTTGGTGCCAACAACCGGTACCAAAGGCCCCGAGGCTCATTGGTACCGGTTGGTGGCACCAGCTGGTACCAATGTGGGCACATAGGTACCAGTTGGTGACACCAACCGGTATCTATGAGCGCGCAAAATTTGTAGCCGTTGGACCCGGTACCAATGCAAGCATTGGTACCGGGCCCTAAACAACCGGTACCTATGAGGGGTGACCGATAGAGCGTTCTCTGGTAGTGCCATCTCATAGCATGGTTCTAATTCACGACACCAAGTGGAAAAGTACTGTAACACCTTGGTCCCATGGGGTTAAATTTCATTCTAGAACATGTTTTAACTGCCGCTGCTATGTTGCAGTTACGTGATCTTCCATGTTGTTCCAATATTTGTTTATGTAGAGCCCTAGGTCTGAAGAAGTTGATGATGCACCACAACATGATCTGGGTGAAGAAGATGGTTATGAAGAAGATGGAGAGTATTACCACTCCGATGATGACAACTTGCTTGGCCAAAGGCATGCTGCAGCCCTACTAATTGTTGATGATGCCCCTCGCTATGCACATGAAGCACTTGTAATGTTCTTATTCTCCTGCATAATTTAGATTTTGTCTTTTGATAGCTGTTCCATCCATCATTTACTCATTAATGCACCATCTACTCTAGGTTGGAAAGGATGTGATATTATATGCCATGCTGAGATCAGATCTGCCTGTAGCTAAAGGAACAATCATTTCAACTAATCCAAACACCATAGTAGGAGGTCAACCACTTGGAAAGCAATTTTGTGAAGTAATTGTGAATGTTGTGATGAAAAGGGTTGCACTTCTGCCTCGCCCATATGATAATATGGAGTCTATGGCTGGTGCTTATATGATGGCGATTGCATGGCCATACAAGAGGGTAATGAGCTACTTTGACTTCTTTTTCTTTGTTTCTTTGATCTGTGATGAGTTACCAAAATATTCTAACTAGTGATACTTGTGACAGCTAAAGGTTAGCGACAAGGCATCAAAGTCATCTCAAGGCGTTGCAGGTAAATTATTCTGAATTTACATTCATCAAACTGCAATCTAAATTCCTCAACCTAGCATATTGTGCACACTATTTTTAACAGAGCTACTTTTATATTGCCTTCTATTGACCATTTCAAACAATCAGCTATGTACATACCACTCATGCAACTACACAGCATTCCTTTTTCATGGTGCATTTACACCTGTATAGTTCTACTGCAACATTCTATAATATAATTATATGGATGAAGTTGCATTTATATGTATGGCAATTTGATATTGTTATTGGTCTGAACTCTACTGACTACATGGTTCTTCATTTTTTAGGAAGCGCAAGGCGCTGCTAAAATGCTAGCCACTTACCTGCTGTAGGATCCATACATTTTACTGACTTGCTGGAACTACCAAGTTTGTTGGCAGCAAGCCACTCAAAGTTCAGGGTGCTAGTTGATCTCCTTTTGACTCTCAAGGTCATATATTTTGTACAACAAACCTGATGACAGTGCAAC
>CM014272.1:27813197-27890403 GCA_004135705.1 Alloteropsis semialata
TTTTATTTTTTTTCCATTTAAACAACTGTGTTGGATGATCAGTCGGTAAAATAAATCGTAACATCAGACTATCCATTGGTAAAAGTTTCTCACGGACTGCACGTCGGTATTTGTTGGTCCATCGGTGTCGGATTTATGGACCCGGCAGTCCACACAGGGTAGTCTGCGTGGTTGATTTGTTGAGAGACAGATCGAGGATCACAAGTCGATGGTAACACAAGACGTAAGGATTGATCAGGTTCGGGCCGTCGAGATGGCGTAATACCCTACGTCCTGTGTTGGGTGTATGTATTGCTGTGTGCAGAATTCCTGAAGGATCTTCGTAGTTGGGTTCTAGTCTCGAGATGTGAATGGTTCTGTTTCGGAGGGGGGTCCCAAGGCACCTTATATAGCCCGGTTGCCTTGAGTTACAAGTCGGCCAGAGATCGTAACCTATCCGGAATACAAGGATCTAATCCTAAAACGAATACAAATATCTTTCCCTAGAATTCCGACTAGTTTATCTTGATCTCCGATCTTCTCGCAAGATACGCCGTCTCCTTCCTTGTCCCGCGCGCCGTCGTACTCATCCCGGTTTGTCCGACTGGTGGGCCTCCCGACTGGTGGGCCACCCAGCCTGACAAGCCGGCCCGATAGCATTCGGATTGGCTGCCCCTTGCTGGTTGGGCCAATCCGCCTTCTGGGTACCCCCGGGGGTCTATCCCCGACAAGCCCCCGAGTAGTACGTGGTTGAGCGATAACCCGGCGAGGTCGTTCCATCTCTTGAGCTTCGAACTTGCTGCGGTAGGAAGCAAAACTGCGTGATACTGAAGAGAAAAGAGAGCCGTCTACAACGGATGCGCCGAGAGGTGCGTCCGTTGGCCGTAGCCCCCGAGCCTTGAAGCGATTCCGAAGGAATCGGTCCAAGAGTTTGTAGCCTTGTTCTGATCGTCTTCGTCGGGGTCCCCAGACAATCAACGGATGCGCCGCGAGGTGCGTCCGTTGGCCGTAGCCCTCGAGCCTCAAGGGAATTCCGTAGGAATCGGCTCAAGGCTAATTCGAGGAGCATGCTGACATTTCCTTCTGGCGTCAATTTCGGCGGCCTGCCCTCGATCGTGTGGGCCAAAGCTCGCCGACAGTTCCCCCCGGCGCCAGCCCCCGAGCGCGAGGGCCGAGGCTCTCCAGGCGGTCGTTCTGGCGCCAGCCCCCAAGCGTGAGGGCCGAAGCACGCCGAGTAGTAATCCCAGCGCCAGCCCCCGAACGCGAGGGCCGAAGCACGCCGAGTAGTTGTCCCGGCGCCAGCTCCCGAGCGTGAGTACTTGGCGGGCAAGCGCAGGGATCTGGATTGAAGGCCCTGCGAAAAAGATTCAATGCCAAAGCATAATCAAAGCATAGATTCAAGGGGAAAGGCAATCAGCAAGTGTATGAAAATGATTCCTGCTTCCAGCTTTTTAGATCTATCAATTTCTCCGGGTAGTTAGCCTGTTACGTTTATGCACCTGATCCCCGATAGCCATAGTCCGTAGCGCAGGGAGCTGGGCCGCATGCATGCGTAGGAGTATAGGCGTACGGAAGAGTCGAGGTTTCACGAATTAAGGCATGTGCTGCCCGAGTACTTTAGCGACTTGTGTAAAAGCTTACGAAATTGACAAAATAAATTGATTTAAAACTTAGCTCCGCGAACGTTCCGAGTCTTTGAGGATTCCCTCTTTCTCGAATGCTCCAAAGAGAACATAGACGGAGGAACGGCGTTCCTGGCATGCGGCGACAAGAACAGTTTCCCCCGTGAATGCACAGGACACAACCGTGGTCGAGTAAAACCAAAGGTGATAAGGATGACCTGTGCGCCTTGAGAAGAGAAAGGACGCGCGGCTCGGAGCTCACGCGCTTGACAATGCAAGGGGAGTTCCTTGTCCCCCAGTAGCCAGAGGCTATAAATACTCACCGGGAGCCAAAGCCGCCACCCAGAAGTAAGTATGTATAGGATCTTTGTAGCGAATGTGCTGGAGGCTCATTGCTGGGTTCATCCACCGGGGAAGATCCATGGAGTCATAAGAGCGTGGTGCTAGAAGAGTGCTTGCGATATACTTGAGGTGTTGATGAGCGTCTGGATGCTGCTCTGTTGGCTCCTTGCCTTGCCTTTGGTTTAGGACTGTCAGGGCGTAATGCTCTGCCAAACCAAGAGATACCCAGAGGCATTCGCTCTCAATCCTCGAAAGGGGCTGCCTCGTCGATGGCTACAGTGGTGCAACAAGAGAGCTTGCGATGAGCTCATGTGGACCAAGCTTGCTGCAGATGCAACACTTGGCGCGCCAGCGAGTGCCCCAAGCTGTCCCCGTGACGGTGAAGTCTTTTTATTCTTGTAACCAGCGCATGACCAGCTTTGTTGTAACTGTATAATCTGCAAAAGAATTTTTTCCTTGATCGTCTCAAAAATGGAGCTTCTGTGTTTCCTTTCTTGGTAGCGCCAGCCCCCGAGCTGTCGGGGCGCGGTCGCGCTTGTCCAATTGCAGTAACTTATTTGCAGCGTCGGCCCCCGAGCGCTTCGGGGTTGATCGAGCCCGAGAGGCTCACTGTCTTTGATGCGGCGCCAGCCCCCAAGTCTTAGTGCTGGTCGAGCCTTAGCGACACGCCACCTGCTCTGCAGCGTTGTCTCCCGAGTGGTTCGGTTCCAATCGAGCCCGAGAGGCACGCTGTCTTTAATGCGGTGCCAGCCTCCGAGTCCGAGCACTGGTCGAGCCTTGGCGGCACGCCACTTGTTTTGCAGCGTTGGCTCCCGAGTGGTTCGGGGCCAATCGAGCCCGAGAGGCACGCTGTCTTTAATGCGGCGCCAGCCCCCGAGTCCGAGTGCTGGTCGAGCCTTGGTGGCACGCCACTTGTTTTGCAGCGTTGGCTCCCGAGTGGTTCGGGGCCAATTGAGCCCGAGAGGCACACTGTCTTTAATGCGGCGCCAGCCCCCGAGTGCGAGTGCTGGTCGAGCCTTGGCGGCACACCGACTTCTTCCCCTTGCCCGAGTGATCGGGGTCGTCTTTTACCGTTGATGCTCCTAGCGTAACGGTTCGCGAGGGCGTCCAACGACTCTTTTTACCGTTGCGCTCTCATCCGTTGACCGCACCGTTCTGGGGTAATTCCGAGCATCGGGGCGCGCTATAAAAGGCGAGGGTTAGGTCTAACGGAGCAATCCCTCTGTTTCCAGGTCCATTCCCCCCTCGCTCCATTCTTCATACCGCCGCCACCAGATTCGATCCCCCCTTGCTCCATTCTTCATTCCGCCGCCACCAAAGACTCTCTCTGCTTCTAGATCCGCTCCGCGGATTTAGCCACCACGGGGAGCGTAGCCTCGCAGATGCGAACAAAGCTCTCCGTGCCCAAAGCCATGGTGCCAAAGAGGAAGCTCGCCGACCTCCCCAAGTCAGAGAAGATCCCCTCCCCCGTCGTCGCATGGGTACGGGGGAAAGTAACCGAGGAGATATTGGAGGAGATAGTGGAGCGGAGTATCCTTCCGCCTCAAGCAGTGGCGGAGTGGCGCCCGAGCGCCGGGGAGACCTCCCCGTCGGAGAACTCCGGCGAACTGGTGCTTTTCAAGCCGTTCTTCGAGGCGGGTTTTGGCTTGCCGGCGGGAGCCTTCTTCCGAGGCCTGCTCCACTACTACGGGATCGAGGCCGTCCACCTCAACCCGAACTCGGTCATGGCCATCTCCGTCTTCATCCACCTGTGCGAGGCCTACCTGGGGATTACTCCCCATTTCGACCTGTGGAGGTACCTTTACTGGTTGAAGCCTCAGCCAAGTGAGGAGAAGATGGTGGTGGTGGGAGGCGCCGGATTCATGCTGCGCCAAGGCTGGAAGGACCAGTACTTCGACATCGCCCTCAACACCTCCAACAAGGGCTGGAAGTCGGAGTGGTTCTACATTGGGAACCATGCGCCAACGATCCTCTGCCATTTGGAATGAACTTTCCAACGGTCACCAGATGCGTGAGGTGGAGGAGCTCCTTGGGATGATCAAGGAGCTGAAGGATCAAGGTTTGACGGCGGTCGGCGTCGCCTGCAATTTTAGCCGGCGGCTGGTTCAGCCGATCCAGGAGAGGAAACATCCGGGCTTCGAGTACTCGGGCCGGGAGGATCCTACCCGAGGGGCCCGTCGGACGGTGAGCAAGGAGGAGATGAAGGCGCGTGTAGACGGCTTCTTCCTCTGCCGCGTATCGGAGAAGCATCAACTGCGCCCATTTTCCTTGAAGAGGCCTGCTCCACCGGTAAGTTTTTGTTCTGAGTACTTTAGCGTGTTCATCTTGATGCTGGTTTTCAATTTTGATCTAATCGTCCGTTGGCCGTCTGATTTTGCGATTCCCCTGTCGCAGGATCGGGTCTTTGATTATTTTTCTCCTTCTCTGCTTCCGAAGGACTCACCTAGGAAGGCGTACCTGGGGGGAACAATCAAGGCGACGCCCCGGCAGGAGGGGCAGTTGATCCGCCTGCTCCTCGGAAGTGGGCAGCCAGTGACACGGAGAGCTCCTTGAGTGCTTCAGATGAAGATGTAGAAGAGATCCATCCACGGAAGTGGCGGGTGGTTGTGGCGAAAGTCGGGTCTCGTAGGCCCGTGCTTCTAAACCGGCGGCGTATGGGGTCGGCGATGCAACTGACGACGACTCGGCGACATTGTCCGACGAGGCACCCTCTATCTGGGAAGCAGTGGCGCACACGCCGTCACTTCCCAAGCGGAAGCGCACAAGTAAGGTGACTGCAAAGAAGCCGGCTGCGCAGCCGGCCAAGCAACCAGTGGTGGGTTCGGACGCCGATGTTGACGAGCCGGGACAACCTTCCCCGGTCGTCGTGGAGGAAGAGGAAGAGGAGAAGGACGAGGCAATGTCCGACTCCTTATTCCAAGAGCAGGAGCACGCCCGGGCCATGGACGTGTCAGTAGAAGAGAGACGGCAGATGGTGGCGGAAACCATTGTCCGGGCTGCGGCGGATGCAAGGCCAGTCTCCGATCTAGGGACTAGGCCAATCCTGACGACGGCCTCGGCGCAGCGGCGCCCCAAGCTTCCGATCTTGCGGCCCCAGGTTGTCGTGGTGAAGAGTACCCAGTAAGTCTTTGTTCTCATGCTCCCTAGTAGGTTAGCAGTGCGTATCATTATTTTCGAGTTCGTGTGTTAACTGCCAATTGCTTTTTTCAGCAAATACTCTGATCTTGATGGTAAGGCGGCCGGCGGGACGGGGTCATCGACTGATATCCCGCGGAAGCCGAGTTCCCCCTCCGTCACACCTGTTGGCCAGTCATCCTCAGGTGTTACGCCTGATGTGACGGATTCGGCCGGGGGGTCGATGGCGCCGCGATCGGAGCAAACATCGTGTGGGATTGCTCCGGGGGAGAACGTGGTGGCGCCCGGGACGGAAGTCGCGCAGGGTGGAGGGGAAAAGGCGGCGGTTTCCCCGAGCGGTGGCGCTGGGGATCCTGTGGTGGATCCCACAGTGCCGGCCCCGCACGCAGACAAAGACGCCGCTGTTCAAGGAGAAGTCCAAGGGGAGGGCCTCCAAAAGCAGTCGGGCGCCTCGGGGACTATGACGGTCCCCGTGGTTGATGCTAGTGCGGCGGAGGAGGAGGCGGTGATTGCCGAGCTATAGCTCGCAGTCGACCAATCCCAACGCTGCGCAGAGGTTTGTCTCCTCATCTGCCTTGTTCATCTGTCGTTCTTCATTATAAGTTGCCTGAATTCTCCGCTTTTCACTAATTGGTGTAGAGGTTAGCCACGCTCCGGCAGTCGCGCCTCGAGCAGCTCCGTGACGTGCAGTCGGTGCGACGGCGCGAGGCGGAGCTGGAGGCGGAGCTCAAACGGGTCAAGCGTCAGCGTGACGTCGCCCAAAAGAGCTTGAATGACGCCATCGTGCAGCATCGCTCAAATCTTCATGGTAAGGCCTTGTCCTTGTAACTTCCTCGGTGCTCCTTCTTTTGCCGTCAAGTTTTGCCGTGTACTTTTCGTCCTGACCCGAGTGCTCCCCTGCTTTTTCAGAGAAGGAGATGGAGAGGGCCTGTCATCTCAACGAGCTGAAAGAGTTGCGTTTCCGGACCGCCACTCTGCAGAAGTCCGAGGAGGTCATGGCGGGCAAGCTGAAGAGGGAGCAGGATTTTCGAAAAGGTGCGGACATGACGATGCTTCAAGGGATGTATACTATCCAGAATAACGCTCAAATCATAACAGGCTTGGAGCAAGAGCTGGCTTCGTCACACTTGGCCTTGACGGAGATCAACGATGTGGCGAAGGACCTGCTGGACGCCGTTTCTCCGGAAGAGGGTGAACCGACAGCCCTCGTCGCCCGTCTGCAGGGCGCGCCGGCCCGGATCGCCGACCTAGTCAAGGAGTCGGCGGTTGTGTGTGCGAACGACGCTCTCGCGCGTGTTCAGACGCACTTCCCGTGGATCGACCTTGCACCAGTTGCTGATGGGGTGGCAGCAGATGCTTCAAGCGAGCAAGTGCAGGAGGCACTGGCTCAAACTCGCCCGATCGTCGAGAAGGTCGGCGAGGCTCTCAGGCTGGAGTAGGATCCTGCATGGTGAAGTAGAGTAGAGTAGATTTTGTATGTACAAACATTCTAAAATGGGTAAAATGAGAACATTGGCTATTCTATCTCATGTTTTAAGGTTGCCCTAGTAGTTCTTCTGCTTGAATGTGCTTTTCCCTTTGCTTCACTTATCCTAAGTTCATAACGTCGAGAGCGGGTCCCGTGCACGTGTAGAAAGGCTTAGGCGTTGTTCCAGGCCCGGTTACGCAGCATCTAGTTAGGAACTACTCGGGACGGAGTAATGCCGAGTGGTTTTGTTAAGAGGACAAGTAAAGAAAAAGAGATATCTTTATTGAACTTGGTGATACATAGCTTTGTTATGGGTAGAATCGGCATAAATGCTCTATATTCCACGGGTGCGGGACTTTGGTGCCATCCTCGTACTGGAGTCGGAAAGTACCCGGACATATGACTTGGGTCACTATGAACGGTCCTTCCCATGGGGCGGAGAGTTTGTGAGCTCCTGCCGGCGTAAGACGAGGTCACCGATGTTGAAGTCCCGTTGCTGGACGTTCTTGTCATGGTAGCGTCGGAGTTGTTGCTGGTAGCGCGCATGCTGTATGAGGGCGTTAACTCGATGTGGATGGAGTCGAGGTCCACCTCGCGAGCTGCTTCCGCTTCGCCTTACTCGTAATTATCGATGCGCAGTGATCCAAAAGCGATGTCGGTCGGGAGGATTGCCTCGGAGCCGTAGACCAGGAAGAAGGGAGTGTGGCCTGTGGCACGACTCGGTTGAGTCCTAAGTCCCCAAATGACCTGTGGTAGCTCTTGGTGCCATCGTCCGGCGAACTTCTTCAACGGGTCGAAGATCCTTGCCTTTAGGCCTTGGAGTATCATGGCGTTGGCTCGTTCCACCTGTCTGTTGCACCTGGGATGGGCGACCAAGGCGTAATACACATCGATGCATCTGCTCTCGCAAAAATCCCAGAAGGCGGATGCGGTGAACTGCGTTCCCAAGTCGGTTATGATCCTGTTTGGGACCCCGAACCGGTGCGTGATTTCTTCGATGAAGGCGGCGGCTTGCTTTGACGTTGGAGTTCCGACAATGGCTTTGTACTCTATCCATTTGGAGAATTTGTCGATGGCGACGAGTATGTGCGTGTAACCTCCCGGAGCTGCTCTGAATGGTCCCACCATGTCCAATCCCCAACAGGCGAAAGGCCACAAGGGCGGGATTGTGCGTAAAGCTTGGGCCGGGAGGTGTTTCTGTTTGGCGAAGAATTGGCACCCTTGGCACCGGCGGACGAGTTCCTTAGCATCAGAGACGGCGGTAGGCCAAAAGAACCCAGCCCGGTATGCTTTTCCGACTAGTGTCCCTGCGGCGGCGTGGCTTCCGCAGACTCCTGAATGGATATCATCAAGGATCTGGAGGCCGACTTCTTTCGTGACGCATTTGATGAACACCTGGCTTGTAGCGGCTCGTCTGTATAGGGTGTCGCCGAACACCAATAGTTCCTTCTTCAGCGTTCCAGAATCTTTCGTGCCGTGGGGTCTTCTGGTACTTTGTTACGGGCGAGGTAATCTATGAACTCAGCCATCCAATCTTCTTCAGCGTCAATGGTCATTACCTCACAGAGTTCAGGGGCAGGCTCTGGTTCATGTCCCAACTCTTTAACAGAGGGTTTAAGGAGAACTTCCACGAACACACCTCCGGGTACTTCCGCGCGGGTTGACCCCAGTTTGGCGAGTGCGTCAGCTGCGAGGTTGTTCTCTCGTGGAACGTGATGGTATTCTATTCCGTAGAATTTTTCCTCCTGCTTGTGTACTGCCTCACAGTAAGTGTTCATCCGTTCGCTGTGGCGATCCCATTCTTTGTTGACTTGGTTTATAACGACGGCAGAGTCGCCATAAACCAGTAGCCTCTTCACTCCGAGCGAAGTGGCGATGCGGAGCCCATGGAGGATTGCTTTGTACTCGGCGGCGTTGTTGGTGATGGGGAAACGTATTTGAAGGACATATCGGAGCAGTTCCCCTTTCGGCGAGATGAAAAGTATGCCGGCGCCCCCGCCGTCGATCATTAAGGAGCCGTCAAAATACATCTTCCAGTGTTCGCTGCTAGTGTCTTCCTTTGCGTCCTGGCTCTCGGTCCATTCGGCGACGAAGTCAGTGAGAATCTGTGATCTGATGGCGGTGCGCGGGACAAAATCTATGATGAAGGAGGCGAGCTCGATGGACCATTTTATGATTCGTCCGGTGACATCCCTGTTATGGAGGATTTCGCCGAGTGGAAATTGCGTGACCACCTTGATGCGATGCGCTTGAAAGTAATGGCGGAGTTTCCTTGACGTGATCAGCAGTGCGTAGAGTAGTTTTTGCACCTGGGGATAGCGCGCTTTAGATTCGCTTAGTACTTCGCTTACATAGTAGACTGGTCGCTGCACCCATTGCACCTTTCCTTCCTCTTCCCTCTCCACGACGATCACAGTGCTTACCACATTAGTCGTGGCTGCAATGTATAGGAGCAGTGTTTCATCGTTGTACGGGGCAGCGAGTACCGGTGGGTTGGAGAGGTAGTTCTTGAGGTCGGTGAAAGCTTGCTGTGCCTCCTGGTTCCATTCAAACTTGTCGGTCTTCTTGAGGATCTTGAAAAATGGCAAGCCCTTATCCCCCAGCCGGGAGATGAACCTACTCAAGGCCGCCATCCAGCCAGTCAGCTTTTGGATCTCTTTCTTCCCAGTCGGCGATTTCATCCTTCGGATGGAGTTTATTTTTTCTGGGTTGGCTTGAATGCCTCTGTTGCTGACGATGAAGCCGAGTAGTTTCCCTTTCGGTACGCCAAAGACGCACTTGGTCGGGTTTAGCCTCCAGTTGAGTCTGCGGAGGTTGCCGAATGTTTCGGAGAGGTCGGCGATGAACTCGGCTTCGTTCTTCGTCTTAATCACTATGTCGTCAACGTAGGCCTCGGCGTTGCGACCGATCTGTGTCCCTAGGGTTAGGTTTATGGCCCTCTGGTAAGTGGCGCCAGCATTGCGGAGGCCGAACGTCATCTTGGTGTAACAGTAAGCGCTGATCGGAGTAATGAAGGACGTCTTCTCTTGGTCTTCTTCCTTCAAGGCGATTTGGTGGTAGCTGGAGTAGCAATCGAGGAAGCATAGGAGTACGCATCCGGCGGTGGAGTCGACGACTTCGTCGATACGGGGCAGGACGAAGGGGTCCTTAGGGCAGTGCCTGTTGAGATCCGTGTAATCAACACACATTCTCCATTCATTATTCTTTTTTCTTACAAGGACTGGATTAGCGAGCCAGTCGGGATAAAAGACTTCTCTAATGAACCCGGCAGCTAACAACCTTGTAATTTCTACCCTAATGGCCTCCTTGCGGTCCTGTGCGAAGCGTCGGAGCTTTTGGCGGACTGGCTTGGCGTTCGCGTCAACCTTCATGGAGTGCTCGACCACCTTCCTTGGAACACCCGGCATGTCTGATGGAGTCCATGCAAATATGTCGGCGTTGTTCCGGAGGAAGGCGATGAGCGCGCTTTCCTATTTGGCATCGAGCCCTGAACCGATCAGGGCGGTCTTGGAGGAGTCGGCGAGCCCGAGTGAGACGGGGCATACTTCTTCGGCTGGCTGCATGGTGGTCGGCGCGGCTCTTCTTTTGGAGGACTCGGGGATGGAGCCGGGATCTCCCTGGAATGTTCTCGCATCGTTGACCACTTCCATTTGAAGTACGCAGCGTTCGATGCCGGTGCAGCGATGGAGCCCTTCCTGTCGCATCCCTTGGCGGTGTGCACGTCGCTGCGGATGGAGAGGACGCCGTTTGGTGCCGGCATCTTCATCAGCAGGTACGTGTAGTTGGGAATCGCCATGAATTTCGCGAGCGCTGGCCTTCCAAGTATGGCATGATAGGCGGTGGTGAAGTCGGCGACCTGGAAGTTGAGGTACTCGGTTCAGAAGTTACACTGATTGCCAAAGGTGACGGAGAGAGATATCTGCCCGAGTGGTTTGGAGCCCTTGCCCGGAATCAGCCCGTAAAATGGGTGGGGGGAAGGGGTCAAAGCGTCGAGGCCGATGCCCATGTCCCTCAGCGTTTGGGCGAAGATGATGTAGAGCCCACTTCCGCCGTCGACGAGTACCTTGGTGAGGCGAGCATTGTTCACGATTGGGCTGAGTACCAGGGGGTATTCGCCAACGTCAGAGATTTGAAACCACTAGTCTTCCCTGGAGAAGGTGATCGGCTGCTCTGACCAGCGGAGTGGTTGGATCGGCGATGTGTAACAGGAGAATATCTCCCTGTCGCGCACCTTCTTCCGGCGCTTGTCATCCACCTGCGGCGGTCCTCCGAGGATGAAGTTCACCTGCCTCTTGACGTTTGGGAAAGCAGGGTTTGCGGGGGGCCCCTTTCCCCTTGTCGCCCTTATCGTCATCGCGTGGCGGCAGCTTCCCTTCTTACTTCTTGTAGGCGTCGGCGAGCCCTATGCAGTCGATCATACGGTGCTTGGACTGCTTATGTATGGGGCAGGGCCCTTGGAGCATCTTGTCGAACTCGGCGCTGAAGTTGGTCCACGGGCGAGGGCCTCCGCGATCCATGGCGGCGATGGTGTGATCTCCCGAGCGCTTTCGGTCGCCCATCCTGCTCAGTTCCGGTCGGGCTCGGCGCGGGTCCTCCTTCCTTGGTCGGTCTTCTCGGTGAGGCGGCCGATCATCGTCCCGAGTGCTTCTCTTGTTGTAGTGGAGGCGAGTGGCTTCTTTGGCGTTGGCCAACTTGTTTACCCTCTCAAAGAACTCGCCGGAGGTCTTTGGCAGGTCCTCGCAGAGACGCTCGAAGACCACCGAGTCGGCGAGGCCGTCAAGGAAGTAGTGGATGATCTTGGACTCGGAGCAGCCGGGGACCAGGTTGCGGTTCTCCATGTACCTGTCGGTGTAGTTGCGGAGGCTCTCCCCGCGATTCTGCTTCACCTTCCCCAAGTCCCATGCTGTGCCTGGCCGGATAGAGCTGCCCTGGAAGTAACTCTTGAACTTGCGGCAGAGTGTGTCCCAGTTGTCGATGGAGTCGGGCTCGAGGCTGTGGAGCCAGCTTAGCCCCACCTTGGTCATGGCGACCGGGAAGTAGACGCACATGGAGCCGTGGTCGCCGTTCACCGCGCGGATGGTGATGCTGTACGTCCGAAGCCACATTGTAGGGTCCGCCTTCCCATCGTACCTTTCTATGCCTGTAGGTTTAAAGTTAGCAGGCATTCGAATGGATCTTACTCGGGCGGTAAATGCTGGGAAGCCGTCGCATTCGTTGAGGTTCTCGGCGTTCTCACGTCCCGAAATCAGCGGAGAGATCCTCAGGGGTGCGAGCCCATGGCGGCCTGCGCTGTTCAAGTGGAGGCCCGTACTTGCAGTCGAACTCACGGCGGCGCGCGGCCTCATTGGCCTCCAGTTCACAGCGCAGGCGGGTGTCGCGGTCCAGCCCCGGGGCGCCGTGTTCGCGGTTGTACTCGGCGCGTCGTCGGAGCTCTTCCTCGTCCCTTCGCCGGTGGGGGTCGTCAAGGTCTCTGTGGAGGTCGCGGTTGCGGAGTTGTTCGCGGAGGTCCGGCTGGTCGACCACACCTTGATCGGCTTCACGATGGCTAGCGGACCTGGAGTGACGGGATGAAGAGGCGGCGGCCTTTTGGGCATTGATCATGCCCGCGGCTGCGGTCAGCCTGGTCTTGATGCGGTTGAGCTCCGGGGTTTCTGGGATCCCTTCCAGTTCATGATGCGTGGCGGCGAGGTTAGCTGACGGGGTGGCGTAGACGCCTATGCCGCCGACTTCCTGGATGAAATCATCGGTGAGGTTACGGGTGGCCCTGGGGTTTCGGCGATCTCGTCGCGCGTCACGGCGCTGTCTTTTCTCATCGTTGCGCCTGACCCTGGCGTCACGTTGCGCTTGATCCTCCCCCTGGACCGTTGCTTCGTCGGCGGATATGTCGGAGACGAATGTCTCCCACTTGGCTGGCACGATCCTCTTGTTAGGTGGGAGGACACGCGTGACTTGCGGGAAAATCCGCGACGGTTCCTCTTCGGGCAGAGTCGGCGCATCTTGATGACGAGGGGATTGCGTTGTCGTGACGCCTGGGGCAGATCCGATCTGAGCGGTCGCGATGGAGTTGACCGCCCTGCTTGCGTCAGGAGAGTAGTCGGCGTTCAGCCATTCGCCGAGTGCTTCCTGGTATACGACCCCGCTGTTCCTGAGCCCAAACAGGAGTCGTGTCGGGAGAGCAATGTCCTGGCGGGCGGATTCGGCCAGCTCGATGCACTCGCCGATGGAGGTGATGGCTTGGTCCATGTCTGCCTCGAACTCGCGTTGGCGTGCGGCCCATCGCCGCCTTTGTTCCTTGGGTGTCTCGTGAGCCCTGCGCGGTGGAGGCGGAGTAGACGAAGTAGTCGGCGGTGTATGCGGAAGCGGGCTCCCCTCGGAAGCTGGGAGGGCGGCGTCGGCCGTCACGATTGTCGAGTTGTTGGCGAGCGTTGACGGTGGAGTGGCGATGGTGACAATCCCGTCCGGCGTAGCGTCGAGTCGTGGCGCTGTCTCCTCCGGGGTGGCGTCACGGCTGAAGGAGAGCTCTCCTTCGGGTCCGGCGGTGAAGACCATGGATTCGAAGAAGAACATGGCCCCTTCAGCGATGGAGATCTTAGCAGATGCCGGCGTGATGACGGCGGAAGTTGATGCCATCGAGCTTGCGGATTGATCTCATCGATCAGCCCCTACCTGGCGCCCCAACTGTCAGATTTATGGACCTGGCAGTCCACACAGGGTAGTCTGCGTGGTTGATTTGTTGAGAGACAGATCGAGGATCACAAGTTGATGGTAACACAAGATGCAAGGATTGATCAGGTTCGGGCCGTCGAGATGACGTAATACCCTACGTCCTGTGTTGGGTGTATGTATTGCTGTGTGCGGAATTCCTGAAGGATCTCCGTAGTTGGGTTCTAGTCTCGAGATGTGAATGGTTCTGTTTCGGAGGGGGTCCCAAGGCACCTTATATAGCCCGGTTGCCTTGAGTTACAAGTCGGCCGGAGATCGTAACCTATCCTTAATACAAGGATCTGATCCTATAACGATTACAGATATCTTTCCCTAGAATTCCGACTAGTTTATCTTGATCTCCAATCTTCTCGCAAGATACGCCGTCTCCTTCCTTGTCCCACGCGCCGTCGTACTCATCCCGGTTTGTCCGACTAGTGGGCCTCCCGACTGGTGGGCCACCCAGTCTGACAAGCCGGCCCGATAGCACTCGGATTGGGCCGCCCCTTGCTGGTTGGGCCAATTCGCCTTCTAGGTACCCCCGGGGGTCTATCCCCGACAATCGGTGTATCCCTACAGGGCGTCGGACGGTCCGTCGATGTATGTGCAGTCCGTCGGTAAACACTTTTAGCTACAGGTCTTACACCAACTCCGGGCATCCATCGGTAAAAGTTTTCACCGACGGAACGTCAATCGCTAAAGCAGCTTAAACCGATGAATCATTCAACGTTGTTTTTGGGTTGTGGTGTAGTGAGTGGGCCCAGGGCCAGGTCGCCCAACCCCACTAGGTCGGCCGACCTGGGCCCAGGCCCAACCGAGCTCATCCTTCTCCCATGCAGAAGAAGCACACCTGGAGATCATTCTAACCGCTAAATCAACGTCGGTTTGCACCAAGAGCAGGAGATGAACCACCCATGGATTGAAGGGCCCACATCTGAAACCAAATGCACTCATGTCAAGCGTACCCACCTGGAACCGACCTTAGGGCCCACAGAGCAGTCACTCAAAAGGGAATGGGCCCGAGAGGCGGCAACTCCAGGTCGGCCGACCCCCCTAGGTCGGTCGACTTGGGCACGTGCCCGAACCGGTCACCCCTTGACCTGTACCTGCCAACCGCCTCCAGGAGCTAATCTACACCGTGCACGACTTAGGACGGTGGATCCTAGGGTCGGCCGACGCCACCGGATCGGCCGACCTGGGCCCACCTCCGAACCGTCTCAACTTCCTCGTACCGACTCACAACCGCCTCTCTAAGCTATAAATACATGATCTCCGGACAGGGCTAATCATCATCAAGCTGGATTGAAGATTCAAGGCGAAGCCCTTCTCTTATCTAGAGTAGAAATAGGGAGAGAGTGGGGGAGACTCTGGAGGAGTCCCGGCATGTCGGCGACCCTCCACATGTACCTCGGCGGATGCGAGCTACTTAGTAAGTATCCGGGATTTCAACTAAGTATTTAAGTCTGAGTTATAGAAAGTTGAGTTCTTTATTGTGCTTGTGGGTTCGTTGCTTTATTCATAAAGTGTCTTAATCTCTGATCAAGGTTAGGATAGCCGATATTATCTTAAGCTTGGTGCTTAGGTGTATATCTGCCCTCGTTTTCCTCGTAACCCCATGGATTAGTAGAGGTAGGCGGCAGGTGGTGATAGCCCTGTCCGTCCTTTGTAATTCTCCACGTATGGGTACGGCGTAGAGCTGTATGCTGGCAATTTCCTAGAGGTCTAGGATACCCCTGTGCCCAAAGCAAGCATAGGAGAACTCCCTTCGCTATATTCCCAGCTTAGTGCTAAGTTATCCTCTCTACCCAACCTTTATATAAACTCGATCGATCCGGCCAGCTTTAGTAATTAGACAGTGTCTTTACGTTCCCCGTGGATTCGATACCTGGTTTACTCATGGGTGAAAGCTACTTCAACAGCCGTGCGCTTGCGAACTTTCTGTTTGCTACCACTGGTGTCAACAAGCTTTCTGGCGCTGTTGCCGGGGAATGGTAGCTGTTGTCTAAGAACTACGGTTGACCGTTTATCTTTTTTTTTTATTTTTAGTTTTACTTTTCCAACCATGGAATCCACACAAATCCATGAGTTCTCCACTCCAAATGGCGAATTATTGGAGCCGCACCCCTCATCAAATCCTATATTAACAGATAGCTATGAACTTCGCCCTGCCTTTATAGCTATGGTCCAGGACAAATCTTTCTCGGGAAGTGATGGTGAAAACCCATATCGTCACTTGCACGAATTTGAGTTGCTCTGTTCATGTCTGGTTATATCGGGCATGACACAGGCAATGATTAGATGGAAGCTCTTCCCCTTCTCTCTCAAAGAGGGAGCAAGGAAGTGGTATGACCATACCGTTGGGCTAACGTACGGTGAATGGGAAAAGTTACGGGACAAGTTTTGTCTAGAGTACTTCCGCGTTCACCGGATCTGTGCACTTCGGAAGGAGATCATTAACTTCCAACAAAGAGAGAAGGAAACGATCGCGAAAGCGTGGGACCGGTTCTAGGACTCGTGCCTAACCAGAACCGAAACGGATCTAGGCTTCCCAGACTACATGCTTATGCAGCACTTTCGGTCTGGGTTGAATAGTGAAGATGCCCAGTACATAGACATAGCTGCCGGAGGATCATTCCTACATGTAACCCCGGCTAAAGCAAAAGAGGTCCTGGCAGCAATCCGGGAAAACTCTCCTGCTGACACGGATGAAACTGAGCAAGAAGATCCCCAAGTAGAATCTATTTTACCCATAGACTTGCCCAGTCCAAACCCAGTTCCTAAGACCCCATCCATTGAGGAAGAGGAAACTCAACCTCTCAGATTATCTTTTTATTTCGAGGAGGACCTTTTTGAAGACTTTAGGAATACCTCAAACTACACAGTGTAGAAAAGACCTATGGTAGAGACCCCCTCCATTCAACTGGAGACCGAATTCCTTAACGAAACCGTGCGGGAGCTCATTTCCATATTAAACACGAAATGGTCCAATGAAGTTGAGTCTTCTTCCGAAGTCATTCAGATTAACTTTTTATGGCTTCTGGAGGCATGTTTTGCTTTACCCTCAGTATAAGGGTTTAGCTTTTTATGGTGGAGTGTACGTGATCTTGACTTTAAAAACATGAAATACCTCTAATAAGGGTCACAAGACTTGAAATAACTCAAAGTTCAAAGGTAATATTTGATCATATTCGTAAGTGGTTGTCTCTCAAACCCATGAGGAGCATAGCAAGGTAAAAGGTTTTAAAACTTTTCATAAATTCCAAGTACTCAAATAGTAAAGGCATCTTTCATATTAAAGCCATATCTCAAAATGCAATAACCTAGATGACATGAGTTCCTATAAATATGAAAATTTTCACAAGCCAAAAGGTACAGGGAACAAAATATATGTAAGTTAATAAGATTTTCCATGTGATGAACAGATGCAAAGGGTTGATTTTACTAAGTTTTGAATTCCATGATCAGGTTCTGCAAATATTCAACTGAAACAAAGTTTAGGATGATCAAACCAGCGTGCAGGAAGAAACAGAGGCCAGGTGGGACCCAGGTCAGGTCGGCCGACCTGGGGGTACCCTCCCTGGTCGAGATCTTTCTCGTGCTGCTCTGTTGCGTACTGATATGCTCTGTTTTGCGTTGAATCACTCTGTTTCCCGTTACGAGTTTCCCCCACACTTGTACCTTTTATTCAAAACAAGTGGAAACACAAGACACAATCCTAATACACTAAATAATTTATTTTATTCATTAACTCAGAGACACATTACGTGATAATCAAAGGAAATAAATGAAATGAATGAATGGAAGGGAAACTAATGTGCCTATCCTAATCCAAAGCCTAGGGTATCTAGGGTGCATTGTAGAGATTTTTATCCCCAGCAGCTTTGGCATAGCGCTTAAGCTTCACGACTGTTGATCTACGAAGCATATCAAAGTCGTCTTGAAGGTTAATGCGCTCAAGTCGCTCTTCAGCGAACTTCTTCTCCAACTTAGCATTGTCGCGACCGAGTTGATTAATCAACTCTAGCAACTCTGCATTGGAGGGAGCCATGGGGGCCTTCTCATCATCACTCTCATATTGGCCCCGAGGCCTGCGAATTGGAGGAGGCTTGATGTGCCTCTTGATCTTGCCGGCGGGTGAAGATTCCACCGACTCCTCCAACTCCTTCCTCTCCTCAGGTGTGAGGGGAAGGAACAGCCCCTTACCATAGCCACCTTCGGGTTTCCTTTCCCCGAAGACCCGGAAACGTGGCTCCGGTGGGCTAGCAGGAGAGTAGATGGACACATCGGACGTATAGTGATACGCCACGACGTCCTTCCACTTGTTCCTGACCACTTCCTTCAGCTTCTCCCCTGGTTGAAGCGTGGGGAGTCCATTTCCCTTGATTGGAGTGGCCGCCGGCATCTTCTTCGGAGTCAGCTACCCGTCGTCGGCCTTTCGTACGGGCTTGATGCCCGTGCATCACGACTCTGGGTCCTCTTCGGTGACTGAGACCGCGCCGCCGAGCGAGACGCCGAGGGGCCACCAGGGCCGGTCGGCCGACCAAGCACATCGGCCGACCCCCTGGTGCGGCCTCTCGCGTCCTCCTCTTGTTGGAGGCTGGCTAGTGGTGAGACGACCACGGCCATGGCCTGCTCCAGGTTGATGGGAACCAGTTGATTGGCCGGAGTGGGCTCTCCATCCAGATCAAAGGTCGATCGGGATTCGGGGTGGCTCTTTTCGGCCATTGTTAGGGATTTGGAAGGTGTGGCTTGGTGATTTCAGAGTGTGGGCGAGGAAGAACTCAGATGAGAGGGAAGAAGAGGATGGTTGAAATTTTAAAGAAAGACTAACCCTCTTCTCAGATCCAGCAGAGGATGAATCTCTCATCCACCGTGGAACGGCTTCAGAGACGTTAGAGCGAGACGTTGGCAAAGGATAAGGCTGATCGGGCTCGGTGGCACGTGGGCCGACCTGGCGGGGTCGGCCGACCTGGCCTTGAGCCCGATCGCCTTCTTTCTTTTTGTGCACTACGTGACAGGTCCAATATACCCCAAAGTGTGTGCAAATAGGCTCTAGGGGTTAAGGACTTAGCATAAGGTGAAATTATAAATGGGAATTATCCATGACCAAATTGATCACATCAAATTCCTCATCTATTTTATCAGGCTCAAGGAAAACTTTTAAACGTTGACCATTTACCTTGAAGAGGTTACCTTCATCATCTTGGAGTGTGATTGCCCCATGCGATGAAGTCTCCACCACAATGAACGATCCTTCCCATTTGCTGCAGAGTTTTCCATGCCCAAAAAGCTTCACCCTGGAATTAAAGAGTAATACCTTATCCCCGGGGTGGAACTCCTTCACCTTGATTCTCCTGTCGTGCCATCTCTTGGTTCTGTCCTTGTAGATTCTGGCACTGTGATACGCTTTGTCTCTCCACTCTTCTAGCTCTGATAGCTGCATCCTCCTCATCTGCTGGGCTGCTGGCAAATCCATGTTCCACTTTCTTATGGCCCAGTGTGCCCGATGCTCTAGCTCAACTGGTAGATGGCAAGTCTTGCCATAAACCAGTTGATATGGGGACATCCCGATAGGTGTTTTGTATGCCGTTCGGTAAGCCCATAGAGCATCTGGTAGCTTGCTCTTCCATCCTTTTCCATTTCTGTCACGGTCTTTTGCAGAATGTTCTTGATCTGCTTGTTCGATGTTTCTGCTGGACCGCTTGTCTGGGGGTGGTACGGTGTAGCTATGTTGTGCTTCGCCCCCAGTTCTGCCAGAAACTTTCGGAAGGTCTTATCGATGAAGTGTGACCCTCCATCACTGATCACCATCCTGGGGGTTCCAAAATGTAGAAAGATGATCTCATGGAACATCTTTCGTGTGTGTTTGGAGTCAGTGGCTCGACAAGGCATTGCTTCAACCCACTTCGAGACGTAGTCCACTGCCACCAGGATGTACTCACTGTCATAGGATTTGACAAAGGGTCCCATGAAATCAATGCCCCACACATCAAACAACTCAACTTGTAAGTTGTTTGTGAGTGGCATAGCATCTCTTGCAGTGATCCCTCCATGTTTCTGGCACTGCTGGCATCGTCGAATGAATTCCTTTGTATCCTCATACATTGTGGGCCAGTAGAATCCACTCTGCCAAGATCTTCGACCTTGTCCTGAACGCCTCATAGTGACCTCCATATGGGGCTGCATGGCACTGCTCAAGGATCTTCCTTGCTTCGATTGTTGGTACACATCGCCTGATTATGCCATCTGAACACACCCTGTACAGGTATGGTTCATCCCATAGATGGAGTCTACTCTCATAGATAAGCCTTCTCTTATTCTCCCCTGGTGGTACATATCCTGCAACCATAAAGTTCACAATATTTGCATACCAGGGGTCGGAGGCAGTCACCTTGAGTAGGGTGTCGTCGCGCAGAAAGTCATTTATCGGTAGATCCTGCATGTCAGTAAGCTACATACGCGACAAATGATCTGCTACTGAATTCTCTACTCCCTTTTTATCTTTAATTTCCAAATCAAATTCTTGGAGTAAGAGAATCCAGCAGATAAGGCGTGGTTTAGCATCTTTCTTGGTTAGCAGATATTTCAAGGCAGCATGATCGGTGTAGACAATCACCTTAGCTCCTACCAAGTAAGATCTAAACTTGTCTATAGCAAAAACTATGGCCAGGAGTTCTTTTTCAGTGGTAGCATAGTTAAGTTGAGCTCCTGTTAGAGTTTTGCTAGCATACGAGATAGCATGATGGTTCTTATTTTTGGTTTGTCCTAGGACAGCACCAACAGCATAATCACTAGCATCACACATTATCTCGAAAGGTAGCGTCCAGTCAGGGGGTTGAATGACTGGCGCTGAGATGAGAGCGTTCTTTAAAATGGTGAAAGCATGCAAACACTCATCATCAAAATCGAAAGGTACATCCTTAGCTAGAAGGCTAGTGAGGGGCCTGGCTATCTGAGAGAAAAATCTCTAATGAAGTGCCGGTAAAACCCCGCATGACCTAGGAAGCTACGGATCCCCTTGACATTGGTGGGAGGTGGAAGCTTTCCCATGACTTCGATTTTTGCTCTATCCACCTCTATTCCTCTTTCGGACACCAAGTGTCCTAACACTATACCCTCTCGGACCATGAAATGGCACTTTTCCCAATTTAGCACCAGGTCCTTGTCTCGGCATCTTTGTAGCACCTTATCTAGGTTCTGCAGACAATGATCAAAAGTCTTCCATAGACTGAGAAATCGTCCATGAAAACTTCTGTCGAGGTTGTACTCGTCAGATATTTGTCCGGCAGGCACCCCGCTTTGTGCGAAGATTGATCACGGTGATGAACAGAAAGACACGGGATTTTTATACTGGTTCGGGCCCTCGAGATCGAGTAATAACCCTACGTCCAGTTGCTGCTTGTATTATTTCGTCGAGTACAGATTACAATGCGTAACAAGTACCCTCGGGTGGACTTGTGGATCAATGAGCAACTATTGAGATTGGATATGGGATACCCTCTACGGACAGGACCCCCGCTTTTATATCCAGGGAGACGTGCCTTACAAGACAAAACAGACCTAAACCTAGTAGGACTCTAACTATCTTCGGGCTTTCCTTCTGCGATCTGGTCGTCGTGTCTTGTTCGGAGTCTTGTTCGGTTTGGAGTCGGTAGTCGGTAATCCTCGTGATCGGGTACCCTGGTATTATGGCCTCAACAGTAGCCCCCGAGCTTATCTTGTTCAGAAAAGGTTGATCGTTCAATAGTCTTCGGGTCTTTTTGCTCTTCGGGTGATTTCTGGGCATGAGAATACCTCGTCAATCATGAGAGCCAGAAAAGTTCCCGAACTCTTGAATGGGGAAACCTGCATCTGAATGATAAGGTCAAAGAAAAAATCAGCCATAATAATAAAAAAGAACTGTTCCGTCTTGGAAAATGAAACGCCCCAGGAGTGATGTAACTGCTGCCCAGCGCATTTAAAACCCACTTCGCACGTCTCCCGGAACTCTAGCAGTGCATGCGGTACGGCTCTGCTCCGGCTCCTCGAATCCCGCGCGAAGCGTTGCATCCCTGGGTCTTTAAATATCAGATCTCCTGGATTGATTTGTACTTGAACTTTCCAACCTAAACCTTCTCCCTCCCCTCGCCATGGGAAAGAAAAAGCTCAGCCGCAAGTTCAAGCTCCCTCGCCTCCTCTGCAGAGACTCCCCTCGCAGCTCCGGCGAGCAACCGCCCGACAAGCCGGAGGACCCGCCGGCGACGACACCTCCCACTGCTCCTCCTCAGGCTCCGCTCCTGGCTCTCCCCTGGCATGGGGATGAGGGAGTTAAGGTAGAGCCACCAGAAGAGGAGGCTCCGGTGGTTACGCCACCGTCTCCCGAGGCTGCTCTGTCGAGCATTGCCGCCGGGAAACGCCCTGCGCCTTCCTCTCCAGCCCCGGCGTCCCCTATCTCCCTCTCCTCCGACGACGAGCCAAAGCAAGGAGGGAGCGGGATCCGGCTGAAGCCAGAGGCGGTGGACGCAGGCGCATCTTCGTCTTCTGCTCCGGTGGACACCAGCGGCGACGAGGAATTCGCCCGGCGCCTCTTCGTCTCCCTGAACCGCGACCTGATCGGGATTCCCGGGGACGGAGCGCTCGTGGATCTCGTCAGCGACTCCGAAGAGGAGAATGCGATAGATGATGATCCACCGGAGACTACGCCATCGCCCTGATCAGCAGTTGATATTCATCAACCCAAGATCTGGGTGCTTTAGTATTTTGATTTCAGGATAGTTATCGATCCATTGTGAAATGTTCCCTCTTTTGAATTTAATGAAGAAATTTCACTTGATGGATGTAAATTTGAATTTCTCGTGCTCTGAAATTTTGCCTAAGTCAATCTGTTTAAGAAATTATTCATCCAGAACAAATTATCCCAAATAAACTCTTTCTCCCAAACAGACTGACGATCTTTAGCGTGTTCGGGAAATTTGATCCAAATCTAACGTGATCGGGAGATCTCCTCGCTTCACACTAAATGTTCGGTCATTTAAAACTAATAGCTTCCCTTATAAGCCACCAATTTTAAATGCATTGAATCTGTCCTGCACAGTTTTCGAAACGACGCGTGACGCAGAAAAAGGAAAGAATCTTTTTGACCCAACAGTCTCTGCGGATTGCGCGGCTCAAGGGCAGGTTTTTCGGGGCTCGCGCTCCCTCGCAGAACCATAAAGCCCCCAAGCGCGGCCGCTTGAGATCTATTTGGGACTTCGACTTCCTTGTTCACATCCACAAAACACTCGCCATTCTTAACCTTTGTCCATCTGCTCCTCCAACCCTGCTAGCCTCCAGTCGCCATGGCATCCACGCACCAGTCATCCTCTGGCACCGAGTCCACAGATAACCAGAGCAGCGCCGCGGCCGGACGTGAACTCCGCAGCGGGAACACTATCCCGACCTCGGATCAGTATTGGAAGAAGTCAACCACGACAGAGAAGCAGTTGAAGAAGCTGGAGGATCTTGGATTACTCCCAAGCACCGAACTCTTTCCTCGTCGTGAGGCCAAAGGTCAGATGTACCCGACCCCCGACACTCTTGAGTTGGTGGTGTTCTCGGAATTCTTCCACTGTGGATTCGGGGTTTTTCCGTCTGAGTTTTTCCACAATGTCTGCGAGCATTACCAAATAGAGCTCGTGCAACTTAAGCCCGGCGCTTTGACAATGCTTAGCGTCTTTGCCTTTTTGTGCGAAGCCTGGTTAGGAATTAAACCCTCGCTGCTGCTGTGGAGGTATTTTTATAGTCCTTCGTACTATAAAAATCAGCTGATGATTGGGTCCATCGGTTTCTCCTTGAGAAATCGGGAGATTTACATCCCCTTTCCAGTCAAAGATAGCTGGAAAGGATATGAGCGTCACTGGTTTTACATCACCCTTCCCCAAGCCTCACGGGCAAAAGGGAAGTACTTGATGCTAACTCTCAAGGACGAGGTCAAGGCCGTGCCAAGACTCACCCTGGACATGAAAAAGCACATTGACCGGATCGTGGAGCTCCGCAACGCAGGTTTGACGGCGGTTCATGTGGCGGAAATCTTCATCAGATGGAGATTCATCCCGCTTATGAGTCGCGACCGCTACGCCTGGACATTCACGGGCGTCAATGATCCGAACAGGATGAAACCTGATGGTGAGCATTCATTTTTCTGTTCTGTCATTTTTCCGAGTTAGTTTGGTCATTTGAATTCATGACTCTTAACTAGCAGTTGTCCCAGAGTCGGAAGTGTCTGAGCGTTTGAACAAGATGTTCGGGGCCGATCTCCCGGATTGGGAAGGCGTCCCAGCACCTTATAACGTTGACAACCCTCCTCCAAAGGTAAACTGTTACTCAGAAAAGATATTCTTTCTTGTACAATAGTGATATGATACATCTCTTTTCTCCCGACCAGGCTCCAGCTATTGTTGATGCCCCGCCCCAGAGCGGTGCCATCAATGTTGATGAAGAGGGGGAGCAGACCGTGGACCAGGGCACCGAGCCCCCGACCAACGATCCACCCGAGCCAACACCTGGTTTGGAGAAAGAGATCCCGAGCAGCCCTCCGGCGAGTATCCCCCGAACTCGGAAACGCTCTCGCAGCGTGGAGAGGATTGTTCCTGATTCAGGAGTCTCTAGATCGCCTGGGGCAGTTAATCGACAGCCCAATCGTGATCAGCCTCATCCTGTTGCCCAGGTACCAAGCATGATCGTATTCGGGCGTTTATTCGCAGCTTTTGATCGCATAACCAAAGCTAAACGTGATCGGGAGATTTCTCGACAGGAAATTCGTCCGACCAGACCATCATCAAAGCCTGCTTCTGGTGCCAAGAGATTCAAGTTCAACATCCCAACAGCCAAGTAAGAGCTTTGACAATTTTTGATTATATATGAACATTCTTCTCAAATGTTGTTTTTATTGTACTTTGATTGTTCGGGAGTTCAGGCGTCCCGATCCCACAGCCTCTCCTCCTGTCAAGCCACCTGTCAAGGAGAAAACTCCCGAGCCGGAGTCGACAGCACCACCCGATGGCTCAGAGAAAACTGCGGAGATCGTAGTACCCGTCCCGACGCCCCTGGACCCGGTCTTTAGCGCGCTCTCGACAGCTAAGGAGCAATGGCATTTGCTGAACACTCGTGCCTCAGCTGCTGAAGCGTCTGTGACCAGACTGGGAGCCCAGGTGACCGTTCTCCAGTCCAAGAAAGAAGGTACGTAATTTAAAGCTTACGCTTCGCTTATTGAATCTTTATTTTTGATCTATACGCTGCCTTTGATCCTGTAGCTTACTCCAAGAGCATTGAGTTGCTCGAGAAGAAGAACTCGGATCTGGAAGGGAAGCTGGCTGATCTGACTGCCCGCCTTGAAGCATCAGAAAGGCATAGTTCGTCCTTGGAATCCAGGTTGATGGAAGGTGCCTGCATTGCTGCAAGTCACGCCATCGGGGCTTTGAAGAGCCATATCCCCAATCTGGACGTTTCTCTGCTCTCGGAGGGCTTCAAGTGTTCGGCGTCAGATGCCGAGGTAATGTCTGAGAGTCTTACCCCGGTAGTGGAACCCTTTGTCAAGAAACTTGGTCTTCATCTGAGTGATTCGGAGGAATCACCCTGAACACTGTGCTGAATTCCTGTAATAGGACAAAACTTTAACAGTTTAGAATGTGATTTAGTTTTGCTAAACATATGCGTGCATGTTTTTGCGTAGATCTTCGAGCTGATCGGTATTTTCATGGATCTTTTTAACTGATAGCTCTGTCATAGCCAGAAGTCCCGTTACCATAAGCTATTCCGGAATTGTTTAGTTGCTGAGACTCGGGCGGCCTGCTGAACTGTGTAATTCCTTGTAGTTATGGTGTTCGGTAGTTTTAGCGCAGCCTAGCTTTCTTGAATTAAAAAGCCCGTTTCTTGCATGGTAGTAGTACCGTAGTAGCCCCCGGGCTCTTTTACAGTCATGCTGACATGCTGAAAAAGAGTCTAGAAGTACGAACTGCAAGAAACTTCCCGATCACATGGGGAGCCCCCGAGCGTAGAGCTCGGGACGCATAGAATAGGTCTGAAAATTTTCAGCATGGTAGTCCCCGGCTCTTTGTTAGTGTATGCAATATGATAACAAAGAGTAGAAACAAAATAGAAAATAGAAACCCAGCCCCCGAGCATAAAAGCGAGGGTGAGTAGAGTATATAGAACTTATCTTTTTTTTTGTTGGCGCTGTAGACGACGCAGATGATGGTTTATACCCGCCAAACCTGATGGTTGGTCTAGAACTGTGCACGATCTCCAGTGTTTAAGCGTAGAACCTGCGTAGTTGATCCATATTCCACGTGTTTGGCAGTACGTCCCCATCTATCTCTGCGATCCTGTAGGCTCCTGGTCGGGCGATATCTACTACGATGTATGGTCCTTGCCATGGAGAGGACAATTTATTTTTGTCCTTGGTGCGTTGATCTAGTTTGAGCACCATGTCTCCAATGCACAGGCTTCGTTGCCGAACATTAGCATCGTAGTACTGTCGCAATTTTTGCTGATATTGGGCTACTCTAAAAGTAGCCGCGTCACGAGCCTCCTCCAGGAGGATTAGCTCATCAGTGCGTCTATCAGGCTCTTCAGTTTCTGAAAACATTGCCACGCGAGGGGCTTGTAGTCGGATGTCGGATGGTAGAATCGCCTCTGCTCCATACACCAAGAAGAAAGGTGTTTCGCCTGTTGCCCGATTCATAGTGGTCCTCATTGACCAGAGTACTGTCGGGACTTCATGAATCCAGCGCTTGTCATAAGCTTGCAACCTGTTAAAAATCCTCTTCTTGATGCCCTGGAGCACGATGCCATTGGCACGTTCCACTTGCCCGTTTGTCTTCGGGTGGTTTACCGACGACACAGATCATGCTTAATCCCATGGTCGTAGCAAAAATCATAAAACTTTTTACTTTTAAACTGTGTTCCGTTATCGGAGATTATCCTGTTCGGGACACCGAATCGTACGACAATACTCCGTAGGAATTTCACAGCCGCCTCTGTTGTGATTTTCTGAACAGGCTCGGCTTCAACCCATTTTGTAAATGTGTCAATGCCGACGAACAGAAATCTGTATCCCCCGACGGCCCTTGGAAAAGGCCCGAGGATGTCTATACCCCAAGTGGCGAAGGGCCATGACAAGGGTATAGTGTTTAGAGCTTGCGCAGGTTTAGTCTGTTTTCGTGCGAAGAATTGGCATGCCTCACACTTCTTCACTAAATCGCTTGCGTCTTGAAGAGCTGTAGGCCAGTAGAAGCTCTGTCGGAATGCTTTCCCTGTTAGATATCGGGGAGAAGCATGTGATCCACAGATTCCTCCGTGGATGTCGTGGAGCAAACTAATGCCCTCGGTCCGTGTGATGCATTTGAGGAGCATTCCATTGCGGGTTAGCTTGTATAATCGCCCGTCAACCAATTGATAGTTCTTGGCTTTACGATGGATTTTCTCCAATGTCGCATCATCGTCCGGAATAGCTTGGTTTGTGAGGTACGCCCGGATTGGATCCATCCAGTTCTCCTCGTTTCCAACTAGAGCGGCGGCTCGGGCCGTACCGACCAACATAGACTCCTTGACGGATTCGTTGGTTGTAGAAACTGATCCCTTGGCGGGTTCAGTTTTTAGGTTCGGTAGTGAAACCGACACAGAGGGTTTAGTAAGAACTTCAAGTAACACGTTACCTGGGAGCCTTGTGCGTTCTGCAGCTGCCTTTGCCAGCCTGTCTGCGTCGCCATTGAATTCCCTTTTTACGTGCTGTACTTCAAGCCCATCAAATTTCCTCTCCATCCGCCTATATGCCTCCAAGTACTTAGCCATGACCTCGCTCCGCGCACTGTACTCTTTCATGACCTGCTTTGCAGCTAACTCGGAATCCCCTTTCACGAGCAGCCTTCTGACACCAAGAGATGCAGCTATGCGGAGACCTGTCAACAGTCCTTCGTACTCGGCAACATTGTTAGTAGGAGTTGGATCAACAAAATTGATTTGTAAAGCATACCTGAGGATGTCATTATGTGGTGAGATCAGGACCACCCCAGCCCCCGCGCCTGCTTTGCAAAATGCCCCGTCATAGAACATTGTCCAGTGTTCGGGATTTTGGGCAGCCTCTTCAGGTTCGGGGTTAGTCCACTCTGCGATGAAATCTGCCAGAGCCTGCGATTTGATGGCAGTTCTGGGTATGAATTCAACGTCGTAAGCCCCCAGCTCCACAGACCATTGCGCGACCCTTCCCACGGCATCTCGATTATGTAAAATGTTGCCTAGGGGGAAAGTTGACACAACCTTGATCTTGTTTTGGCATCATGCAGCACCTCGCTTACGAAATAAACGGGGTGTTGTGTTGTAGATTTTTCGGTTGGTCTTTCAACCACCAAAACAGTGCTAACAACAGTCGGTGTCGCTGCTACGTATAACAACATCTCTTCTTGTGGCTTTGGCGGGACCAGTACGGGCATTTTCCGCAGGTATTGTTTAAATGCCTGGAACGCCTCTTCTGCTTCTGCCGACCACTCAAAACGATCAGTTTTACGCAACAATCTGTAGAATGGCATACCTCGTTCGCCTGACTTGGACACGAATCGACTTAGGGATGCCATCATTCCTGCCAACTTCTGGACCTCGTGGCGGCTGCGTGGAGACTTCATGTCGTCGAGTGCTTTGATCTTATGTGGATTTGCCTCTATACCTCGCTGGGAAACAAGGTAACCGAGGAGCTTTCCCGACGATACACCAAAGGTGCATTTGGCGGGGTTGAGCATCATCCTGTTCTTACGCAAGTTGTCGAATGTTTCGGTTAAATCAGCGATTAAATCGCCCTTTAACTTACTTTTCACGACAATGTCATCTATATATGCTTCCACATTACGACCGATTTGGCCTTCAAGAACAATGTGAACACATTTTTGATAAGTACAACCTGCGTTTTTCAGACCAAAAGGCATCTTTATATAGCAATAAACACCGAAGGGAGTTACAAATGCAGTTTTCTCCTCATCGTCAATGCACATGCTGATTTGGTGATACCCCGAGTAGGCATCTAGAAAACAAAGCAATTCGCATCCAGAGGTAGAATCTACAATTTGATCTATCCTAGGCAATGGGTACTCATCCTTCGGGCAAGCTTTATTCAGATCTGTGTAGTCCACGCACATCCTCCACGTTCCGTTGGGCTTCTTCACCATGACTGGATTCGCCAGCCACTCCGGGAAAGGGACCTCTCGAACGAAGCCGGCTTTGAGCAGTCGGTTGATTTCTTCGTTAATGGCGTCTCGCTTCTCCGGGGTGTATCTTCTTTGCTTTTGCTTGACTGGTCGGATGCCAGTTCGTATGCCAAGCTTGTGCTCGATTACCTCCCTGGGGATCCCGGGCATGTCAGATGGTTCCCAAGCGAACACATCCGCGTTTGCCCGGAGGAAAGCAATGAGCTCGAGTTCCTATTTGTCACCCAAGCCAAGACCTATCTGGGTGGTCTTGGTCGGGTCTGTCTCGTCAAGTGTTACCGCCTTGGTGCCTGGCTCGGTGCGCCTGGCCGGCGGCTCGAGTGGTGTGACGTTGGCCGTCGAGTCGCCAGCTGCTTGCGGCGGCGTCCCCTTGAGTGGGGTCTAGTCCGCCACAGCCTGCTTCTCGGCAGCACGGTCGTCAGCTCCCTGTCCCCCGACGAGCTGTTGTTCCCCGATGGGCTCCTGTTCGGGAACTTCTTTCCCTTTGGCCCTTGTCCGGTTTTCAGCTGCTCGGGAGGTTTCAGCCATTGTACCCTTAGCAGGCGCCTTTGGCTAGCTCTTTGTCTTTTTCTTGGCAGGTTCGGCAGCCTTGGCTGACTCCTGCTCTCCACTCTTGATCATGTCCAGGGTCTTCATGTCGCACTGGACCGCGCCGCTGCGATCGCCACAGACGGTGATCGGGCCCAGCGGCCCTGGGACCTTGATCATGGAGTACGCAAAGTGAGCGACCGCCATGAATTTCTTCAGGAACGGCCGACCTAAGATGCAGTTATAGGCCGACGTGATGTCAGCCACCTCGAAGGTGAGGAACTCTGACTGGATGTTTTTGCCCTCTACGAGGGTCACCTGCAGATCGATCCTCCCCAAGGGATAGGCTTGAATGCCAGGTATGACCCCGTAGAAAGGTTTCTCCACAGGGGACAAGGACCTTCTTGGGATCCCAAGTTCGTCAAAGGCGTTGACGAATAGGAGGTTGAGGGCGCTTCCACTGTCAATCAGGGTTCGCCCGATCTTGCGGGGCCCGATCCATGGCTTGATGCACAGTGGGAGTAGCGGCCCGTCGTAAAGCGTCTCGGGGTGATCCCTCTGATCAAATGAGATCGGGATCTCTGACCACCTCAAGAGCTGCTTGCAGGGCTCGGCGCTGTTGATCTGCCTCTCGACCATCTTGAGCTGTGATTTGGAGGTTCGGGTTGAACAGCCACCGAAGATCGTGTTAATCTCCAGATCTTCGGGAAGATCTAGTTCATCATCACAATCCATGTAGTTTGCAGCACGAGGGTTGTGAGTTGCCTGGTCACGTGGAGCCCCTTTCTGCTGGCTCTCCTCCTCCTGCTTCTGCTTCTTGTATACCGTACAGTCCACGAAGTGATGCTTCGTAGATCGGTGAATCGGGCAGTACATCGGGAGGTTTTCTGGTTTGCCTTGACGCCTGTACGGGGGCTTGTTGTCCACTGCCATGACTTCATCGCCCTCGGTCTTGCGCTTCTTGTGTTTATGCTTATTCTTCTTCTTGCCTTCCCCGGCTGGCTGGCTTTGTTCGGGCTTTCCGTGAACCCGTGCTCGGGCGTCCGCCATCTTGGCGGTTTCTTCCAGGATCCCGTAGAGCTCTGCCACTGTCTTCGGGTTCTTCTTGGCAAGTTCCTCCGCCGTTCGCTCGTCTTTGCAACCTTGATTAAAGGCCACAATGACCCGATCATCCACCATGTCAGGGATGGTGTTACGGGTGTCGCTGAATCTGCGGATGTAGTCCCGGAGGGATTCTCCAGGCTTCTGCACACAGTTGAGCAGATCTCCCTCATGTCCGGGGCGTTTGTAGGTGCCTTGGAAATTAGCTTCAAACGTCTCCCGAAGATGAGTCCATGACTTGATGCTTGCTTCGGGCAGGTTCATGAGCCATGTTCGGGCTGATCCCTGCAGAGCAGTCGGCAAGTAGTTGGCTTTGACGTAGTCATCTCCCCCGGTGGCATCGATGATCGTGGAATAGATCTGGATCCACTCGCGGGGGTTGGTCGTCCCGTCATACTTCTCAATGCTAGTAGGACGGAACTTTTCGGGCCACCTGACCTTGCGCAGGGCTGGGGAGTACGCAAGGCATCCCCCCATGCCTGGTCGGGAGTCACGTGGCGGTGAATCTGCGTGGGACCGATAGTAGCCCTCACGTGCTCGGTAATCTCGATTGTAGTTGAGAGTTTCCCGAGCGTCGCGATTGCGACGATTGCGTTCGAGCTGCGGCCTCATGTCGCGCCCCTCACGTGGGCGATAGTATGGTCGTCCGTTAACAGATCGGGACCGAACCGGCTGTGGTTCACGTAGTCTGTTTGACGGAGCTGGTGGTGCGGCAGCGGCGGCCTCGATGTGCTCCTTGGCTTTGTCCGCTGCTTCCCGAGCCCTCTTGGCTATGGTGGCCATTGGAGTCCCTCGGCCATTGCTTCCATGGTCTCCAAGAGGGTTCGGATCTGTAGATTGTCCTGTTCGACGGCCTGGAAATTGTTGTTGAGATCTCGGGGAGCCAAAGAGGACGCAACATGTTGTGTACGGGTTCTAGCCGTTTGAAGTGTAGGTGCGCTGTCCAAACGTGGAGGAGGCACGGGTCGACGCGAGCTAGATGACTCGGCGGCAGCCCCCGCCGCGTTCGCGTTCAGCACATGGATGCGGCGGTCTTCAGATTGTTCCGACCCATTGCTAGATCCACTGTAGTCGAGATCCAACTGTGCAGTGCGATCTGCAATGTCTTCAAGGGTTGGCTCCGTGAAGGTGGCGAAAACTTCTCGACCGGCGCATGCGAGATCGGGATCATGGATCCCTGTCAGCTTGAGCTCGTAGTCGCCTTGGTGCTCGAACACGAGATCTCCAAAACGGATCTCCCGTGCAGGCACTAGATGGCGGTGAGCGTAGAGATCGGAAGCGGAAGCAGAACTCCCGATCGCTTCCGACTTGACGGAACGGGCATGTAGGGCATCGAGGAACTCGACGCGTCGGCGATCCAGACTCCGTTGATGATCGTCATGATCTTTCTTCACGCGAGGGCCCCTACCTGGCGCGCCTCTGTCGAGGTTGTACTCGTCAGATATTTGTCCGGCAGGCACCCCGCTTTGTGCGAAGATTGATCACGGTGATGAACAGAAAGACACGGGATTTTTATACTGGTTTGGGCCCTCGAGATCGAGTAATAACCCTACGTCCAGTTGCTGCTTGTATTATTTCGTCGAGTACAGATTACAATGCGTAACAAGTACCCTCGGGTGGACTTGTGGATCAATGAGCAACTATTGAGATTGGATATGGGATACCCTCTACGGACAGGACCCCCGCTTTTATATCCAGGGAGACGTGCCTTACAAGACAAAACAGACCTAAACCTAGTAGGACTCTAACTATCTTCGGGCTTTCCTTCTGCGATCTGGTTGTCGTGTCTTGTTCGGAGTCTTGTTCGGTTTGGAGTCGGTAGTCGGTAATCCTCGTGATCGGGTACCCTGGTATTATGGCCTCAACAACTTCCATGATCTCTTCTATCATGTCTGAGAAGATAGACATCATGCACCTTTGGAACGATGCTGGTGCATTGCATAACCCGAATGACATCCTGCGGTATGCATACGTTCCATAAGGGCAGGTGAAGGTGGTCTTTTCTTGATCATCGGGGTGGATGGGAATCTGATGATAGCCGGAATACCCATCAAGAAAACAGAAGAAGGAGTGGTTCACAAGTCTCTCCAACATCTCATCGATGAAGGGGAGAGGGAAGTGATCCTTCTTTGTCGCCTGGTTGAGTCGGCGGTAATCAATGCACATCCGCCACCCAGTAACGGTACACTGAGGAATCAGCTCATTTTCTCGTTACTTACGATGGTCATACCTCCCTTCTTTGGCACTACTTGGACAGGGCTGACCCATTCACTATGGGGGACGGGATAGATGATCCCGGTGTGCAGAAGTTCTAGAACTTCCTTCTTCACGACTTCCCTCATCGCATTGTTTAGCCTACGCTGAGGCTCCCTAGAAGGTGTAGAGGCTAGATCTATGAGAATGCGATGGGTACAGAGCGCGGGGCTTACTCCCTTCAAGTCCTTGAGGGAGTACCCGAACGCCGAGCGGTGTTTCTCGAGCACCTTTACAAGTCTATCACTCTCGTCCTGCGATAGCTTGTCACTAATGATGACAGGGGTGTCCCTGTCTTCATTTAGAAAGACATAGTGAAGGCCAGCAGGCAAGGGTTTTAGCTCTACGTGCGTCTTAGGTGGCTCCTCAGTTTCAAGTGGCTCAGAAGCGTCATCCTCTTCCTCTATAAAGTCGTGAACATGTTCTTTGAGGAATGACTCAAATGGGTCACTAGGTTGCAGGGATTTCACTTCCTCAGCTAGGTTAGGTTCTACCAAAGGTTCGACTATGGAATTCTTAACCCTAGCTAACGGTATGGTGAGGAGATTTCTTCCTACTTTGGCTAGAAGTTTTCCTTCCGAGGTTACATCCTGAAAGAGGCCCTCGACAAGGTGTCCTACCAGGAGGTCGAAATCTGATGTCTCAAAGACGTAAAAGTCCAGAGACATCTCAATCCCGTGGTGAAAGAGGAGAAAATCTCGTACTAAGCTGAGACTCTCGAGAATATGACCTGAGGGTGTTCTAAGAAGTTTTGACGTTGGGGCCAGCTTTTTACGACGTCCAAGGATGTACGCGAAAGAACTAGATATGATGTTTGCCCCAACAGTCGGGTTGTACAGAATGTCTACGGCCACCTTGCTTACGAAACCTCGAATAGTCTGCGAAGGTGAGTTAATCCGAATGACTTCGAAAGAAGACTCAGATTCTTTTGACCATTCCGTGTTTAGGATGGAAATAAGCTCCCTCACGGTTTCGTCTAGGACTTCTGTCTCCATATAAATGGAGGGGGTCTCTACCGTAGGCTTTTTCTGTGTTGTGTAGTTCGAGGTATTCCAGAAGTCTTCAAAAAGATCTTCCTCGAACTCAAAGGGTAATCCGAGAGGTTGAGTTTCCTCTTCCTCAACGGATGGGGTCTCAGGAGTTGGACTGGGCAAGTCTATGGGTTCTACCTGGGAGTCTTCTTGCTCAGTTTCGGTCGCGTCAGCAGGAGCGTTTTCCCGGATGGCTGCTAGGACTTCTTTTGCTCTAGCTGGGGTTATGTGTAGGAATAAGCCTCCGGCTGCTATGTCTATGTACTGGGCATCTTCACTATTCAACCTAGACCGAAAATGCTGCATGAGCATGTAGTCTAGGAAGCCTAGATCTGTTCCGGTTAGACATTAGTCCTGGAACTGGTCCCATGCTTTGGCAATCGTTTCCTTCTCTTGTTGCTGGAAGTTAATGATCTCCTTCCGAAGTGCACAGATTCGGTGAATAGGGAAGTATTCAAGACAAAACTTGCCCCGTAACTTTTCCCATTCATCGTTTGTTAGCCCAACGGTATGGTCGTACCACTTCCTTGCTCTCTCTTTGAGAGAGAACGGGAAGAGCTTCCATCTAATCATTGCATGAGTCATGCCTGATATAACCAGACATGAACAGCGCAACTCAAATTCGTGTAAGTGACGGTACGTGTTTTCACCATCACTTCCAGTGAAGGATATGTCCTGGACCATAGCTATGAAGGCAGGGCGAAGCTCATAGCTATTAGTTAAAATAGGATTTGACGAGGGGTGCGGCTCCAATAATTCGCCCTTTGGAGCAGAGAACTCATGAATTTGGGTGGAATTCATGGTTGAAAACAAAAACAAAAGAAATATAAAAGAAAAGATATACGGGCAACCTTAGATCTTAGATAACAGCTACCGTTCCTCGGCAACGGCGCCAGAAAGCTTGTTGACACCAGCGGTGGCAAACAGAAAGTCCGCAAGCGCACGACTGTTGAAGTAGCTTTCACTCATGAGTAAACCAGGTATCGAATCCACGGGGAACGTAAAAGGATATCTAATCACTAAAGCTGAGCCGGATCGATCGAGTGTACATAAAGGCTGGGTAGAGAGGATAACTTAGCACTAAGGCTCTAATTATAGCGAAGAGAATTCTCCTATGCTTGCTTTGGGCACCGGGGTATCCTAGGCCTCTAGGAAATTGCCGGCCAATAGCTCTACGCCGTACCCGAACGTGGAGGATTACAAAGGACGGACAGGGCTGTCAACACCTGCCACCTACCTCTTCTAATCCGTGGGGCTACAAGGAAAACGAGGGCAGATATACACCTAAGCACCACGCCTAAGATAATATCAGCTATCCTAACCTTGATCAAAGATTAGAATACTTTATGAATAAAGCAACGAACCCACAAGCACAATAGAGAACTCAGCTTATCTATAACTCAGACTTAATTACTAGTTGAATCCCGGATACTTACTGAGTAGCTCGCATCCGTCGAGGTACAGGTGGAGGGTCGCCGACACGCCGGGACTCCTCCAGACTCTCCCTCACTCTCTCCCTATTTCTACTCTGGATATGAGAAGGGCTTCGCCTTGGATCTTCACTTCAGCTCAATGATGATTAGCCCTGCCCCGAGTCCAGCTATTTATATCTTGGAGAGGCGGTTTGGAGTCGGTTTGGCGGTTGACAGTTGCTGGTGAAGGCGGTGGCGGTTTGGGCGTGCGGCCAGGTCGGCCGACCTGGCTAGGTCGGCCGACCCAGGGCTGTGGCCCCTCGGCCCCACTTTGTCAGGCTCACTCTCCAGTGGGTCCTTTGGTCGGTTTCCGGTGGGTAATGGCGAAGATATGTCAGTTAAGTTAGGGATGTGGGCCCATGAATCCATGTGCTTGCCGCGTGGCCCAATCCCATCTCTTCATTTCCACTGACTTGATCTCAACGTGTCTGATCACTCCTGAGTGTGCTTCTGTTGATGGGCTGAAGATGGACCTCACTGGGCTTGGTCCCAGGTCGGCCGACCAGGGAAGGTCGGGCGACCTGGCCCTGAGCCCACTTTAGCCCTTCTTTTACCACTTTATTCCTATAAGCACATATGCACCAAAACTCGTGGAATTCATTAGTAAATAACCCCATGTCTATTTGTTTTATCATTTTTTATGTCTTTGTTGGCAATAATAATTTGTCATTAAGAACCGCCAACAGTAATCAGTGATGGAGGGTCACATTTCATTGACAAGACCTTCTAGAAGTTTCTGGCAGAACTGGGGGCAAAGCACAACATAGCTACACCATACCACCCCCAGACAAGCGGTCAAGCAGAAACATCAAACAAACAGATCAAGAACATTCTGCAGAAGTCCGTGACAGAAATGGGAAAAGGATGGAAGAGCAAGCTCCCAGATGCTCTATGGGCTTACTGAATGGCATATAAAACTCCAATTGGGATGTCCCCTTATCAACTGGTTTACGGCAAGACCTGCCATTCACTGGTTGAACTAGAGCATCGGGCACACTGGGCTATAAGAAAATGGAACATGGATCTTCCAGCAGCCCAGCAGATGAGGAGAATGCAGCTATCAGTGCTAGAAGAGTAGAGTGACAAAGCATACCACAGTGCCAAAATCTACAAGGAAAGAACCAAGAGATGGCACGACAAGAGGATCAAGGTGAAGGAGTTCCACCCCGGGGATAAGGTGCTACTCTTTAATTCCAGGGTGATTCGGGCATGGAAAACTTCAAAGCAAATGGGAAGGACCGTTCGTTGTGGTGGAGACTTCGTCGCACGGGGCAATCACACTCCAAGATGATGAAGGTAACCTCTTCAAGGTAAATGGTCAATGTTTAAATGTCTTCCTTGAACCTGATAAAGTAGAAGAGGGATTTGATGTGATCAATTAGATCATGGATAATTCCTGTCTATAATTTTGCCTTACGCTAAAGTCCTTAACCCCTAAAATACCTTTGCATACATTTTGGGGTATATTGGACCTATCACGTAGTGCACAAAAAAGGTGAAGGCGACCGGGCTCAAGGCCAGGTCGGCCGACCCCACCAGGTCGGCCGACGGGCTACTGGGCCCGATCATCACTATCCTCTGCAAACATTCCACTCCAACTTCTCTGAAGCCATTCCGCGGTGGATGAGCGATTCAACCTCTGATTGATCCGAGAAGAGGTTTGTTCTTTCTTTAAATTTCCACCCATCCTCTTCTCTCCTCTCATCTGAGTTCTTCCTCGCCCACATTCTGAAATTACCAAGCCACACCTTCCAAATCCCCAAAGATGGCCGGAAAGAGCCACCCCACCTCCCGATCAACCTTTGATCTGGGGGGAGAACCCACTCCGGCAAATCAACTAGTGCCAATCAACCTGGAGACAGCCATGGCTATGGTGGTACATCCACTGGCCAGCCTCCCACCAGAGGAGGACGCGAGAGGCCGCACCAGGGGGTCGGCCGACCCCTCAGGTCGGGAGACCGGCCCTGGTGGCCCCTCGGCGCCCCGCTCGGCGGCGCGGTCTCAATCTCCGAGAAGGTCCCAGAGGCTTGATGCACGGGCGTTAAGCCCGTACAGAAGGCCGACGATGGGGAAACTCACTCCGAAGAAGACGCCGGCCGCCACTCCTACCGAGGGGGATGGACTCCCCACGCTTCAACCAAGGGAGAAGCTGAAGGAAGTGGTCAGGAACAAGTGGGAGGACGTCGTGGCGTATCACTATATGTCCGACGTGTCCATCAACTCTCCTGCTAGCACCCCGGGGCCACGATTCCGGGTCTTCAAGGAAAGAAAACCCGAAGGTGGCTACGGAAAGGGGCTTTTCCCTCCCCTCACACCTGAGGAGAGGAAGGAATTGGAGGAGTCGGTGATCACCCGCCGGCAAGGTCAAGAGGCATATCAAGCCTCCTCCAATTCGTAGGCCAGGGGGTCACTATGAAAGTGATGATGAAAAGGCCCCATGGCTCCCTCCAACACAGAGTTGCTAGAGTTGACTAATCAACTCGGTCACGACTATACCAAGTTGCAGAAGAGGTTCGCTGAAGAGTGACTTGAGCGCTTGAACCTTCAAGATGACTTTGATATGCTGCGTAGATCAACAGTCGTGAAGCTCAAGCGTTTTGCTAAAGCCGTAGGGAATGAAAAAACCTCTACAATGCGCCTTAGGCACCCTAGGCTTTAGAATAGATAGGCACATTAGCTTTAATTCTGTCATTTATTTCATTATTCTGTAATGTGCCTATGCTATGATGAATAAAATAAAATGTTTAGTGTATTAGGATTGTGTCTTTTGTTTCCACTTGTTTTAAATAAAAGGTACAAGTGTGGGGGAGACTTGCAACGGAAAACAGAGTGATCCAACACGAAACAGAGCATAGCAGAATGAAACAGAACAACATGCGAAAGAGCTGAACCAGAGAGGTCACCCCAGGTCGCCCGACCCCACCAGGTCGGCCGACCTGGCCTAGGTCCCACCTGGCCCTGCTTCTTCCTGCACGCTGGTTTGATCATCCTAAACCCTGTTTCAGTTGAATCTTTGCAGAACTAGATCATGGAATTCAGAACTTAACTAAAATTTAACCCTTCCAACTTCTCCATCACATGGAAATTTATTGACTTACATATACTTTATTCCCTATACCTTTTGGCTTGTGGATATCTTCATTTAGGAACCCATGTCATCTAAGTTATTGCATGACGATTTATGGCTTTAATATGAAGGATGCTCTTACTTATTCAAGTACTTGGAATTTATGAAAAGGTTTAAAACTTTTAACCTTGCTGTGCTCCTCTTGAGTTTGAGAGACAACCACTTACATTTATAATCAAGCTTATCTTTTAAGCTTTGAGTTGTTTTAAGGTTTGTGACCCTTGTTAGAGATAGTTCATGTTTTTAAAGTCAAGATCACGTACACTCCACCATAAAAAGCTAAACCCGTACACTGAGGGTGAAGCCAAACATGCCTTTATGTCATATTCATGAATAAATATTCCTAAAATGGCATTCTTCCCAAAATGAAGATGAAAAGAAGATATGGGCTATATGCATAGAAAAAAAAGAGAGAAAAAGACTCATTCTAAAAAAGCATTGAGTGGAAAAAAAAGAGAGAGAAGAAGAAAAGTGCAATAGCCCATATCCAAAAAAAGGGAAGGAAGCCAATACAAGGAGTACCATTACATTTCCACTTCATATCATACACTTGCACATCTTGACTTGATTACATGACTTGTCTCTGATTTGGATCCAACTCTTAGAATGACAACATAAGTGACATAAGGTATGTATCTTGAGAGCTCCACATACAAAGTTTCATTCAGGAGAGTATGAGTGTTGTCCAACCACCATGAATATCCAGAGAGAAAAGCATTCAGGAGCAAAGCATTGGTTTTATTTGCAAAATTCTAAAAACCCAAGTACATGGAAGCAAGGTGTATCGCTTCATAAAGAGGCTGTTCCTTTCTGCAATAACCGAAGAAGACATGTTAGCCACTCTTTATAAATCCAGTAAGCCTAAATGTTTGGGAATAACCTATATGTTCATTTATAATTTCTGTGATGAATCTTAGACTTCACTTGAGGACGAGTAAAGGATAAGTGTGGGGGAGCTTGTTGGCGACTCTTAATGATAAAATCTTATCGCCAACATAGGTACAAAAGAACATTAAAACAAATAGATGTAGGGTTATCTACTAACAAATTCCACTAGTTTTGGTGTATATGTGCTTGCAGGGACAAAATGGCAAAAGAAGGACCAAAGTGAGCCCAGGGCCAAGTCGGCCGACCTGGGCCCAGGCCCAACTCAGTCCAAACTTCACCCATGCAGAGAAGCACACCTAGAGATCATCCCAACCACTAAATCAACGTCGGTTTGCATCAAGGGCATAAGATGAATGTCCCATGGATTGAAGGGCCCACATATGAAATAAGATGCACTTGTGTCAAGCATACCTACCAGGAACCGACTTCAGGGCCCACAGGTCAGCCACCTAGAGCAAGGTGGGCCCGAAAGGCGGTTACTCCAGGTCGACCGACCCCCCTAGGTCGGCCGACCTAGGCACGGGCCTGAAACGGTCGCCCCTTGACACGTGTCTGCAACCGCCTCCAGGAGAAGATCAGCACCGTGCTCGGCCTAGGACGGTGGATCCTACGGTCGGCCGACCTGGGCCCACCTCCAAACCGTCTCAACTGCAGCACACCGACTCTAAACTGCCTCTCCAAGCTATAAATACCTGGACTCGGTGTCACACCCCAAAATTTCATATTTTGGGATGTGAATAGATTACACTAAATGATCTAAAGGATTTGAGAATTACTAAAATTTTCTAACATTTATATTTTATTACAGGGAATTTAGTATAAGAAAATATTGTTGTTCTTGAATAAATTAAAACAATATAGGCTTTTAAGTACGGTTGTTGTGCTCTTGTTTTGGTGTGTCTTTAGCGTTAGCGTTTCAAGTCCCCTCAGATATCAAATAGGTTCATCTGGGAATTTTCCGGACTTCTCTGGAATTTATTCCTGTTTTTCTAGAGCTAAATCTTTTTATCAGAAGCTTCTAGAAATCTTTTCATGATCTCCAAATACTTTATTTGGGTTCTTTAGATCCAACATTATCTTCGGATTTTTCTCATGAATTTTGGAATTTTTGGAATATTTTTCATGGTTTAAATATGAATTCTAGACTTTTCTGGAATTATTTATTACCAAGAAATTAATTATTCCGAAAATAACAAATATTTTGGGTCAGCCTTGGCCCATGATTCCAGCCCGTGTTATCCTAAATCCATCCCACCTCCTTAATTGGGCCAAATTTCACAAGCCCATTAGTGGTAGTGGAAACTCTTAGGCCCCTTAGCATTAGAAGGGAGTTAAACATCTATTAGTCCCATATCGCTAACGGATGGAGAGATGGTGGGTATTTCTCCCCATATATACAGAGTACCTCTCTCCCAAAAACGATGTACCATTGACTCCTTTACAGGGAGGCCCCAAGTTTGGGAATCCCTAAGGACTCCGTCTTTATTCACGTAGCGTTCGCCGTCGCCGTCCCTCTGCCCAGCTTCGGCGCCGCCACTGATGTCCTCCTCGTGTTGGGCTGATTGGTTTCCGATCTACCCCTGATTCTCGTAGGGCTCAGCAAGACCCATCGTGCTGTCTTCATGCGTGCTCGTCTGCACACTGCAGAGCCACGTGTGCCACCAGCATCTTCCCGCCATGAAGCAACTCGGCCGCCGGAACCTGTCGTCAACCAGCCGCCGGGAGACCTCCGCCCAGTGAAGCACGGACCACGGAGATGCTGCCGGCCATCTTCAATCCGGCCAATTCCTGTTGTCGTCGTCCCCGGCCATCTGTCCTCGGATCGGAAGCCCACGCTGCCACACAGGCCGCGCACGGCCTCCGTCCAGCTCGTCATCGTAGAAGAAGACGCCGCTGCCGGTAGCTGTCGCCCAGCCACCGCACGTCGTTCGCTGCAGTTGGTGAGCACACACATACATGCTTTTCTCTTCCTCTCTGTTTGATCGTCCGGCCTGTTATCCTATGTCGTGGATCCAAGCACTGACGCTGCCGAGCCAGCCCTGCCTCTACCTGTACCTTCGGTCAAGTTAGAACGTTAGCATCTAAGCTTTCATATATTTTAAGCCATGCAAATCCGGCCATGCAAAGTGATGACGTAATGATGCTGTCATCCTTACATCATGAGCAATAATTCTATTTTCCTATATCCTTTTTATCCACTGGGCAGTAAGCAAAATCCTCGCCCTTATCATACAAACCCTTTCTATCAAGCCACGTGGTTAGCTATTCATATTAATTTAATCAGTTTGCATCCCTTTTATTTAGTTAACTTTGCCGTCTGTCCTTTCTGATCACCTAGTAAAACTTTGATAGTCGACAATTAAGTCTTTGCAAATTAGCATCTACTTAGTAATACAATTTATGTTGTTGCAATGATATCCAGGATATTAATTATTGGACCATCTCAATGTCATTGTACTACAACTTAAGTTGGTATTATTAAATAATGTAAGATCATATGTTACTGCTTCCATCTTCTCCTTTAGCATTTTATCATCTATCGCTCCTTAGTAGCCTATACGAGAAATAATATGTTGACCACTTGTTGACGCAAAAAACCCGGCTGGTGGATTTTCATACATGCAACACGAAGACCTGGGAGATTTGCTTAACTCCAGCGCAGATCCTATATCTTGAAATTCGGGGCGTGCCAGTCAGTTTGACCATTCAACTGACAAGGAGCATGATCGATATCATATAGCGAACCGGCCATGCCTTTGCAGAATATAATCAGTACAGAATAAGGCCGATACGCTGTTCATCGTCTTAACTGCTTGATCATCATCTCTAATACATCTGCTAGCTTTCCGATCTCTCATAGCTGTTGAAGAATCAGATTAATTCACATGGCGTAGATCTAAATCAATCTAGCAACCTCAAACAACCGAATAAGCTGCCTTCAAATAACCAAGATAAATCTAGCTCCGACGTAGGGAATCTAGATCAAACCTGAAAGCTCGAAGAACAACCCAATAAACGATTAATCACTGAATAACCAAGAGAAACCCAGCTCCGACGTAGGGAATCTAAACCAATCTTGACAATCCAAAGATAAATCAGTGGCACCATTGCCTCACGTAATTGCTCGCAGATATAACAAAGATAGCTCTCCCGCAGCTAATCTTGATGCAATAATAATAACAGATCGGCTTTGCCCGTTGCAATATATTCAATAAGCTGTGAGAGCCGATATGTTGTCCCTCCTGCCTAATCTCTTGGACAGGAAGCTCGCAATGATAATCATCCTGATAGAACAGTAACAAGATCGTTCCAATATTCACAGTTGTTGAAGAAACAGATTGACTCACATGGCGTAGATCTAAACCAATCTAGCAACTCCAAGCAACAGCATAAGCTGCCTTCTAATAATCAAGAAGGATCTAGCTCCGACGTAGGGAATCTAGATCAAACCCAATATTCAAAGAACAACCAGATTAAGTCTATAAAGATGAATCGGACCTGGAACGATATTGTCAGCTCAAATCGGACTAAACCATTGCTCATAGCTGTTTGAAGAGTCAAATCAATCTAGAAACTCCAAACAACCGCATAAGCTGCCTTCTAATAATCAAGATAAATCTAGCTCCGACGTAGGGAATCTAGACCAAACCCGAAAACTCGAAGAACAGCCCGTCAGTAACAGATCGGCTATTATATTGAATAAGCAAAGTAAAGCCGACATGTTACGTTGAACAGCATAAACGAGAAAGGGCGATGCGCCTCAATTCAAAGCTTACGCTAATTCGGTAGTTGAACCATCCAAACGAGAAGAGGGCGATGCGCCTCAGATCAAAGCTTGGATCGATCCAGGTGACGGAACTCACGGCAGGCTGGAGATCGAAGACTGATGCAGCCCAGCTTGCTGAAGAACTCGTCGATAAGCTACATGGTTCCTAAGGTTTTGGCGTGATGCCAGTTTGTATATTGATCGAGAGATAAAAACTTACAAGCTGCCAAGACCCTTTATATTTATAGGGCTGCTGGACTTTCCCCTGAAGCTGCGTACAAAATCTTAACCTTGATCTAATCCAACTCTATCTCTAAATTACTAAACAGAATAATATTATCTTATTCGGCCAAGCCAACACGTAACAAATATTACTCCCGCTAATAGACGTAACCACGTAGGACTATTGTAAATAAAATATTGCGGCCACATTGCTAATCACTAGATAGGAAAATCTTCTACGCATCCTCCTTGCAAATATGGTTATTTCCTTCACGTGCTGTTTCCAACCATATATCAAGATATATGGCAGTATAATTTCCTTGCGTAGCCGGCCAGATACCATTAAAATATTTCTTTCCTCAATTGTGCAACAAGCCACGGACTACTATTTTTCAAAGTACTGCAGACCCAAGCATGCTAATTGCTTTGCCATATTTCCATGTATGCCTCCTTCGTGTTTTCCTTAATATTTCTCCTGAAACCCGCAGCTTCCGTCTTGATTTTCCTTAGATTTATCGGCTTTATTTTAGGGACTCCTCTGGCCATAAAATTACCAAATTTCGGTGTTAACACAGGCCCCCCCAGTTCGAAGTATGAATTCTTCATGCTTCGAATTATTTATTCTTCCAGCCGATAAACTTTTCTTCCAGGCGATATAATCTTTTATTTGACAAAAATAAACTGATCGGACCTCATGTTGCCATGGGACCTTCAAAATCCAAATCATCGGGCTCGCAAGTTATATCATCAGACCTCCATCGACTCCTCCATCGGCTATTTTTTCTTTCTTTTCTTTTTTATCTTCATCGGCTTTCCAGCATCATAGTAATATATGGGCCATTAATCAGCCGATTGGTCTCGATTACCGACTTCCTGATATGCTTGACTTATTAGAGCCGAGAGCTAATCGGCTGTCGGATATAAAGAGTAACTGGTCCGATGCACTGGTATGCACTGGTCCCATCGTGGTGTGCTGACCATCGGACTCAATTAATGCCTTGCTTCTGCTTTGAGTGCCGATGCCCCCCCCTAGTACATAATCAGAATTGGCCTTTTGAACGAAACAAGTATGGACATCAGCTTGATGGCTTGACGATTGCATGTCATCGGACCCCGGGTTATCGGACCTTCATCAGATTCCAAGCTGCACCATCGGACCTTCATCGATAGCCTCTGTTGTTGCCGATAGCCAGTAATACTTGACTAGGACTGATGTACCTTCTGGCCGATGACGAGCGGTAGACTAGAGCCTGGTCCGATCGAACCTCATCTGTAAGCCAATGTCGTCAGTACCTTGATCGGACACCCCGGTATCAGCTTTCCCGTACAAAAACAGCCGATAAACAAGAACGGTTCTCAAATACGTCCGATGATGGGTAATATCAGCCATAGTATTGCTTTTATCCTTCCAATACATATCAGAAAATCAATTGTAGCCTTCCGTGACAAAAGCAAGTAATTTGCTGATTAATTACACTCCTCCTTTGGACAAAACAGTACCGGCCTGAATGAAAAACTTTCATTGCAGCATAGGAATTATCCCACGGCCGACTCTTCTTTTTCCTCCTGATGAATTGATATATTCCACTAGCTGATAGCCAACACATCCTTTTAATTAATATCTTCATCGCTGATCATGGGCCGATAAATCCCTGTAATTCACCAGCAGGTTCACATACACAGTCGTTGAATTACTCATACGGCCGATCATCTAGTTGCCGACCAGGTTTCTTTGGCTGACGACGCACGCAAATTCAATCAGACTAATCGAACCTTTAGTTGACGAGCGCATATTAACCAAATTCAATCGGACCATCTATCGGCCGAAAAATCATCAACTTGATTAACCCCGCCATCGGCTAACCATTAATTGATCCTTGACACAGCTGGCGGGCATGTGTCGACGGAAGTAGCTGGTGGTGCACAGCTCTAGACAACAAGGTCATCGGCTGAAGGTTCAGTCTGCTCTTTATCTGTATCATGAATCGGACTGTGCAGCTGATAGTTTATTAAGGTAACCCCATCGGCCCTTCAAGGAGCAGCGCTAGCTTTCCAATGTGAAGTATTACAGCCGACGACGATTATTCTGATAGCTGACGCTTCTCTCCAAGTGATCGGCTAATGCACTTCTCTACCCCTTTAGCCGATGACGGGTAGACCAGCCTGGTCCGATCAACCTGGTCGAAGGACACCCTCAGCCTCCATCGGACCTCATTATACTATCCATCGTGGCTTTATAGTCCGATCAACTTTTAGCTTCTTGGTCCGATCATTTTTTATTATATCACCGGCTAGGATGTCTAATGCATCGGCCATGCCTCTAATGGTAGTGATTAGCCCATATCAGCCATGCACCATTCACCTTGCACGCACGTGTTTCATGCTAACTCTCTTGATGGCATCGGCTGTCTTCATGACGCAATAATGTAACGGCTTGATGATTTGATGCCTTTGTATTGACCCATCGGACTCCGGGTTATCTCCATCGGACCCTTCTATCGGCCATTAGTTAAAAATTAATCTAAACAAATCAACAGCAATACCAATTGCTAATGAATCTACTTCTGGAGCCGATATTTTAATAATAAAAGTCCCGACGGTCAAAGCAATCACGTCTAAGATTTTCTTGACAATTTTGATAATATTCCATCATGAGAAATCCAGGCGTGACTGTCATATGAGAGGCAGATATCCCACCAATTTCATCGGCTTTTAATTTTGGAATATAATATAATCATGAATTATTCCATAGCCGATTCTTCTTGCTGCTTCAAATAATGTCGAAACTGAAATCCAGCATATGATTCCCCGCAACCAAGAACCTACTGATATAATAATTGTAGATGTATCTGACTTCAAATCAAACGATGTGGTCCCACCGAGCGTGCCAAAATATGTTGACGCAAAAAACCCGGCTGGTGGATTTTCATACATGCAACACGAAGACCTGGGAGATTTGCTTAACTCCAGCGCAGATCATATATCTTGAAATTCAGGGCGTGCCAGTCAGTTTGACCATTCAACTGACAAGGAGCATGATCGATATCATATAGCGAACCGGCCATGCCTTTGCAGAATATAATCAGTACAGAGTAAGGCCGATACGCTGTTCATCGTCTTAACTGCTTGATCATCATCTCTAATACATCTGCTAGCTTTCCGATCTCTCATAGCTGTTGAAGAATCAGATTAATTCACATGGCGTAGATCTAAATCAATCTAGCAACCTCAAACAACCGAATAAGCTGCCTTCAAATAACCAAGATAAATCTAGCTCCGACGTAGGGAATCTAGATCAAACCCGAAAGCTCGAAGAACAACCCAATAAACGATTAATCACTGAATAACCAAGAGAAACCCAGCTCCGACGTAGGGAATCTAAACCAATCTTGACAATCCAAAGATAAATCGGTGGCACCATTGCCTCACGTTATTGCTCGCAGATATAACAAAGACAGCTCTCCCGCAGCTAATCTTGATGCAATAATAATAACAGATCGGCTTTGCCCGTTGCAATATGTTCAATAAGCTGTGAGAGCCGATATGTTGTCCCTCCTGCCTAATCTCTTGGACAGGAAGCTCGCAATGATAATCATCCTGATAGAACAGTAACAAGATCGTTCCAATATTCACAGTTGTTGAAGAAACAGATTGACTCACATGGCGTAGATCTAAACCAATCTAGCAACTCCAAGCAACAGCATAAGCTGCCTTCTAATAATCAAGAAAGATCTAGCTCCGACGTAGGGAATCTAGATCAAACCCAATATTCAAAGAACAACCAGATTAAGTCTATAAAGATGAATCGGACCTGGAACGATATTGTCAGCTCAAATCGGACTAAACCATTGCTCATAGCTGTTTGAAGAGTCAGATCAATTCACATGGCGCAGATCTAAATCAATCTAGAAACTCCAAACAACCGCATAAGCTGCCTTCTAATAATCAAGATAAATCTAGCTCCGACGTAGGGAATCTAGACCAAACCCGAAAACTCGAAGAACAGCCCGTCAGTAACAGATCGGCTATTATATTGAATAAGCAAAGTAAAGCCGACATGTTACGTTGAACAGCATAAACGAGAAAGGGCGATGCGCCTCAATTCAAAGCTTACGCTAATTCGGTAGTTGAACCATCCAAACGAGAAGAGGGCGATGCGCCTCAGATCAAAGCTTGGATCGATCCGGGTGACGGAACTCACGGCAGGCTGGAGATCGAAGACTGATGCAGCCCAGCTTGCTGAAGAACTCGTCGATAAGCTACATGGTTCCTAAGGTTTTGGCGTGATGCCAGTTTGTATATTAATCGAGAGATAAAAACTTACAAGCTGCCATGACCCTTTATATTTATAGGGCTGCTGGACTTTCCCCTGAAGCTGCGTACAAAATCTTAACCTTGATCTAATCCAACTCTATCTCTAAATTACTAAACAGAATAATATTATCTTATTCGGCCGAGCCTACACGTAACAAATATTACTCCCGCTAATAGACGTAACCACGTAGGACTATTGTAAATAAAATATTGCGGCCACATTGCTAATCACTAGATAGGAAAATCTTCTACGCATCCTCCTTGCAAATATGGTTATTTCCTTCACGTGCTGTTTCCAACCATATATCAAGATATATGGCAGTATAATTTCCTTGCGTAGCCGGCCAGATACCATTAAAATATTTCTTTCCTCAATTGTGCAACAAGCCACGGACTACTATTTTTCAAAGTACTGCAGACCCAAGCATGCTAATTGCTTTGCCATATTTCCATGTATGCCTCCTTCGTGTTTTCCTTAATATTTCTCCTGAAACCCGCAGCTTCCGTCTTGATTTTCCTTAGATTTATCGGCTTTATTTTAGGGACTCCTCTGGCCATAAAATTACCAAATTTCGGTGTTAACACCACTACAGATTAGTTATATTACTTAATGGTTAACATTATGTTGTAACAATGGTGTAGCATTAAATTATTCTATACCGTTGCATTATTGCATAAGTGAGAGCCATTAAAGTAATACGTTAATCTGCAAGTAGCATGTTAATTGTTCCTCGTGTCCTTCGTAATCAGGTAAGGCTAATTAAGAGACAAACTAAATTCTAATTTTCCTCCCTACCGTATGATCCTTTGCCCAACATATTTGACGACATGCAGAACTCCAGTAATGTCATGCTTATGTCACGAACATTATAATTCAGCTTTCCCTTCACGTTATCNAACTGAAATCCAGCATATGATTCCCCGCAACCAAGAACCTACTGATATAATAATTGTAGATGTATCTGACTTCAAATCAAACGATGTGGTCCCACCGAGCGTGCCAAAATATGTTGACGCAAAAAACCCGGCTGGTGGATTTTCATACATGCAACACGAAGACCTGGGAGATTTGCTTAACTCCAGCGCAGATCATATATCTTGAAATTCAGGGCGTGCCAGTCAGTTTGACCATTCAACTGACAAGGAGCATGATCGATATCATATAGCGAACCGGCCATGCCTTTGCAGAATATAATCAGTACAGAGTAAGGCCGATACGCTGTTCATCGTCTTAACTGCTTGATCATCATCTCTAATACATCTGCTAGCTTTCCGATCTCTCATAGCTGTTGAAGAATCAGATTAATTCACATGGCGTAGATCTAAATCAATCTAGCAACCTCAAACAACCGAATAAGCTGCCTTCAAATAACCAAGATAAATCTATCTCCGACGTAGGGAATCTAGATCAAACCCGAAAGCTCGAAGAACAACCCAATAAACGATTAATCACTGAATAACCAAGAGAAACCCAGCTCCGACGTAGGGAATCTAAACCAATCTTGACAATCCAAAGATAAATCGGTGGCACCATTGCCTCACGTTATTGCTCGCAGATATAACAAAGACAGCTCTCCCGCAGCTAATCTTGATGCAATAATAATAACAGATCGGCTTTGCCCGTTGCAATATATTCAATAAGCTGTGAGAGCCGATATGTTGTCCCTCCTGCCTAATCTCTTGGACAGGAAGCTCGCAATGATAATCATCCTGATAGAACAGTAACAAGATCGTTCCAATATTCACAGTTGTTGAAGAAACAGATTGACTCACATGGCGTAGATCTAAACCAATCTAGCAACTCCGAGCAACAGCATAAGCTGCCTTCTAATAATCAAGAAAGATCTAGCTCCGACGTAGGGAATCTAGATCAAACCCAATATTCAAAGAACAACCAGATTAAGTCTATAAAGATGAATCGGACCTGGAACGATATTGTCAGCTCAAATCGGACTAAACCATTGCTCATAGCTGTTTGAAGAGTCAGATCAATTCACATGGCGCAGATCTAAATCAATCTAGAAACTCCAAACAACCGCATAAGCTGCCTTCTAATAATCAAGATAAATCTAGCTCCGACGTAGGGAATCTAGACCAAACCCGAAAACTCGAAGAACAGCCCGTCAGTAACAGATCGGCTATTATATTGAATAAGCAAAGTAAAGCCGACATGTTACGTTGAACAGCATAAACGAGAAAGGGCGATGCGCCTCAATTCAAAGCTTACGCTAATTCGGTAGTTGAACCATCCAAACGAGAAGAGGGCGATGCGCCTCAGATCAAAGCTTGGATCGATCCAGGTGACGGAACTCACGGCAGGCTGGAGATCGAAGACTGATGCAGCCCAGCTTGCTGAAGAACTCGTCGATAAGCTACATGGTTCCTAAGGTTTTGGCGTGATGCCAGTTTGTATATTAATCGAGAGATAAAAACTTACAAGCTGCCATGACCCTTTATATTTATAGGGCTGCTGGACTTTCCCCTGAAGCTGCGTACAAAATCTTAACCTTGATCTAATCCAACTCTATCTCTAAATTACTAAACAGAATAATATTATCTTATTCGGCCGAGCCTACACGTAACAAATATTACTCCCGCTAATAGACGTAACCACGTAGGACTATTGTAAATAAAATATTGCGGCCACATTGCTAATCACTAGATAGGAAAATCTTCTACGCATCCTCCTTGCAAATATGGTTATTTCCTTCACGTGCTGTTTCCAACCATATATCAAGATATATGGCAGTATAATTTCCTTGCGTAGCCGGCCAGATACCATTAAAATATTTCTTTCCTCAATTGTGCAACAAGCCACGGACTACTATTTTTCAAAGTACTGCAGACCCAAGCATGCTAATTGCTTTGCCATATTTCCATGTATGCCTCCTTCGTGTTTTCCTTAATATTTCTCCTGAAACCCGCAGCTTCCGTCTTGATTTTCCTTAGATTTATCGGCTTTATTTTAGGGACTCCTCTGGCCATAAAATTACCAAATTTCGGTGTTAACACCACTACAGATTAGTTATATTACTTAATGGTTAACATTATGTTGTAACAATGGTGTAGCATTAAATTATTCTATACCGTTGCATTATTGCATAAGTGAGAGCCATTAAAGTAATACGTTAATCTGCAAGTAGCATGTTAATTGTTCCTCGTGTCCTTCGTAATCAGGTAAGGCTAATTAAGAGACAAACTAAATTCTAATTTTCCTCCCTACCGTATGATCCTTTGCCCAACATATTTGACGACATGCAGAACTCCAGTAATGTCATGCTTATGTCACGAACATTATAATTCAGCTTTCCCTTCACGTTATCAAATTTATTCACAATCTATCCTTCATCGATCAGCCATGCAGAGCCTTTCATGGACACGAACACCATCAGCCACCTGCATGCTGGGTACGTGCTTGATTTTCCGTCAGCCACGGCTAGCTGCCCCGCCTGTCTGCGCCGAGCCACCCCAGTATGTCACGCCGGTCGTCACTCTTACCATCTCATGCCGCCGTGGATCCGCTGCCGAAGGAGCATGTACATCTGATGTGGCCCTCATCATCTGTTCTCCGCTGGTCGCCGTTTCCGTCGTCATCGATTTCTATTCGCCCAAGGTGAGCAGGCCACCGTCAGCATCTCCCTTCCTTGTATTCGGCTTGCCGCTCATCCATGTGTGCGTGATGCGTTGCAGCGCCGCCGGGGCGATTTACCATCTAGGATGATACGACGCAGAGTCAAGCCACCGATCATGTCGCCCACCCAGCCCTCGAGGATTGCTGATCGCGCGAAGGCCGAGTCGTCGGCCATCCATCTGCTTCGTCTCCGGACACTGCTCTGATCAACACCGTGTTGCATTGCGCATATCTCGGTGAGGATCTCTTCCTGTTCCCATGCACTTCCTCGCTCTCTGTTCTGCCCATATCAGCTGATGCCCTAGGAGTCTAGGACCGTACCACTGCTCGTCTCTGCATGCAACCCTGCCGAGCTAGCTTTGACCACCACCGAGCTTTGCACGTTGAGTAGCTTCTCTGCATGTTTTCGTCCTAGTCTCCGGTGCAGAAGCAAAGCAAGCCACCAGCCACGTTGGCAAGCCTGTGCTAGCTCACGTACATAACTAAATCAGCTATGCCCATGCAAGTGATGACATCATGATGATGGCATGCTTATCTCAAGTTCCAGTTCACGTACTAGCAAAGTTTATTCTCAATCTATCTTTTATCCTTTAGACGTGCAAGTTTATATCGTCCATGCATTCCTGTATGCATATGATCAAGCAAAGTCATTAGTTTCCTTTCACTTATTTCCGAGATCATGTTTAGGCAATACGCTGCTCAGTTTCTATTCACATTACCAGAGTTCATTCCCAATCATATCTATCCTAAACTCCTAGCCAACAAGCCATCGGCCATGCAAACAATGTCATCATCAATGCTTATGTCGTTAGCAATAATTAGGTTTCAGCCCTAACCTTTACCGTCGTTTGTTTTAGTTTCGATTCGAGTCGTTCTTGTTGCGTTAGTTTTATATCAATCAAGTTATGCGTTAGCAACAATGATAATCGTGTTTGTTGTTTCTAGTATCTATTAAATTGTTAATATGATTAATTACTTATTCGCCAGTTTTCTAATTAAAAGTTAATTAGGTTATATCTCGGCAAGTTAATTTGATTAATTGCTATGTAACTAATTAAAAGCTATTTAGAGTTAAACATCGGTTTTCTATAATTATTGTTAATATGATTAATACTCAAAGCCAATGCTTTTTCAATAATAATGTGATTAGTCGAACACGAATCATGAAGTTATACGTTTAGATGTTCACACATGTTTTATTTCTATTTAAGTGTTTAATTGGTCTAATTCATACATGAACATTTAGATGTATAAAAGTTGACTTAGTCTTATCTCGGTTTTGTAAAATAAACTCTAATATGACATAACTCTAATTTGGGTATTTTCTAAAATATCCTTTATATTGTTTTTATTAAACTAAAATAAACCAAGCGTATAGTCTCTTGTGCTCTCATAACATAAATGTTACGATAGTTGTCTTTTCGTCCTTAGCGTCGATCTCGTCGTTTCTTGAGCCCTCGTAACCTTAACTTCAAGCCCCACCTTTTTGTGCGTTCTTTAACACTTTGTGTTTGATTGGTGTATTGTTCTTAGTTGCGTTCTTCTGCTTGTTTTTTTTGTATGCTTGTGCCGATGTTGCTGCGAGTAGAAGGAACGCAATTCAGGTGCTTTGAAGAAAAGAGTTTCAACAAGAAGAATTTGAAGACTCTGAGCAGTACATGGTATTTTTATTGCGGAAAGGCAAGTGTCCCTAACCATCCTTCTATCTATGCTTTATTAAATATAATGATGATTCTAATTGGAACATGGAGTGACCACCCAGGAAAACAGTGCAACCACAAGCACTAATGGGCTCTGGTCTTGGCTAATTAATTAGAAACCTTAATTTATAGTGGCCTTACCGAAAGGGCAAGAGGGGAAGCATGGATGGGGTATAGCCGGATCTCTTGGGAGTATGCTTTGGTAAGAAACTCGGCGATTAGAAAAGGTTATGCTCTGCTATGGCTTGAAACCTTAGCGGGTTGCTATGAATTGAGGGATCTTTGTAAAGGCCTCGTAGCGTCCCTATGCAATCACACCAAAGGAAGTGTGATACGTGCCTGATCAGCACAGCGTGGTTGGGTCTACGCTTCTTGTGGGGAAAGTGTACAAACTCTGCAGAGTGTTAAAAACTGTTATAACAGCCGTGCTCACGGTCAAGAGCGGCCTGGACCCTCTCATGATTAATTTATTTGAAGTTGATAATAAATCATATTCTGGTTATTTCTTGTGGCCTTGCTGAGTACCAACCATAAGTGTACTCATCCTTGCTTACTGCTGCTCAGAAAGGTAATGTGAAGATGTTGAAGATGATGCTAGGCCTACGCAACCCCCAGTCGATTGCCTGTGAAGTTTTGGAGCCTTGGTTTCCAGGATCTGCTGTGTCTCTGATAGTTTGTAAGTCTCTTGTATTCTTTTGCGTGATACTGTTACTGTTATTCACTTATGATGTCACTATATGTATGAAACTAGATCCTGGCATACATATAGGTAGCACTTGGTTTTGTTTTAAAACCGGGTGTGACAGAAGTGGTATCAGAGCTATATCGACTGTAGGACGCAAGCCTAGATAGCATTGGTCGTTTTCTAAGGCCCTTTCTGATATCAAAATTTTCTTTAAATTATCCTTGAGCTTTCAGATGATTATTCTCAAACCTTGACCCTCTATCCCCTCCTGGATATCTCACTTTTCATACATGACTCTTGGTCACTGGTCATCGTCACTCATTTTGACATTTCAGTCTATTTAAATCCTTGTTGTTGATGGCTTTCCCTTGATTTTTGTTACTTACCTTGAGATTCCTATTATCGACCCCTCCTTGACATTCTTTTCAATATATCCATCGTCTCATTTGCTTTCTTTCTTGGATTTCCAATGTGATTGTATCATCTTCCCTTATTTGGATAAATACAGTAGATGTTCTGTACCACATGTCATAACGCTACCCAAGCCTTTCTGAAGAAAGCTGCTCTACAACCCGGAACCCTCAGGTTCAAGCCAAATAATTCCTTCTAGGACAATAGGATCCCATGCAACCTTTCTAACGACGTTTAGAATCGTTTCGAGTTGTTTGATTAACTTATGTTTGATGCTTTGCAATAACTGTTGTTTGCCTAACTCTCGTTTTAGTTGGGTTCTTTTATCTTCCAATCCCTTGGTTTCCTCCCTATCCACTCCCTGAGTCAAATGGAGAATACCGTGAGGATTATTGAAGTCAATGCCAACAACAAAGTCTACAAGAGGATGTTGTCACCAACGCCAAGCTAAAGGCTCTTTTATCTTGCTTCATGTTTACATTCTTCTTCTTTCTGTCCTTGCCTTGTTGTTTTGTTTCTCACCCTTGACAAAATATTGTTTACCTCTCCTCCTTGTTTCTTTTCTCTTCGAATCTCGGGACGAGATTCTGTTTAAGGGGGGTAGTTCTGTCACACCCCAAAATTTCATATTTTGGGATGTGAATAGATTACACTAAATGATCTAAAGGATTTGAGAATTACTAAAATTTTCTAACATTTATATTTTATTACAGGGAATTTAGTATAAGAAAATATTGTTGTTCTTGAATAAATTAAAACAATATAGGCTTTTAAGTACGGTTGTTGTGCTCTTGTTTTGGTGTGTCTTTAGCGTTAGCGTTTCAAGTCCCCTCAGATATCAAATAGGTTCATCTGGGAATTTTCCGGACTTCTCTGGAATTTATTCCTGTTTTTCTAGAGCTAAATCTTTTTATCAGAAGCTTCTAGAAATCTTTTCATGATCTCCAAATACTTTATTTGGGTTCTTTAGATCCAACATTATCTTCGGGATTTTTCTCATGAATTTTGGAATTTTTGGAATATTTTTCATGGTTTAAATATGAATTCTAGACTTTTCTGGAATTATTTATTACCAAGAAATTAATTATTCCGAAAATAACAAATATTTTGGGTCAGCCTTGGCCCATGATTCCAGCCCGTGTTATCCTAAATCCATCCCACCTCCTTAATTGGGCCAAATTTCACAAGCCCATTAGTGGTAGTGGAAACTCTTAGGCCCCTTAGCATTAGAAGGGAGTTAAACATCTATTAGTCCCATATCGCTAACGGATGGAGAGATGGTGGGTTTTTCTCCCCATATATACAGAGTACCTCTCTCCCAAAAACGATGTACCATTGACTCCTTTACAGGGAGGCCCCAAGTTTGGGAATCCCTAAGGACTCCGTCTTTATTCACGTAGCGTTCGCCGTCGCCGTCCCTCTGCCCAGCTTCGGCGCCGCCACTGATGTCCTCCTCGTGTTGGGCTGATTGGTTTCCGATCTACCCCTGATTCTCGTAGGGCTCAGCAAGACCCATCGTGTTGTCTTCATGCGTGCTCGTCTGCACACTGCAGAGCCACGTGTGCCACCAGCATCTTCCCGCCATGAAGCAACTCGGCCGCCGGAACCTGTCGTCAACCAGCCGCCGGGAGACCTCCGCCCAGTGAAGCACGGACCACGGAGATGCTGCCGGCCATCTTCAATCCGGCCAATTCCTGTTGTCGTCGTCCCCGGCCATCTGTCCTCAGATCGGAAGCCCACGCTGCCACACAGGCCGCGCACGGCCTCCGTCCAGCTCGTCATCGTAGAAGAAGACGCCGCTGCCGGTAGCTGTCGCCCAGCCACCGCACGTCGTTCGCTGCAGTTGGTGAGCACACACATACATGCTTTTCTCTTCCTCTCTGTTTGATCGTCCGGCCTGTTATCCTATGTCGTGGATCCAAGCACTGACGCTGCCGAGCCAGCCCTGCCTCTACCTGTACCTTCGGTCAAGTTAGAACGTTAGCATCTAAGCTTTCATATATTTTAAGCCATGCAAATCCGGCCATGCAAAGTGATGACGTAATGATGCTATCATCCTTACATCATGAGCAATAATTCTATTTTCCTATATCCTTTTTATCCACTGGGCAGTAAGCAAAATCCTCGCCCTTATCATACAAACCCTTTCTATCAAGCCACGTGGTTAGCTATTCATATTAATTTAATCAGTTTGCATCCCTTTTATTTAGTTAACTTTGCCGTCTGTCCTTTCTGATCACCTAGTAAAACTTTGATAGTCGACAATTAAGTCTTTGCAAATTAGCATCTACTTAGTAATACAATTTATGTTGTTGCAATGATATCCAGGATATTAATTATTGGACCATCTCAATGTCATTGTACTACAACTTAAGTTGGTATTATTAAATAATGTATAAGCTTGTAAAGATCATATGTTACTGCTTCCATCTTCTCCTTTAGCATTTTATCATCTATCGCTCCTTAGTAGCCTATACGAGAAATAATATGTTGACCACTACAGATTAGTTATATTACTTAATGGTTAACATTATGTTGTAACAATGGTGTAGCATTAAATTATTCTATACCGTTGCATTATTGCATAAGTGAGAGCCATTAAAGTAATACGTTAATCTGCAAGTAGCATGTTAATTGTTCCTCGTGTCCTTCGTAATCAGGTAAGGCTAATTAAGAGACAAACTAAATTCTAATTTTCCTCCCTACCGTATGATCCTTTGCCCAACATATTTGACGACATGCAGAACTCCAGTAATGTCATGCTTATGTCACGAACATTATAATTCAGCTTTCCCTTCACGTTATCAAATTTATTCACAATCTATCCTTCATCGATCAGCCATGCAGAGCCTTTCATGGACACGAACACCATCAGCCACCTGCATGCTGGGTACGTGCTTGATTTTCCGTCAGCCACGGCTAGCTGCCCCGCCTGTCTGCGCCGAGCCACCCCAGTATGTCACACCGGTCGTCACTCTTACCATCTCATGCCGCCGTGGATCCGCTGCCGAAGGAGCATGTACATCTGATGTGGCCCTCATCATCTGTTCTCCGCTGGTCGCCGTTTCCGTCGTCATCGATTTCTATTCGCCCAAGGTGAGCAGGCCACCGTCAGCATCTCCCTTCCTTGTATTCGGCTTGCCGCTCATCCATGTGTGCGTGATGCGTTGCAGCGCCGCCGGGGCGATTTACCATCTAGGATGATACGACGCAGAGTCAAGCCACCGATCATGTCGCCCACCCAGCCCTCGAGGATTGCTGATCGCGCGAAGGCCGAGTCGTCGGCCATCCATCTGCTTCGTCTTCGGACACTGCTCCGATCTACGCCGTGTTGCATTGCGCATATCTCGGTGAGGATCTCTTCCTGTTCCCATGCACTTCCTCGCTCTCTGTTCTGCCCATATCAGCTGATGCCCTAGGAGTCTAGGACCGTACCACTGCTCGTCTCTGCATGCAACCCTGCCGAGCTAGCTTTGACCACCACCGAGCTTTGCACGTTGAGTAGCTTCTCTGCATGTTTTCGTCCTAGTCTCCGGTGCAGAAGCAAAGCAAGCCACCAGCCACGTTGGCAAGCCTGTGCTAGCTCACGTACATAACTAAATCAGCTATGCCCATGCAAGTGATGACATCATGATGATGGCATGCTTATCTCAAGTTCCAGTTCACGTACTAGCAAAGTTTATTCTCAATCTATCTTTTATCCTTTAGACGTGCAAGTTTATATCGTCCATGCATTCCTGTATGCATATGATCAAGCAAAGTCATTAGTTTCCTTTCACTTATTTCCGAGATCATGTTTAGGCAATACGCTGCTCAGTTTCTATTCACATTACCAGAGTTCATTCCCAATCATATCTATCCTAAACTCCTAGCCAACAAGCCGTCGGCCATGCAAACAATGTCATCATCAATGCTTATGTCGTTAGCAATAATTAGGTTTCAGCCCTAACCTTTACCGTCGTTTGTTTTAGTTTCAATTCGAGTCGTTCTTGTTGCGTTAGTTTTATATCAATCAAGTTATGCGTTAGCAACAATGATAATCGTGTTTGTTGTTTCTAGTATCTATTAAATTGTTAATATGATTAATTACTTATTCGCCAGTTTTCTAATTAAAAGTTAATTAGGTTATATCTCGGCAAGTTAATTTGATTAATTGCTATGTAACTAATTAAAAGCTATTTAGAGTTAAACATCGGTTTTCTATAATTATTGTTAATATGATTAATACTCAAAGCCAATGCTTTTTCAATAATAATGTGATTAGTCGAACACGAATCATGAAGTTATACGTTTAGATGTTCACACATGTTTTATTTCTATTTAAGTGTTTAATTGGTCTAATTCATACATGAACATTTAGATGTATAAAAGTTGACTTAGTCTTATCTCGGTTTTGTAAAATAAACTCTAATATGACATAACTCTAATTTGGGTATTTTCTAAAATATCCTTTATATTGTTTTTATTAAACTAAAATAAACCAAGCGTATAGTCTCTTGTGCTCTCATAACATAAATGTTACGATAGTTGTCTTTTCGTCCTTAGCGTCGATCTCGTCGTTTCTTGAGCCCTCGTAACCTTAACTTCAAGCCCCACCTTTTTGTGCGTTCTTTTAACACTTTGTGTTTGATTGGTGTATTGTTCTTAGTTGCGTTCTTCTGCTTGTTTTTTTTGTATGCTTGTGCCGATGTTGCTGTGAGTAGAAGGAACGCAATTCAGGTGCTTTGAAGAAAAGAGTTTCAACAAGAAGAATTTGAAGACTCTGAGCAGTACGTGGTATTTTTATTGCGGAAAGGCAAGTGTCCCTAACCATCCTTCTATCTATGCTTTATTAAATATAATGATGATTCTAATTGGAACATGGAGTGACCACCCAGGAAAACAGTGCAACCACAAGCACTAATGGGCTCTGGTCTTGGCTAATTAATTAGAAACCTTAATTTATAGTGGCCTTACCGAAAGGGCAAGAGGGGAAGCATGGATGGGGTATAGCCGGATCTCTTGGGAGTATGCTTTGGTAAGAAACTCGGCGATTACAAAAGGTTATGCTCTGCTATGGCTTGAAACCTTAGCGGGTTGCTATGAATTGAGGGATCTTTGTAAAGGCCTCGTAGCGTCCCTATGCAATCACACCAAAGGAAGTGTGATACGTGCCTGATCAGCACAGCGTGGTTGGGTCTACGCTTCTTGTGGGGAAAGTGTACAAACTCTGCAGAGTGTTAAAAACTATTATAACAGCCGTGCTCACGGTCAAGAGCGGCCTGGACCCTCTCATGATTAATTTATTTGAAGTTGATAATAAATCATATTCTGGTTATTTCTTGTGGCCTTGCTGAGTACCAACCATAAGTGTACTCATCCTTGCTTACTGCTGCTCAGAAAGGTAATGTGAAGATGTTGAAGATGATGCTAGGCCTACGCAACCCCCAGTCGATTGCCTGTGAAGTTTTGGAACCTTGGTTTCCAGGATCTGCTGTGTCTCTGATAGTTTGTAAGTCTCTTGTATTCTTTTGCGTGATACTGTTACTGTTATTCACTTATGATGTCACTATATGTATGAAACTAGATCCTGGCATACATATAGGTAGCACTTGGTTTTGTTTTAAAACCGGGTGTGACACTCGGGGTAGGGCTCAGCATCGAGATGAAGTGAAGATCCAAGGCGAAGCCCTCCTCATATCTAGAGTAGAAATAGAGAGAGAGTGAGGGAGAGTCTGGAGGAGTCCCAGCGTGTCGGTAACCCTCCACCTGTACCTCGACGGATGCAAGCTACTCAGTAAGTATCCAGGATTCAACTAGTACTTAAGTCCGAATTATAGAAAGCTGAGTTCTCTATTGTGATTGTGGGTTCGTTGCTTTATTCATAAAGTATTCTAATCTCTGATCAAGGTTAGGATAGCTGATATTACCTTAGGCGTGGTGCTTAGACATATATCTGCCCTCGTTTGCCTCGTAGCCCCATGGATTAGAAGAGGTAGACGGCCTGTCCATCCTTTGTAATCCTCCACATTCGGGTATGACGTAGAGCTATTTGCCGGCAATTTCCTAGAGGTCTAGGATACCTCGGTTCCCAAAGCAAGCATAGGAGAACTCCCTTCGGTATATTCATAGCCTTAGTGCTAAGTTATCCTCCCTACCCAGCCTTTATATACACTCGATCGATCTGGTCAACTTTAGTGATTAGACAGTGCCTTACGTTCCTCGTGGATTCGATACCTGGTTTACTCATGGGTGAAAGCTACTACGACAGCCATGCGCTTGCGGACTTTCTGTTTGCCACCGCTGGTGTCAACAAGGGGTCACCCCCAGGTCGCCCGACCCCACTAGGTCGGCCGACTTGGCCTGGGTCCCACCTGGCCCCCGCTTCTTCCTGTACGCTGGTTTGATGTTCCTAAACCCTGTTTTGGTTGCATTCATGTAGAAACTAGACTCTGGAATTTAAAATTTAAAAAGAAAATTTAACCCTTCCAACTTCCCCATCACATGGAAATTTTATTGACTTACATATATTTTATTCCCTATACCTTTTGGCTTGTGGATATCCTTGCACATCTAGGAGCCATGTCATCTAAGTTATTGCATTTTGAGATATGGCTTTAATACGAAGGATGCTCTTACTTATTCAAGTACTTGGAATTTATGAAAAGTTTTAAAACTTTTAACCTGGCTATGCTCCTCATGGGTTTGAGAGACAACCACTTACATTATAATCAAGCATTTCCTTTGAGCTTTGTGTTGTTCCAAGTCTTGTGACCCTTACTAGAGATACTTCATGTTTTAAAGTCAAGATCACGTGCACTCCATCATACAAAGCTAAACCCTTGCACTAAGGGTAAAGAAAAACATGCCTTTATGTCATATTCATGAATAAATACTCCTAAAATGGCCTTCTTCCCAAAATCAAGATGAAAAGAGGATATGGGCTATATGCATAGAAACAAAAAGAGAGAAAGAAAAAGACTCATGCTAAAAAAGGCATTGAGTGAAAAAAAGAGAAGACAAAAGTGCAATAGCCCATATCCAACAAGAAAAGAGAAAGGGAAGGAAGCCAATACAAAGGTGTACCATTACATTTCCACCTCATATCATACACTTGCACATCTTGACTTAATTACATGACTTATCTCTGAATTGGATCCAACTCTTGGAATGACAAAATAAGTAACATAAGGTATGTATCTTTAGAGCTCCGCATACAAAGTTTCATTTAGGAGAGTATGAGTGTTGTCCAACCAACATGAATATCCAGAGAGAAACTCTTTGAGGAGCAATGCATTGGTTTTCTTTGCAAAATTCTGAAATCCCAAGTACTTGGAAGCAAGGTGTATCATTTCATAAAAGAGGCTGTTCCTTTCTGCAATAACCCAAGAAGACATGTTAGCCACTCTTTATAAATCCACTAAGCCTAAATGTTTGGGAATAACTTATATGTTTGTTTATAATTTTTGTGATGAATCTTAGACTTTACTTGAGGATGAGTAAAGGATAAGTGTGGGGGAGCTTGTTGGCGACTCTTAATGATAAAATCTTATCGCCAACATAGATACAAAAGAACACTAAAACAAATAGACATAGGGTTATTTACTAACAAATTCCACTAGTTTTGGTGCATAGGTGCTTGTAGGGACAAAGTGGGAAAAGGAGAGCAAAAGAGGGTGCAAGGCCAGGTCGCCCGACCTTACCATGTCGGCCGACCTGGGCCCAGGCCCAAATCAGTCCAAACTTCACCTATGCAGAGAAGCACACCTGGAGATCATCCCAACCGTTGAATCAACGTCGGTTTGCACCAAGGGCATAAGATGAACATCCCATGGATTGAAGGGACCACAATGAAACTAGATGTACTTGTGTCAAGTATACCCACCTGGAACCGACTTCAGGGCCCACAGGTCAGCCACCCAGAGCAAGGTGGGCCCGAAAGGTGGTTACTCCAGGTCGGCCCACCCCCTAGGTTGGCCGACCTAGGCGTGCGCCTGAAACGGTCGCCTCTCGACACGTGTCTGCAAACCGCCTCCCGGAGAAGATCAGCACCGTGCAAGGCCTAGGATGGTGGATCCTACGGTCGGCCGACCCCCCTAGGTCGGCCGACCTGGGCCCACCTCCGGACCGTCTCAACTGCCACACATCGACTCTAAACCGCCTCTCGAAGCTATAAATACCAGGACTCGAGGTAGGGCTAAGCATCATCGAGCTGAAGTGAAGATCCAAGGTGAAGCCCTCCTCATACCTAGAGTAGAAATAGGGAGAGAGTGAGGGAGAGTCTGGAGGAGTTCCGGCGTGTCGGCGACCCTCCACCTGTACCTCGACGGATGCAAACTACTCAATAAGTATCCAGGATTCAACTAGTACTTAAGTCTGAGTTATAGAAAGTTTAGTTCTCTATTGTGCTTGTGGGTTCGTTGCTTTATTCATAAAGTATTCTAATCTCTGATCAAGGTTAGCATAGCTGATATTATCTGAGGCGTGGTGCTTAGGTGTATATCTGCCCTTGTTTGCCTCGTAGCCCCACGGATTAGTAGAGGTAGGCGGTAGGTGGTGACAGCCCTGTTCGTCCTTTGTAATCCTCCACGTTCGGGTACGGCATAGAGCTATTTGCCGGCAATTTCCTAGAGGTCTAGGATACCCCGGTGCCCAAAGCAAGCATAGGAGAACTCCCTTCGCTATATTCACAGCCTTAGTGCTAAGTTATCCTCTCTACCCAGCCTTTATATAAACTCGATCGATCCGGTCAACTTTAGTGATTAGACAGTGCCTTTACGTTCCCCGTGGATTCGATACCTGGTTTACTCATGGGTGAAAGCTACTACGACAGCCGTGCGCTTGCGGACTTTCTGTTTGCCACCGCTAGTGTCAACACCCCTTTCCAGTGAAAGATTCCTGGAAGGGGTATCAACGTCATTGGTTTTACATCACCCTTCCCCATGCCTCAGTAGCAAAAGGGAAGTATTTGATGCCCTATCTCAAGGAAGAAACCAAAGCCCTGCCGAGAGTTACTCCTGAAATGCAGAAACATATCGATCGAATCTTGGAACTCCGTCAGACAGGCATAACAGCAGTTCATGTAGCCGAAATCTTCATTAGATGGAGATTCATCCCACTCATGACTCATAATCGCTATGCCTGGACCTTCATGGGTGACAATGACCCGAACAGGATGAAGCCTGATGGTAAGCCCTTTCTTCTTTTTTTTATTTGTTTGGTAATATTTCTAAGGCTTGTTCGGTCATTTGAATTATCATGACTCTTAACCAACAGTTGTCCCAGAATCTGAAGTGGCCGCTCGCCTAAAGAAGATGCTGAACGCTGATATCCCTTATTGGGCAGGCGTCCCTCTTCCTTACAATGCCGACAACCCTGTTCCAGAGGTAAACTTGTTCTTAGAAAATATCCCTTCTTGATGAATGTTCTTCTGTCATGATTCCTTTTTCCCGAACAGGCCCCACCTGCTGTTCATGCCCCCATTCAAAGCGGGGCCATCAACATCGACGAGAAGGCAGAGCCAGCAGTCGATCAAGGTGCCGGGGCCCTGGCCGTCGAACTTCCCGAGCAATTGCCTGCTCCGAAAAAAAAGAACCCGAGCAGCACCAAAGTGATCATCCCCCAAACCCGCAAGTGCTCACGCGGTGCCAGTGCGGAGAGGATGACCTCGGGATCGGGATCTCTTGGTGCTCCCGGCGTTGTAGAGCTGCCAGTCGGTCGTGATCCGCCTCGTCCTGACGATCAGGTACCAAGCATGATCATATTCGGACGTTTATTTGCAGCCTTTGATCGCGCAGACAAACTTAAGTGTGTTCGGGAGATTTCTCATCAGGAAATTCATCCAACCCCACCACGACCAAAGCCTTCATCTGGTGCACTGAAGAAGTTCAAAGTCACTCTCCCGACGTCCGAGTAAGAGCTTTGATCTGTTTGGTTTTCGCTTGATCACTCCCCTTAAAGGGAAGTTTCTGACTATTCTCTTTGTTTGGGAGAAATAGGTCTTCTAAACCGGCAGCTACCCTTTCGATCAGGCCTTTAGACAAAGAGAAGACTCCCGATCTTGACACGGTGGTCCGGCCTAATCGTGAAGAGAAAACTGCTGGTGTCACGGGACCTGTCCCAACACCCTTGGGCCCGATCATTGCTTCGCTTTCTGCAGCTGAGGAGCAGTTGCATTCGTTGGACGCTCGTGCCTCTACTGCTGAAGCATTGGTGACCAGACTGGAGGCCCAAGTTACAGTTCTCCAGTCCGAGAAAGAAGGTACTTGACTTTGTTAAACATGTTCGGCTTTTTGGTTCTTGTCCACAAGCTGTTGCTAACACAACACTTCTTTTGTCCTGTAGTCAACTCCAAGAGCATTGAGTTGCTTGAGAAGAAAAACTCGGACCTAGAAAGCTAGCTTGGTGCTCGGGACAAGGAAGTTACCGACCTCACAGCCCGCCTTGAAGCTTCGGAGAAGCGCGGCCAGACTCTAGAAGGCAAGCTCATGGAGGGTGCATGCGTCGCTGCAACACACACTGTTGGAGCCTTGAAAAGCCATGTTCCAGATCTTGATGCTGCATTGCTTTCTAAAGGCTTCAAATGTACGAGCGAGGAAGCACAGGTACTGTATGATGATCTCGCCCCACTGATAGAACCCTTCGTCAAAAAACATGGCCTCCATTTGAGTGATTTAGAAGGCTCATCTTGAACTTGATGGATTCCTGTAATAGGGCAGAAACTTGATAGTTTTAGTTTGTGAACTTAATTTTGCTCGCGAAACATATGCTTGCATGTTTTTGTGTAAGTTTATGAGCTGATCAGGTTTTACGACACTTTTTAACTGACAGCTTTGCCTTAACTAATGTCCCGTTGCCACGAGCTAGTTTGGAATTGTTTAGTCGCTGAGACACAGGCGGTCTTCTTGTTCGGTGTTTTAGCTTAGTTTAGCCTTTGCAATTAGAAAGCCCGATTCTCGTGAGGGAAATGTACCGTAGTAGCTCCCGGGCTCTTTTGTAGCATGTAGACATGTTAGAAAAGAGTCTAGAGTTACAAGATCACAAGAATTTCCCGATCATTTGGGGAGCCCCCAAGCGTTTCACTCGGGACGCATAGAATTGGTCTGAAGAATAACAAAGAGTAGAAACAGAATAGAAAAAATAAGACCCAGCCCCCGAGGGTAAATGCGAGGGTGAGTAAAGTGTATAAAACTTATCTTTTTTGTTAGGGCCGTAAGTGATGCGGATGATGACTACTGCTGCCGAACTGTTGGATTCGCTTGAATTTGCTTGATCACCTTCGAATTAAGCGAAAAATCTGCGCAGTTGATCCATATTCCATGTGCTTGGCAGTACAGCTCTATTTATCTCCGCAATCATGTAAGCTCCTGGTCGTGCGATGTCTACTACGATGTACGGCCCTTGCCATGGAGAGGACAATTTAGTTTTGTCCTTGGTGCATTGATCTAGTTTGAGCACCATGTCGCCAATGCATAGGCTCCTGTTGTGAACATTAGCATCGTAATATTGTTGCAGCTTTTGCTGATACTGGGCCACTCTGAAAGCGGCTGCATCGCGAGCCTCCTCAAGGAGGAGCAGCTCGTTGGTGCGTCTGTCAGGCTCCTCAGTCTCTGAAAACATTGCCACGCGTGGGGCTTGTAGTCGGATATCGGATGGGAAAATTGCCTCGGCTCCATACACCAAGAAAAAGGGTGTATCGCCTGTTGCTCGGTTCATGGTGGTCCTCATTGACCAGAGTACTATAGGAACTTCATGAATCCATTGCTTGTCGTAAGCTTGCAATCTGCTAAAGATCCTCTTCTTGATACCTTGGAGCACGATGCCGTTAGCACGCTCTACTTGTCCATTCGTTTTTGGGTGATTTACCGATGACCGATCATGCTTGATCCCGTGGTCGTAGTAGAAATTAGAAAACTTTTTTCTTTTAAACTGTGTTCCATCATCAGAGATTATCCTGCTCGGGACACCGAATCATACGACAATGCTCCATAGGAACTTGACAGTAGCCTCTTTTGTGATTTTCTGAAACGGTTCTGCTTCGACCCATTTTATAAATGTGTCTATGCCGACAAATAGAAATCTGTAACCCCCAATGGCCCTTGGAAAAGGCCCGAGCATGTCTATCCCCCATGTGGCAAAGGGCCATGACAGGGGAATAGTGTTGAGAGCTTGCGCAGGTTTAGTCTGTCTCGGTGCGAAGAATTGGCATGCCTTGCACTCCTTAACTAACTCGCTTGCGTCTTGAAGAGCTGTAGGCCAATAGAAGCTCTGTCGGAATGCTTTCCCCACTAGATATCGAGGAGAAGCGTGAGATCCACAGATTCCTCCGTGAATATCATGGAGCATACTAATGCCCTCGGCCCGTGTGATGCATTTGAGGAGCATTCCATTACGGGTTAGTTTGTATAACCACCCGTCAATCAACTGATAATTCTTGGCTTTACAATGGATTTTCTCCAGTGTCGCATCATCGTCGGGTATAGCTTGGTTTGTGAGGTACGCCCGGATTGGATTGTTGACGGTCCTTATAACAGAAAATCCGACCGTCAATAGGCTCAGAAATCAATAAAGATCAAGGCATAACTTAGACATTAGTATTCAAATAATAGTATACCATGCATATCTGGAATATATTTGAGTACAGGGACTACGGTGCAAAAGATGGACGAAACTGGGCACAGGCCCAGGTCGGCCGACCTGGCGAGGTCGGGCGACCTGGCCTGGACCCCGATCGAGCCCAATTCCCATACAGGTCAAGAAGCACACAAGGGAAGGATCGTGAACGTTGATTCATGGTCGGTGGAAGTTAATGGTGAAAGATGAGCCACATGTCCATCCCATGGATTGAAGGGCCCACAACCAGAGCCAAATGTACCCAAACCGACAGAACCCACCTGGAACCGACCTCAGGACCCACATGTAAGTCTCCCAAAGGAAGATGGGCCCTGATGGCCGTTAGGGAGGGTCGGCCGACCTGGCCAGGTCGGCCGATCTCCCCATGCGCCCGACTCGGCCCTTCTTTGACCTGCAACTGTAAACCGCCTTGGAGATTACATCTGAGCCGAGCAATGCTGAAGACGGTGGATCCAAGGGTCGGCCGATCCTGGGACGTCAGCCGACCTAGGCCCACCTCCAAACGGCCTCAACCGCCTCTGGCCGGCTCCAACCGCCTATGTAATGCTATAAATACCTGCAAAGGGCGCCGTACTCAACACACACCAGAAGAAGAGCCCTCCTTGCTACAAGCTTAGTCTTAGTCTTAGTAGTGATAGTCATAGTGTTAGATCTTCTTAAGGGCTTCCGGAGGAGTCTTGGTAAGTTCTAGAGTTCAGCTCTTGTATTCTCTTACTTACTTGTAGTACTCTGAGCTTAATGGAAATACCTTCATACTTATGTTGTATGCCTCAGCTATGCTTTATCTACTTAGCATATACTACTTATGTCTTACACCTTGATCAAGTGAATGTATGCTATGACATTGGCTCAATGTGCCTCTTGGTTGCTCTATTTATTAACGTGATAGATAGAGTTGTACATCATATTGCAAGCATGGTGTTTGGGATATGAAATACTATTGAGGGTACCGCTGCCCCACGGATTAGAAGAGGTAGGCGGCAGGTGATGACAGCCCTGTCCGTCCTTTGTAATCCTCCACGTACCGGAGTGGGTATTAGGCCTTTATGATAAGACGTCCTACTGTCGTCCCTTGATGAGGGAACCACTGGATACCTTGATATGTCCTCTTGCATATGATCATTGAATGAGCTTGTATAGGGTATTGTAGTATATCCAAGTCACATTTGTATGATGCTAATGAAACCTTTGTAATCTTCACTAATGTATTATTACTAACTAAGACAACCATAATGACGAGCAATGAACTTCTGTGTGTCACATTACCCATTCACTTCTATATCATTTACCCCTGTTTAGATTATGGTATATTAATGCTGTTGTAAGTAATTACATTGGATGACACCTCTCTCTTAACTAAACGCTTTCCCTGCAGATAAACAAATAACGATACTCTGGAATACTCCCGGGTGAAATGCTACAATGTACTTCTGTGCGCTTGCAGAATATCTGTAACGTCTAGATTTATGATGAAGTATCTCTAGTACCATCACTACTCTAAGTGGTGATGCTAAGAAATACCAACCTGGATCCATCCAGTTCTCCTCGTTTCCAACTAGAGCAGCGGCTTGAGCCATATCGACCAACATAGACTCCTTGGCGGATTCATTGGTTGTTGACACAGTTCCCTTGGCGGGCACAGTTTTTTGGTTCGGTAGTGAAACCGACACAGATGGTTTAGTAAGAACTTCAAGCAACACGTTACCTGGAAACCGTGTGCGCTCGGCAGCTGCCTTTGCCAGCTTGTCTGCGTTGCTATTGTACTCCCTTTTGACGTGTCGTACTTCAAGCCCATCAAATTTGCTCTCCATCCTCCTTATGCTTCCAAGTATTTGGCCATGACATCGCTCCACGCACTGTACTCTTTCATGACCTACTTTGCAGCTAACTCGGAATACCCTTTCACGAGCAGCCTCTTAACGCCTAGAGATGCAGCTATGCGGAGTCCAATTAAAAGTCCTTCATACTCGGCAATATTGTTAGTAGGGGTTGGATCAACAAAATTGATTTGTAATACGTACCTGATGATGTCATTGTGTGGAGAAATCAGGACCACCCCAGCCCCGTGCCCGTTCTGCAAAATGCTCCGTCATAGAACATGATCCAATGTTCGGGATTTTGGGCAGCTTCTTCGGGTTCGGGATTAGTCCACTCTGCGATGAAATCTGCCAGAGCCTGCGATTTGATTGCAGTTCTGGGTATGAGTTCAACGTCGTAAGCCCCCAGCTCCACAGACCATTGTGCAATCCTACCCACAGCATCCCGATTATGTAAAATGGTGCCTAGGGGATAGGTTGACACGGCCTTAATCTTGTGGCTCAGAAAATAGTGCTTGAGTTTCCTGGAAGTCATTAGCACAACGTATAGCAATTTTTGAATCTGAGGGTATATTGTTTTTCGTCATGTAACACCTCGCTCACGAAGTAAACGGGGTGTTGCGTTGTTGACTTTTCTGTTGGCCTCTCGACCACCAGAATAGTACTGACAACTGTTGGTGTTGCTGCTACGTATAAGAGCATCTCTTCTTTTGGTTGTGGCGGGACCAACATGGGCATTTTTCGTAGGTATTGTTTGAATGCTTGGAACGCCTCATCTGATTCTGCCGACCATTCAAAGCGATCAGTTTTACGCAACAGTTTATAAAATGGTATACCTTGTTCGCTTGACTTGGACACGAATCGACACAGGGACGCCATCATTCCTGCCATCTTCTGGACCTCGTGGTGGCTGCATGAAGACTTCATGTCGTCGACTGCCTTTGATCTTGTGTAGATTTGCCTCTATACCTCGCTGTGAGACAAGGTAACCGAGGAGCTTACCCGATGATACACCAAAGGTGCACTTGGCGGGGTTGAGCATCATCCTGTTCTTGCGCAAGTTGTTGAATGTTTCGGTCAAATAGGCGATCAGATCGCCTTTCAACCTACTTTTCACAACGATATCATCTATGTATGCTTCCACGTTCTGGCCGATCTGGCCTTCAAGAACAATGTGAACACATTTTTTATAAGTGCAACCTGCATTTTTCAGACCAAAAGGCATCTTTATATAACAGTAAACACCGAAGGGAGTTACAAATGCGGTTTTCTCCTCATTGTCAATGCAGATGCTGATTTGGTGATACCCCGAATAGGTATCTAGAAAACAAAGCAGTTCGCATCCTGAGGTTGAATCTTAATTTGATCTATCCTTGGTAGTGGATACTCATCCTTTGGGCACGCTTTATTCAGATCGGTGTAGTCCACGCACATCCGCCACGTTCCGTTGGGCTTCTTCACCATGACCGGGTTTGCCAGCCACTCCAGAAAAGGGACTTCCCGAACGAAGCCGACTTTGAGTAGTCGGTTGATTTCTTCATTGATGGCATCTCGTTTCTCTGGGGTATATCTCCTTTGCTTCTGCTTGACTGGTCGGACGCCAGTTCGTATGCCAAGTTTGTGCTCTATTATCTCCCTGGGGATCCCAGGCATATCAGACGGCTCCCAAGCGAACACATCTGCCTTTGCTCGGAGGAAAGCAATGAGCTTGAGTTCCTATTTGTCACCCAGACCAGTGCCCACCTGGGTGGTCTTGGTCGAGTCTGTCTCGTCGAGGGCCACCGACTTGGTGCCAGCCTCAGCACGTTTCGCCGCTGGCGTGATTGGTGAATCGTCGATCGGTGACTCGCTTCTCGTCTCTGGTGGCATACCCTTGAGCGGGGTCTGATCCACCAGTGTTGGCTTTTCTGCGGCGGCGTCATCGGCCCTTTTGTCCTCCGCGGGCACTTGCTTCGCCTTTGCCTTTGATCGGGCTTCTGCTGCCCAGGAAGATTCGGTGACTACGGCCTGTCCGGCGGTGGTCGGTAGGTTCTTGGTCTTTTTCTTGGCAGGTTCGACAGCCTTGGCTGGTTTCTGCTCTCCTTCCTTGATCATGTCCAGGGTTTTCATGTCGCATTGGACTGCGCCCTTGCAATCTCCGCAAATGGTGATTGGGCCCAATGGCCCCGGGATCTTGATCATGGAGTAGGCAAAGTGGGCTACCGCCATGAACTTCTTCAAGAATGGCCTGCCCAAAATGCAGTTGTAGGCTGATGTTATGTCAGCCACCTCGAAGGTGAGGAACTCTGATCGCATGTTTTTCCCCTCCGTGAGGGTCCTGCAGATCGATCCTCCCCAACGGAAAGGCTTGGATGCCTGGTATGACCCCGTAGAAGGGCTTCTCCACTGGGGACAATGACCTCCTCGAGATTTCGATTTCGTCAAAAGCATTGACGAACAGAAGATTGAGGGCGCTTCCACTATCAATCAGGGTTCGCCCGATCTTGTGGGACCTGATCCAGGGCTTGATACACAGTGGAAGCAATGGCCCATCGTACAACGTTTCGGGGTAATCCCTTTGATCGAAAGTGATCGGGACTTCAGACCACCTCAATGGCTGCTTGCAGGGCTCGGTGCTTGCTATCTGCCTATCGACCAGCTTTAGTTGGGATTTGGAGGTTCGAGTCGAGCAACCACCGAAAATTGTGGCGATCTTCAAGTCTTCGGGGAGTTGTGGCTCATCGTCACAATCCATGTAGCTCGCTTGCCGAGGGTTATGAGCGGCCTGGTCACGTGGAGCCCCTTGCTGTTGGCTCTCCTCCTCCTGCTTCTACTTCTTGTACACCATGCAGTCCACAAAGTAATGCTTTGTCGACCGGTGAATGGGGCAGTACATCATGAGATCGGCAGGTTTGCCCTGGCGCCGGTACGAGGGTTTGTTGTCCACAGCCATGATTTCTTCGCCCTTGGTCTTGCGCTTCTTGTTTTTGTGCTTGTCTTTCTTCTTGCCTTCCTCGGGTGGCTTGCCTTGTTCGGGCTTTCCTTGGACCCAGGCTCGGGCGTCCGCCATCTTGGCGGTCTCCTGCAGGATCCCATAGAGTTTGGCCACCGTCTTCGGGTTTTTCTTGGCAAGTTCCTCCGCCGTGCGTTCGTCCTTGCAGGCCTGGTTGAAGGCTACAATCACCCGATCATCCACCATGTCAGGGACGGTGTTACGGGTGCCGCTGAACCGGCAGATGTAGTCCCGGAGGGATTCTCCGAGTTTCTGCACACAATTGAGCAGATCTCCTTCGTGTCCGGGGCATTTGTAGGTGCCTTGGAAGTTGGCTTCAAACATCTCCCGGAGATGAGCCCACGACTTGATACTGGCCTCGGGCAGGTTCATGAGCCACGTTCGGGCTGATCCCTGCAGGGCAGTCGGCAAGTAGTTGGCCTTGACATAATCGTCTCCCCCGGTGGCATCAATGATCATGGAGTAGATCTGGATCCACTCGTGAGGGTTGGTCGTTCCATCGTACTTCTCGATGTTAGTAGGACGGAACTTCTCCGGCCACCAGACCTTGTGCAGGCTTGGAGAGTACGCGAGGCATCCCCCCGTGCCTGGTCGGGAGTCACGTGGCGGTGAGTCTGGATGGGACCGATAGTAGTTGAGAGTTTCCCGAGCATCGTGATTTCGGTGATTGCGTTCGAGCTGCGGCCTCATGTCATGCCCCTCATGTGGGCGATACCGGTGTTGTCCGTTAACAGATCTGGAGCGAACCGATTGGGGTTCACCAGGCCAATTTGACGGAGCTTGTGGTGCGGCAGCGGCGGCCTCAAGCCGCTCCTTGGCGTTGTCCGCTGCTTCCCGAGCCTTCTTGGCGATGGTGGCCATCGGGGTTCCCGCGGCCATTGCCTCCATTGTCTCCAAGAGGGTTCAGATTTGCAGGTTGTCCTGTTCAACTGCCAAGAAGTCGTTCTTGAGATTCCAGGGAGCCAATGAGGACGGAGCCTGCTGTGTACGGGTTTTAGCTGTCTGAAGAGTCGGTGTGAGCTGGACGACTTGGCGGCAGCATCTGTCTCGGTTGTAGTAAGCACGTGGATGCGGCGGTCTTCAGGCTATTCTGATCCATTGCTTGATCCACTGTAGTCGAGATCCAACTGAGCAGTGCGATCTGCAATGTCCTCGGGAGTCGGATCCACAAAGGTGGCGAAAACTTCCCGACCGGTGCATGTGAGATCGGGATCATGGATCCCAGTGAGCTTGAGCTCATAGTTGCCTTGGTGCTCGAACACGAGATCCCCAAATTGGATCTCCCATGTAGGCACTGGATGGCTTGGAGCGTAGAGATCGAAAGCGGAGGCAGAACTCCCGATGGCTTCTGGCCTGACGAAACTGGGGTTGTAGGGCATCGATGAACTCGACGCGTCGGCGAACCAGACTCCATTGATGATCGGCATGATCTTTCTTCACGCAAGGGCCCCTACCAGGCGCGCCTCTGTCGAGGTTGTACTCGGCAGATATTTGTCTTGCAAGCACCCCGCTTCATGTGAAGATTGATCATGATGGTTGAACGCAGAGACTCAGGATTTTATACTGGTTTAGGCCCTCGAGATCGAGTAACAACCCTACGTCCAGTTGTTTGCTTGTATTATCTTGGCGAGTACAGTTTACATTGGTGTAACAAATACTCTCAGGTGGATTGGCTAAGATTGGGATACCCCTACATGCAAGATCCCCCACTATTTATATCCAGGGAGACGTGCCTTACAAGACAAAATAGACCTAAACCTAGTAGGACTCTAGCTATCATCGGGCCTTCCTTCCACGGTCCAGCTGTCGTATCGTGCTCAGAGTCTTCTTCGCTTGGAGTCGGTAGTCGGCAATCCTCGTGATCGGGCACCCAGGTATTATGGCCTCAACACCCTTGTTGCGGTCGTTGTTGTTGTCGCGGTCGCCCCCCGTCTTGTTTCTGTTGAACCTTTCATGCTGCATGTCTTCAGCGTCGGCCCAGCGACCAATGAGCTCACGCTTAGCTTCCAGCGTCTTGGGTCTGTTCCTCCCGAAGTCGAAATGTAGCGTAGGATCGGTAAGGCCACTGTGGAAACAGTCGATGACGTCTTGATCGGATAGCCCCATGCATGTTGAGCGCTTCTCCTAGAATTGGCGGTAGTAGCTTCGGAGGTACTCGTTCTGGCCTTGTTTGCACTGGGCTAGGTCGAAACGAGTACCCGGCTTCTGCCATGACCCCTGGAAGTTGTTGATGAAGACCTTGTAGAGTTCGTCCCAAGAGTTGATGGAGCCTGGTTTTAATCCTTCCAAACAGGTAAGTGGAGCCTGGTCGAGGACTACTAGGAGGTAGGTGCACATGGTGTCGTTGTCGCCTTTCGCTGCCTTGATCGCTGAGTAGTAGATGCGGAGCCACTGAACGGGATTGCGCTTGGCATCGTATCTTTCGATGTGGGCTGGCTTGAATTTCTCCGGCCAAGAGGTGGCACGTAGTCGGTCCGAGAAAACCAGGAACCCCTCGTACTTGCCAAGGTTGTGGTAGCCTTGTCCCGGGGGACCGTAGATTTGGTCATATTCTTGGCGCCGCCTTCATTCGTCTTCTTCGCGGTCGCGGACGCGCACAGAGATGACGGTGCGTGCGTCTTTGCTCTGCAGGTGATGTCTAAGATCCCGGTTGTCATCCTGGTAGTTGCGCCTTCCATCCCTGTCCCTATTGCCGCCACGCCCGCCATTGTGGCTTTCTTGATCAACGGTGGTGGCTGGGCCCAGCGCCGTGGTTTCTACCTCCGGCGCCGGGTACTATGTCGCCCGCGTTGTCTCTTTCACGTTGGTCTCTGCTTGGGTGATGGGATGGATTGCCGCGATGGCCGTCCTCGTGGGGACGACTACTGGCTTGGTGACTTGCGGTCTTTGTGATTGTTCGAGCAGGGTCGATTGTGTCGTGTTGGACCGCAGCTGTCTCAAGCATCGTTTTCATCCTCTGGATCTCTGGGGTTTGAGCCATGTTGTCGAGCTCTGCCGCGACAGCTAGGATGTTGGCTGTAGCGTTGGTGTAGACATCTTGGCCGGCAACTCGTATGAATCGCTCGTTGAGGTTCTGCGGTGGGAGTCTGCGGTTAGCCCGGCGGCGACGATCTGCGTGACAGTGTTGCACTGCCGACGCCTTTCTTTGTCATCCGCAGCTTCGTTCTTCATGGTTGGCTCGTCGTTGGAGATTTCTTCTTCTTGGCCGATGATCACCATGGCTTGGCGACCTAGTGAAAGGCTTCATGTGCTTCAGGTTACTGGAATGGTGGATTCGCGTTCGCTTGAAGAGTCCAGTTCTTGCCCGTGTTGAAACGGCAGTGGATCGATGCAGGCGATGATGCAGGACATGTCCAGGTCTTCTTGCGGGGTTGCTCCAAGCTTGGGCTTGCGTCATGGCCAATGGACGAACCTTCCCTCTGGAGTTGAGGTGATAACGAGTCCGACTTGTTTCCCACCCAAGGGGAGTTCGTCGAATTCGACCAGAGATCAGAGTTGTTTTGAAGAAGCCGCCTGGTAGACGGAGGTGGTTGCCGCGAGTCCAAAGGGGATTGGGCTCGGGGTATTGACCTGACGCCTAACAGTGGCTGAGCTCCTCTTCTTCTGGATTTTTGAGGTGTTGGATTTCGGCACGACCGATGGTTCAGAAACCGACTCGGGTTGCCTTGTTCACATTGGATTCTTCTCCATCCGAGTTGTAGTCAAACTAGAGGCTGAAGTTTCCCGAGCCCGAGTTGGTTTCGGACCCGAGGGCACGATCTCGATGAGCTTGTCAGCGAGTTGCTCCTGAGTCGGCGTCTTGAGGACACAGTCGAAGTTGCCCGCGTCATCCACCGTGCAGACCCAGGATCCAAAGACGAATGTGGCGCCCTTCTTGAACGCCATGTCGCCGCAGGAGTTGATGATGACTGGTGCCATCGTGCTTGCTTGACGATTCTCGACGAGAGCCCCTACCTGGCGCGCCAGCTGTCAGTTTTTTATACTGGCTAGCCTACTATAGGGGTCTCTAAGTAGTCGAGTTGTTCGTAAGGGCCTCGCCGGAACAAGAAGCACGATGGTGAACACGAGACAATTTAGACAGGTTCAGGCCGCCTCGAGTAGAGAGCGTAATACCCTACGTCCTATATGGTGGATCGCTTCGTATTGATAGTTATGAATTTACAAGGGGTCCCTGCCTCACCTTATATACTCGGGAGACAAGGTGTACAAGGCAAGAAATACAAACTCCTAGTCGGATACTAAACATAGAGTCCCAACATGAGTAGACCGGGTTGTTTCCTAGCAGTCGACTAGTTTTCTTAAGCTGTATGCCTCTTCCTTGTATCTGTCAGAGTTGCCTGCCCAATTTTCTAGCAGGCCTATAGCCCATAAGGACTCCCATGGATCTTGGTCCGTCATCAGCTTAGTATTTAATTCTGAGTTATAGAAAGTTGAGTTCTTTATTGTGCTTGTGGGTTCATTGCTTAATTCATAAAGTATCTTAATCTTTGGCTAAGGTTAGGATAGCTGATATTATCTTAAGCGTGGTGCTTAGGAATATATCTGCCCTCGTTTGTCTCGTAACCCCACGGATTAGTAGAGGTAGGCGGCAGGTGGTGACAGCCCTGTCCGTCCATTGTATTCCTCCACGTACGGGTACGGCGTAGAGTTGTATGCCGGCAATTTCCTAGAGGCCTAGGATACTGCGGTGCCCAAAGCAAGCATAGGAGAACTCCCTTCGCTATATTACTAGCTTAGTGCTAAGTTATCCTCTCTACTCAGCCTTCATATAAACTCAATCGATCCGGTCAACTTTAGTGATTAGACAGTGCTCTCTCGTTCCCTGTGGATTCGATACTCTGAATACTTCTGGGTGAAAGCTACAACGGTATCTGTGCGCTTGCGGATTTATCTGCGACCGTAAGAAATACCAACAGCAATGAATCTTCTATGTGTCACACTACCCCCGTTATCAATGTTTACACCTTCTAGACCATGGTATATTAATAGTGTTATGACTGAGTGCAATGGCTAACTACTCTATTCAACCACTGCTTTCCCTCTGGATTCGATACCCTGAATACCTCTGGGTGAGAGCTACAATGGCATCCATGCGCTTGCGGATTTATCTGCGATCGTAGGAAATACCAACAGAGTAGGCCGACCCTTGGATGCACTGCCTCCAAGTGTGCACGTCCCAGTTGTGCTCCTGAGGTCGGCAACGAGGAACCGATCAAGGGTGGGCCGAGTCGGCCGCGCGGGAAGGTCGGCCGACCTAGGGGGGTCGGCCGACCCAGCTCCATCGCGTCTCAGGCCCACACTAGTAGAGAAAACACCTTTGGTTCGTGGCCTTTAGTCCCGGTACCAATTGGGCTCGAGACTAAAGGGAGCATTAGACCCGGGTCCAATTGAGGGGAGCTTTGGGGGGGAGGGGCTTTAGTCCCGGCTGGTGGCTCCAGCCGGGACTATAGTTCCGGCTGGAGCCACCAGCCGGGACTAAAGGGGGGAGGGCGCCCTCTAGTCCCGGCTGGTGGCTCCAGCTGGGACTAAAGGGGACCTTTTAGTCCGGGTTGGAGCCACCAACCCAGACTAAAAGGTCCTACAAATATCGTCTTCCTCTCCCAGCCCGGCCGAGCCATGAACAGAGCTCGTTCATGGCACCGGCCGGAGCTAGGGGGGAGGTCATGCCCATTTTTTCTCAAATATTGAAGATTTAGCTCCTCCAAGTGGTCTAAAAGGAGCATATCTTCATCCTCTGATCTTTCACGGTTAGTATTTCTTGTTTCATCCTTTATACATAGAGAAATTTGAGTTTTAGTGGAATGGAGAGATGGGTGAGTTTTGTTCTTTTAGCACAATTGAGATATTGATTTGTTAGTAGTTTGCACTAGTATGCTTTAGTAAATGCGGTTTTAGTTTTTAATTCATACTCGTACTTTAGTTATTTATCCTAATTCACATTTATACTTTAGTTATTTATACTTTATTAGTTAATTAGTTAGTTCGTATTTATACTTTAGTTAATTTATATTTATACTTTAGTTAATTAGTTAGTTCATATTTATACTTTAGTTAATTCATATTTATACTTTAGTAAGTTCGTATTGATGTATACTTTAGTTATTTATCCTAATTCATGGTTATAATTTAGTTAGTTCATATTTATACTTTAGTTAATTCATATTTATACTTTAGTTATTTATCCTAATTTATATTT
>CM014272.1:27893159-27948876 GCA_004135705.1 Alloteropsis semialata
CCCCAGCTCCCGGCCCCGCGCGTTGCACCGCCCCGGTCTCACGCCGGCCGACCCCCGCCGCCACCCGACCCTGCGACCGTGGCTCGTCAACAACAGTTACGTGTTGTGTGTGTGTGTGTTTTTCATTTTTATATGATTTTTGTGTAAATTGTGTAGGCAAATATATGTTTAGTATATAAAAACTATAAATTGTAAACTTAGTTTAGTATATATACTATAATTAAATTCTATAGTCTATATATAGTTAGTTTAGTATATACTTTTAATTAGTATTAACTTGAATATCAATTGCGAGATTAAATTGAACTTAATTTAGTTATATCATTGTTTTATATATCTTTTAGGGTTGTAAGATTTTAAATGTCAATTATATGTCATTTTCTAAATGGGAGATCAAATTAAACTTAGTTTAGTTTATATACTATAATTGTGAGATCAATTTTGGATATATCAATTTAGTGTCATAGTACGCTATGTATGTAGTTTAGTCATAATATATGTCAATTAAACTTAGTTTAGTCATAATATATCATTTTGTAAATTTCTTTTTAGAAAATAGTTTATATCATTTTTTGAATAATAGTTGGATATGAATTGTTAGTCATAATATATCAATTGTTTTATCATTTATATCCATTTTTAGATACTAGTTGGATATTATTGTGATTTTAGTTTATACCAATTGTTAGATGAATTATCTCATTTTTTGATAATAGTTGGATATTAGTCTGATATTAGTTTATATCAATTATCTCGATTATTTATATTAGTTTATATCAATTATCTCAATTACATCAATTTTTAGATATTAAATGGATTCGGGACTTAACGAAGAGGAAACCAACAACCTCCTAAGGGAAATGATTGCTCAAGGCAGTGGTGCTGGCCCCGTCCCTGAAGCCGATGATGGCAGCAACACCGAATAGTACCTCAACATGTTCGGTGAGAGAATTGAGCAGTCAGATGATGACGATGGCCAAGGCACCGATGGCGACGATGACCAAGGCACCGATGGTGACGAGGTATATATACATTAGCACATTTATTAATAATGTCATGATGATTTAAGAGGTACATATATTAATAATTAAGTATCCTCTCTTAACTTTTAGCCCTCTGCAACGATGTCGAATTAGGGAAAAGAAGACCGACAAAAAAGCTGGAGGGTCGTTATATTGTCACACAAGTGGACGATACAGGCAAACCAATTGCCCCAGCTAACGTTGCAAGGAAGATGACAAATCAATGCATCTTTGGACAGCAGATACAAGAAGCAGCACAAAGACTTATGCAGGCCATAGATGCAGTTGAGCATGGAGCATTCCACCCTGACAGAGAAAAGGATGAGCTCACGTTTGCTCTGCAGAATCCCGAACATCCTGGACAGACGTGAGGCAAAGGAGGGGTTCCGTGGAAGTACGGGTTTGCCGACTGCATTGAGTCTTACAGAAGTCGCAGCAGAAGAAAAAACGAGGAGTTAGAGAAGACGCGACGACTTGAGGAAAGGATACTGCAGAATGAACAAAGAACAGGGGAGGTTCAGCAGCAACTGGAGATAGCACTTAGCGCTCAGCAGCAAAGCTGTGGATCTGCAGGCACTCCAGTAGACCCAATTAGCCCTACCTAGCATCATCGAAGCAGTTGCGCGTCCACTGACGTCCCAAATGATGCTCAAGTCCAACGCTACCCCATGGACGATATAACCATGCGGACGGCCTGTGAGATGCACATTCCATTCAGGAACTTAACGTTCAAGTTGGCATACGGTAGTGCTTTGCCGAGTCAAGAAGGAGATCTCTACCATGGAGGGCAAATACCTGCTGGCTATGCTTGAGTTGGGGTGGAGCAGGTCATGGCCGGGTACGAATCACTCAAGCTTGACATTCCAGGAGGTGATGGGGAGAGGACACTAGAAGAGGCAGTTCATGGTGTTATCCTATGGAAGAAGCGTTACGTCGTCTTAACTCCTCTGGGGCCTTCGTCATCACCCAAAGCTCAAGGCCATCTCTGCCGCCTCTAGCTCTGCAGTCCTCACCGTAGCAATATTCGCCTGTTCTCCCTGAACAAAGTTCTCTATCACCTCCAACTCAGAAATCTCCGTCGCCTCCAGCTAAGCAATCTCCGCCGCCTCCACCTCCACCGGCAAAGAAAGCTAAGAAATAGAAAGCCAAGGCACCAACAAAGCCACCGACAAAGAAGCCAGTAAAGCAGCCAAAACAAGCCAAGGAACCTGCCAAGCTACCATGGGGAAAATCTGATGCTGAGGTTAAAGAGTTCTTCAAAAAGAAAGAGCCCGAGAAAAAAGAAGTAGTTGATTTTGCTAAGTCTGCTATTTTTTATTGGCATGTCTAAAGAAAATTAGAAGAAAATATTGTCAGACTATGACCGCACTATTAAGAAATCGTATGAAAAGAATAAAAGGGAGGAGAAGGAGCAACAGAGGCAACAGAGCCAAGAGACTACTGAGAGCCAAAAGAGCGTCAAGCAACAAAGGAAGGGAAAGGTTGTTGCTCAGCTTGGTGAGCAGGAGAAGCAAACAATTGATCCACTCATAGTGAATGATGGACTTGGACCGGTCAACGTGCTTGAGTTTTGCAAAGGGGCAGGATTGACGCCCTCGCAAATGCTGAATGAGAATGAGACCCCAAAGGCTATACCAAGGTGGCAATTTCAGCTTGGCTTACCTCTAGTTGATCCCGATATGTACGACACGCTGTCAACAAAAATATACAGCTTACATGAATGGTACCTTAAGGCATCGGCCAAAGGCCAGAGCATGGTGGGATTGAAGATTAGAGATGATGACTACTTTCATGGCGATAATATTATGTATCTGGATTTCTTAGAAATATACCAGATATGCCATAGTGATGCCCTCGATGTGTCTCTCCTCAGCTGCTGGGTGCTGTACGTGCTTCGTTTATTTCTATATTTAACGTCTCCTATATATTGTCAACCGTATTATTAAACATTTCTTTCCTTTCAATTGTATTATATAGAATGGAGATTGAAGTATGCAGGAAAAACTCATACTTCCACTTGGGCTTCATTGACCCAAAAGTTGTAAACCAGCATATGTTTAAAAATCATTAAGAAGACACAATGAACAACAATGACAGATTCTTACATTTACAACATTACAAGACAATGATTCTATTTCCTTACAACTTTGGGTGAGTATTTTTACTGTCTTGTGCATATTCCAGTTTTCTTCCTAACATAATTTTATTTCAATTGATGTGACCCTTGGTACAAAACATGCATGTAAATTGGTTCCATTGGATATTATTTGTTATACAACCGGACATAAGCTTGTTGGTCGTCATGGACTCATTGATGGGACCACAGGAAGCGTACCAACCAATGATTGACCTCCATCAAAAGTAATTTCCATCTTCGCACTATTATTCCTCTTTAGATCAGCCGAGAATTCCATTTATTTCATATGGTGTGCGCCGGTGTTGGAAAAAGTTTCATGCAGAGCACAAAGGTCCATTTAAGGAACGACTTGGTATCAAGGGAGACCTTTCGGTAAATACTACTATACATAGACACACATCTCATTTTGTTTGTTTCATTATCGTGAATATGCATGTAATGACTTGACCATTTCTCCTATAAAGTGTTATAGGTAGGATCAATGCACCAGTTTATGTGGATATTTTGTCTTTATAGGGAGCAAAAGAAGGACTTGCATATGGTCTTTATTGATCTCGAGAAGGCGTATGACAAAGTTCCGAGAAATGTCATGTGGTGGGCCTTGGAGAAGCACAAAGTCCCAACTAAGTACATTACCCTCATCAAGGATATGTACAAGGATGCGATGACATTTGTTCGGACATGTGATGGCGACACCACTGACTTTCCTATTAGGATAGGCCTACACCAAGGGTCAGCTTTGAACCCTTATCTATTTGCTTTGGTGATGGATGAGGTCACAAGGGACATACAAGGTGATATCCCTTGGTGTATGCTCTTTGCTGATGATGTAGTGCTAGTTGACGAGAGTAGGGAAGGGGTTAATGCGAAGTTAGAGCTGTGGAGACGCACGTTAGAGTCGAAGGGGTTCAGACTTAGCAGGACCAAGACCGAGTACATGATGTGTGATTTTAGCGCGACTAGGCATGAGGCTGGAGACGTTAGCCTCGATGGGCAAGTGGTGCCTCAGAAGGATACTTTTCGGTATTTAGGATCGATGCTACAAAAGGATGGCGACATCGATGGAGATGTTAGGTATAGAATCTCAGCTAGCTGGTTGAGATGGCGTCAAGCTTCTGGCGTCCTCTGTGATAGGAGGGTGCCACAAAAGCTAAAAGGTAAGTTCTATAGGACGGCGATCAGACCGGCGATGTTATATGGTGCTGAATGTTGGCCTACTAAAAGGAGGCATGTCCAGCAACTGAGTGTAGCTGAGATGTGGATGTTGCGGTGGTGTTGCGGACACACAAGAAGGGATAGAGTCCAGAATGAAGATATTCGGGAGAAGGTGGGAGTGGCACCAATTGAGGAGAAGTTGACCCAACATCAGCTGAGATGGTTTGGCCATGTCCAACGGAGGCCTCCCGAAGCGCCTGTGCGTAATGGAGTTCTAAGGTGGGTCTATAATGTAAAGAGGGGTAGAGGTCGACCCAAACTGACTTGGGACGCGTCGGTGAAAAGAGATCTAAAGGAGTGGAATATTTCTAAAGAAGTAGCTTTTGATAGAAGCGCTTGGAGACTAGCTATCAACGTGCCTGAACCTTGACCTCTATTTCTTGGGTTTCATTTCTAGCCTACCCCAACTTGCTTGGGACAAAAGGCTATGTTGTTGTTGTTGTATTATGTCTGTGAGTTCATGCACACTCTTATTGGGCATAAGACGATCTGCAGTAATTGGGAACTGACGGTATGTTCCATTTCCATAGATATTTGTATGTATGTATGTATGTGAGTCATAATAATATTATTTATATTTTTCTATTAACCACATCCTCAGATGATGCATATGAAAGATGAGATCTTACTGATCCAAAGAGTCGCGGCAGTTCAAGAGGCACTCTGCTGATTTATAATCGATGAGGTCGTGAGCAAGACAGGGGCGTTTTGGTGGAATGGACACGAGGTCGATAGAAGGAGCAAATATTAGGCATTTTGTAATATACATATATATGCTCCTTTGAAATCTTGGTGTAAACATTAATATTCGCCTTTCAAAACTTGTTGTAAATATATATGTAAGTTTAATATTATTAGCATATATATTAATATTAGTATTAATAGTTTAATGCATTAGTGATGCTATAACTAATACGTATATGGACATATATGTATATTATTATATAGGTATAATACGTATCTCTGTAAAAAAGAAACCAGAAAAGAAAAAGAAAAAGAAGAACAAAAAAGAAAAAAGGCCCTTTAGTTCCAGTTGGTAACACCAACCGGGACTAAAGGGGCCTTTTAGTCCCGGGTAAATGCCTGGGACTAAAGGCCGCCGTAGTCCCGGTTGCGGAACCGGGACTAAAGCCGGTTACGCACCGGGACTAAAGGCGGTTTTTCTACTAGTGCCACCTTGATCTGGGAGTCTGCCTGGAGGGTCCTGAGGTCGGTTCCATGTGGGCGCCGTCGGTTTGGGTGCACGAAGCTTCGGTTATGGGCCCTTCCATCTATGTGATGGTGTGGAGGCTTGATCTTGTACATTGCTTTCAACCGTCATGGAATCAGCGGCTAGAATGACTCAATGTTGTGCTTCTTTGCCTGCGAGGAAGATGGGCCTAAGTGGGTGCCAGGCCAGGTCGCCCGACCTAGCCAGGTTGGCCGATCTAGGCCTGGGCTCAATCTGCTTCATCTTTTGCTCCAATGTCCCTGTACTCAAATATATTCCAGATATGCATACTACAATATTATTTGAATATAAATGCCTGAGTCATGTTTGGTCTTCATTCATTTTCTGAGGCTATTGACGGTCAGATTTTCGTTATAAGGACCATCAACAATTAGCATAAAATAAAGACCACCTAAAAAGATTTTGTATAAGCTAGCAGGCAGTAAATGCATATATATATATATATAAGAAAGAAGTTCTAAATAAATATAAGGTTTCTGTACCAATATTGATGAAAGGAGCACAGGAAGTCGTATCCATAATATAGGAAACAAATAAAATGATGGCAGTTAAATGTTTGAGAGAAAATGGTAGCAATTGATTGTTGACAGTTATTTTGTTTGTGGCATCAATCTATATCAGAAGGTACAGCCAGAATCTAGGAGCACCAAGAAACCATTATTCTCATCACTACATAAGAAAGCTTAGCAAGCGTCATGGCACTATTCGTGGCATGCTCCAAGAAGGCTGCTACATTTGTCGTTGTTCCTCTGTTGATGCCTCTCCTCACTGCCACAATGTGCGAAAGTGGGGACACCATCCAGCTGTACGACGGAAGCGCCATTTTTTCCAAAGTTAGAGCCTGTACAAAAGGATCATGCACAGCAATTTGTAGGGCACAAGGTCAGAGTTTTCAATCATGCGTCACATACGGGAAGATCGCAACATGCTGCTGCATTTGAAATGTATAAGACTATAATTGGTATGGTACAAAGATATGTGGAATAAAAGCTTGCATGCATGCAAGCATGTGCACTACAAGGTTTTGGCATTAATGTCATAGACTTTTTTACGCAACACTCGAGTTTCGTTGCAATACACAGGGATATTGTGACAATTGTTCATTTTGGTTGCCATACGAGGGCATATTGCCACCAAATGTGTAGTGTTGCCATTAATTTTTTTGGTTGCGATAAGTAGGATATAACACAACGATTAATTTTTTGATGCAATTTTGCCGTTGGTATTGCAACGATATTTTGCAATGGTTGCAATAGGAGGCCATGTTGCAATGATTATAACACGTTGCTATTAGTGCTATCGTCTGTTGCAATAGAGTCGTAGATATTGTTGACACCGGATTTTCGCACCTGACATGCTGAGTCAGATGGTGATGTGGTAAGGTCGAGACTGCGCAGTGGACCTGTTGACTGGTCAAGGCCGAAGGTGACAGAGAAGGAAGTCGATGTGCAGGAGGAGTCCGATGAAGCAGGGGTCCGATTCGATAACGAGTTCAAGAGGAAGAACGCGTCGGCTAAGAGGGAAGCGTGTCAGATCCGGGGACTATTTCCTTTTCAGAAGGCGTATGAGAGTCCCATTGTATCTTAAGTTTAGTTTGCCTTATTTAGTTAGTCTGGTCCGATCAGGACTCTCCATGACCAGGGTATAAATATGAACCCTCGCCCATTGTAAAAACTATTCTCACAATCAATACAACCCGGCTTCACGCCAAAACCTTAGTAGTAGTTACCGACGAAGCTCATTGGTGGACGGGCTGCATCAGTTCTGATCTCCGGCTTACCAGTAAGTTAGTCAATTTATCGAACTAGTATAGGCTTTGAATTGAGGCGCATCGCCCTTTCTCGTTTATACTGTTCAACCGATTTATCTCTGAATAATCAAGATTGATATAGATTCCCTACGTCGGAGCTAGATCAATATTGATTATTCAACAGATTATCGTTTATCGGACTACACTTTAAGCCTAGATTCCCTACGTCGGAGCTAGGTATCAAGATTAGTCTAGATTCCCTACGTCGGAGCTAGAATAATCTTGGTTACTAAAGGTAGTCTTTGCGGTTTGTTGGAGTTGCTAGATTGGTTTAGATCTACGCCATGTGAATCAATTCTACTTCTTCAACGGCTTTGAGCATGGGTCTTGGTCCGATTTAAGCAATATTTATCTTACAGCATCGTTCTAGGTCCGATCTTGCTTTGTGGTTTAATCTGGTTGTTCTTTGAGTATTGTATTGGTGTAGATTCCCTACGTCGGAGCTGGATCTTTACAATGCGCTTAGATTAATGTTTGACTGTCATGCTTGGTCTAGATTCCCTACGTCGGAGCTAGATTCATCTTGTTTAGTCAAAGGAAGCTTTGATTATGCCTTATTGCTATTTGAATGTTAAGTATGGTGTAGATTCCCTACGTCGGAGCTGGATCTTGCTTAATTATTTGGTAGCATATCTTAGAATCAGAAGGAATCTGTTAATGTTTTACTTGCTTATTTTGCTTAATCTGATCAACACCTGCGCGAGCATCTTGTTTAACTAACAGATTGATGAGTCGAGTCTGATTATCTAGCTATCCGATTTGATCATAGTTGGAGAAATCTAGATTCCCTACGTCGGAGCTAGATTTCTCTGCAAAGGCTATAGTCCGATTGGTGGTTAGATGGTCCGATTAGATGACTCAAACTGGCAATTAGGCAAGGTGGACAATGTATCGGCTTACACTTTGCTTATTTAATATCTTGTTTAAAGATACAGCTGATCCATTACTTTACATATTGGCCTTGCTTTAGGCTTTATTTTATTATTCAAAGGCTAGTCTGTAATATCTATCAAGGTCCGATTCTGATTGGTCCGATTCTGAGGTCCGATCTGATGTCTGATTGAGGTCCGATCACTTGGTCCGATTGACGTTATCAGTGAGGTCCGATTTTGAGGTCCGATTGGCATCGGCCGATACGTGTCTGATTGGGTCTTGGCTAAAATTCGACGTTACTCCATCGTCTGAAATAGAGCCGGCACAATCAAAAAGCAATTTAACTGTTTTATCCCCTTGTCAATTTCAGGTCAAATTGACTGGCACGCTGTGAACCTGAACTGGAGTGTAGACTGGCACTGGAGCGAAGCAGACTCTCCCCGGTCATCGTGTGCTGCACGCGGGAGATACAACCGCCGATTTTCCGCGTCAACACATTTTTGGCACGCCCAGTGGGACACGAAAAACAAAATCCAAGATGTCGTCGTCTGATGCTGAACAAGAAGCTGCAGCAAGACTTGCTGCTGAGAAAGAAGCTGCTGAGAAGGCTAAGAACGACAAGAACAAGACACCTGAGGCGGCTTTGCCCATTACAAAGGCCGATCTGTCCAAAGCTCAGTTGGATGCAGTTCAGGCCCAGATTGATGCGTTTGAAAAGCTCTGCCTTGGACAATTTGGGCGTAACCGTTCAGGCCCTATACTCAAAGGTCCTCTCCCAGATCCAGAGTTGATCAAAAAGACAACTGATGCTCGGGAGTACCAGATTAATATGACAGAACAGATTCACCAGGCTGTTCATCATGCATTAATCAACCAATCAGGCACATTGGTGAATTCTTTGGACAACCTCATTAAGAAGGCGGTGGATGATGCTATTTGTTTGAAAGGTCCAGTATATATAGCAGATTCCCCAGGAGCATCAGGGTCAGCAAGAGGCAAAGAAGTTGCAGATAATGCAGTGACCGTTGCTCCACAGATGCCGATTGCTCCACCACCTCCTGTTGAACTGGCCAACGGTTTTCTGTTGATGGCCGATGGAACCATTGTCGGCCCACATGGTGAAAAGTATGCCAGGACTCTGAATGAAGGAGAGAAACAACCTGCAGCTGCAAGGTTGCACACAGAGATCCCTGCACATCAGCGTATGGTTGGAGACTACAATAATTATGTGATGGATATAGCTAATGGAATGCCACATGGGAATTAACAGTCCGATTGGTCACAGAAGATAGCCGAAGTGATCCAAAACCAGTTCGGCTTGAAGCCTAAAGATGAAGCGAGGTTGTATCGGCACCCATACCCATCCTACTTTGATGCAGTGCCACTTCCTCCACGTTACAGAGTGCCGGATTTCTCTAAGTTTTCCGGGCAAGATGATATGACCACCATCAAACATGTGAGCCAGTTCTTGGCTCAGTGTGGTGAGGCTGCTTCAGAGGAGGGACTAAGGCTCAGATTCTTCCCTCTGTCACTGTCAGGACCGGCGTTTACATGGTTTACGTCGTTGCCAGCAGGATCAGTGACAGGATGGTCCGACATGGAGAAGCAGTTCCACAAATACTTCTTTTCTGGTCTCAATGAGATGAAGATCTCTGATCTAATTGCTATCAGGCAGAGGAATGATGAGACCGTCAAGGAGTACATTCAACGATTCCGTGACACTAGGAATCGATGCTATAGTTTGAAACTGTCCGACATGCAGTTGGCCGAGCTCGCATTCCAGGGTTTGCTCGCGCCGATTAAGGAAAAGTTCTCTGCACAGGAGTTTGAAACATTGGGACAGCTGGTTCAGAAGGTGTCAGCTCACGAGGTCCGATATCAGGAGATGAAGCGTGTGAAGTTTGCCAAACAAGTGTCTTATCTCTCTGAGTCTGAAGAGGAAGCTGATGTCAACATAGCTGAATGGACCAAATCCAAGAAGCCGGTGTCGCTCCCATAGATCAAACAGAATCCTGAAAAGTTTGGTTTCGATATAACAAAGGCCGACAAGATTTTTGACTTGCTGCTCAGTGAGAAGCTTATCTAGCTTTCTCCAAATCATTCTATTCCGTCGGCCGATGAGTTGAAGAAACGTAAATATTGCAAATGGCACAACTCAACCTCTCACGAGACCAATGAGTGCAAAGTGTTCAGAAGGGAGATCCAATTGGCTATTGAGTCAGGCAAGATCAAGTTTGAAGACAACGAGAAAGCCATGAAGATCGACGGTCATCCCTTCCCTAATAACTTTGCCGATTTCTCCTTTTCCGTTAATATGGTTGATGCTAATGAAAAGGGGAAGTTCAAGGTGCTTACATCGGACCACGCCAAGAGTTTTGGTGCCGTTGATCCTGTGGTTCAAGTCACTGTTGAAGAACTACGGAGGAATCATCAGGCATTTGGGCGTGAATCTAATGCCCCTGGTGGATATCGGCCACGTGTGACTTCCCAAATGCTGATTAATAAATACAAGAGGCAGCAAGCAGCAGTCCGAGCGTGGGAAGAACGTGAGGAACGGCGACGTCGGAGGCGCGAGTATCAGGAGAGGCGGTCTGATGAAGAGTATGATGATCGGCGCCGACGTGATGTCAGGTCCGATGGCCGATGCCGATTTAATGAGTGGTCCGATGACCGACGCTGGTATGATGATAGGTCCGATGGCAGACGCTGGATTGATAATAGAACTGATGACCGTCGTCAATATGGTTATAGGTCCGATTGGTATGCAGACAGACATCAAGTTTATGATCGATACGAACAGGATGATGATCACTGGGGGTGTCCTTTCTTTGTGTTCTGCTGGAACGAGAAGCTCAGATTGCCGTCAAAAGCAGATTGTCCTGAATGCAGTTTCCAGTATGAAGAGTATAGAGCTTCCAAGCGAGGTCGACGATCAGTTCATGAACGGATCGGCGTCAGGATTGAGGATCATCATCAAAGAGATGAAGGCCGGGTTAATGCTCATGGCCACAAAAATAATGAAGGCCGGGCTAATGCTCATGGCCCTGAAAAAATGGAAGAGAAGGCTCCAGTTCAGAATCAGACCGAAGAACCTCCAATGAGGCCTGGACAGTGGTGCCCATCAGGGATCTCTAAATCCAAAAAGAGACGTGTTCAGAGGTTGCGCTATAATGAGCAGATTCGGGAGCAGGAATTGGCAAAAGAGAAGAAGTGGCGCGTCAAGATGGCCAATGATGATGAAGCAAGCACATCGGCCGCAATAAATATGGTTTTAATGTTACCTTCTGATTTTGCTGCTCCTGATGAACAGGACGACCATGAGGTCGATTATGAGCTGGAAGAAGCCGCTGCATGTTTAGTCCTTGATTCAGAGAAGGCTGTCTTTGAGAAGCCAAACGCAAATGGATATCGGCACCTAAAGCCTCTATACATCAAGGGATACGTTGATGGGAAGCCGATGACCAAGATGTTGGTCGATGAGGAGCAGCTGTCAATCTCATGCCCTATTCCACGTTTCGCAAGCTGGGGAAAGGGATTGATGATCTAATCAAGACCAATATGACGCTCAAGGACTTTGGCGGGAACGTTTCAGAGCCTCGGGGGGCAATTCATGTCGAATTGACCATCGGCACCAAGACATTGCCGACTACCTTCTTTGTGATTGATGGCCAAGGTTCTTACAGCATGCTCCTCGAGCGTGATTGGATCCATGCCAATTGTTGCATCCCATCCACAATGCATCAGTGTTTGATCCAATGGCAAGGCAATAAGGTGGAGATCGTCCCAGTTGATGATTCGGTTAGCATTGCTACAGCCGAGTCAACAATTTGGGAGTTTGAAGGAGTTGAATGCCTATCAGGGAAGGCATGGGATGGTGACTTCCTCAAGGTGTCCGATCAAGGACTAAAGCCGATCCAAGCAGTCGGCTCTGAGACATTGTTTTAAATGGATGATTATGTAGAAGATCTTGAAGACCGAAGTGAGTTCGGCAAATTAGGATTTGGATTTACGTCGGCCGATGAGTTAGAAGAAATAGATATAGGATCTGGTGATAGACCAAGGCCGACGTATATCAGTGCTAAGTTGGATCCCGAGTATAAACAAGAGTTAATAAAACTTTTGAAAGAGTATTCTGATTGTTTTGCTTGGGAATATTATGAAATGCCAGGTTTAAGCCGTGATATTGTTGAACATCGGCTACCTATCAAGCCAGGGTATCGACCACACAAGCAGTATCCAAGAAGGTTCAAGACTGAGATGCATGAACCAATTAAGGCCGAAATAACAAAACTATTTGAAGCTAAGTTTATCAGGCCCTGTCGATATGCTGAGTGGGTATCAAATATAGTTCCTGTTTATAAGAAGAATGGAAAGCTACGTATTTGCATTGATTACAGGAACTTGAATAAGGCAACCCCGAAGGATGAGTATCCGATGCCGGTGGCCGATATGCTTGTTGATGCAGCATCAGGCCATAAAGTGATGAGTTTCCTGGATGGTAATGCTGGTTATAATCAGATTTTCATGGCAGAAGAAGATATTCCCAAAACCGCATTTCAATGTCCAGGTGCTCTCGGTTTATATGAGTGGGTTGTTATGACTTTTGGTTTGAAAAATGCCGGTGCTACTTATCAACGTGCTATGAATTATATTTTTCATAGGCTGATCGGCAGGATAGTTGAAATTTATATTGATGATGTAGTAGTCAAATCAAAAGGTTATCAAGAACATTTGGCCGATTTGAAGGAAACGTTGGAGTGTACAAGGCAACATGGATTGAAGATGAATCCACTCAAGTGTGCTTTTGGCGTATCGGCCGGCCAGTTTCTCGGTTTCTTGGTACATGAGAGAGGGATTGAGGTGAATGATCGGAACCACAAGGCGATTGACGATATTGAACCTCCAACGAATAAGAAGGAGTTGCAGAGTCTGATTGGAAAGATTAATTTTCTGAGGAGGTTTATATCAAATCTGTCGGTCCGATTGGAAGCGTTTACTCCTCTTTTGAAGCTGAAAAATGAAGAAGAATTGGTTTGGGAGCCTAAACATCAAAAGGCATTGGATGAGATCAAGCAATATTTAGCATATCCACCAGTTCTTATTCCACCACAGAAGGGTAAGCCGTACAAACTTTATTTATCGGCTTTTGATCATGCAATCGGTTCTGTTTTGATTCAAGAAGTTGATGGGAAAGAGCGAGTCATATTCTATTTGAGCCGAAGATTGCTAGATCCTGAGACTCGGTACTCGTATGTGGAGAAGCTTTGCCTTTGTTTGTATTTTTCCTGTACAAAATTAAGGCATTATCTGTTATCGGCCGAGTGTACTATGATCTGTAAAGAGGATGTGATCAAGTATATGCTATCGATGCCAATCATGAAAGGAAGAATTGGCAAGTGGGTTTTTGCTCTGACAGAATTTGATCTCAGATACGAATCGGCCAAAGCAGTAAAAGGACAGATCATGGCTGATTTGGTTGCTGATCATTGTGGACCTAATGTTGATGCTGTTGAGCAAGGCATTACGGAACTTGATGTATCTGGTCCGATGAAAGAGGCTGATGTGGTTGACGCAGTTCTTTGGACTATATTCTTCGATCGTTCTTCTTGCAGCGATGGTTGCGGAATCGGCCTGGTTATTATTTCGCCTCGGGGGGCAAGGTTTGAATTTGCTTTTCCAATAGAGAAATGCACAAATAATCAGGCGGAATATGAAGCATTGATGAAAGGTCTCCAGATTCTTAAAGATATTGGCGCTCGGTTTGTTGAAGTATTTGGAGATTCCTTGCTGATTATCAATCAGTTGCTCGGCAAATATGATTGCAAGATGGATGCTCTGTTATCTTATTTCGAAAAATGCCGAGATTTGATTGGTCAATTTGCCTTGGTAACTCTTAAACATGTTCCGAGACATCATAACGAAGAAGCAAATCGGCTGGCGCAAAAGGCATCTGGCTATCGGCCCACGTCCGATGTGATGGTACAGGAGATACCAGAAGGGGATTGGAGGAAAGAAATCATTGAATATTTGAAGGATCCTTCTGTCAAGACTTCCAGGAAAATACGTTATAAGTCGATCAGGCATGTCTTGGTTGAAGGAGTTCTTTATTTTCGCTCGATTGATGGAGTCCTGTTGAGATGTATCGGACCTGAAGAAGCCAAGGTTTTGATGGGAGAAATTCATGAGGGTGTTTGCGGGGCTCATCAATCGGCATACAAGATGAAGTGGATGATTAGAAAGAATGGGTATTATTGGCCAACGATTCTAGAGGATTGCTTTGAATATTATAAAGGATGCCAAGAGTGTCAAAGATATGGAAACATTCAGAGGGCTCCAGCATCGGCCATGAACCCTGTTATCAAGCCATGGCCGTTCAGAGGATGGGGAATTGATTTGATCGGCCAAATTTTTCCACATTCAAGTAAGGGGCACAAGTTCATATTAGCAGCAACGGATTATTTCACCAAATGGGTTGAAGCTATTCCTTTGAGGGAGGTGAAGTCACAGAATGTTATTGAATTCGTTAGAGAACACATTGTTTACCGGTTTGGAATTCCACAGACGATCACAACAGATCAAGGTACGATGTTTACATCGGACGAGTTCAAAAATTTTGCTGCTGATATGGGTATCAAGCTTCTTAATTCATCGCCATATTATGCACAAGCCAATGGTCAAGCTGAAGCTTCCAATAAAAGTTTGATCAAGCTGATTGATAGGAAGATTGAAGAGTATCCAAGAAAATGGCATATTGTGCTTCCTGAAGCTTTATGGGCATATCGAATGGCTTGTCATGGATCGATCAAGGTTTCTCCGTATGAATTAGTTTATGGACATGAAGCCGTTCTTCCATGGGAGATTCGTACTGGATCAAGGCGTGTCGAACTTCAGGATAAACTGAAGGCCGGTGAATACATGGATCTCATGAATAGTGAATCTGATGACTTGGCTGTTCGTCGGCTGCGCGCTCTTGAAAGCATTGAGGCTAACAAACTCAGAGTCGCGAGGCATTATGATAAGAAAGTTAAAGGGAAAGAGTTCAAAGAGGGCGATCTTGTTTGGAAAGTTATTCTGCCAATTGGTTCTAAGGATCCCAAGTACGACAAGTGGTCACCAAATTGTGAGGGACCCTATCGAGTCGTCCGATGTGTTCCTGGAAATGCTTATATTCTACAGACACTTGAAGGAGAAATGTTTCCTAAAGCATTAAACGGGAAATATTTGAAGAAATACTACCCCAGCATTTGGGTAAACTCATAAAGCCGATGGTATGCGTCAGGCTTTGAAGCCGATAGAAAATCGCCTCAAGAACAAAAATAAGAGCCGATGCGATGTGCATCGCCTTAAGGGCTATATACAAACAAGAGAAAAATATATTACATCATCAAACCGCTCGATGGCGGGGCAGGTTGCTGGAAAAGGGATTGCATATGTATTCATATATTTCTCATACAGAAGGATTTCAGAAGATAAAAGGATCTAGTAGGCGCCGATGTACTTTGTTCATCATTGCCAGAACAAAACTAGAAAAAGAGGGGCAAAAGGAAGCGCAAGTTTGAGGAGATATTTTCTTCATTGAATCGAAGAAATCCGCTCTGGATGCAGTCCCTTGAAGAGCGCGCCGGTGGACCGGTGGCTTTGCCCCAGCTTGTAAAGGTCACTCTATTACCCCCCTCTGAAAAACCTTCCCTACGGTGAACCATGGAGGAACCTCACGAGGATTCTTCTAGCAGAAGTTCCACATGGATTCACTGCAGGATCAGAAAATGGGGGGAGTGCCCTATACTTCTTCACGAGAATTCTTCTAGCAGAAGAGGAGAAAAGGAGTTGGATCCTGTGTCAAACAGAAGGAGTTTGTGTTCTATCATGGGTATTAGTTGCGCCATGGCTAAGGGATGGTAGAAGAAGGAGACCTGAGGCTGGTATTTATAGCCGGCGGACGATGGAAGTATTAAAAGAAAAATGGAATCCAAGGGGTGCTCGTGGAAACCGTCCAAATGAAGAGCAGTATTCTCGTGAAGATAGGCATTGATTCAGAGCTGCTGTAATTGAAGGAGGAGCGTCTTTTGAGGAGCTGCATTGAAGAGTCGTTTCGACTGGGTCAATAGACGCATGGATACCCGTGAGGTAAATGCAGGATCCATATACTATTCATTGTCAGAGGTATTATCGCTCGGGGGAGAGAAGAAGAAGATAAGCTTTGCAGGGATGGAAAGTTTCGGCACGAAAATCGGTGGAGGAGTTATAATGACAGATACGAATTTTGGAACAAAACATATTTTATTCCAAAATTGGGGGGCATGTGTTGACACCGGATTTTCGCACCTGACATGCTGAGTCAGATGGTGATGTGGTAAGGTCGAGACTGCGCAGTGGACCTGTTGACTGGTCAAGGCCGAAGGTGACAGAGAAGGAAGCCGATGTGCAGGAGGAGTCCGATGAAGCAGGGGTCCGATTCGATAACGAGTTCAAGAGGAAGAACGCGTCGGCTAAGAGGGAAGCGTGTCAGATCCGGGGACTATTTCCTTTTCAGAAGGCGTATGAGAGTCCCATTGTATCTTAAGTTTAGTTTGCCTTATTTAGTTAGTCTGGTCCGATCAGGACTCTCCATGACCAGGGTATAAATATGAACCCTCGCCCATTGTAAAAACTATTCTCACAATCAATACAACCCGGCTTCACGCCAAAACCTTAGTAGTAGTTACCGACGAAGCTCATTGGTGGACGGGCTGCATCAGTTCTGATCTCCGGCTTACCAGTAAGTTAGTCAATTTATCGAACTAGTATAGGCTTTGAATTGAGGCGCATCGCCCTTTCTCGTTTATACTGTTCAACCGATTTATCTCTGAATAATCAAGATTGATATAGATTCCCTACGTCGGAGCTAGATCAATATTGATTATTCAACAGATTATCGTTTATCGGACTACACTTTAAGCCTAGATTCCCTACGTCGGAGCTAGGTATCAAGATTAGTCTAGATTCCCTACGTCGGAGCTAGAATAATCTTGGTTACTAAAGATAGTCTTTGCGGTTTGTTGGAGTTGCTAGATTGGTTTAGATCTACGCCATGTGAATCAATTCTACTTCTTCAACGGCTTTGAGCATGGGTCTTGGTCCGATTTAAGCAATATTTATCTTACAGCATCGTTCTAGGTCCGATCTTGCTTTGTGGTTTAATCTGGTTGTTCTTTGAGTATTGTATTGGTGTAGATTCCCTACGTCGGAGCTGGATCTTTACAATGCGCTTAGATTAATCTTTGACTATCATGCTTGGTCTAGATTCCCTACGTCGGAGCTAGATTCATCTTGTTTAGTCAAAGGAAGCTTTGATTATGCCTTATTGCTATTTGAATGTTAAGTATGGTGTAGATTCCCTACGTCGGAGCTGGATCTTGCTTAATTATTTGGTAGCATATCTTAGAATCAGAACGAATCTGTTAATGTTTTACTTGCTTATTTTGCTTAATCTGATCAACACCTGCGCGAGCATCTTGTTTAACTAACAGATTGATGAGTCGAGTCTGATTATCTAGCTATCCGATTTGATCATAGTTGGAGAAATCTAGATTCCCTACGTCGGAGCTAGATTTCTTTGCAAAGCCTATAGTCCGATTGGTGGTTAGATGGTCCGATTAGATGACTCAAACTGGCAATTAGGCAAGGTGGACAATGTATCGGCTTACACTTTGCTTATTTAATATCTTGTTTAAAGATACAGCTGATCCATTACTTTACATATTGGCCTTGCTTTACGCTTTATTTTATTATTCAAAGGCTAGTCTGTAATATCAATCAAGGTCCGATTCTGATTGGTCCAATTCTGAGGTCCGATCTGATGTCTGATTGAGGTCCGATCACTTGGTCCGATTGACGTTATCAGTGAGGTCCGATTTTGAGGTCCGATTGGCATCGGCCGATACGTGTCTGATTGGGTCTTGGCTAAAATTCGACGTTACTCCATCGTCTGAAATAGAGCCGGCACAATCAAAAAGCAATTTAACTGTTTTATCCCCTTGTCAATTTCAGGTCAAATTGACTGGCACGCTGTGAACCTGAACTGGAGTGTAAACTGGCACTGGAGCGAAGCAGACTCTCCCCGGTCATCGTGTGCTGCACGCGGGAGATACAACCGCCGATTTTCCGCGTCAACAGATATTGTAACATAAATGAGTACGTTGCGACTGAACTATTGGATACAGTAATGAAAAACTATGGTGTTGCAAATGAGTCTTAGATATTGCAAAGCTAGCAGGAAATGTTGCAACTAGAACTAGATATAGCAACAAAAATTGATGATGTTGAGAATGAGTCTTAGATATTGCAACGCTCACATGAATTGTTGCAGAGTCTTTAGTCTGTGGGCCTTTAATTTGGTTAAAATGAAATTTGCATTTAACTGGGCCAACTCCTACCTTAAAAAATAGGACCAAGCCGGAATAGATATTAGCTATATATGGTCTATAGATACACGGAAGGCCTTTGTTCTCATGACCTAACCCTGATCGATCCTGTCACGCAGCATCTCGCCTCCTTTGTGCGATATTGCCTCTGATCATCATGACCCCCGAGCGCTAGCGCGATCCCCTGAACATCTCTTGAGGGCGCTGACCTGCAGGAACAATCCATCTTGCATCTCTAGATATCATCGATCCGATCATGCGCATGAAACTGTTGAGTTCTTTAGTACATAAAATCATGTTTTAATGTTGATTCTATTAATACAAATCAAGAAGCCTGTTGATGGTACTTTTAACGAAAATTCGACCATCTATAGGTTCAGAAAACTAATAAAGATCAAGCATAACTTAGACATTTGTATACAAATAATGTTGTAGCATGCATATGTAGAATATATTTGAGTATAGGGACCTTGGCGCAAAATATGGTGGAAAACAGGCACAGGACCAGGTCGGGTGACCTGGCTTGGTCGGGCGACCTGGCCTGGAACCCGTTCGAGCCAATCTTCCATGCAGGTCAAGACGCACACCAAGGGATGATCCTGGCCGCTGAATCCAGGTCGGTTGAAGTCAAGGATGAGGGATGAGCCATGTGTCACTCCCTTGGATTGAAGGGCCCACACCTCAACTCAAATGAACCAAAACAGGCGTACCCTCCTGGAACCATCATAAGGACCCACTTGGCAGTCAACCAAAGGACGACCAAGCCAGGTCGGCCGACTTGGTCCTGCGGGCGTTTCGCTCCCCCCTTGACCAGTACCTATCAACCACCATTTGGATCGCATCTGGACCGTGCGCGACTGAAGGCGGTGCATCGGAGGGTCGGCAAACGCCCCCACTTAGGCCGACTTGGGCCCACGACCAAATGGCCTCAACCACCTCTGACTGATTCCCCACCACCTATGGATGCTATAAATACCTGCAAGGGGCGCCGTACTCAACAGACACCAAAGAAGAGCTCTCCTTTGCTACAAGCTTAGTCGTAGTCTTAGTAGTGATAGTTCTAGTAGTTGAGCTTCTAAAGGGCTTCCGGAGGAGTCTTGGTAAGTTCTAGAGTTCAGCTTTTGTATCTCTTTACTTACTTGTAATACTCTGAGCTTAATTGAATTACCTTCAAACTTATGTTGTATGCCTTCACTTTACTTTTGCACCTTATCCAAGCTGACGTATGCTATGACATTGGCTCAATGTGCCTTATGGTTGCTCTATTTATTAACGTGATAGATAGAGTTGTATTTCATATTGCAAACATGGTGTTTGGAATACGGAATACTGTTGAGGGTATCGCTACCCCACGGATTAGTAGAGGTAGGCGGGCAGGTGGTGACAGCCCTGTCCATCCTTTGTAATCCTCCAGGTTTGGGAGATGATATTAGGCCTTTATGATAAGACGTCCTCTTGTCGTTCCTTGATGAGGGAACCATTGGACACCTCGATATGTCCTCTGTCATATGTCCCTTATATGAGCTTGTATAGGATAATGTTGTATATCCAATTCCAATTTGTATGATGCTAATGAACCCTTTATGATCTCTACTAATGTTCTATTACTAACTAAGACTCCCTTAATGATGAGCAATAAACTTCTGTATGTCACTTTACCTCTAAACTTTTATATCATTTACCCCTGTCTAGACTATGGTAGTTTAATGATGTTGTAAGCAAATGCATTGGATGATAACTTTCTTTAACTAGACGCTTTCCCTGGGTATAAACAAATAACGATACTTTGGAATACTCTCGGGTGAAATTCTACAACGTACTTCTGTGCGCTTGCAGAATAATGTAAATGTTAACAAATACCAACAAGCATTTCTGGCGCCGTTGCCGGGGAAAGTAATGGCTAAAGAGTTTTGATCATCCATGTATTTAATGCAGCATAATTAATCGCCAGTAATCTAGCAGGTTTACCCTTTTGCTCTTTCTCTCTGTGACGTGAAACATGGTAGTGTATGACTGGTTTCCAATTATCATCCAACTACGTCGAGAACCCGAATACCATATGAAGGAGAGTATGCTCTCGTGTCGTAATCCCTCAGGTGTTCTTGTCGGAGACCGAGCCAGTCATTGGAGAACCATCCAACCAGAGACAACAACCCATTCCCGTAGCACCCCAACCGGAAGAAGCTATGGCCAAGAGAACAATTCGTGACTACTCCGCCCCTTCCACTGCCAATATCCCAATGGGTCCGGAAGTGGTCATTGGTGATCACGCTTTCGAGCTCAAGGCCCGGCTCAACAACATGGTTCAGGCCAGGCAAGAATGGCTCCTGCTCCAGAACTTTTACCATGGGCTCTCCCAGATAACCCATGAACATATGGACGCTGCTGCTGGAGGGGCATTCCTCTCCTTAACTGTATAAAATGAATAGCCTTATAGAGCTCCTCAGTGATGCCTTATTCCTACCAAAGCCATATGATATTCACATTGCAAAACCCATACACATATTGATGCTTGTTTATTGCATTGAGCTTTGTCAAATTGTTGTGACCCTTGTAAGATTCTCTTCATGCTTTCATGGTCAAGATCATGTACACTCCACAAACACATGCTAAACTTCTACATTGGAAGATAGCAACATACATTGCATCCATCCACAAAATAAATACTCCATTTAAGTGTTGATCTACTCTCCAAGTATTATTTCAGAAGAGACATGGGCTATAGAAAAAAAGATATGGACATGAAGGTCCAAGCATAAAAAAAAGAAAAAAATGGGCACATGAAGGCCCAAGTATCATGAAAAAAATATTATAACCATGTTCTCAAAATAAATTCAAGAGGAGAGAGATCATACAAAAAGGAGTTATCATTCCATTGTTCCACACACATGCACATCTTGATCAGATTGTATGAATAGTATTCTTCTTGGATCCACTCTTTGATTTTGCAATATATGTGATGCAAGTATGCCTTGTCTTTACTCCTACCTTGAGCTCCACATAAGCCTTTTAGAAGTAGGGTGAAAAAAAGGCAAAGAAATGCCTTAGTGAGGAATCATACACAATGAGTGATCTGAGAGAATCATTTGAGGAGCTAGGTAAGGCTGTGTTTTTGAGAATTTATCGAAAACCAAAGCTACTTAACAGAAGAGTTGAGATGACTTGAATCAAGGTCGTTCTGTTCCTCAACCACCCAAGATGGCATGATAGACACTTCTAAATTCACAAACGCAGGTATGTCTTGGAATAATTTATATGCTAGTATCATATCAATTGGAGTTATGGTTTCCACCTTAGTCTTTAAGCTTTACTCGAGGACGAGTAAAGGCTAAGTGTGGGGGAGCTTGTTGACGGTCATTAATGCAAATCTCATACCGTCAACTTTGATATACAAATACACATTCACCATAGTTATATGGATTATATCTAACAAATTCAACTAGTTTTGGTGACTATGTGTATGCAGGAGGCAACAGGTGAAATTTGAGGCGAAACGGGCTCGGTGGGCCGTCGCCCGACCTAGCCAGGTCGGCCGACGCCTAACCGAGACCAAATGCGCCCATCTTTGGATATATGCTAGGAAATCCACTCTAGACCAACCCTGGCTTGTGCATCAAGGTTGGGTCAAGCCAATAGGTGAGAATGACCTCAAGAGAAGCACATAGATTAAAGGGCCACATCCACAAGTACTCAAATGGAGTGGTGTCACCTTGGGTACGACTCCAGGGCCTACAAGATAGTGGCTGTCAAAAGATGAGGGCAATTGGGCACAAAAGGTCCGTCGACCGACCGGGCCAGGCCCGGAGCCCAATGGGGCCCACCTTCCTCCAGGGCAAAGAAGCACATTTGGGGATCATCCTAGCCACTGATTCCATGTCGGTTGGATCCAAGAGATGGGAATGGTCCAAGGGGAGGTCACATGGATTGAAGGGACCCACCTCGCAAACTAAACGTACTCAAATGAAGCCCTACCACCTAGAACCGCCATGAGGACCCACTGCAAAGTCACTCAGCCGAAGCTGGGCCCGATCTGTGCCGGTGCCACGTTGCACGAGCCCACCGCGTCGCCCGACCTGGTCCAGAGGCCAAACCGCCCCATCCTTCTCGTGTGTGTTCCCACTGCCTCCAGGAGTCCATCTACGCCATGCACCACTCAAGGCAGTGGATCCAACGTCGGCCGACCTCCCCGCGTCACCCGACCTGGGACTGAGTCTGTTCGTCCCCAGCTTCCACGTGTCCACTCCCAACCGCCTCTACAAGCTATAAATAGTTGCGCCCTAGTCATTGAAGGTCATCATCGAGCTGGAGCAACAAGTCAAGGCGAAGCCCTCCTCAAATGAGAGTAGACATAGGGAGAGAGTGAGGGAGAGTCTGGAGGAGTCCCGGCGTGTCGGCGACCCTCCACTTGTACCTCGGCGGATGCGAGCTCCTTAGTAAGTATCTGTGATATTCAGCTTAGTATTTAAGTCTGAGTTATAGAAAGTTGAGTTCTTTATTGTGCTTGTGGGTTCGTTGCTTAATTCATAAAGTATCTTAATCTTCGGCCAAGGTTAGGATAGCTGATATTATCTTAAGCATGGTGCTTAGGAATATATCTGCCCTCGTTTGCCTCGTAACCCCACGGATTAGTAGAGGTAGGCGGCAGGTGGCGACAGCCCTGTCCGTCCATTGTAATCCTCCATGTACGGGTACGGCGTAGAGTTGTATGCCGTCAATTTCCTAGAAGCCTAGGATACCGCGGTGCCCAAAGCAAGCATAGGAGAACTCCCTTCGCTATATTCCCAGCTTAGTGCTAAGTTATCCTCTCTACCCAGCCTTCATATAAACTCAATCGATCCAGTCAACTTTAGTGATTAGACAGTGCTCTCTCATTCCCTGTGGATTCAATACCCTGAATACTTTCTGGTGAAAGCTACAACGGTATCCATGCGCTTGCGGATTTATCTGTGACCATAAGAAATACCAACAGCAATGAATCTTCTGTGTGTCACACTACCCCCGTTATCAATGTTTACCCCTTGCTAGACCTTTGTATATTATTAGTGTTATGATTGAGTGCAATGGCTAACTACTCTATTCAACCACCGATTTCCCTGTGGATTCGATACCCTGAATACTTCCGGGTGAAAGCTACAATGGTATCCGTGCGCTTGCGGATTTATCTACAACCGTAGGAAATACCAACAGCGTCGACCGACCCTTGGATGCACCGCCTCCAAGTGTGCACGTCCCAGATGTGCTCCTGAGGTCGGCAACGAGGCACCGATCAAGGGTGGGCCAAGTCGGCCGCGCGGGAAGGTCGGCCGACCTAGCTCCATCGCGCCTCGGGCCCACACTAGTAGAGAAAACACCTTTGGTTCGTGGCCTTTAGTCCCGGTACCAATTGGGCTCGAGACTAAAGGGAGCATTAGACCCGGGTCCAATTGAGGGGAGCTTTGGGGGGGAGGGGCTTTAGTCCCGGCTGGTGGCTCCAGCCGGGACTATAGTTCCGGCTGGAGCCACCAGCCGGGACTAAAGGGGGGAGGGCGCCCTCTAGTCCCGGCTGGTGGCTCCAGCCAGGACTAAAGGGGACCTTTTAGTCCGGGTTGGAGCCACCAACCCAGACTAAAAGGTCCTACAAATATCGTCTTCCTCTCCCAGCCCGGCCGAGCCATGAACAGAGCTCGTTCATGGCACCGGCCGGAGCTAGGAGGGAGGTCATGCCCATTTTTTCTCAAATATTGAAGATTTAGCTCCTCCAAGTGGTCTAAAAGGAGCATATCTTCATCCTCTGATCTTTCACGGTTAGTATTTCTTGTTTCATCCTTTATACATAGAGAAATTTGAGTTTTAGTGGAATGGAGAGATGGGTGAGTTTTGTTCTTTTAGCACAATTGAGATATTGATTTGTTAGTAGTTTGCACTAGTATGTTTTTGTAAATGCGGATTTAGTTTTTAATTCATATTTGTACTTTAGTTATTTATCCTAATTCATATTTATACTTTAGTTATTTATACTTTATTAGTTAATTGGTTAGTTCATATTTATACTTTAGTTATTTATACTTTAGTTATTTATACTTTAGTTAATTCATATTTATACTTTAGTTAGTTCATATTGATATATACTTTAGTTCTTTATCCTAATACATAGTTATACATTAGTTATTTATACTTTAGTTAGTTCATATTTATACTTTAGTTAATTCATATTTATACTTTAGTAATTTATTCTAATTCATATTTATACTTTAGTTAATTAGTTAGTTCATATTTATACTTTAGTTATTTATACTTTAGTTAATTTATATTTATTCTTTAGTGATTAGTGAATTAGGATGGTAATTTTTATTTATTGCTTAGTGAAATAGGATGGTAATTTTCATTTATTGCTTAGTGAATTAGGATGGTAATTTTCATTTATTTCAAAAATAAACTTACTATTTGTTCTACTTATAAAAAATTGCCTAAACTTGCAGATGGACCGGCAATGGATGTATAACGCCGACAGACGTTCAGGTGACTTCTTTCAAGGCATGCATCATTTTCTAGATGTGGCAGAGCAAAACAAGAAAAACGGTTTCATGAGTTGCCCCTACAGGGTCTGCAAGAACCAGAAGGAGCACAGTTCAAGAAAGGTCATTCACAGCCACTTTATTAGACATGGTTTCATGCCTGGCTACAGTTGTTGGACCAGCCACGAAGAAAGAGTTGTTATAATGAAAGACGGTGAAGATGAGATTGATGACAACATTCTCGGATTTGCTGAATTCCGTGCCTTTGCTGATACTACAATGGGTGATGCTGAGGAAGAGGATGGAGAAGACGCGCCTGCAGATGATCTTGGTCAGATGTTGCAAGATGCAAAGGACACAAGCGAAACTGAGAAGGAGAGGTTGATGTTCCAGCGCATGTTAGAGGACCATCACAAACCTTTGTCCCCATGTTGCGAAGAGGGACTCAAAAAACACGGGAGCACACTGGATTTGCCGCAATAGAAGGCCAAAAAGGTGTATCGGACAAGGGCTTTGGTGAGTTACTAAAAATCATGAAGAAGATGCTTCCTAGGGATAACGAATTTCCCTCGACAACATATGAAGCAAAAAAGCTCGTTTGCCCGCTGGGGTTGGAGGTGCAGAAGATACACGCATGTCCGAATGACTGCATCCTGTATCATGGTCCCGAGTACAAGAAATTGGACGCGTGTCCGGTTTGCGGTGCCTTGCGATACAAGATCAGAAAAGACGACCTTGGTGATGTAGAGGGAGAGCCTATCAAAAAGAGAGTTCCTGCCAAGGTCATGTGGTATTTCCCTATCATACCACGCTTGAGGCGTTCTTTCAAAAACAAAGAGCATGCTCGAATGATGCAATGGCACAAAGAAGAGCGCAAGCGAGACTCAAAGTAGAGGCACCCTGCCGATGGGTCCCAGTGGAGAAAAATCGACCGAACATTCAAAGACTTCATAGCAGATCCAAGGAACATAAGTTTTTCTTTGAGTACGGACAGCATGAATCCTTTTGGTGAAATGAGCAGTAGCCATAGCACTTGGCCAGTGACTTTGTGTATGTACAATCTTCCTCCATGGCTCTGCATGAAGAGGAAATTCATGATGATGCATGTTCTTATACAAGGCCCAAAACAACCGGGCAACGACATTGACGTGTATCTCGACATTGGTTGAGGAACTTTTACAGCTGTGGGGCGAAAACGGTGTACGTATGTGGGATGAGCACAAACAAGAGGAATTTGACCTACAGCGTTGCTATTTGTAACCGTCAATGATTGGTCGGCTTTTAGTAACCTATCAGGACAGACAAACATGGGATATAGGGCATGCACACATTGTTTAGATAATATTGAAAGCATTTATTTGAAACATTGTCGCAAGGTTGTGTACATGGACCATCGTCGATGGCTTCCTCTCACAAACCTGAAGTCTCACGACTGCCACGTGCTCATGACACAGCTGCTTCCAGTGGCATTGAGGGGAGTTCTGCCAGAGAATCTACGATTAGCTATCATAAAGATATGTGCATTCATCAACACAATTTCTCAGAAGGTAATCGATCCAGACAATCTACTCAAGTTGCAGGTTGATGTGGCCCAATGCCTGGTGAGCTTAGAGTTGGTATTTCCACCGTCGTTCTTCAACATTATGACACATCTACTAGTTCATCTTGTCAAAGAGATTGAAATTCTAGGTCCTGTCTTCTTGCGCAATGTGTTCCCTTTTGAGAGGCTGATGGGAGTACGAAAGAAATATGTCCGTAACCGTGCTAGACCAGAAGGATGCATATCAAAGGGCTATGGAACAGAGGAGGTCATTGAGTTTTGTGTTGACTTCATCGACGATCTCAAACCTATTGGTGTCCTTGAATCACGGCATGAGGGGAGACTCGGTGGAAAGGAAACAATAGGAAAGAAGGTTGTTGCTACTTGGGATGATGATTCTTTCAACAGAGCACACTACACTGTTCTACAACAATCATCCTTGGTTATTCCTTATATAGATGAACACAAGGAGCTTTTACACACTGAATTCCCAGGGAAGTCTGAGGCCTGGGTTACACGTAAACACATTGATAGTTTCGCCGGTTGGTTGTGGAAACATCTAATGCGCAATATGGACATAGATGAACAGCTAGCATGGTTGGCCAGGGGTCCCTCCTTTACAGTCTTGACATTCCAAGGGTATGAGATTAATGGGAATACATGCTACACGGTATCCCAAGATAAAAAGAGCACCAACCAAAATAGTGGCGTCCGTGTAGATGCCCTAGACAGCGATGGTAACAAGGACATATATTATGGTTACATAGAGGAGATATGGGAGCTGGACTATGGCCCGTTATTGAAAGTGCCGCTGTTTCAGTGCAAATGAGTGAAGCTTAGTGGAGGAGGGGTGTCAAAAGACAATTATGGAATAACAACAGTAGACCTCAATAATCTTGGTTATAGAGATGAACCATTCGTCCTAGCCAAGGATGTGGCTCAGGTTTTCTATGTGAAGGACATGTCTAGTAAACCGAAGAAGCAAACAGACAAGTCAAATGATGAGCCCAGGCGACACATAGTCCTTTCCGGAAAAAGAAACATCGTCGGCATCGAGGGCAAAACAGACATGTCAGAAGATTATGATAAGTTTGATGAGATTCCTCCATTCGCCATGAATGTTGACCCAAGCATTCTATTAGCTAAAGAGGATGCTCCTTACGCACGTAGTGATCATAAGCAAGGCACATTCGTGGAAAAGAAGACTATAGCCGTTCTAGATTTTGATGTTTAATGCATTGTTATAAACCTTATGTAAGATATTGAGCATGCACTCTTTTATTATTAATTTATGTTTATGTGATGGAGTTGTATTCAAATTGTTCTCAACCCACATGTTCTATTAGCACATCTAGCTAGTAAATTAACTAAAAAATTAATTGAAATATATATATATTTTGGCTGAGAATAATAATCATAACATCAATCATATTATTATCACATATAGTAAATGAAAAAACTAGATGAAATATATTTTTTAGTAAATGAAATAAGAAACAAATTAAAACAAAAAATAAATTGAAAAATAACTAGAAGGGGCTTTAGTCCCGGTTGGAGGCTACAACCGGGACCAAAAGCATGTTTTAGTCCCGGTTAAGGCCACGAACCGGGACTAAAGGTATCGGTGCCCGACCTTTAATCTTGGTTCGAGCCACGAACCGGGACTAAAACATTCTTTTAGTCCCGGTTGGAAAGCCTTCCTCCTTTAGAAAATGGCCGGCCGCGACCAACACTCGGTCGAGCAGAGTTGCGGCGAGCAGAGCAACTCTGTCTTTCTTGTTCATTCTCCGGCCGAGAGAGCGAGGTGTGCTCCTGATTTTGTTTTACGGTTAGGGTTTCTTGTTCATTCTCTAGTCTTCCCCAGTTAGTATTTTTTGTTCATTTCTTTGTACGTAGAGAAATTTGACTTTTACCGTATTGATGAGATTGATAAATTTTAGCACAATATTGAGTTATGAATTTGTTTGTAGTTTGCATTGATTGATGTTGTTGAGCTGAAGATGTTGCTTAGAATTTAGTTATTTAATTTTTAGTTTTGTTTTTCTATTCAGTATATAGTTTTTTTGTGAGTAATATATTGATTTTAGTGATTTATTCATAATAATTAAAGAAAATCGGTTTCAGCTCTTAATTAGTTAGAACAATGCCGAGGAGATAACGTCAGGTACCTCATCGTGGGGGAGGGTGGGATGATCCCATGTGGATGCCACAAATAAACCCGCCACGAGATGAATTATATCATTTTTTTGATAATAGTTGGATATTAGTCTGATATTAGTTTATATCAATTATCTCAATTATCTCAATTTTTTTTATGTTAGTTTATATCAATTATTTCAATTATATCAATTTTTAGATATTAGATGGATTCAGGACTTAACGAAGAGGAAACCAATAACCTCCTAAGGGAAATGATTGCTCAAGGCAGTGGTGCCGGTCCCGTCCCTGAAGCCGATGATGGCAGCAACACCGAATAGTACCTCAACATGACCGGTGAGGGAATTGAGCAGTCAGATGGTGACGATGGCCGATGGTGATGATGACCAAGGCACTGATGGTGACGAGGTATATATACATTAGCACATTTAGTAATAATGTCACGATGATTTAAGAGGTACATATGTTAATAATTAAGTATCCTCTCTTAACTTTTAGCCCTCTGCAACGATGTCGAATTCGGGGAAAAGAGGACCGACAAAAAAGCTGGAGGGTCATTGTCACACAAGTGGACGATACAAGCAAACCAATTGCCCCAGCTGACGTTGCAAGGAAGATGACAAATCAAGATGGAAACCTCTGAAACGCGGGGATACAAACATTGTCCCTCAAAGAGAGAAAGATATGCTCTAGCAGCAGCTACAAGAACATTTCACAGTGCCAGCAGGAACTGAGGATAGAGTGAAAGCTTGGGCTCTTTCGAAGATGGCAGAACAATTCCAGAGCTTTAAGAAGAAACTCTACAAAAATTTTGTTGAAAAGAATCGAACGCCAACTTTCACAGGAGCATATGAGAAGCTAAGACCCCACTGGGCTGCATTTGTGCAATACAAGCGTTCGAATCTTGGAAAGAAGCTTATGGAGACGAACAAATCTAATGCCGCCCAGAAAGAATACCATCACCGTCTCGGCCAAGGTGGCTACGCTGCAGCAATTCCAAAATGGGAAAAGATGGAACAAGATCTACGTGATAGAGGTATCACACCACAGACGTCAACTTGGTCTGAGCATGCACAAAATTGGTATTATGCCCATGGCGGAACATTGGCCGCGGATACTGGGGAATGCATCTTTGGACAGCAGATACAAGAAGCAGCACAAAGACTTATGCAGGCCATAGATGCAGTTGAGCAGGGAGCATTCCACCCTGACAGAGAAAAGGATGAGCTCATGTTTGCTCTGCAGAATCCTGAGCATCCTGGACGGACGCGAGGCAAAGGAGGGGTTCCATGGAAGTACGGGTTTGCCGACTACATTGAGTCTTACAGAAGTCGCAGCAGAAGAAAAAACGAGGAGTTAGAGAAGATGCGACGACTTGAGGAAAGGATACTGCAGAACCAACAAAGAACAGGAGAGATTCAGCGGCAACTGGAGATAGCACTTAGCGCTCAGCAGCAAAGCCGTGGATCCGTCAGCGCTCCAGTAAACGCAATTAGCCCTACCCAGCATCATCGAAGCAGTTGCGCATCCACTGACGTCCCAAATGATGCTCAAGTCCAATGCTACCCCGTGGACGATATAACCATGCAGACGGCCTGTGAGCTGCACAGTCCATTCAGGAACTTAACGTTCAAGGCGGTGTATGGTAGTGCTTTGCCGAGTCAAGAAGGAGATCTCTACCATGGAGGGCAAATACCTGCTGGCTATGCTAGAGTTGGGGTGGAGCAGGTCTTGGCCGGGTACAAATCACTCGAGCTTGACATTCCTGGTGGTGACGGGGAAAGGACACTAGAAGAGGCAGTTCATGGTGTTATCCTATGGGAGAAGCGTTACATCGTCTTAACTCCTGAGGGGCCTTCGTCATCACCCCAAAGCTCAAGGCCATCTCCACCGCCTCCAGCTCTGCAGTCCCCACCACAGCAATATTCGCCTGTTCTCCCTGAACAAAGTTTTCCATCACCTCCAACTCAGAAATCTCCGTCGCCTCCAGCTAAGCAATCTCCACCGCCTGCACCTCCACCGGCAAAGAAAGCTAAGCAACAGAAAGCCAAGGCACCAACAAAGCCACCGACAAAGAAGCCAGCAAAGCAGCCAAAGCAAGCCAAGGAACCTGCCAAGCTACCATGGGAAAATCTGATGAGGATTGCTAGTAGCACAGTCTAGCTGAGGTTAAAGAGTTGTTCAAAAAGAAGGAGCCCTAGAAAAAAGAAGTAGTTGATTTTGCTAAGTCTTCTTTTTTTTATTGGCATGTCTAAAGAAAATAAGAAGAAAATGTTGTCAGACTACGACTGCTCTATTAAGAAATCGGATGAGAAGAATAAAAGGGAGGAGAAGGAGCAACGGAGGCAATAGAGCCAAGAGACTACGGAGAGCCAAAAGAGCGTCAAGCAACAAAGGAAGGGAAAGTTTGTTGCTCAGCTTGGTGAGCAGGAGAAGCAAACAATTGATCCACTCATAGTGAATGATGGACTTGGACCGGTCGACGTGCTTGAGTTTTGCAAAGGGGCAGGATTGACGCCCTCGCAAATGCTAAATGAGAATGAGACCCCAAAGGCCATACCAAGGTGGCCATTCAGCTTGGCTTACCTCTAGTTGATCCCGATATGTACGACACGTTGTCAATAAAAATGTACAGCTTACATGAATGGTACCTTTAGGCGTCGGCCGAAGACCAAAGCATGGTGGGATTGAAGATTAGAGATGATGACTACTTTCATGGCGATAATATGATGTATCTGGATTTCTCAGAAAATATACCAGATATACCATAGGGATGTCCTCGATGTGTCTCTCCTCAGGTGCTGGGTGCTGTAAGTGCTTCATTTATTTCTATATTTAATGTCTCCTATATATTGTCAACCATATTATTAAACATTTCTTTCCTTTAAATTGTATCGTGTAGAGAGATTGAAGTATGCAGGAAAAACTCATACTTCCACTTGGGCTTTATCGACCCAAAAGTTATAAACCAGCATATGTTAAAAAATCATTATGAAGACACAATGAACAACATTGACAGATTCTTACGTGTACAACATTACAAGACAATGATTCTATTTCCTTACAACTTTGGGTGAGTACTTTTACTGTCTTGTGCATCAGTTTTCTTCCTAACATAATTTTTATTTCAATTGATGTGACTCTTGGTACAAAACTTGCATGTAAATAGGTTCCATTGGATATTATTTGTTATACAACCGGACATAAGCTTGTTGACCATCATGGACTCATTGAGGGGACCACGGGACGCGTACCAACCAATGATTGACCTCCTTCAAAAGTAATTTCCGTCTTCGCACTATTATTCCACTTTAGATCAGCCAAGAATTCCATTTATTTCATATGGTGTGCGCAGGTGTTGGAAAAAGTTTCGTGCAGAGCACAAAGGTCCATTCAAGTAACAACTTGGTATCAAAGGAGACTTTTCGGTAAATACTACTATTCATAGACACACATCTCATTTTGTTTGTTTCATTATCTTGAATATGCATGTAATTACTTGACCATTTCTCCTATAAAGTGTTATAAGCAGGATCAAGGCACCAATTTATGTGGATATTATGTCTGTGAGTTCATGCACACTCTTATTGGGCATAAGACGATCTGCAGTAATTGGGAACTAACGGTATGTTCCATTTCCATGGATATCTATCTATATGTATGTATGTATGTATGTATGTATGTATGTATGTATGTATGTATGTATGTATGTATGTATGTATGTATGTATGTATGTATGTATGTATGTATGTATGTATGTATGTATGTACGTATGTATGTATGTATGTATGTATGTGAGTCATAATAATATTATTTATATTTTTCTATTAACCACATCCTCAAATGATGCATATGCAAAATGAGATCTTACCGATCCAAAGAGTCGTGGCGGTTCAAGAGGCACTCTGCGAATTTATAGTCGATGAGGTCGTGAGCAACACAGGGGCGTTTTGGTGGAATGGACACGAGGTTGATAGAAGGAGCAAATATTAGGCATTTTGTAATATACATATATATGCTCCTTTGAAATCTTGGTGTAAATATTAATATTCGCCTTTCAAAACTTGTTGTAAATATATATGTAAGTTTAATATTATTAGCATATATATTAATATTAGTATTAATATTTTAATGCATTAGTGACGTATAGCTAATACGTATATGGACATATATATATATATTATTATACAGGTATAATACATATCTCTATAAAAAAGAAACCAAAAAAGAAAAAGAAAAAGAAAAAGAAAAAGAAGAACAGAAAAGAGAAAAAAGGCCCTTTAGTTCCAGTTGGTAACACCAACCGGGACTAGAGGGGCTCCGCCCTGCGCGCCGCGTGGAGCCCATTTAGTCTCAGTTGGTGTTACCATCCGGGACTATTGGGGCCTTTTAGTCCTGAGTAAATACCCGGGACTAAAGGCCACGGCCTTTAGTCTCGGCGCTGTAGTCCCGGTTGCGGAACCGGGACTAAAGTCGGTTCCACACCGGGACTAAAGGCGGTTTTTCTACTAGTGCCATCTTGATCTGGGAGTCTGACTGGTGGGTCCTGAGGTCAGTTCCAGGTGGGCGCCATCGGTTTGGGTGCACGAAGTTTCGGTTGTGGACCCTTCAATCTATGTGATGGTGTGGAGGCTTGATCTTGTCCATTGCTTTCAACCGTCATGGAATCAGCGGCTAGAATGACTCAATGTTGTGCTTCTTTGCCTGCAAGGAAGATGGGCTCGAGTGGGTGCCAGGCCAGGTCGCCCAACCTAGCCAGGTTGGCCGACCTGGGCCTGGGCCCAATCTGCTTCATCTTTTGCTCCAATGTCCCTGTACTCAAAATATATTCCAAATATGCATGCTATAATATTATTTGAATATAAATGTCTGAGTTATGTTTAGTCTTCATTCATTTTCTGAGGCTATTGACGGTCGGATTTTCATTTTAAGGACCGTCAACAATTAGCATCAAATAAAGACCACCTAAAAAGATTTTGTATAAGCTAGCAGGTAGTAAATGCATATATATATAAGAAAGAAGTTATAAATAAATATATGGTTTCAGTACCAATATTGACGAAAGGAGCACAGGAAGTCGTATCCATAATATAGGAAACAAATAAAATGATGGCAGTTAAATGTTTGAGAGAAAATGGTAGCAATTGATTGTTGACAGTTATTTTGTTTGTGGCATCAAGCTATATAAGAATGTACAGGCAGAATCTAGGAGGACCAAGAAACCATTATTCTCATCACTGCATACGAAAGCTTAGCAAGCGTCATGGCACTATTCGTGGCATGCTCCAAGAAGGCTGCTACATTTGTTGTTGTTCCTCTGTTGATGGCTCTCCTCATTGCCACAATGTGCGAAAGTGGGGACACCATCCAGCCGTACGACGGAAGCTCCATTTGCTCCAAAGTTAGAGCCTGTACAAAAGGATCGTGAACAGCAATTTGTAGGGCACAAGGTCAGAGTTTTCAATCATGCGTCACATACGGGAAGATCGCAACCTGCTGCTGCATTTGAAATGTATAAGACTGTAATTGGTATGGTACAAGATATGTGGAATAAAAGCTTGCATGCATGCAAGCATGTGCACTACAAGGTTTTGGCATTAATGTCACAGACTTTTTTTACGCAACACTCGAGTTTCGTTGCAATGCACAGGGATATTGTGACAATTGTTCATTTTGCTTGCCATACGAGGGCATATTGCCACCAAATGTGTAGTGTTGCGATTAATTTTTTTGGTTGCGATAAGTAGGATATAACACAACAATTAATTTTTTGATGCAATTTTGCCATTGGTATTGCAACGATATTTTGCAATGGTTGCAATAGGAGGCCATGTTGCAATGAATATAACACGTTGCTATTAGTGCTATCGTCTGTTGCAATAGAGTCGTAGATATAGTAACATAAATGAGTACGTTGCGACTGAACTATTGGATACAGTAATGAAAAACTATGGTATTGCAAATGAATCTTAGATATCTCAACGCTAACAGGAAATGTTGCAACTAGATCTAGATATAGCAACGAAAATTGATGACGTTGAGAATGAGTCTTAGATATTGCAACGCTCACATGAATTGTTGCAGAGTCTTTAGACTGTGGGCCTTTAATTTGGTTAAAATGAAATTTGCATTTAACTAGGCCAACTCCTACCTTAAAAATAGGACCAAGTCGGAATAGATATTAGCTATATGTGGTCTACAGATACACGGAAGGCCTTTGTTCTCATGACCTAACCCTGATCGATCCTGTCACGCAGCATCTCGCCTCCTTTGTGCGACATTGCCTCCGATCATCATGACCCCTGAGCGCTAGCGCGATCCCCTGAACATCTCTTGACGACGCTGTTGGCGCTTGTTAAGTCATGAATATCTTGTAACGCCAACATGGTAAAATGAAATAAACTAGCAATGATCAGTAGGATTTGATTTCAAATAATGTAGTTCCACTTGTACATGGAGATTGTTTGATTGCAGGAGATATGGACCAAAAGATGAAGGAAAAGAGGGCTAAGCCCAAGTCGCCCGACCTGGCTTGGTGTCCAACTGAGCCCAAGTTTGGCCCTGCAGAACAAGCACAAAAGCAAACCATCTGGGACGTTGAATCAATGACGGTTACATCCAATGGTGAATAGGAGGATAAGATGAATTCACATAGATTGATGGGCCCACATGAGAACCAAGATTTACTCCGACGATCCATACCCATCTTCCACGTGTACCAGGGTCCACATTCCAGCGACTCAGAAGAAAGACAAGACGAACCGTGCCTGGGCCGGGTCGGCCGACCCAGTCTAGCGGCCATTGCGGCCGTCCCTTCTCGAGCGTATCCACACTGCCTTCAGGACCAAATCTGCGCCGTGGATGAGTTCAGTTGTTCATCTGATGGTCGGGCGACGTATCCACATCGGCCGACTCGGGGGTGGGCCCACTCATCCTCAACCGCCTTGTACCGGCCCTGAACCGCCTCCCAGTGCTATAAATAGGTGCCAACGCCTCCTGTACAACACACACCAGAAGGAAGAGCTCCAATTGCTACAAGTCATAGTCTTAGTTGGTAGAGAAGTAGTTCTAGGAGTTGAGCTTCTACGGGCTTCCGAAGGAGTCTTGGTAAGCCTATAGCTCAGTTATCTTGTATCCTTTGCTTATTTCTAAGACTTAGAGCCTTAATGGAAATGCTATCTTGCTTATGTTACTTGACTTATAGTCTTGTGTGTTCATCATATAAGTTGTATGTCTTACACCTTAGTATAGCTGATGCATGTTATGGCAATGGCCCAACCAATCTTTATGATTGTTCTTTACCTTTCTGTACAATTGGTAAAGATGTATTTCATATTACAAACGTGGTGTTTGGGTTATGGAATACCGTTGGGGATACCCTACCCCACGTATTCAGAGGTAGCCCCCGGGTGGTGACAGCCCCGCTGGGCCTTTGTAATCCTCGCCGTTCGGGTTTGGGCGTTTGCAGGCCTTCGTGATAAACATCGTGACAGTACCCTTGGATGAGGGGATCCCACGACTCCTCGATTTGCCCTCTAACATGTGTCCCTTACTAAGCTTGTATAGTATACACTCGTAATGAATGTAACCCATATGCAAGAAGTACATAGAATCCCTAGTTCTCTCTTAGAACCTTCATATTAACTAGACTTATATAATGAGCAGTGAAACTTCTGTGTGTCAACATACCCAATTCTTCATATCATGTTATCCCCTGTTCTAGTCTTGGTATGTTGGTTGTGATATAGTTGATGCATTGGAAAACATATTTCTTTGCCATACGCTTTCCCTGAGGAAATAAATACGATACTCTGGAATACTCCCGGGTGAAATGCTACAATGTACTTCTGTGCGCTTGCAGAACTTATGTAACGCTAAGATTTATATTAAGGCATCTCTAGTGCCATCACTCCAGTAGTGGTGACTCTAAGAAATGCCAACAAGCATTTCTGGCGCCGTTGCCGGGGAAAGCATTGGCCAAAGAATGTGTTAACCTCTGTATTAACTTATGTCACAATTAATTACCATCGTCTGGACAGGTTTACCCTTGTTCTGTTTCTCTTTGTGTGAAACAGAAGGTACATCATCGATTCGCTGAAGAACTCTTTCACCTAGAAGAGAGCACTCAAGTGTTCCTCCAATTTTTGTCGATTGCAATCGAAGCACCCTTGCACCAAGATGGCAACTGAAACCCTCATGATCGACTCAACGTACAGTACCATGGTGCAAGCCAAGCCATTCAGTGGAAAGGCTACAGCAAATGCAACATAACATCTCCAACACTTTTCAGCAATATGCAGTCGACTAGCAGGAAGAGCGATGCAATGGTTATTCCTGTTCTCACTAACAGGTAGGGCACTACAATGGTATTACAACCACCAGGCAAAGATGGATTCTTGGCAGAAATGCAGAGAGCTATTCCTAGCACATGACTGGAACCCATCCCAGCAAGGAGGAAGTTCATACACTATACCTGCCAAGAGAAAGGTAAATGATCTAAGTTCTATATTCCATGCCCTATCAGTCGCTGTGAAAAACCAGCTGCGCTTAAGCAAAATTCTGGAGGCCCAGTCAGCCCAGTTAGCTGCTGTGGTACAAGAGACCAGTCGGGAGATTTTGGCTAACCATGCAGGAAACAAGAAAGAATCAAACCAAAAGCATGACAGACCCGAAATCAAGGTCATTTATGGATGGAAGCCACAAAGACCACCGGTCACAAACAGTGAGCCACTCTTACCCCTGCCCAAGGAATTCGCACAAGGTGTTAAGGCTCTGAAGGCAGCAACATCAACATCGCCTTGTGTAAAGAAAACAAAACAGGAGTGGCGTTGCAAAGCTTCCGCATCATCTTCAAATGCGGAGGCCAAATCATCAAGCTAAATCATGTCTTGGAGACGTCCGCACTCGACAGACGAAAATCAACGAGTCCTCACTGGTAGGTACATCGGTATGTATCTCATATTCATTTCACAATGCATATTTATTTCTCAAGCATGTTTGATTTCCCACAAAATTTTTGCATTTGAATTTTAAACTTTGGAGCCATCTACTTAAATTCCCCTTGGATACCTGGCCACCACTGCCCACGCACCTAGCACTTATCACAACTTTGAACCATGTGCCACTCTACAAAGAGCAATCCTGAACCTAGCTAAGGCTCGGTCGGCCGACCAAGGCACGTCGGCCGACCCCCACATGTGGCCTTTGCAGAGCACTCAAACATCATCATACACTACCATAGGCACGGATCACACCTTTCAAAGAGGGCATTCAACGGTGTCCAACACCAGTCGGCCGACCAGCTCATGTTGCCCGACACATGCCTCCCTCTTTTGCAAAGTTTTCAACCATTTTGCAGGCGCCAGGGTATCCAACACGCTCGTGATCAAAGCCTGGCCAAAACACCTCTGCGGGAGGGTCGGCCGACCCCACCTGGTCGGCCGATCGGGGGTGATCTCCAGCTATAAAAAGCCTTGGCCAGCTGCTTGCTCACTTCGCCCCAACCCAAGCTGCATTTCGCCCTCGGAGTTTCTCTTCTCCCTCTGTCAAGTTCTCAAGTTTTTAGCTCCTTAGTTTGAAAATCAATAAAAATTGAAAAACCAAATAAAAATGGACTTCATTTCTGCATAATGGTACTGTTCTTCTCATGCTCAAGTTCTTGAACGTGTTGTGGAGGTTTCCAAACCCTGCAAGAACGCTTGATTGTGGTATGTCATAACCCGCAAGAACGATTTTTGTGGAGGCAACCACGCCCCCACAAGAACGACTAATTCTTGGACGACTAACTTGCTAATGCTAATCCTTTTGTCTTCTAAGTGTCATTTTTGTTGCTTGCTGCTCTCTATGCAGAAATCATGAACATCGTCCAAGGAGTCGTAAAGCAAGCAAAGAAGTTGAAGGGGTCAAGCTCGAGGCAGAGCCGACATTCCAGAAGCACTGAGCTGGTCTCCTCCAGTACGGAGATCATGGAATCAGCCGGCGGCTCCGAAGAAAGGATGAGTAGCCAACACTCCATGGAGATCTCTGAAGACCAATACTACTACACCGGGGCTGGCGCCACATCCGCAGGTGGTGGTGGCGGCAGTGGCAATGGAGATGGTAACGGTGACAGCTCCAGCAGCAACCATAACAAAGATGACCCTCGCCCGGCGTTCATCTCCGACGATCAACTCGACACCGAAGAAGGCTACGAAATGGAAGCGTATCACATTCTCCTGGGTCGCGCTTTTGATCACACACGTGTGTTCACAAGCGAACTCATGGAGAAATCAGGTATGGTCACTGACTTTGAATCCGTTTGGGGAGCTATGGGTTGGTCGGATTTTGCGCGCATTCATGAGAATGGTTGTCGCTTGTTAACAATCCAATTTCTTGCTACCTTGAGAAAATCTGAGGAAGGGATTACTTTTTGCTTTCTAAGGGAAGAGTACTTCGTTTCCTGGAGGCAACTTAGTAGCCATTTGCGTTTTAGCAAGCGTTGTAGCTTGGAGGTTGATAAAGTGTTGAGGCATTTTGTTAGAGAATCCTTTTGGCGGGATATCTCGGGTATCACAAATGGCACTCCCCCTAGAACAAGCCACATTCATAATCCCACTCTTCGTTTCATGCACCGCTGGATTGCTATGACTCTGTTCCCTCGAAATGATCTTCGGACCGTTCGCATTGATGAATTGAAATTATTATATGCAATGGTTAAGAAGATAAAAATCTCCCCTATTGTTTTTATGATTGATCAATGGATGGGTGTTTTTAAGAGGCAAGGTCCCATTGAATGTACTTCTTTGGTTACTCGCATTTTTGAGTCAATGAGCCTTTTGGATAGTTACCGAGTCGAGTTCCTTCTGCATCCTCGCCCAACTCTGGATGAGTCACATTTTGTTCAGAGTCACCTTGTTACTCATGCCATAGACCAAAAGCTTATTATGGTCTATCATAATAGTACAGCCAGAATTTCGTTGCCAGCACCGGAATACTGGTTGTACAGATGCAAAACACTTTTGTTGGAGTTGCAACAGGAAGGCAGGCAAAGTGTGACAGGAAGGGTGACAAGAAGCATGTCCCGACATGGAGAAGCCGCGGTGCCGCAGTCCCAAGCAGTATGGGAGCCTCCGACCCCGCCATACATACCAGCAGGATCAAGCTGGGAGCAGCCGCAACCTCCTCCACCATACATGGCAGGAGGTTCGGGATGGCATGAGGCGCCACACGCACAATGGAATCCCCAAGATCCGCGCTATCATCAATCGTCTAGCTCAAGTGGCGGCCTTCCTCTGTTCGATGCCCGACGTTCCTTTTCGGCAAGGGACTGGCGCAGCAGCATGGACGAGTTATCCAACCGCATGGGAACCCTGGAGGTAACCACTCACTGCATTGATGATACATTAACCCATCATGTGCAGCAGTCGCAAGCTTGGTGGGACCAGTCAGCACAAAACTACAACACCCTTCAGAACAGCATTCAGGAAGGGAACCAGAATCTGAACGCCTACCTTCGGTCCCAAGGGTTCGATCTGAGCGACCCTCAGTACCGCCAGCAGTAAGAAGTCCAGCTTTGGGGAGGACCCCCGCACAGGTAAGTTGTCTGAACCATTTTCTTTGTTTTTCCTTTTCTATCTTGCTTAAAAAAAATGAAATGAAACCTTGTTTGGAAGTGATGAATTTTTGCTATGACCTTCCCCATTTATTCAAGTTTCAATAAGGCAGTCTTTTGTGTCATGGATTTGTTGGCTTAAGTCAATGACTTCCTTGGAAACTTAAAACTTGTGGGTAGCAAATGCTAAATCTGATTCTAGGTTGTTGGGAGCTATGAGATAATAAGTTAGAGTTGCTTTATCTTTACCCAAGTGAAACTTGATCCCGGAGTTTTGATTTGAAAAAGAATAAAATTCTAGGCTCCTCAACGAAGAGTGAAAACCCTACCAGAGCCCCATATTCCAACCACTTACAAAAAGCCTGTGCATTTGCTTTGAGTTTTGTCAAGTTCATTGCGATCTTTGTAAGACTTACTTCATGCTCTTAAAATCGGAGTCACATACACACCACCACATATGTGATACTTCTACTCTAGAAGTAAGCAGAACATGCCTATCATTTGCTCACTAGAATAAAATACTCCAAAACAAAGAGGTTTCTCTCCAAAAACATTTCTAGGCATAAGGCTTAGGATCCCTATGAAAAAAATGAGAGAATAAAAGATATGGACACAAGTCGAGTCCATGAAAAAAAAAGGGAAAGAAGAAGTGGGCGCTAGGTAGTCCATAGAAAAGAGAAAAGGGAGCCAAGTTTTATAGCAAAATTCCTAAAGGAGAGAAATTCCCTCAAGGAGTTCATTTTCCACTACCACATATCCACACTTGCACACTTCGATTTGAGTGTATGATTTAATTCTTCATTCGATCCTGGATTTGACTCGACAAAATAAGCAATGCATGTGTGAAACAAAAGTTTCCCGTTTATGAACCCCACTTGTTATACTATTGAGGGAAATTGAGAGGAGTGATGACAAGGATTTAAACACCAAAGAGCGACTTGAGAGAGAGTCACTTGAGGAGCTTTGTTTTTCTTTGCAAAAGTTTCTTTAAAAAACCTCCGGTGTGATGGTGGAACAAAGGTTTGGGCGGAGCACTTTCGCTAAGTTGTTCTGGCTTTCAACCGCTCAAGATGAAGAAAAAAGCTAAAAGCCCCATAGGTGGCAAGGTAAAAAGAATGATTTAATATTTGCCAACTTATTCAAGTCACGAAATGCCAACAACAATGAATCTTCTGTGTGTCACACTACCCCCGTTATCAATGTTTACCCCTTGCTAGACCTTTGTATATTAATAGTGTTATGATTGAGTGCAATGGCTAACTACTCTATTCAACCACCGCTTTCCCTGTGGATTCGATACCCTGAATACTTCCGTGTGAAAGCTACAATGGTATCCGTGCGCTTGCGGATTTATCTGTGACCGTAGGAAATACCAACAGCGTCGACCAACCCTTGGATGCACCGCCTCCAAGTATGCACGTCCCAGATGTGCTCCTGAGGTCGGCAACGAGGAACCGATCAAGGGTGGGCCGAGTCGGCCGCGCGGGAAGGTCGGCCGACCTAGGGGGGTCGGCCGACCCAGCTCCATCGCGTCTCGGGCCCACACTAGTAGAGAAAACACCTTTGGTTTGGGGCCTTTAGTCCTGGTACCAATTGGGCCCGGGACTAAAGGGAGCATTAGTCCCGGGTCCAATTGAGGGAGGCTTGGGAGGGGGGCTTAAGTCCCGGCTGGTGGCTCTAGCGGGGACTAAAGGGAGGGTTTTAGTCCTGGCTGGAGCCACCAATCGGGACTAAAGAGGGGCGCGCCCGCTAGTCCCGGCTGGTGGCTCTAGCCGGGACTAAAGGGGACCTTTTAGTCTGGGTTGGAGCCACCAACCCAGATTAAAGGTCCTACAAATATCGTCTTCCTCCCCCAGCCCGCCCGAGCCATGAACAGAGCTCGTTTATGGCGCCGGCCGGAGCTAGGGGGAGGTCAAGCCCATTTTTTTTCTCGAATATTGAAGATTTAGCTCCTCCAAGTGGTCTAAAAGGAGCATATCTTTATCCTCCCATCTTTCACGATTAGTATTTCTTGTTTCATCCTTTATACATAGAGAAATTTGAGTTTTAGTGGAATGGAGAGATGGGTGTGTTTTGTTCTTTTAGCACAATTGAGATATTGATTTGTTAGTAGTTTGCACTAGTATGTTTTAGTAAATGCGGATTTAGTTTTAATTCATATTTATACTTTAGTTATTTATCCTAACTCATATTTATATTTTAGTTATTTATACTTTATTAGTTAATTGGTTAGTTCATATTTATACTTTAGTTATTTATACTTTAGTTAATTCATATTTATACTTTAGTTAGTTCATATTGATATATACTTTAGTTCTTTATCCTAATTCATAGTTATACTTTAGTTATTTATACTTTAGTTAGTTCATATTTATACTTTAGTTAATTCATATTTATACTTTAGTAATTTATTCTAATTCATATTTATACTTTAGTTAATTAGTTAGTTCATATTTATACTTTAGTTATTTATACTTTAGTTAATTTATATTTATACTTTAGTGATTAGTGAATTAGGATGGTAATTTTCATTTATTGCTTAGTGAATTAGGATGGTAATTTTCATTTATTTCAAAAATAAACTTACTATTTGTTCTACTTATAAAAAATTGCCTAAACTTGCAGATGGACCGGCAATGGATGTATAACGCCGACAGACGTTCAGGTGACTTCTTTCAAGGCATGCATCATTTTCTAGATGTGGCAGAGCAAAACAAGAAAAACGGTTTCATGAGTTGCCCCTACAGGGTCTGCAAGAACCAGAAGGAGCACAGTTCAAGAAAGGTCATTTACAGCCACTTGATTAGACATGGTTTCATGCCTAGCTACAGTTGTTGGACCAGCCACAGAGAAAGAGTTGTTATAATGGAAGACAGTGAAGATGAGATTGATGACAACATTCTCGGATTTGCTGAATTCCGTGCCTTTGCTGATACTACAATAGGTGATGCTGAGGAAGAGGATGGAGAAGACGCGCTTGCAGATGATCTTGGTCAGATGTTGCAAGATGCAAAGGACACAAGTGAAACTGAGAAGGAAAGGTTGATGTTCCAGCGCATGTTAGAGGACCATCGCAAACCTTTGTACCCAGGTTGCGAAGAGGGACTCAAAAAACTCGGGAGCACACTGGATTTGCTGCAATGGAAGGCCAAAAAGGTGTATCGGACAAGGGCTTTGGTGAGTTACTAAAAATCGTGAAGAAGATGCTTCCTAGGGATAATGAATTTCCCTCAACAACATATGAAGCAAAAAAGCTTGTTTGCCTGCTGGGGTTGGAGGTGCTGAAGATACACGCGAGTCTGAATGACTGCATCCTGTATCGTGGTCCCGAGTACAAGAAATTGGACGCGTGTCCGGTTTGCGGTGCCTTGCGATACAAGATCAGAAAAGACGACCTTGGTGATGTAGAGGGAGAGCCTATCAAAAAGAGAGTTCCTGCCAAGGTTTTGTGGTATTTCTCTATCATACCACGCTTGAGGCATTTTTTTCAGAAACAAAGAGCATGCTCGAATGATGCAATGGCACAAAGAAGAGCGCAAGCGAGACTCAAAGTAGAGGCACCCTGCCGATGGGTCCCAGTGGAGAAAAATCAATCAAACATTCAAAGACTTCACAGCAGATCCAAGGAACATAAGGTTTGCTTTGAGTACGGACGGCATGAATCCTTTTGGTGAAATGAGCAGTAGCCATAGCACTTGGCCAGTGACTTTGTATATGTACAATCTTCCTCCATGGCTCTGCATGAAGAGGAAATTCATGATGGTGCATGTTCTTATACAAGGCCCAAAACAACTGGGCAACAACATTGATGTGTATCTCAAGACATTGGTTGAGGAACTTTTACAGCTGTGGGGCGAAAACGGTGTACGTATGTGGGATGAGCACAAACAAGAGGAATTTGACCTACAGCATTGTTAGTTGTAACCGTCAATGATTGGCCGGCTTTTAGTAACCTATTAGGACAGACAAACATGGGATATAGGGCATGCACACATTGTTTAGATAATATTGAAAGCATTTATTTGAAACATTGTCGCAAGGCTGTGTACATGGACCATCGTCGATGGCTTCCTCTCACAAACCTGAAGTCTCACGACTGCCACGTGCTCATGACACAGCTGCTTCGAGTGGCATTAAATATATGTGCATTCCTCAACACAATTTCTCAGAAGGTAATCGATCCAGACAATCTACTCAAGTTGCAGGTTGATGTGGCCCAATGCCTGGTGAGCTTAGAGTTGGTATTTCCACCGTCATTCTTCAACATTATGACACATCTACTAGTTCATCTTCTCAAAGAGATTGAAATTCTAGGTCCTGTATTCTTGCACAATATGTTCCCTTTTGAGAGGCTGATGGGAGTACTAAAGAAATATGTCCGTAACCGTGCTAGACCAGAAGAATGCATATCAAAGGGCTACAGAACAGAGGAGGTCATTGAGTTTTGTGTTGACTTCATCGACGATCTCAAACCTATTGGTGTCCTTGAATCACGGCATGAGGGGAGACTCGGTGGAAAGGGAACAATAGGAAAGAAGGTTGTTGCTACTTGGGATGATGATTCTTTCATCAGAGCACACTACACTGTTCTACAACAATCATCCTTGGTTAGTCCTTATATAGATGAACACAAGGAGCTTTTACACACTGAATTCCCAGGGAAGTCTGAGGCCTTGATTACACGTAAACACATTGATAGTTTTGTCGGTTGGTTGTGGAAACATCTAATGCGCAATATGGACATAGATGAACAGCTAGCATGGTTGGCCAGGGGTCCCTCCTTTACAGTCTTGACATTCCAAGGGTATGAGATTAATGGGAATACATGCTACACGATATCCTAAGATAAAAAGAGCACCAACCAAAATAGTGGCGTCCATGTAGATGCCCTAGACAGCGATGGTAACAAGGACATATATTATGGTTACATAGAGGAGATATGGGCGCTGGACTATGGCCTGTTATTGAAAGTGCCATTGTTTCAGTGCAAATGAGTGAAGCTTAGTGGAGGAGGGGTGTCAAAAGACAATTATCGAATAACAATAGTGGACCTCAATAATCTTGGTTATAGAGATGAACCATTCATCCTAGCCAAGGATGTGGCTCAGGTTTTCTATGTGAAGGACATGTCTAGTAAACCGAAGAAGCAAATAGACAAGTCAAATGATGAGCCCAGGCGACACATAGTCCTTTTCGGAAAAAGAAACATCGTCGGCATCGAGGGCAAAACAGACATGTCAGAAGATTATGATAAGTTTGATGAGATTCCTCCATTCGCCGTGAATGTTGACCCAATCATTCTATTAGCTAAAGAGGATGCTCCTTACGCACGTAGTGATCATAAGCAAGGCACATTCGTGAAAAAGAAGACTATAGCCGTTCTAGATTGTGATGTTTAATACATTGTTATAAACATTATGTAAGATATTAAGCATGCACTCTTCTATTATTAATTTATGTTTATGTGATGGAGTTGTATTCAAATTGTTCTCAACCCACATGTTCTATTAGCACATCTAGCTAGTAAATTAACTAAAAAATTAATTGAAATATATTTTTTTGGCTGAGAATAATAATCATAACAACAATCATATTATTATCACATATAGTAAATGAAAAAACTAGATGAAATATATTTTTTAGTAAATGAAATAAGAAAGAAATTGAAACAAAAAATAAGTTGATAAATAACTAGAAGGGGCTTTTAGTCCCGGTTGGAGGCTACAATCGGGACTAAAAGCATGTTTTAGTCCCGGTTAAGGCCACGAACCGGGACTAAAGGTATCGGTGCCCGACCTTTAGTTCTGGTTCGGGCCACAGACCCGGACTAAAACATTCTTTTAGTCCCGGTTGGAAAGCCATCCTCCCTTATAAAATGGCCGGCCGTGATCGACACTCGGTCGAGCAGAGTTGCGGCGAGCAGAGCAACTCTGTCTTTCTTGTTCATTCTCCGGTCGAGAGAGCGAGGTGTGCTCCTGATTTTGTTTTACGGTTAGCGTTTCTTGTTCATTCTCTAGTCTTCCCCAGTTAGTATTTTTTGTTCATTTCTTTGTATGTAGAGAAATTTGACTTTTACTGTATTGATGAGATTGATAAATTTTAGCACAATATTGAGTTATGAATTTGTTTGTAGTTTGCATTGATTGATGTTGCTGAGCTGAAGATGTTGCTTAGAATTTAGTTATTTAATTTTTAGTTTTGCTTTTCTATTCAGTATATAGTTTTTTTTTGAGTAATATATTGATTTTAGTGATTTATTCATAATAATTAAAGAAAATCGGTTTCAGCTCTTAATTAGTTAGAACAATGCCGAGGAGACAACGTCAGGTACCTCGTCATGGGGGAGGGTGGGATGATCCCATGTGGATGCCACAAATAAACCCGCCACGAGATGAATTATATAATTTTTTTGATAATAGTTGGATGTTAGTCTGATATTAGTTTATATCAATTATCTCAATTATTTCAATTTTTTTATTAGTTTATATCAATTGTCTCAATTATATCAATTTTTAGATCTTAGATGGATTCAGGACTTAACGAAGAGGAAACCAATAACCTCCTAAGTGTCGGGGGTAGACCCCCAGGGGTACCCAGAAGGCGGATTGGCCCAACCAGCAAGGGGCGGCCCAATCCGAGTACATCTGGATCGGTTTGTCGGACTGGCTGGCCCACCAGTCGGGGCCCACCAGTCGGGCGAACCGAATGGGCGCGACGACGCGCGCAGCAAGGAAAGCACACGGCGTATCCCGCAAGAAGCTCGGAGATCAGGATAAACTAGCCGGAATTGTAGGGAAAGATATCTGTAATCGTTATAGGATCAAATCCTTGTAATTCGGGTAGGTTACGATCTCTGGCCGACTTGTAACTCAAGGCAGCCGGACTATATAAGGCGCCTTGAGACCCCCCTCCAAAGCATCAACATCTACGCTACAACCCACAATCACACAACCCTAGGACAGAACCCAACTACGGAGATCCTTCAGGAACTTCATACACAGCAATACAATCGCCGCCAACACAGGACGTAGGGTTTTACGTCATCTCGACGGCCTGAACCTGTTCAATCCTTGCGTCTTGTGTTACCATCGACTTCTGATCCTCGATCTGTCCCTCGACAAATCAACCACGTAGGCTACCCTGTGTGGACTGCCGGGTCCAAACATCCGACAGTTGGCGCGCCAGGTAGGGGTTGATCGACGAGATCAATCTGCAAGCTCGATGGCATTCACTTCCGCCGTCATCACGCCGGCGACCACGAAGATTTCCATCGCTGAGGGGGCCATGTTCTTCTTCGGATCCATGGTCTTCACCGCTGGGCCCGAGGGAGAGCTCTCCTTCACCCGTGACGCCACCCCGGAGGAGACAGCGCCACGACTCGACGCTACGCCAGACGGGATCGTCACCATCACCACTCCGTCGCCAACCATCGCCAACCACTCGGCGACCGCGACGGCCGGCGTTGTTCTCCCGCCATCTGAAGGGAACGCGCCGTCTCCTACATCGCCGACTGCTTCGTCCACTCCGCCTCGACCACCCAGGGTTCAGGAGACGCCCGAACAACGAAGACGCCGATGGGCTGCACGCCAACGCCAGTTCGAGGCGGACATGGATCACGCCATCGCCTCCATCGGTGAATGCATTGAGCTCACCGAATCCGCTCGTCAGGGCATCGCCTCGCCGACTCGGTTCCCGCTGGGACTCAGGAACAGCGGAGCCGTCTACCAGCAAGCACTCGGCGAACGCATGAACGCCGACTACTCTCCAGATGCGATCCGGGAGGTCGATCTCATCACGGCCACCCAGATTGGATCTACTCCGGACGTCGCAGCGGCGCAGCACCCTCACCATCAAGATACGCCGACTCCACCCGAATCAACTCCGGCTTTCCCGCAGGTGACACGTGTCCTCCCTCCAAATAAGAGGATCACGCCAGCCAAGCGGGAGACGTTCGTCTCCGACATATCCGCCGACGAACCGACGGTCCAGGGCGAGGATCAAGCACGCCGTGACGCCAGGATCGGGCGTAACGGTGAAAGGCAACGACGCCGTGACGCACGGCGAGAAGGCCGAAACCCCAGGATCACACGTAATCTCCAAAACGACTTCGTCCAAGAGATCGGCGGCGTGGGTGTCTACGCCACTCCGTCGGCCAACCTTGCCGCCGCGCACCAAGATCTAGAAGGGATCCCGGAGACTCCTGAACTCAACCGGATCAAGGTCAGGCTGACTGCAGCCGCGGGCATGATCGCCCAGAGGGCTCCTGCTTCCTCATCTCGCCACTCCAGGTCGGCCAGTCGCCGAGATGCCGATCGCGGCGTGGTCGAGCAGCCCGATCTCCGCGAACAACTCCGCAACCGCGATCTCCGAAGGAACCTTGATGATCGTCACCGCCGGAGGGATGAGGAAGAACTCCGACGGCGCGCCGAGTACAACCGCGAACATGGCCCTCCGGGGCTGGATCGCGAAGCACGCCAACGCCGAGAACTCGAGGCCGCTGAGGTCGCACGCCGCCGAGAGTTCGACCGCAAGTACGGGGCTCCACTCGGACAGGACAGGCCACCCCGAGCTAACACCCCGGAAGACTACTCCGCCGACTCAGGGCACGCGGACACCGGGAACCTCAACGACTGCGACGGCTTCCCGGCATTCACTGCCCGAGTAAGATCCATCAGAATGCCTGCCAACTTCAAGCCTACAGGCATAGAGAAGTATGACGGGAAGGCGGACCCGACGCTGTGGCTCCGGACGTACAGCATCGCCATCCGCGCAGTGAATGGCGACCACGACGCCATGTGCGCCTACTTCCCCGTCGCCATGACCAAGGTGGGGCTAACTTGGCTCCACAGCCTTGAGCCCGACTCCATCGACGGCTGGGCGACCCTCTGCGACAAGTTCAAAAGCTACTTCCAGGGGAGCTCCATCCGACCAGGCACCGCCTGGGACCTGGGCAAGGTCAAGCAGGACCGGGGGGAGAGCCTCCGCGACTACACCGACCGGTACATGGACAACCGGAACTTAGTTCCCGGCTGCTCCGAGTCGGAGATCATCAGCTACTTCCTCGACGGCCTCGCCGACTCCGCCGTCTTCGAGCGCCTCTGTGAAGACCTGCCAAAGACCTCCGGCGAGTTCTTTGGCCGGGTAAACAAGATGGCCAACGCCAAGGAGGCTGTCCGTCTCCACTACGGCAAGAAAAGCTCTCGGGACGATGATCGTCCCCCTCGCCGGGAAGATCGCCCAAAAGAAGGAAGATGCGCGCCGTTCCCGACCTGAGCCAAGCAGAAGGGACGACCGGAAGCGCTCAAGAGACTACACCGTCGCCGCCATGGACCGCAGCGGCCCTCGCCCGCGGTCCAACTTCAGCGCGGACTTCGAGAAGATGCTCCAAGGACCCTGCCCCATCCACAAGCAGTCCAAGCATCGTATGATCGACTGCATGGGGCTCGCCGACGCCTACAAGAAGAAAGAGGGGAAGCTGCCGCCACGAGATGACGACAAGGGCGACAAGGGAAAAGGGGCTCCCGAGAACCCTGCTTTCCCGAACGTCGACAGGCAGGTGAACTTCATCCTCGGAGGACCGCCGCCCGTGGACGACAAGCGCCGGGAAAAAGTACGTGACCGGGAGATATTCTCCTGTTACACATCGCCGATCCAACCACTCCGCTGGTCCGAGCAGCCGATCACATTCTCCAGGGAGGACCAGTGGTTCCAGGTCTCCGACGTGGGCGAGTACCCGCTGGTACTCAGCCCGATTGTGCACAACGCCCGCCTCACCAAAGTACTCATCGACGGTGGGAGCGGGCTCAACATCATCTTCGCCCAGACGCTGAGGGACATGGGCATCGGCCTCGACGCCCTGAGTCCTTCTCTCCACCCGTTCTACGGGCTGATCCCGGGGAAAGGCTCCAAACCACTCGGGCAGATCGCTTTGCCCGTCACCTTCGGTGAACAGGACAACTTCAGGACCGAGTACCTGAACTTCCAGGTCGCCGACTTCACCACCGCCTACCACGCCATATTGGGGAGACCAGCTCTCGCCAAGTTCATGGCAATCCCCAACTACACGTACCTGCTGATGAAGATGCCGGCACCAAACGGCGTCCTCTCCATCCGCAGCGACGTGCACCTCTCCAAGGGCTGCGACAAAGAAGGGCTCCACCTCTGCACTGGCATCGAACGCAGCGTGCTGCAGATGGAGGTGGTCCACGAAGCAAGAACCTTCCAAGGGGACCCGGGCTCCGTCCCCGAGTCCTCCAAGCGAAGGGCCGCGCCAACCACGATGCAGCCGGCTGAAGAAGTGCGCGCCATCACGCTCGGGCTCGCCGACTCCTCCAAGACCGCCCTGATCGGATCAGGGCTCGACCCCAAATAGGAAAGCGCGCTCGTCACCTTCCTCCGGGACAACGCCGACATATTCGCATGGACTCCATCAGATATGCCAGGTGTTCCGAGGGAGGTGGTCGAGCACTCCTTGACGGTTGACGCGAACGCCAAGCCAGTTCGCCAAAAGCTCCGACGCTTCGCGCAGGATCGCAAGGAGGCCATTAGGGCAGAGATTACAAGGCTGCTAGCAGCCGGGTTCATTAGAGAAGTCTTTTACCCAGACTGGCTCGCTAACCCAGTCCTTGTAAGAAAAAAGAATAATGAATGGAGAATGTGTGTTGACTACACGGATCTCAACAGGCACTGCCCTAAGGACCCCTTCGTCCTGCCCCGCATCGACCAAGTCGTTGACTCCACCGCCGGATGCGTACTCCTATGCTTCCTCGATTGCTACTCCGGCTACCACCAGATCGCCCTGAAAGAAGAGGACCAGGAGAAGACTTCCTTCATAACTCCGATCGGCGCCTACTGCTACACCAAGATGACGTTTGGCCTCCGCAACGCCGGAGCTACCAACCAGAGGGCCATCAACTTGACCCTGGGCACTCAGATTGGCCGCAACGCCGAGGCCTACGTCGACGACATAGTGATCAAGACAAAGATCGAAGCCGAGTTCATCGCTGACCTCTCCGAAACATTTAACAATCTCCGCAGGCACAACTGGAGGCTAAACCCGACTAAGTGCGTCTTCGGCGTACCCAAAGGGAAACTACTCGGCTTCATCGTCAGCAACAGAGGCATCCAAGCCAACCCAGAGAAGATAGACACCATCCGGAGGATGAAACCGCCGACTGGGAAGAAAGAGATCCAAAAGCTGACTGGTTGCATGGCAGCCTTGAGCAGATTCATCTCCCGGCTTGGGGACAAGGGCCTGCCGTTCTTCAAAATCCTCAAGAAGGCCGACAGGTTCGAGTGGAACCAAGAGGCACAGCAAGCTTTCACCGACCTCAAGGACTACCTCTCCAATCCACCAGTACTCGCCGCTCCGCATAACGACGAAACGCTACTCCTGTATATCGCTGCCACCACCAACGTGGTAAGCACTGTCATCGTCGTAGAAAGGGAGGAAGAAGGAAAGGCGCAACGAGTACAGCGACCAGTCTACTACGTAAGCGAAGTACTCAGCGAGTCCAAGTCTCGCTATCCCCAGGTGCAGAAGCTACTCTGCGCACTGCTGATCACATCAAGAAAACTCCGCCATTACTTCCAAGCGCATCGCATCAAGGTGGTCACGCAATTTCCACTCGGGGAGATCCTCCACAACAGAGACGTCACGGGGCGAATCATCAAGTGGTCCGTCGAGCTCGGCTCCTTCAACATCGACTTCGTCCCACGCACCGCCATCAGGTCACAGATCCTCGCCGACTTCATCGCCGAATGGACCGAGAGCCAGGACGCGAAAGAAGACACCAGCGGCGAGCACTGGAAGATGTACTTTGACGGCTCCCTGATGATCGACGGAGGAGGGGCCGGAGTACTCTTCATCTCGCCGAAAGGGGAACAGCTCCGGTACGTCCTCCAAATCCGTTTCCCCGTCACCAACAACGCCGCCGAGTACGAAGCGATTCTCCACGGGCTCCGCATCGCCGCTTCACTAGGCATAAAGAGGCTCCTGGTCTATGGCGACTCGGCAGTTGTCATAAACCAGGTGAACAAAGAGTGGGATCGCAACAGCGAGCGGATGAACGCCTATTGCGAGGCAGTGCATAAGCAGGAAGGGAAATTCTACGGAGTTGAGTACCACTACGTCCCACGGGAAAAGAACCTCGCCGCTGACGCACTTGCCAAGTTGGGATCCACCCGCGCACAAGTTCCAGGGGGAGTGTTCGTACAGGGCCTCCTCAAACCCTCCGTAAAGGAGCCGAACGACGAGCCGGAGCCTGCCCGGAACTCTGCGAGGTACTAGCCATTAACACCGAGGAAGAAGACTGGATGGCCGAGTTCATAGATTTCCTCGCCAACAACAAAGTGCCAAAAGACCCCACGCAGCGAAAGATCCTGGAACGCCGAAGCAAAAATTATGTGGTGGTCGGAGGCGCCTTATACAGACGAGCCGCCACAAATCAAGTATTCATCAAATGCGTCACGAAAGAAGTCGGCCTCCAGATCCTCGATGACATCCACTCGGGAGTTTGTGGAAGCCACGCCGCCGCTGGAACTCTAGTCGGGAAAGCGTACCGAGCTGGATTCTTTTGGCCCACTGCCGTCTCCGACGCCAAAGCACTCGTCCGCCGATGCCAGGGGTGCCAATTCTTCGCCAAGCAGAAACACCTCCCGGCCCAAGCTCTGCGCACTATTCCACCCTCTTGGCCATTCGCCTGTTGGGGGTTGGACATGGTGGGACCATTCAGGGCAGCCCCGGGAGGTTACACGCACATACTCGTCGCCATAGACAAATTCTCCAAGTGGATAGAGTACAAAGCCATCGTCGGAACTCCAACATCAAAGCAGGCAGCCGCCTTCGTCGAAGAAATCACACACCGGTTCGGAGTCCCTAACAAGATCATCACCGACTTGGGGACACAGTTCACCGGGTCCGCCTTCTGGGACTTTTGCGAGAACAGCTGTATCGGCGTATACTACGCCTCCGTCGCCCATCCCAGATGCAACGGGCAGGTGGAACGAGCCAACGCCATGATACTCCAAGGATTGAAAGCAAGGGTCTTCGACCCATTGAAGAAATTCGCCGGACGGTGGCACCAGGAGCTACCACAAGTCATTTGGGGACTCAGAACTCAGCCGAGTCGAGCAACAGGTCATACTCCATTCTTCCTCGTCTACGGCTCCGAGGCTATCCTCCCCACCGACATTGCTTTTGGATCTCCGCGCATTGATAACTACGACGAAGGTGAAGCCGAGGCAGCTCGCGAGGTGGACCTAGTCTCCATCGAGGAACACCGAGTTAGCGCGCTCATACAGCACGCGCGCTACCAGCAACAACTCCGACGCTACCACGACAAGAACGTCCAGGAAAGGGACTTCAACATTGGCGACCTCGTCTTACGCCGAGTGCAATCCACTGCAGGAGTTCACAAACTCTCCGCCCCATGGGAAGGCCCGTTCATCGTGACTCAGGTCATATGTCCGGGTACTTTTCGTCTCCAATACGAGGATGGCACCGAGGTCCCACACCCGTGGAACATAGAGCATTTACGCCGATTCTACCCGTGAAAAGCTATGTATCACAATGTTCAATAATATTATATGCTTCTTTCGTATACTTGTTCTCCTCGCAAAACCTCTCGGAATCACTCCGTTCCCGAGTAGCTCTTAACTAAATGCTGTGTAACCGGGCCCGGAACGACGCCTAAGCCTTCTACACGTGCACGGGATCTGCTCTCGACGTTATGAACTTAGGATAAGTGAGGCAAAGGGAAAAGCACATTTCAGACAAAGGCTACTCGGGCAACAATAAAATACGAGACAAAATATCGAACATTTTTGCTTTGCTTGTTTCTGACTACTTGTATATACAAAAGTTTACATTACTCTATACAGGATACAGGACTCTACTCAAATTTGAGAGCCTCGCCGACTTTCTCGGCGATCGGGCGAGTCTCCGTCATCGCCGAGTCCACCTGCTCCACTGTGGCGTCCGCCGCCACACCGTCCGCGACCGGCGCAAGGTCGATCCGCGGGTACAGTGTGCGAACACGCGCCAAGGCGTCGTTCGCGCACACAACCGCCGACTCCTTGATCAACTCGGCGATGCGGGTGGGCGCGGCTTGAAGGCGCGGGACCAAAGCAGTCGGCTCACCCTCCTCCGGGGCCACGGAGTCCAGCAGGTCCCTCGCCGCCTCGTTGACCTCCGTCAAGGCCAGATGCGCCGATGAAAGATCTTGCTCCAAGCCTGTTATGATTTGAGAGTTATTCTGGATTGTATACATGGCTTGGAGCATCGTCATGTCCGCACCTTTCCGGAAGTCCTGCTCCTGCTTTAGCTTGCCCGCCATCACTTCCTCCGACTGCTGAAGAGTCGCGTTTGCAAACCGCAACTGCTTCAGCTCAGAGATGTGGCGCTCCCTCTCCATCTCCTTCTCTGAAAGGGCAAGAAAGCACTCGGTCAGGACGAAGATGACACGGCACAGTTCAGCAACTACTTAGAAGATCAAAATGAAAAGGCCTTACGATGAAGAATGTGGCGATGCTCCACGACAGCGTCATTCAAGCTCTTTTTGGCAGCGTCGCGTTGACGCTTGACCCGCTTGAGCTCCGCTTCCGCCTTCGCCGCACGAAGGAGCGCCGACTCCGCGTCCTGGGCCTGCGCAAGGCGCGACTGCCGGAGCGTGGCCAGCTTCTACAAGCGCTCAGAGAAGACGAACGACTCAGACTACCAACAAAGAGAAAGAAAAGATGAACAAGACAGGGGAGGAAACTTACCGCCGCAAGGCGCTGCGCGTGGTCGACAGCAATCTGGAGCTCGGCGATCACCGAGCCCTCTTTCTCCGCCGTGGCATCCACCCCAGGAACAGTGACAGTCCCCGAGGTGTCCGACTCCTTCGGCGGGTCCTCCTCCTGGATCTCCTCCCGAGTGACATCACCGGCGCCAACGGGCGACCCGATCACCGTGTCTGCCACAGGATCCCCAGCAACGACCGGAGTGATCGCAGCATCATCGGCCGCCGGCACCTCCTCCACCACTTCCGGGTCAGGCCTGACTGGAACTTCTGCAGTCTGCGCCGCGCCCGGACCACTCGCCGAATCCGTCACCTTGGGCGGAGCACCCGAGGACGACTCCCCTGCAGGAGCGGTGGATGGAGCACTCGGATCTCGCAGAGCATCAGTCGAGGGAGCTCTCCCACTCGCCGCCTCTCCGTCCAGGTCGGAGGCATTTCTGAAATAAGCACTCGGAAGTTAGTACA
>CM014272.1:27949876-27976712 GCA_004135705.1 Alloteropsis semialata
ATACCTCCCCCGCGCTCGGCCGCCATTCCGCCACGGCCTGAGGCGGCAGGACGCTCCGCTCCACCATCTCCTCCAACGCCTCCGTTGTCACCTTCCCCCGCGTCCACGCGAGGACAGGGGAAGGGATCTTGTCAGTCTTCGGGACAGCGCCGGCAGCAAACTTCTTCCTCCCCGCCATGGATCTTACGGCAGGGGTCTTGGAACGCATCAGCGAGGCTACACTCCCCGTGGTGGTTAAGATCGCGCTAAGGGCTTGCGAGCGCGGGGAGCTTTGGTGGCGGCGGGATGAAGAGCAAAGAACGGGGAGAACGGATCTGGAAATGAGAAGATTACCCTCCGGGGGTTAATCCTCGCCTTTTATAGCGCGCCTTGATGCCCGAAATTACCGCGAGATAGCGCGATCAGCGGGGGCGGGCGAAACGGTACAAAGAGCCGTTGGGCGCTTCGCCTTCCGTTACACGCCGGGCGCCAACGGTAAAAAAAAATGACCAAGGAGCACTCAAGCAAGACAAAGCAGTCGGCGTGCCGCTAAGGCTCGAACAGCTTCCACGCTCGGGGGCTGGCGCCGTGATCAAGTCAGTGTGCCTCTCGGGCTCGATTGGCCCCGAACCACTCGGGAGTCAACACTGCAAACTTAGTGGTGTGCCGCTAAGGCTCGAACAGCTTCCACGCTCGGGGGCTGGCGCCCTGATCAAGTCAGTGTGCCTCTCGGGCTCGATTGGCCCCGAACCACTCGGGAGTCAACACTGCAAACTTAGTGGTGTGCCGCTAAGGCTCGAACGGCTCCCACGCTCGGGGGCTGGCGCCACGATCAAGTCAGTGAGCCTCTCGGGCTCGATTGGCTCCGAGCCACTCGGAAGCCAACACTGCACAACTGAAGGCGTACCGCTAAGGTTCGACCGGCACTCGGACTCGGGGGCTGGCGCCATATCAAAAGCAGCGCGCCATGAGGGCTTGATCAGTCCCGAAACGCTCGGGAACTGACGCTGCAAACAAATTGCAACAGGCAATACAATCCTTTTCACAGGAAATACAGTTACAACGAAGCCGGGCTTACGCCGGTTACAAACATCAAACACTTCAGCCGCCAAGATGACGGCCTGGGGCACTCGTCCCTGCGCTCAGTGCTACATCCGAAGCAAGCTTGGCCCACATGAGCTCCTCGCAAGCTCTCTTGTAGCACCACTGCAGCCGTCGACGGGACAGCACCGGTGGAGGGTTGATGGCGGATGCCTTCGGCGATCCCTGGCTCTACAAAGCATTTCACCCCACATGGCCCTCGTCACATGGGAATGCGGGGGTGAACAGGGCAGCACTCACACACCGATCAACGCCTCAGATCCTTCGCAAGCACTCTTCTAGCACCACGCCGTGATGACTCCATAAGCTCTCCCCGGTGGATGAACCCAACGATAAACCTCCGGCATGTTGACTACAAGGATCCTATGTCTACTCGCTCTTGGGTGGCAGCTCAGGCTCCCCGACGGGTATTTATAGCCCCTAGTCGCCGGGGGACGGAAGGTTTCTCCACTAACACGAGCACGAGCTCCACGCCACGCGTCCTCTCCTCCAGCTTGAAGTGCACAGGTCGCCCTTATCTCCTTTGGCTCCACTCGGCCACGGGAGCGCCCTGTGCAATCACGGGAAAACTATTCGTGACGTCGCCTAGCCTGCCTCTCCTTGGCATATCCTGCGAAGAAGGAATCCTCCGGGACTCGAACCTCTCGCCAAGATAAGTTTCATTTGATTATTTTCGCCAATTCCGCGAGCTTTAAAACAAGTTGCTAAAGTACTCGGGAAGCACACGCCTTGATCCGTGAAACCTCGGCTCTTCCGTACGCCTACCTCCCTACGCGTGCACGCGGCCCAGCTCCCTGCGCTATGGACTACGGCTATCGGGGACCAGGTGCATAAACGTAACAGGCTAACTGCCCAAGGAAATTAAGAGACTTGAAAGCAGGAAGCGGAGTTCATTAGTATTTGTATTGCCGAATATTTTCTCCTCGAGTTTTTACCTTATTACAGGGTACTGACGACTACTCGGCGTGCTTAGCCCTCACGTTCGGGGGCTGGCGCCGGGACGACTACTCGGCGTGCTCAGCTCTCACGCTCGGGGGCTGGCGCCGGGACTACTACTCGGCGTGCTTAGCCCTCACGTTCGGGGGCTGGCGCCGGGACGACTACTCGGCGTGCTCAGCTCTCACGCTCGGGGGCTGGCGCCGGGACTACCACTCGGCGTGCTCAGCTCTCACGCTCGGGGGCTGGCGCCGGGACTACCACTCGGCGTGCTCAGCCCTCACGCTCGGGGGCTGGCGCCGGGGCGACTGCTCGGCGTGCTCAGCCCTCACGCTCGGGGGCTGGCGCCGGGGCGACTACTCGGCGTGCTCAGCCCTCACGCTCGGGGGCTGGCGCCGGGACGACCACTCGGCGTGTCTCGCAGGACTCCGCCGGCCCTCACGCTCGGGGGCTGGACGCCGAAATTAACGTCGGATGATTTAGCCAGGTGCTCCTTGACTAACCCTTGGACCGATTCCTTCGGAATCGCTTCAAGGCTCGGGGGCTACGGCCAACGGACGCACCTCGCGGCGCATCCGTTGATTGTCTGACGACTTCAGAACAAGGCTACTAACCCTTGGACCGATTCCTGCGGAATCGCTTCAAGGCTCGGGGGCTACGTCCAACGGACGCACCTCGCGGCGCATCCGTTGGGTAAACGGCTTTTTTCTCTCCAGTATCACGCGGTTTCGCTTCCAACTGCAGCAGGCTCGACGCTCATCGGACAGCGCGACCTCGCCGACTTGTCCCTCAACCACGTACTACTCGGGGGCTTGTCGGGGGTAGACCCCCAGGGGTACCCAGAAGGCGGATTGGCCCAACCAGCAAGGGGCGGCCCAATCCGAGTACATCTGGATCGGTTTGTCGGACTGGCTGGCCCACCAGTCGGGGGCCCACCAGTCGGGCGAACCGAATGGGCGCGACGACGCGCGCAGCAAGGAAAGCACACGGCGTGTCCCGCAAGAAGCTCGGAGATCAGGATAAACTAGCCGGAATTGTAGGGAAAGATATCTGTAATCGTTATAGGATCAAATCCTTGTAATTCGGGTAGGTTACGATCTCTGGCCGACTTGTAACTCAAGGCAGCCGGACTATATAAGGCGCCTTGAGACCCCCCTCCAAAGCATCAACATCTACGCTACAACCCACAATCACACAACCCTAGGACAGAACCCAACTACGGAGATCCTTCAGGAACTTCATACACAGCAATACAATCGCCGCCAACACAGGACGTAGGGTTTTACGTCATCTCGACGGCCTGAACCTGTTCAATCCTTGCGTCTTGTGTTACCATCGACTTCTGATCCTCGATCTGTCCCTCGACAAATCAACCACGTAGGCTACCCTGTGTGGACTGCCGGGTCCAAACATCCGACACTAAGGGAAATGATTGCTCAAGGCAGTGGTGCCGGCCCCGTCCCTGAAGCCGATGATGGAAGCAACACCGAATAGTACCTCAACATGACCGGTGAGGGAATTGAGCAGTCAGATGGTGACGATGGCCAAGGCACCGATGGTGACGATGACCAAGGCACTGATGGTGACGAGGTATATATACATTAGCACATTTAGTAATAATGTCACGATGATTTAAGAGGTACATATGTTAATAATTAAGTATCCTCTCTTAACTTTTAGCCCTCTGCAACGATGTCGAATTCAGGGAAAAGAGGACCGACAAAAAAGCCGGAGGGTCGTTATATTGTCACACAAGTGGACGATACAAGCAAAACAATTGCCCCAGCTGACGTTGCAAGGAAGATGACAAAACAATGTGTGGTTCTTGTCCGAGATTACATCCCAATCAGCATTCCAAGATGGAAACCTCTGAAACGCGGGGATACAAACATTATCCCTCAAAGAGAGAAAGATATGCTCTAGTAGCAGCTATAAGAACATTTAGCAGTGCCAGCAGGAACTGAAGATAGAGTGAAAGCTTGGGCTCTTTTGAAGATGGCAGAACAATTTCAGAGCTTTAAGAAGAAACTCTACAAAAGTTTTGCTGAGAAGAATCAAACACCAACTTTCACAGGAGCATATGAGAAGCTAAGACCCCACTGGGCTGCATTTGTGCAATACAAGCGTTCAAATCTTGGAAAGAACCTTACAGAGACGAACAAATCTAATGCCGCCCAGAAAGAATACCATCACCGTCTCGGCCAAGGTGGCTACGCTGCAGCAATTCCAAAATGGGAAAAGATGGAACAAGATCTACGTGATAGAGGTATCACACCACAGACGTCAACTTGGTCTGAGCGTGCACGAAATTGGTATTATGCCCATGGCGGAACATTGGCCGTGGATACCGGGGAATGCATCTTTGGATAGCAGATACAAGAAGCAGCACAAAGACTTATGCAGGCCATAGATGCAGTTGAGCAGGGAGCATTCCACCCTGACAGAGAAAAGGATAAGCTCATGTTTGCTCTGCAGAATCCCGAGCATCCTGGACGGACGCGAGGCAAAGGAGGGGTTCCGTGGAAGTACGGGTTTGCCGACTACATTGAGTCTTACAGAAGTCGTAGCAGAAGAAAAAACGAGGAGTTAGAGAAGATGCGATGACTTAAGGAAAGGATACTGCAAAACAAACAAAGAACAGGGGAGATTCAGCGGCAACTGGAGATAGCACTTAGCGCTCAGCAGCAAAGCCGTGGATCCGCCAGCGCTCCAGTAAACGCAATTAGCCCTACCCAGCATCATCGAAGCAGTTGCGCATCCACTGACGTCCTAAATGATGCTCAAGTCCAATGCTACCCCGTGGACGATATAACCATGTGGATGGCCTGTGAGCTGCACATGTCCATTCAGGAACTTAACGTTCAAGGCGGTGTACGGTAGTGCTTTGCCGAGTCAAGAAGGAGATCTCTACCATGGAGGGCAAATACCTGCTAGCTATGCTAGAGTTGGGGTGGAGCAGGTCTTGGCCGGGTACAAATCATTCGAGCTTGACATTCCTGGAGGTGATGGGGAAAGGACACTAGAAGAGACAGTTCATGGTGTTATCCTATGGGAGAAGCGTTACATCGTCTTAACTCCTGAGGGGCCTTCGTCATCACCCCAAAGCTCAAGGCCATCTCCACCGCCTCCAGCTCTGCAGTCCCCACCACAGCAATATTCGCCTGTTCTCCCTGAACAAAGTTTTCCATCACCTCCAACTCGGAAATCTCCGTCGCCTCCAGCTAAGCAATCTCCACCGCCTGCACCTCCACCGGCAAAGAAAGCTAAGCAACAGAAAGCCAAGGCACCAACAAAACCACCGACAAAGAAGCCAGCAAAGCAGCCAAAGCAAGCCAAGGAACCTGCCAAGCTACCATGGGAAAATCTGATGAGGAGTGCAAGTAGCATAGTCTGGCAGAGGTTAAAGAGTTGTTCAAAAAGAAGGAGCCCAAGAAAAAAGAAGTAGTTGATTTTGCTAAGTCTTCTTTTTTTATTGGCATGTCTAAAGAAAATAAGAAGAAAATGTTGTCAGACTACGATCGCTCTATTAAGAAATCATATGAGAAGAATAAAAGGGAGGAGAAGGAGCAACGGAGGCAATAGAGCCAAGAGACTACGGAGAGCCAAAAGAGCATCAAGCAACAAAGGAAGGGAAAGGTTGTTGCTCATCTTGGTGAGCAGGAGAAGAAAACAATTGATCCACTCATGATGGACTTGGACCGGTCGACGTGCTTGAGTGTTGCAAAGGGGCAGGATTGACGCCCTCGCAAATGCTGAATGAGAATGAGACTCCAAAGGCCATACCAAGGTGGCCATTCAGCTTGGCTTGCCTCTAGTTGATCCCGATATGTACGACACGCTGTCAACAAAAATGTACAGCTTACATGAATGGTACCTTAAGGCATCGGCCGAAGACCAAAGCATGGTGGGATTGAAGATTAGATATGATGACTACTTTCATGGCGATAATATTATGTATCTGGATTTCTCAGAAATATACTAGATATACCATAGGGATGTCCTCGATGTGTCTCTCCTCAGCTGCTGGGTGCTGTAAGTGCTTCATTTATTTCTATATTTAACGTCTCCTATATATTGTCAACCGTATTATTAAACATTTCTTTCCTTTAAATTGTATCGTGTAGAATGGAGATTGAAGTATGCAGGAAAAACTCATACTTCCACTTGGGCTTTATCGACCCAAAAGTTGTAAACCGGCATATGTTAAAAATCATTATGAAGACACAATGAACAACATTGACAGATTCTTACGTGTACAACATTACAAGACAATGATTCTATTTCCTAATAACTTTAGGTGAGTATTTTTACTGTCTTGTGCATATTCCAGTTTTCTTCCTAACATAATTTTATTTCAATTGACGTGACCCCTGGTACAAAATATGCATGTAAATAGGTTCCATTGGATATTATTTGTTATACAACCGGACATAAGCTTGTTGGTCGTCATGGACTCATTAAGGGGACCACGGGAAGCGTACCAGCCAATGATTGACCTCCTTCAAAAGTAATTTCCATCTTCGCACTATTATTCCACTTTAGATCAGCCGAGAATTCCATTTATTTCATATGGTGTGCGCATGTGTTGGAAAAAGTTTCGTGCAGAGCACAAAGGTCCATTCAAGTAACAACTTGGTATCAAGGGAGACTTTTCGGTAAATACTACTATACACAGACACACATCTCATTTTGTTTGTTTCATTATCGTGAATATGCATGTAATGACTTGACCATTTCTCCTATAAAGTGTTATAGGCAGGATCAAGGCACCAATTTATGTGGATATTATGCCTGTGAGTTCATGCACACTCTTATTGGGCATAAGACGATCTTTGTAATTGGGAACTAACGGTATGTTCCATTTCCATGGATATCTATCTATATGTATGTATGTATGTATGTATGTATGTATGTATGTATGTATGTATGTATGTATGTATGTATGTATGTATGTATGTATGTATGTATGTATGTATGTATGTATGTATGTATGTATGTATGTATGTCTATGTATGTATGTACGTATGTATGTATGTACGAACGTATGTATGAACGTATGTACGTACATACATACATACATACGTACGTACGTACGTACATACGTACGTACGTATGTATGTATGTATGTATGTATGTATGTATGTATGTGTCATAATAATATTATTTATATTTTTCTATTAACCACATCCTCAAATGATGCATATGAAAATTGAGATCTTACCGATCCAAAGAGTCGTGGCGGTTCAAGAGGCACTCTGCTGATTTATAGTCGATGAGGTCGTGAGCAAGACAGGGGCGTTTTGGTGGAATGGACACGAGGTCGATAGAAGGAGCAAATATTAGGCATTTTGTAATATGCATATATATGCTCCTTTGAAATCTTGGTGTAAATATTAATATTCGCCTTTCAAAACTTGTTGTAAATATATATGTAAGTTTAATATTATTAGCATATATATTAATATTAGTATTAATATTTTAATGCATTAGTGACGTATAGCTAATACGTATATGGACATATATGTATATTATTTTACAGGTATAATACGTATCTCTATAAAAAAGAAATCAGAAAAGAAAAAGAAAAAGAAAAAGAAGAACGGAAAAGAGAAAAAAGGCCCTTTAGTTCCAGTTGGTAACACCAACCGGGACTAGAGGGGCTCCGCCCTGCGCGCCGCGTGGAGCCCCTTTAGTCTCGGTTGGTGTTACCACCCGGGACTATAGGGGCCTTTTAGTCCCGGGTAAATACCCGGGACTAAAGGCCACGGCCTTTAGTCTCGGCGCCGTAATCCCGGTTGCGGAACCAAGACTAAAGTCGGTTCCGCACCGGGACTAAAGGCGGTTTTTCTACTAGTGCCACCTTGATCTGGGAGTCTGACTGGTGGGTCCTAAGGTCGGATCCAGGTGGGCGCCATCGGTTTGGGTGCACGAAGTTTCGGTTGTGGACCCTTCAATCTATGTGACGGTGTGGAGGCTTGATCTTGTCCATTGCTTTCAACCGTCATGGAATCAGCGGCTAGAATGACTCAATGTTGTGCTTCTTTGCCTGCAAGGAAGATGGGCTCGAGTGGGTGCAGGCTAGGTCGCCCAACCTAGCCAGGTTGGCCGACCTGGGCCTGGGCCCAATCTGCTTCATCTCCTGCTCCAATGTCCCTATACTCAAAATATATTCCAGATATGCATGCTATAATATTATTTGAATATAAATTTCTGAGTTATGTTTAGTCTTCATTCATTTTCTGAGGCTATTGACGATCGGATTTTCATTTTAAGGACCGTCAACAATTAGCATCAAATAATGACCACCTAAAAAGATTTTGTATATGCTAGCAGGCAGTAAATGCATATATATATATAAGAAAGAAGTTATAAATAAATATATGGTTTCAGTACCAATATTGACGAAAGGAGCACAGGAAGTCGTATCCATAATATAGGAAACAAATAAAATGATGGCAGTTAAATGTTTGAGAGAAAATGGTAGCAATTGATTGTTGACAGTTATTTTGTTTGTGGCATCAAGCTATATAAGAACGTACAGGCAGAATCTAGGAGCACCAAGAAACCATTATTCTCATCACTGCATACGAAAGCTTAGCAAGCGTCATGGCACTATTCGTGGCATGCTCCAAGAAGGCTGCTACATTTGTTGTTGTTCCTCTGTTGATGGCTCTCCTCATTGCCACAATGTGCGAAAGTGGGGACACCATCCAGCTGTACGACGGAAGCTCCATTTGCTCCAAAGTTAGAGCCTGTACAAAAGGATCGTGCACAGCAATTTGTAGGGCACAAGGTCAGAGTTTTCAATCATGCGTCACATACGGGAAGATCGCAACCTGCTGCTGCATTTTAAATGTATAAGACTGTAATTGGTATGGTACAAGATATGTGGAATAAAAGCTTGCATGCATGCAAGCATGTGCACTACAAGGTTTTGGCATTAATGTCACAGACTTTTTTTACGCAACACTCGAGTTTCGTTGCAATACACAGGGATATTGTGACAATTGTTCATTTTGCTTGCCATACGAGGGCATATTGCCACCAAATGTGTAGTGTTGCGATTAATTTTTTTGGTTGCGATAAGTAGGATATAACACAACAATTAATTTTTTGATGCAATTTTGCCGTTGGTATTGCAACGATATTTTGCAACGGTTGCAGTAGGAGGCCATGTTGCAATGATTATAACATGTTGCTACTAGTGCTATCATCCGTTGCAATAGAGTCGTAGATATAGTAACATAAATGAGTACATTGCGACTGAACTATTGGATACAGTAATAAAAAAATATGGTGTTGCAAATGAGTCTTAGATATTGCAACGCTAATAGAAAATGTTGCAACTAGATATAGATATAGCAACGAAAATTGATGATGTTGAGAACGAGTCTTAGATATTGCAACGCTCACATGAATTGTTGCAGAGTCTTTAGTCTGTGGGCCTTTAATTTGGTTAAAATGAAATTTGCATTTAACTGGGCCAACTCCTACCTTAAAAATAAGGACCAAGTCAGAATAGATATTAGCTATATGTGGTCTACAGATACACGGAAGGCTTTTGTTCTCATGACCTAACCCTGATCGATCCTGTCACGCAGCATCTCGCCTCCTTTGTGCGACATTGCCTCCGATCATCATGACCCCCGAGCGCTAGCGCGATCCCCTAAACATCTCTTGAGGACGCTGACCTGCAGGAACAATCCATCTTACATCTCTAGGTATCATCGATCCGATCATGCGCATGAAACTGTTGAGTTCATTAGTATATAAAATCATGTTTTAATGTTGATTCTACTAATACAAATCAAGAACCCTGTTGACGGTACTTATAACGAAAATCCAACCATCAATAGATTCAGAAACTAATAAAGATCAAGCATAACTTAGACATTTGTATTCAAATAATGTTGTAGCATGCATATGTAGAATATATTTGAGTACAGGGACCTTGATGCAAAAGATGAAGGAAAACGGGCACAGGACCAGGTCGGCCGACCTGGCTTGGTCGGGCGACCTGGCTTGGAACCCGTTCGAGCCAATCTTCCATGCAGGTCAAGACACACACCAAGGGATGATCCTGGTCGATAAATCAAGGTCGGATGAAGTCAAGGATGAGGGATGAGCCACGTGTCACTCTCTTGGATTGAAGGGCCCACACCTCAACTCAAATGCACCCAAAATAGGCGTACCCACCTGGAACCGTCATAAGGACCCACTTGGCAGTCAACCAAAGGACGACCAGGCCAGGTCGGCCGAGTTGGTCCTGCGGCCGTTTCGCTCCCCCCTTGACCAGTACCTGTCAACCGCCATTTGGATCGCATCTGGACCGTGCACGACTGAAGGCGGTGCATCGGAGGGTCAGCCAACGCCACCACTTCGGCCGACCTGGGCCCATGACCAAACGGCCTCAACCGCCTCTGGCTGATTCCCCACCGCCTATGGATGCTACAAATACCTGCAAGGGGCGCCGTACTCAACACACACCAGAAGAAGAGCTCTCCTTTGCTACAAGCTTAGTCGTAGTCTTAGTAGTGATAGTTCCAGTAGTTGAGCTTCTGAAGGGCTTCCAGAGGAGTCTTGGTAAGTTCTAGAGTTCAGCTTTTATCTCTTTACTTACTTGTAATACTCTGAGCTTAATTGAATTACCTTCAAACTTATGTTGTATGCCTTCAATTTACTCTACTTAGTATATACTTCTTATGTCTTGCACCTTATCCAAGCTGACGTATGCTATGACATTGGATCAATGTGCCTTATGGTTGCTCTATTTATTAACGTGATAGATAGAGTTGTATTTCATATTGCAAACATGGTGTTTGGAATACGGAATACTGTTGAGGGTATCGCTACCCCACGGATTAGTAGACGTAGACGGCAGGTGGTGACAGCCCTGTCCATCCTTTGTACTCCTCCACATTTGGGAGATGATATTAGGCCTTTATGATAAGACGTCCTCTTGTCGTTCCTTGATGAGGGAACCATTGGACACCTCGATATGTCCTCTGTCATATGTCCCTTGTATGAGCTTGTATAGGATAATGTTGTATATCCAAGTCCCATTTGTATGATGCTAATGAACTCTTTATGATCTCTACTAATGTTCTATTACTAACTAAGACTCCCTTAATGATGAGCAATGAACTGTGTGTCACTTTACCTCTACACTTTCATATCATTTACCCCTGTCTAGACTATGGTTGATTAATGATGTTGTAACCAAATGCGTTGGATGATAACTCTCTTTAACTAAACATTTTTCCTGTTGATAAACAAATAATGATACTTTGGAATAGTCTCAGGTGAAATTCTATAACGTACTTCTGTGCGCTTGCAGAATAATGTAAATGTTAAGAAATACCAACAAGCATTTCTGGCGCCGTTGCCAGGGAAAGTAATGGCTAAAGAGTTTTGATCATCCATGTATTTAATGCAGCATAATTAATTGCTAGTAATCTAGCAGGTTTATCCTTTTGCTCTGTCTCTCTGTGACGTGAAATGGGGTAGTGTATGACTGGTTTCCAATTACCATCCAACTACGTCGAGAACCCGAATACCATAGGAAGGAGAGTACGCTCTCATGTCGTAATCCCTCAGGTGTTCTTATCGGAGACCGGGCCAGTCATCAGAGAACCATCCAACCAGAGACAACAACCCGTTCCTGTAGCACCCCAACCGGAAGAAGCTATGGCCGAGAGAACGATCCGTGACTACTCCGCCCCTTGCGCTGCCAATATCCCAATGGGTCCGGAAGTGGTCATTGGTGATCACGCTTTCGAGCTCAAGGCCCGGCTCAACAACATGGTTCAGGCCAGGCAAGAATGGCTCCTGCTCCAGAACTTTTACCATGGGCTCTCCCAGATAACCCATGAACATATGGACACTGTTGCTGGAGGGGCATTCCTCTCCTTAATTGTATAAAATGAATAGCCTTACAAAGCTCCTCTGTGATGCCTTATTCCTACCAAAGCCATATGATGTTCACATTGCATAAGCCATACACATATTGATGCTTGTTTATTGCATTGAGCTTTGTCAAATTGTTGTGACCCTTGTAAGATTCTATTCATGCTTTCATGATCAAGATCATGTACACTCCACAAACACATGCTAAACTTCTACATTGGAAGATAGCAACATACATTGCATCCATCCATAAAATAAATACTCCATTTAAGTGTTGATCTACTCTCCAAGTATTATTTCAGAAGAGACATGGGCTATAGAAAAAAGATATGGACACATGAAGGTCCAAGCATAAAAAAAAGAAAAAAATGGGCACATGAAGGCCCAAGTATCATGAAAAAAATATTACAGCCATGCTCTCAAAATAAATTTAAGAGGAGAGAGATCATACAAAAAGGAGTTATCATTCCATTGTTCCACACACATGCACATCTTGATTAGATTGTGTGAATAGTATTCTTCTTGGATCCACTCTTTGATTTTGCAATATATGTGATGCAAGTATGCCTTGTCTTTACTCCTACCTTGAGCTCCACATAAGCCATTTAGAAGTAGGGTGAAAAAAAGGCAAAGAAATGCCTTGGTGAGGAATCATACACAATGAGTGATCTGAGAGAATCATTTGAGGAGCTAGGTAAGGCTGTGTTTTTGAGAATTTATCGAAAACCCAAGCTACTTAACAGAAGAGTTGAGATGACTTGAATCAAGGCCGTTATGTTCCTCAACCACCCAAGATGGCATGATAGACACTTCCAAATTCACAAGTGTAGGTATGTCTTGGAATAATTTATATGCTAGTATCATATCAATTGGAGTCATGGTTTCCACCTTAGTCTTTAAGCTTTACTCGAGGACGAGTAAACGCTAAGTGTGGCGGAGCTTGTTGATGGTCATTAATGCAAATCTCATACCATCAACTTTGATATACAAATACACATTCACCATAGTTATAGGGATTATATCTAACAAATTCAACTAGTTTTGGTGACTATGTGTATGCAGGAGGCAACAAGTGAAATTTGAGGCGAAACGGGCTCGATGGGCTGTCGCCCGACCTAGCCATGTCGGGCGACGCCCAACCTAGGCCAAATGCGCCTATCTTTGGATATATGCGAGGAAATCCACTCTAGACCAACCCTAGCATGTGCACCAAGGTTGGGTAAAGCCCATAGGCGAGAAGGACCTCAAGAGAAGCACATAGATCAAAGGGCCACATCCATAAGTACACATACTCAAATGGAGTGGTGTCACCTTGGATACGACTCCAGGGCTTACAAGATAGTGGCTGGCAAAAGATGAGGGCAATCGGGCACAAAAGGTCCGTCGGTCGACATAGCCCGATCGGTCGAGCCTGGCTCGGAGCCCAATGGGGCCCACCTTCCTCCAGGGCAAAGTAGCACATTTGGGGATCATCGTAGCCATTGATTCCATGTCGGTTGGATCCAAGAGATGGGAATGGTCCAAGGGGAGGTCACATGGATTGAAGGGCCCATCTCACAAAGTAAACGTACTCAAATGAAGCCATACCACCTAGAACCGCCATGAGGACCCACTGCACAGTCACCCAGCCGAAGATGGGCCCGATTGGTGCCGGTGCCACGTCGCCCGACCCCACCGCGTCGCCCGACCTGGTCCGGAGGCCAAATCGCCTCATCCTTCTCGTGCGCGTTCCCACCGCCTCCAGGAGTCCATATACGCCGTGCACCACTCATGGCGGTGGATCCAACATCGGCCAACCTCCCCGCGTCGCCCGACCTGGGACTGAGTCCGTTCGTCCCCATCTTCCACGTGTCCACTCCCAACCGCCTCTACAAGCTATAAATAGCTGCACCCCGGTCATTGAAGATCATCATCGAGCTGGAGCAACAAGTCAAAGCGAAGCCCTCCTCAAATGAGAGTAGACATAGGGAGAGAGCGAGGGAGAGTCTGGAGGAGTCCCGGCGTGTCGGCGACCCTCCACTTGTACCTCGGCGGATGCGAGCTCCTTAGTAAGTATCTGGGATATTCAGCTTAGTATTTAAGTCTGAGTTATAGAAAGCTGAGTTCTTTATTGTGCTTGTGGGTTCGTTGCTTAATTCATAAAGTATCTTAATCTTTGGCCAAGGTTAGGATAGCTGATATTATCTTAAGCATGGTGCTTAGGAATATATCTGCCCTCGTTTGCCTCGTAACCCCACGGATTAGTAGAGGTAGGTGGCAGGTGGTGACAGCCCTGTCTGTCCATTGTAATCCTCCACATATGGGTATGGCGTAGAAGTTGTATGCCGGCAATTTTCTAGAGGCCTAGGATACCGCGGTGCCCAAAGCAAGCATAGGAGAACTCCATTTGCTATATTCCCAGCTTAGTGCTAAGTTATCCTCTCTACCCAGCCTTCATATAAACTCGATCGATCCGATCAACTTTAGTGATTAGACAGTGCTCTCTCGTTCCCGGTGGATTCGATACCCTGAATACGGGTGAAAGCTACAACGGTATCCGTGCGCTTGCGGATTTATCTGCGACAGTAAGAAATAACAACAACAATGAATCTTCTGTGTGTCACACTACCCCCATTATCAATGTTTACTTCTTGCTAAACCTTGGTATATTCATAGTGTTGTGATTGAGTGCAATGGCTAACTACTCTATTCAACCACCGCTTTCCCTGTGGATTCGATACCCTGAATACTTCCGGGTGAAAGCTACAATGGTATCCGTGCGCTTGCGGATTTATCTGCGACCGTAGGAAATACCAACAGCGTCGGCTGACCCTTGGAAGCACCGCCTCCAAGTGTGCACATTCCAGATGTGCTCCTGACGTCGGCAACGAGGCACCGATCAAGGGTGGGCCGAGTCGGCCGCGCGGGGAGGTCGGCCGAACTAGGGGGGTCGGTCGGCCCAGCTCCATCGCGTCTCGGGCCCACACTAGTAGAGAAAACACCTTTGATTCGGGGCCTTTAGTCATGGTACCAATTGGGCCCGGGATAAAGGGGGCATTAGTCCCGGGTCCAATTGAGGGGGGCTTGGGGGAGGGGGGGGCTTTAGTCCCAGCTGGTGGCTCCAGCCGGGACTAAAGGGAGGGTTTTAGTCCCGGATGGAGCCACCAGCCGGGACTAAAAGGGGCGCGCCCTCTAGTCCTGGCTGGTGGCTCCAGCCGGGACTAAAGGGGACCTTTTAGTCCGGGTTGGAGCCACCAACCCAGACTAAAAGGTTCTACAGATATCGTCTTCCTCCCCCAGCCCGGCCGAGCCATGAACAGAGCTCGTTCATGGCGCTGGCCGGAGCTAGGGGGAGGTCATGCCCATTTTTTCTCGAATATTGAAGATTTAGCTCCTCCAAGTGGTCTAAAAGGAGCATATCTTCATCCTCTCTTCTTTCATGGTTAGTATTTCTTGTTTCATCCTTTATACATAGAGAAATTTGAGTTTTAGTAGAATGGAGAGATGGATGAGTTTTGTTCTTTTAGCACAATTGAGATATTTATTTGTTAGTAGTTTGTACTAGTATGTTTTAGTAAATACGGATTTAGTTTTTAATTCATATTTATACTTTAGTTATTTATCATAATTCATATTTATACTTTAGTTATTTATACTTTATTAGTTAATTAGTTAGTTCATATTTATACTTTAGTTATTTATACTTTAGTTAATTTATATTTATACTTTAGTAAATTAGTTAGTTCATATTTATACTTTAGTTAATTCATATTTATACTTTAGTTAGTTCATATTGATATATACTTTAGTTATTTATCCTAATTCATAGTTATACTTTAGTTATTTATACTTTAGTTAGTTCATATTTATACTTTAGTTAATTCATATTTGTACTTTAGTTATTTATACTTTAGTTCATTAGTTAGTTCATATTTATAGTTATTTATACTTTAGTTAATTTATATTTATACTTTAAGGATTAGTGAATTAGGATGGTATTTTCATTTATTGCTTAGTGAAATAGGATGGTAATTTGTATTTATTGCTTAGTGAATTAAGATGGTAATTTTCATTTATTTCAAAAATAAACTTACTATTTGTTCTACTTATAAAAATTACCTAAACTTGCAGATGGACCGGCAATGGATGTATAATGCCGACAGACGTTCAGGTGACTTCTTTCAAGGCATGCATCATTTTCTAGATGTGGTAGAGCAAAACAAGAAAAACGGTTTCATGAGTTGCCCCTGCAGGGTCTGCAAGAACCATAAGGAGCACAGTTCAAGAAAGGTCATTCACAGCCACTTGATTAGACATGGTTTCATGTCTGGCTACAGTTGTTGGACCAGCCACGGAGAAAGATGTGTTATAATGGAAGATGGTGAAGATGAGATTGATGATAACATTCTCGGATTCGCTGAATACTGTGCCTTTGCTGATACTACAATGGGTGGTGCTGAGGAAGAGGATGGAGAAGATGCGCCTGCAGATGATCTTGGTCAGATGTTGCAAGATGCAAAGGACACAAGCGAAACTGAGAAGGAGAGGTTGAAGTTCCAGCGCATGTTAGAGGACCATCGCAAACCTTTGTACCCGGGTTGCGAAGAGGGACTCAAAAAACTCGGGAGCACACTGGATTTGCTGCAATGGAAGGCCAAAAATGGTGTATCGGACAAAGACTTTGGTGAGTTACTAAAAATCGTGAAGAAGATGCTTCCTAGGGATAATGAATTTCCCTCGACAACATACAAAGCAAAAAAGCTCGTTTGCCCGCTGAGGTTGGAGGCGCAGAAGATACACGGATGTCCGAATGGCTGCATCCTGTATCGTGGTCCCGAGTACAAGAAAATGGACGTGTGTCAGGTTTGCGGCACCTTGCGGTACAAGATCAGAAAAGACGACCTTGGTGATGTAGATGGAGAGTCTATCAAAAAGAGAGTTCCTGCCAAGGTCATGTGGTATTCCCCTATAATACCACGCTTGAGGCATTTTTTTAAAAACAAAGAGGAAGCTCGAATGATGCAATGGCACAAAGAAGAGCGCAATAGAGACTCAAAGTTGAGGCACCCTGCCGATGGGTCCCAGTGGAGAACAATCGATCGAACATTCAAAGACTTCGCAGCAGATCTAAGGAACATAAGGTTTGCTTTGAGTATGGACGGCATGAATCCTTATGGTGAAATGAGCAGTAGCCATAGCACTTGGCCAGTGACTTTGTGTATGTACAATCTTCCTCCATGGCTCTGCATGAAGAGGAAATTCATGATGATGCATGCTCTTATACAAGGCCCAAAGCAACCGGGCAACGACATTGACGTGTATCTCAGAACATTGGTTGAAGAACTTTTACAGCTGTGGGGCGAAAAAGGTGTATATATGTGGGATGAGCACAAACAAGAGGAATTTGACCTACGAGCATTGTTGTTTGTAAACATCAATGACTGGCCGGCTCTTAGGAACCTATCAGGACAGACAAACAAGGGATATAGGGCATGCATGCATTGTTTAGATAATACTAAAAGCATTTATTTGAAACGTTGTCGCAAGGTTGTGTACATGGGCCACGTCGATGGCTTCCTCTCACAAACCTGAAGTCTCACGACTGCCACATGCTCATGACACAGCTGCTTCCAGTGGCATTGAGGGGAGTTCTGCCAGTGAATCTACGATTAGCTATCGTAAAGCTGTGTGCATTCCTCAACACAATTTCTCAGAAGGCAATCTGTCGAGGTTGTACTCGTCAGATATTTGTCCGGCAAGCACCCCGCTTCGTGCGAAGATTGATCACGGTGATGAACAGAAAGACACGGGATTTTTATACTGGTTCGGGCCCTCGAGATCGAGTAATAACCCTACGTGCAGTTGCTGCTTGTATTATTTCGTCGAGTACAGATTACAATGCGTAACAAGTACCCTCGGGTGGATTGTAGATCAATGAGCTTCTATCTGGAATTGGGATACCCTCTACGTACAGGACCCCCGCTATTTATATCCAGGGAGACATGCCTTACAAGACAAAATAGACCTAAACCTAGTAGGACTCTAACTATCTTCGGGCTTCTCTTCTGCGATCTGGCCATCGTGTCTTGTTCGGAGTCTTGACGGTTTGGAGTCGGTAGCCGGTAATCCTCGTGATCGGGCACCCTGGTATTATGGCCTCAACAGTAGCCCCCGAGCTTATCTTGTTCAGAAAAGGTTGATCGTTCAATAGCCTTCGGGTCTTTTTGCTCTTCGGGTGATTTCTGGATATGTTAATACCTCGTCAATCATGAGAGCCAGAAAAGTTCCCGAACTCTTGAATGTGGAAACCTGCATCTGAATGATAAGGTCAAAGAAAAATATCAGCCGTAATAATAAAAAAACTGTTCCGTCTTGGAAAGTGAAACGCCCCAGGAGTGATGTAACCGCTGCCCAGTGCATTTAAAACCCACTCCGCACGTCTTCCGGAACTTTAGCAGCGCACGCGATACGGCTCTGCTCTGGCTCCTCGATTTTCGCGTGAAGCGTCGCACCCCTGAGTCTTTAAGTATCAGATCTCCTGGATTAATTCGTACTTGAACTTTCCAGTCTAAGCCTTCTTCCTCCCCTCGCCATGGGAAAGAAAAAGCTTAGCCGCAAGTTCAAGCTTCCTCGCCTCCTTTTCGGAGACTCCCCTCGCAGCTCCGGCGAACAACCGCCTGACAAGCCGGAGGGCCCGCCAGCGACGACACCCACCACCGCACCTCCTCAGGCTCCGCTCCTAGCTCTCCCCTGGCACGGAGATGATGGAGTCGAGGTTGAGCCACCAGAGGAGGAGGCTCCGGTGGTAGCGCCGCCATCTCCCGAGGCTGCTCCATCGAGCATTGCCGCCGGGAAACGCCCTGCGTCTTCCTCCCCAGCCCCAGCATCTCCTATTTCCCTCTCCTCCGACGACGAGCCAGAACAAGGAGGGAGCGGAGCCCGGCTGAAGCCAGAGGCAGCGCACGCAGGCGCATCTTCGTCTTCTGCTCCGGTGGACACCAGCGGCGACGAGGAATTCGCCCGGCGCCTCTTCGTCTCCCTGAACCGCGACCTGATCGGGATTCCCGGAGACGGAGCACTCGTGGATCTCGTCAGCGACTCTGAAGAAGAGAATGCGGTAGATGATGATCCACCGGCGACTTCACCATCGCCCTGATCAGATTGGTTGTCAATCATCAACCCAAGATCAGGGTGCTTTAGTATTTTGATTTCAGGATAGTTATCAATCCATTGTGAAATGTTCCCTCTTTTGGATTTAATGAAGAAATTTCACTTGATGGGTGTAACTCGAATCCCTTATGTTTTGGAATTTTATCCATGTTAATCTGTTCACGAAATTGTTCATCCAGAAACAAAATTCCCGAATGAAAATTTTTCTCCCGAACAGACTAACGATCTTTAACGTGTTCGGGAAATTCGACCCGAATCAAATGTGATCGGGGCATTTCCTCGCTTCACACCAAGTGTTCGGTCATTTAAAACTGATAGCTTCCCTTGTAAGCCAACAATCCTAAATGCATTGAATCTGACCTGCACATTTTTCGAAACGACACATGCCACAGAAAAAGGAAAGAATCTTTTTGACCCAACAGTCACTGCGGATTGCGCGGCTCAAGGGCAGGTTTTTCGGGGTTCGTGCTCCCTTGCAGAACCATAAAGCCCCCAAGCGCGGCCGCTTGAGATCTATTTGGGACTTTGTCTTCCTCGTTCGTATCCACAAGACATTCGCCATTTTCAGCAACTCTCTTCCCTCGTCCACCTGCTCCTCCAACCCTGCTAGCTTCCAATCGCCATGGCATCCACGCACCAATCGTCTTCCGGCACTGAGTCCACAGAGAACCAGAGCAGCGCCGCGGCCGGACGCGAACTCCGCAGTGGGAATACGATCCCCACCGTGGATGAGTACTGGTACAAATCAACCACGACGGCCAAGCATCTGCAGAAGCTGGAGGATCTTGGACTACTCCCTAGCACCGAACTTTTCCCTCGCCGCCACGCCAAAGGTCAACTGTATCCGACCCCCGACACTCTCGAGATGGTGGTGTTCTTGGAGTTCTTCCATTGTGGATTCGGGGTTTTTCCTTCTGACTTCTTCCACAGCGTCTGCGAGCATTACCAAATAGAGCTCGTGCACCTTAAGCCCGGCGCTTTGACAATGCTTAGCGTCTTTGCCTTTTTGTGCGAAGCCTGGTTAGGGATTAAGCCTTCACTGTTACTGTGAAGATATTTTTATAGCCCTTCATACTACAAGAAGCAAATGATGCTCGGGTCCATCGGTTTCTCCTTGAGAAATCGGGAGATGTACATCCCCTTCCCAGTCAAAGATTGCTGGAAAGGATATGAACGTCACTGGTTTTACATCACCCTTCCCAAAGCCTCACTGGCAAAAGGGAAGTATTTGATGCCCAATCTCAAGGACGAGGTCAAAACCCTGCCAAGGATCACCCCGGACATGCAAAAGCACATTGATCGGATCCTGGAGCTCCGCAATGCTGGTCTGACGGCGGTTCATGTAGCAGAAATCTTCATCAGATGGAGATTCATTCCGCTTATGACTCACGACCGCTACGCTTGGACATTTAGGGGCGACAACGACCCGAACAGGATGAAACCCGATGGTGAGCATTTGTTTTTCTGTTTGAATGTTTTTTCGAGCTTGTTTGGTCATTTGAATTCATGACTCTTAACTAGCAGTTGTCCCAGAGTCAGAAGTGGCCGAACGCCTGAAGAAGATGTTCGGGGCTGATCTCCCGGATTGGGAAAACGTCCCAGCACCTTACAGTGCTGACAACCCTCCTCCAAAGGTAAACTGTCACTTAGAAAAAAGTTCTCTCTTGTATAATAATGATATGACACATCTCTTTTCTTTCGACCAAGCCCCAGCTGTTGTTGACACCCCCGCCCAGAGTGGTGCCATCAATGTTGAAGAGGAGGGAGATCAACCCGTTGATCAAGGCTCGAGGGCCCCGACCAGCGAACGACCTGAACCATCACCTGGTTTGGAGAAAGAAATTCCGAGCAGCCCCCAGGCGATTATCCCCCGAACTCGGAAACGCTCTCGGAGTGTGGAGGGGATAGTTCCGGATTCGGGAGTCTCTGGATCGCCTGGGCTAGTCATTCTGCAGCCCAGTCGTGATCAGCCTCGTCCTGTTGCCCAGGTACCAAGCATGATCGTATTCGGGCGTTTATTCGCAGCCTTTGATCGCATAACCAAAGTCAAACATGATCGGGAGATTTCTCGACAGGAAAATCGTCCGACCAGACAATTATCAAAGCTTATTCTGGTGCCAAGAGATTTAAAGTCAACATCCCGACGGCCGAGTAAGAGCTTTGACAATCTTTGATTATGTATGAACATTTTTCTCAAATGTTGTTTTTATTATATTTTGATTGTTCGGGAATTCAGGCATCCTGATCCCACAGCTTCTCCTCCTGTAAAGCCATCTGCCAAAGAGAAAACTCCCGAGCCAGACTCAGCAGCACAACTCGATGGCTCAGAGAAGACTGCAGAGATCGTGGGACCCATCCCGACGCCCCTAGGCCCGATCATTAGCGCGCTCTCGACAGCTGAAGAGCAATGGCGTTCGCTAGACGCTCGTGCCTCTGCTGCAGAAGCGTCTGTGATCAGACTGGGAGCCCAGGTGACTGTTCTCCAGTCCGAGAAAGAAGGTACATGCTTTAAACCTCACGCTTCGCTTATTGAGTCTTTATCTTTGAACTTTTGTTCATATGCTGCCTTTGACCCTGTAGCTGACTCCAAGAGCATTGAGGTGCTCGAGAAGAAAAACTCGGATCTGGAAGGAAAGCTGGCTGATCTGACCGCCCGCCTTGAAGCATTAGAGAAGCGTAGTTCATCCTTGGAATCCAGGCTGATGGAAGGTGCCTGCGTTGCTGCAACTCACACCATCGGGGCTTTGAAAAGCCACCTCCCTGATCTGGACGTTTCCTTGCTCTCAAAGGGCTTCAAGTGTTCGGCGTCAGATGCTGAGGTAATGTTTGATAGTCTTACCCCAGTGGTGGAACCTTTTGTCAGAAAACTTGGTCTCCATCTGAGTGATTCGGAGGAATCACCCTGAACACTGTGCAGAATTCCTGTAATAGGACAAAACTTTAACAGTTTAGAATGCGGTTATATTTTGCTAAACATATGCTTGCATGTTTTTGCGTAAATCTTAGAGCTGATCGGTATTTTCATGGATCTTTTAAACTGATAGCTTTGTCATAGCCAAAAAGTCCCGTTACCATAAGCTATTCTGGAATTGTTTAGTTGCTGAGACACGGGCGGCCTTCTGAACTGTGTAATTCCTTGTAGTCATGGTGTTCGGTAATTTTAGCGTAGCCTAGCTTTCTTGAATTAAAAAGCCCGTTTCTTGCATGGTAGTAGTACCGTAGTAGCCCCCGGGCTCTTTTACAGTCATGCTGGCATGCTGAAAAAGAGTCTAGAAGTACAGACTGCAAGAAACTTCCCGATCAAATGGGGAGCCCCCGAGCATAGAGCTCGGGACGCATAGAATAGGTCTGAAAAAAATTTTCAGCATGGTAGTCCCCGGCTCTTTGTTAGTGTATGCAGTATGATAACAAAGAGTAGAAACAGAATAGAAAATAGAAAACCCAGCCCCCGAGCATAAAAGCGAGGGTGAGTAGAGTATATAGAACTTATCTTTTTTTTTGTTGGCGTTGTAGGCGACGCAGATGATGGTTTATAACTACCAAACCTGATGGTCGGTCTAGAACTGTGCACGATCTTCATTGTTTAGGCGTAGAACCTGCGTAGTTGATCCATATTCCACGTGTTTGGCAGTACGTCTCCATCGATCTCTGCAATCCTGTAGGCTCCTGGTCGGGCGATATCTACTACAATGTATGGTCCTTGCCATGGAGAAGACAATTTATTTTTGTCCTTAGTGCGTTGATCCAATTTGAGCACCATGTCTCCAATGCATAGGCTTCGTTGCCGAACATTAGCATCGTAGTATTGTCGCAGTTTTTGCTGATACTGAGCTACTCAAAAAGCAGCTGCATCACGAGCCTCCTCCAGGAGGATTAGCTCATCAGTGCGTCTGTCAGGCTCTTCAGTTTCTGAAAACATTGCCACGCGGGGGGCTTGTAGTCGGATGTCGGATGGTAGAATCGCCTCTGCTCCATACACCAAGAAGAAAGGTGTTTCGCCTGTTGCCCGATTCATAGTGGTCCTCATTGACCAGAGTACTGTAGGGACTTCATGAATCCAGCGCTTGTCATAAGCTTGCAATCTGTTAAAAATCCTCTTCTTGATGCCCTGAAGCACGATGCCATTGGCACGTTCCACTTGCCCGTTTGTCTTCGGGTGGTTTACCGACGACCGATCATGCCTGATCCCGTGGTCGTAGCAAAAATCGTAAAACTTTTTACTTTTAAACTGTGTTCCATTATCAGAGATTATCCTGTTTGGGACACCGAATCGTACGACAATACTCCGTAGGAATTTAACAGCTGCCTCTTTTGTGATTTTCTGAACGGGCTCGGCTTCAACCCATTTTGTAAATGTGTCAATGCCGACGAACAGAAATCTGTATCCCCCGACAGCCCTTGGGAAGGGCCCGAGGATGTCTATCCCCCAAGTGGCAAAGGGCCATGACAAGGGTATAGTGTTTAAGGCTTGCGCAGGTTTAGTTTGTTTCCATGCGAAGAATTGACATGCCTCACACTTTTTCACTAAATCGCTTGCGTCTTGAAGAGCTGTAGGCCAGTAGAAGCTCTGTCGGAATGCTTTCCCTGTTAGATATCGGGGAGAAGCATGTGATCCACAGATTCCTCCGTGAATGTCGTGGAGCAAACTAATGCCCTCGGTCCGTGTGATGCATTTGAGGAGCATTCCATTGCGGGTTAGCTTGTATAATCGCTCGTCAACCAATTGATAGTTCTTGGCTTTACGATGGATTTTCTCCAATGTAGCATCATCGTCCGGAATAGCTTGGTTTGTGAGGTACGCCCGGATTGGATCCATCCAGTTCTCCTCGTTTCCAACTAGAGCGGCAGCTCGGGCCGTACCGACCAACATAGATTCCTTGACGGATTCGTTGGTTGTAGAAACTGATCCCTTGGCGGGTTCAGTTCTTAGGTTCGGTAATGAAACCGACACAGATGGTTTAGTAAGAACTTCAAGTAACACGTTACCTGGGAGCCGTGTGCGCTCTGCAGCTGCCTTTGCCAGCTTATCTGCGTCGCCATTGAATTCCCTCTTCACGTGCTGTACTTCAAGCCCATCAAATTTGCTCTCTATCCGCCTATATGCTTCCAAGTATTTAGCCATGACCTCGTTCCGCGCACTGTACTCTTTCATGACTTGCTTTGCAGCTAACTCGGAATCCCCTTTCACGAGCAGCCTTCTGACACCGAGAGACGCAGCTATGCGGAGACCTGTCAAGAGTCCTTCGTACTCGGCAACATTATTAGTAGGGGTTGGATCAACAAAATTGATTTGTAAAGCGTACCTAATGATGTCATTGTGTGGTGAAATCAGGACCACCCCAGCCCCGCGCCTGCTCTGCAAAATGCTCCGTCATAGAACATTGTCCAGTGTTCGGGATTTTGGGCAGCTTCTTTAGGTTCGGGGTTAGTCCATTCTGCGATGAAGTCTGCCAGAGCCTGCGATTTGATGGCAGTTCTGGGTATGAATACAACGTCGTAAGCCCCCAGCTCCACAGACCATTGTGCGATCCTTCCCACGGCATCTCGATTATGTAAAATGTTGCCTAGAGGGTAGGTTGACACAACCTTGATCTTGTGGCTCAGAAAATAATGCTTGAGCTTCCTGGAAGTCATTAGTACAGCATATAATAATTTCTGAATCTGAGGGTACCTCGTTTTGGCATCATGTAGCACCTCGCTTACGAAGTAAACGGGATGTTGTGTCGTAGACTTTTCTGTTGGTCTTTCGACCACCAAAACAGTGCTAACAACAGTTGGTGTCGCTGCTACGTATAACAGCATCTCTTCTTGTGGCTTTGGCGGGACCAGTACGGGCATTTTCCGCAGGTACTGTTTGAACGCCTGGAACGCCTCTTCTGCTTCTGCCGACCACTCAAAACGATCAGTTTTACGCAACAACTTGTAAAATGGCATACCTCGTTCGCCCGACTTGGACACGAATCGACTTAGGGACGCCATCATTCCTGCCAACTTCTGGACCTCGTGGCGGCTGCGTGGAGACTTCATGTCGTCGAGTGCCTTGATCTTGTGCGGATTTGCCTCTATACCTCGTTGGGAAACAAGGTAACCGAGGAGCTTGCCCGATGATACACCAAAGGTGCATTTGGCGGGGTTGAGCATCATCCTGTTTTTACGCAAGTTGTTGAATGTTTCGGTTAAATCAGCGATTAAATCGCCCTTTAACTTACTTTTCACAACAATGTCATCTATGTATGCCTCCACATTACGGCCGATTTGGCCTTCAAGAACAATGTGAACACATTTTTGATAAGTGCAACCTGCGTTTTTCAGACCAAAAGGCATCTTTATATAGCAATAAACACCGAAGGGAGTTACAAATGCAGTTTTCTCTTCATCGTCAATGCACATGCTGATTTGGTGATACCCCGAGTAGGCATCTAGAAAACAAAGCAATTCGCATCCAGAGGTTGAATCTACAATTTGATCTATCCTAGGTAACGGGTACTCATCCTTCGGGCAAGCTTTATTCAGATCTGTATAGTCCACGCACATCCTCCACGTTCCGTTGGGCTTCTTGACCATGACTGGGTTCGCCAGCCACTCCGAGAAAGGGACCTCTCGAACGAAGCCGGCTTTGAGTAGTCGGTTGATTTCTTCGTTAATGGCGTCTCGCTTCTCCGGGGTATATCTCCTTTGCTTTTGCTTGACTGGTCGGACGCCAGTTCGTATGCAAGCTTGTGCTCGATTACCTCCCTGGGGATCCCGGGCATGTCAGATGGTTCCCAAGCGAACACATCCGCGTTTGCCCGGAGGAAAGCAATGAGCTCGAGTTCCTATTTGTCACCCAAGCCAAGGCCCACCTGGGTGGTCTTGGTCGAGTCTGTCTCATCAAGGATTACCGCCTTCGTGCCTGGCTCGGTGCGCCTAGCCGGCGGCTCGACTGGTGAGGCGTTGACCGTCGACTCGCCAGCTGCTTGTGGCGGCGTCCCCCTGAGTGGGGTCTGGTCCACCACAGCCTGCCTTTCGGCAGCACGGTCGTCGGCTCCCTGTCTCCCGATGAGCTGCTGTTCCCCGATGAGCTCCTGTTCGGGAACTTCTTTCCCCTGGGCCCTTGGTCGGTTCTCAGCTGCTCGGGAGGTTTCAGCCAATGCGCCCTTAGCGGTGGCCTTTGGCTGGCTCTTTGTCTTTTTCTTGGCAGGTTCAGCAGCCTTGGCTGGTTCCTGCTCGCCATCCTTGATCATGTCCAGGGTCTTCATGTCGCACTGGACCGCGCCCCTGCGATCGCCACAGACGGTGATCGGACCCAACGGCCCCGGGACCTTGATCATGGAAAATGCAAAGTGAGCAACTGCCATGAATTTCTTCAGGAACGGTCGGCCCAAGATGCAATTATAGGCCGACGTGATGTCAGCCACCTCGAAGGTGAGGAACTCTGATCGGATGTTTTTGCCCTCTACGAGGGTCACCTGCAGATCGATCCTCCCCAAGAGAAAGGCTTGAATGCCTGGTATGACCCCATAGAAAGGCTTCTCCACAGGGGACAAGGACCTTCTTGGGATCCCAAGTTCGTCAAAAGCGTTGACAAACAGGAGGTTGAGGGCGCTTCCACTGTCGATCAGGGTTCGCCCGATCTTGCGGGGCCCGATCCATGGCTTGATGCACAGTGGGAGTAGCGGCCCGTCGTAAAGCGTCTCAGGGTGATCCCTTTGATCGAATGTGATCGGGATTTCTGACCACCTCAAGAGTTGCTTGCAGGGCTCGGTGCTGTTTATCTGCCTCTCGA
>CM014272.1:27977631-28029139 GCA_004135705.1 Alloteropsis semialata
GTTCGGATCTGCAGATTGTCCTGTTCGATGGCCCGGAAATCGTTGTTGAGATCTCGGGGAGCCAATGAGGATGCAACCTGCTGCGTACAGGTTCTAGCCGTTTGAAGTGTTGGTGCGTTGCTCAAACGTGGAGGAGGCACGGGTCGACGCGAGCTAGACGACTCGGCGGCGGCCCCCGTCCCGTTTGCGTTTAGCACATGGATGCGGCGGTCTTCAGGTTGTTCTGACCCATTGCTAGATCCACTGTAGTCGAGATCCAACTGCGCAGTGCGATCTGCAATGTCTTCAGGAGTTGGCTCCGTGAAGGTGGCGAAAACTTCCCGACCGGCGCATGTGAGATCGGGATCATGGATCCCTGTCATCTTGAGCTCGTAGTCGCCTTGCTGCTCGAACACGAGATCCCCGAAGCGGATCTCTCGTGCAGGCCCTAGATGGCGGCGAGCGTAGAGATCGGAAGCGGAAGCAGAACTCCCGATCGCTTCCGACTTGACAGAACTGGGCACGTAGGGCATCGAGGAACTCGACGCGTCGGCGATCCAGACTCTGTTAACGATCGGCATGATCTTTCTTCACGCAAGGGCCCCTACCTGGCGCGCCTCTGTCGAGGTTGTACTCGTCAGATATTTGTCCGGCAAGCACCCCGCTTCGTGCGAAGATTGATCACGGTGATGAACAGAAAGACACGGGATTTTTATACTGGTTTGGGCCCTCGAGATCGAGTAATAACCCTACGTCCAGTTGCTGCTTGTATTATTTCGTCGAGTACAGATTACAATGCGTAACAAGTACCCTCGGGTGGATTGTAGATCAATGAGCTTCTATCTGGAATTGGGATACCCTCTACGTACAGGACCCCCGCTATTTATATCCAGGGAGATGTGCCTTACAAGACAAAACAGACCTAAACCTAGTAGGACTCTAACTATCTTCGGGCTTCCCTTCTGCGATCTGGCCATCGTGTCTTGTTCGGAGTCTTGACGGTTTGGAGTCGGTAGCCGGTAATCCTCGTGATCGGGCACCCTGGTATTATGGCCTCAACACAATCAATCCAGACAATCTACGGAAGTTGCAGGTTGATGTGGCCCAATGCCTGGTGAGCTTCGAGTTGGTATTTCCACCGTCGTTCTTCAACATTATGACACATCTACTAGTTCATCTTGTCAAAGAGATTGAAATTCTAGGTCCTGTCTTCTTGCACAATATGTTCCCTTTCAAGAGGCTCATGGGAGTACTAAAGAAATATGTCTATAACCATGCTAGACCAGAAGGATGCATATCAAAGGGCTACGGAGCAGAGGAGATTATCGAGTTTGGTGTTGACTTCATCGACGATCTCAAACCGATTGGTGTCGGGGATAGACCCCCGGGGGTACCTAGAAGGCGGATTGGCCCAACCAGCAAGGGGCGGCCCAATCTGAGTGCTATCGGGCCAGCTTGTCAGACTGGGTGGCCCACCAGACGGGAGGCCCACTAGTCGGACGAACCGGGATGAGTACGACGGCGCGCGGGACAAGGAAGGAGACGGCGTGCTTCGCAAGAAGATCGGAGATCAAGATAAACTAGCCGGGATTCTAGGAAAAGATATCTATAATCGTTATAGGATCAGGTCCTTGTATTCCGGGTAGGTTACGATCTAGAACCCAACTACGGAGATCCTTCAGGAACTTCATACACAGCAATACACACACCCAACACAGGACGTAGGGTATTACGTCATCTTGATGGCCCGAACTTGTTCAATCCTTGCGTCTTGTGTTACCATCGACTTCTGATCCTCGATCTGTCTCTCAACAAATCAACCACGCAGACTACCCTGTGTGGACTGCCGGGTCCACAAATCCGACAGTTGGCGCGCCAGGTAGGGGCTGATCGACGAGATCAATCCGCAAGCTCGATGGCATCTACTTCCGCCGTCATCACGCCGGTATCTGCTAAGATCTCCATCGCCGAGGGGGCCATGTTCTTCTTCGGGTCCATGGTCTTCACCGCCGGACCTGAGGGAGAGCTCTCCTTCAGCCGTGACGCCACCCCGGAGGAGACAACGCCACGACTTGATGCTACGCCGGACGGGATCGTCACGATCACCACTCCGTCATCAACCATCGCCGACAACTCGGCGATCATGACCACCAACGCCGCCCTCCCAGCTTTCGAGGGAAGCCCGCTTCCACCTACACCGCCGACTGCTTCATCTACTCCGCCTCCGCCACGCAGGGCTCGCCAGACACCCGAGGAACGAAGGCGGCGATGGGCCGCACGCGAACGCGAGTTCGAGGCGGACATGGACCACGCCATTGCCTCCATCGGTGAATGCATCGAGCTCGCCGAATCCGCCCGCCAGGACGTCACCTCACCGACACGATTCCCGTTTGGATTCAGGAATAGCGGGGTCGTCTACCAGGAAGCACTCGGCGGACGGCCGAGCGCCGACTACTCTCCTGACGCGAACAGGGTGGCCGACTCCATCACGATCACCCAGATCGGATCTGCCCCGGACGTCATGACAATACAACCTTCCCGTCATCAAGATGCGCCGACTCCGTCCGGAGATGAACCATCGCCGACTTTCCCGCGAGTCACACGCGTCCTTCCTCCAAACAAGAGGATCGTGCCAGCCAGGCAGGAGACTTTCGTCTCCGACATATCCGCCGACGAAGCAACGGTCCAAGGAGAGGATCAAGCACACCGCGACGCCAGGGTCAGGCGCAACGATGAGAAACAACAGCGCCGCGACGTGCGGCGAGATCGCCGGAACCCCAAGGCCACGCGTAACCTCCACGATGATTTCATCCAAGAAGTCGGCGGCGTAGGCATCTACGCCACCCCGTCGGCTAACCTCGCCGCTGCGCATCATGAACTGGAAGGGATCCCGGAAACCCCCGGAGCTCAACCGGATCAAGACCAGGCTGACCGCTACCGTGGGCATGATCAACGCCCAAAAGGGCGCCGCCTCTTCGTCTCGCCACTCCAGGTCGGCTAGCCGTCGTGAAGCCGATCACGACGTGGTCGACCAGCCGGACCTCCGCGAACAACTCCGCAACCGTGACCTCCGCAGAGACCTCGATGACCGCCACCGGCGAAGGGACGAGGAAGAGCTCCAACGACGCGCCGAGTACAACGGCGAACACGGCGCCCCGGGGCTGGACCGTGACACCCGCCTGCGCCGAGAACTCGAGGCCAACGAGGCCGCGCGCCGCCGTGAGTTCGACCGCAAGTACAGGCCTCCACTCGAGCATGGCAGGCCGCCACGGGCTCGCACCCCCGAAGATCTCTCCGCTGGTTTAGGGCACATGAACATCGAGCACCTCAACGACTGCGATGGCTTCCCTGCGTTTACCGCCCGAGTAAGATCCATTCGAATGCCTGCTAACTTTAAACCTACAGGCATAGAAAGGTACGATGGGAAGGCGGACCCCACAATGTGGCTTCGGACGTACAGCATCGCCATCCGCGTGGTGAACAGTGACCACGACTCCATGTGCGCCTACTTCCCGGTCGCCATGACCAAGGTGGGGCTAAGCTGGCTCCACAGCCTCGAGCCCGGCTCCATCGACAGCTGGGACACACTCTACCGCAAGTTCAAGAGTTACTTCCAGGGTAGCTCCATCCGGCCAGGCACAGCATGGGATCTAGGGAAGGTGAAGCAGAATCGCGGGGAGAGCCTCCGCGACTGCACCGACAGGTACATGGAGAACCGCAACCTGGTTCCCGGCTGCTCCGAGTCCGAGATCATCCACTACTTCCTTGACGGCCTCGCCGACTCGGTGGTCTTCGAGCGCCTCTGCGAGGACCTGCCAAAGACCTCCGGCGAGTTCTTTGGGCGGGTAAACAAGATGGTGAACGCCAAAGAAGCCACTCGCCTCCATTACAACAAGAAAAGCACTCGGGACGACGATCGGCCGCCTCGTCGAGAAGATCGACCAAGGAAGGAGGACCCGCACCGAGCCCGACCGGAACCAAGCAGGATGGGCGACCGAAAGCGCTCGGGAGACCACACCATCGCCACCATGGATCGCGGAGGCCCTCGCCCTCGATCCAACTTCAGCGCCGAGTTCGAGAAGATGCTCCAAGGGCCCTACCCCATACATAAGCAGTCCAAGCACCGCATGATCGACTGCATGGGACTCGCCGACGCCTACAAGAAGAAAGAAGGGAAGCTGCCGCCGCGCGACGACGACAAAGGCGACAAGGGAAAAGGGGCCCCCGCGAACCCTGCTTTCCCAAACGTCGAGAGGCAGGTGAACTTCATCCTCGGAGGACCGTCGCAGGTGGATGACAAACGTCGGGAGAAGGTGCACGACAGGGAGATATTCTCCTGCTACACATCGTCGATCCAACCACTCCGTTGGTCAGAACAGCCGATCACCTTCTCTAGGGAAGACCAGTGGTTCCAAATCTCCGACATTGGCGAGTACCCTCTGGTACTCAGCCCAATCGTGAACAGCACTCGCCTCACCAAAGTACTCGTCAACGGCGGAAGTGGGCTCAACATCATCTTCGCCCAAACGCTGAGGGACATGGGCGTCGGCCTCAACGCTTTGACTCCTTCTCTCCACCCGTTTTACGGGCTGATCCCGGGCAAGGGCTCCAAACCACTCGGGCAGATAACTCTCCCCGTCACCTTCGGTGACCAAAGCAACTTCCGAACCGAGTACCTCAACTTCCAGGTCGCCGACTTCACCACCGCCTATCACGCCATACTAGGAAGGCCGGCGCTCGCCAAATTCATGGCGATTCCCAACTACACGTACCTGCTGATGAAGATGCCAGCACCAAACGGCGTCCTCTCCATCTGCAGCGACGTCCACACCGCCAAGGGCTGAGACAATGAAGGGCTCCACCTCTGCACCGGCATCGAACGCAGCGTACTCCAGATGGAAGTGGTCAACGAGGCGAGAACATTCTAGGGAGACCCGGGCTCCATCCCCAAGTCCTCCAAGCGAAGAACCGCGCCGACCACCATGCAGCCGGCCGAAGAAGTACGCTCTATCTCGCTCGGGCTCTCCGACTCCTCCAAGACCGCCCTGATTGGTTCAGGGCTCGACGCCAAATAGGAAAGCGCGCTCGTCGCCTTCCTCCAGAACAACGCCGACATATTTGCATGGACTCCATCAGATATGCTAGGTGTTCCGAGGGAGGTGGTCGAGCACTCCTTGAAGGTTGACGCGAACGCCAAGCCAGTTCGCCAAAAGCTCCGACGCTTTGCGCAGGACCGCAAGGAGGCCATTAGGGTAGAAATTACAAGGCTGTTAGCTGCCAGGTTCATTAGAGAAGTCTTTTATCCCGACTGGCGCGCTAATCCGGTCCTTGTAAGAAAAAAGAATAATGAATGGAGAATGTGTGTTGATTACATGGATCTCAACAGGCACTGCCCTAAGGACCCCTTCATCCTGCCCCGCATCGACCAAGTCGTCGACTCCACCGCCGGATGCGTACTCCTATGCTTCCTTGATTGTTACTCCGGCTACCACCAAATCGCCTTAAAAGAAGAAGACCAAGAGAAGACATCCTTCATTACTCCGATCGGCGCTTACTGCTACACCAAGATGATGTTCGGCCTTCGCAACGCTGGCGCCACTTACCAGAGGGCCATAAACCTGACCCTGGGTACACAGATCGATCACAACACCGAGGCCTACGTTGACAACATAGTCATCAAGACGAAGATCGAAGCCGAGTTCATCACCGACCTCTCCGAAACATTCAGCAACCTCCGCAGACTCAACTGGAGGCTAAACCCGACCAAGTGCGTCTTCGGCGTACCGAAAGGGAAACTACTCGGCTTCATCATCAGCAACAGAGGCATTCAAGCCAACCCAGAGAAAATAGACACCATCCGGAGGATGAAACCGCTGACTGGGAAGAAAGAGATCCAAAAGCTGACTGGTTGCATGGCGGCCTTGAGTAGGTTCATCTCCCGGCTGGGGGATAAGGGCTTGCCGTTCTTTAAGATCCTCAAGAAGACCGACAAGTTTGAATGGAACCAGGAGGCGCAGCAAGCTTTCACCGACCTCAAGAACTACCTCTCCAACCCACCGGTACTCGCCGCCCCGCATAACGATGGAACACTGCTCCTATACATTGCAGCCACGACTAATGTGGTAAGCACTGTGATCGTCGTGGAGAGGGAAGAGGAAGGAAAGGTGCAACGGGTGCAACGACCAGTCTACTATGTAAGCCAAGTACTCAGCGAATCTAAGGCGCGCTATCTCTGGGTGCAGAAACTACTCTACGCACTGTTGATCACGTCAAGGAAACTCCGCCATTACTTTCAAGCACATCGCATCAAGGTGGTCACGCAATTTCCACTCGGCGAAATCATCCATAATAGGGATGTCACCAGACGAATCATCAAATGGTCCGTCGAGCTCGCCTCCTTCATCATAGATTTCGTTCCGCGCACCGCCATCAGATCACAGATTCTCGCCAACTTCGTCGCCGAATGGACCGAGAGCCAGAACGCGAAGGAAGACATCAGCGACGAACACTGGAAGATGTATTTCGACGGCTCCTTAATGATCGACGGTGGAGGCGCCGGCGTACTCTTCATCTCGCCGAAAGGGGAACTGCTCTGATATGTCCTCCAAATTCATTTCCCCGTCACCAACAACGCCGCCGAGTACGAAGCAATCCTCCACGGGCTCCGCATCGCCACTTCACTGGGAATAAAGAGGCTACTGGTTTATGGCGACTCTACCGTCGTTATAAACCAGGTGAACAAAGACTGGGATCGCCACAGCGAGCGGATGAACGCTTACTGCGAGGCAGTGCACAAGCAGGAGGGAAAATTCTACGGAGTTGAGTACCATCATGTTCCACGGGAGAACAACCTCGCCGCTGACGCACTCGCCAAACTGGGGTCAACCTGCGCGGAAGTACCCGGGGGAGTGTTCGTGCAAGGTCTCCTAAAGTCTCTGTTAAAGAGTTGGGGGACGAACCAGAGCCTGCTCCTAAACTCTGTGAGGTATTGACCATTGACACCGAAGAAGATTGGATGGCCCAGTTCATAGATTACCTCACCCATAACAAGGTGCCAGAAGACCCCACGACACGAAAGATTCTGGAACGCCGAAGCAAGAACTACGTGGTGGTCGGCGACGCTCTATACAGACGAGCCGCCACAAACCAAGTTTTCATCAAATGCGTCACGAAAGAAGTTGGCCTCCAGATCCTTGATGATATCCACTCAGGAGTTTGTGGAAGCCACGCCGCCGCAGGAACACTAGTCGGAAAAGCATACCGGGCCGGGTTCTTTTGGCCTACCGCAGTCTCCGATGCTAAAGAACTCGTCCGCCGGTGCCAAGGGTGCCAATTCTTCGCCAAGCAGAAACATCTCCCGGCCCAAGCTCTGCGCACAATCCCACCCTCGTGGCCTTTCGCCTGTTGGGGGTTGGACATGGTGGGACCATTCAGAGCAGCTCCGGGGGGGTACACGCACATCCTCGTCGCCATCGACAAATTCTCCAAATGGATAGAGTACAAAGCCATCATCGGAACTCCAACGTCAAAGCAAGCCGCCGCCTTCATCGAAGAAATCACGCACCAGTTCGGAGCCCCCAACAGGATCATAACCGACTTGGGGACATAGTTCACCGCATCCGCCTTCTGGGATTTTTGCGAGAGCAGATGCATTGATGTATACTACGCCTCGTCGCCCATCCCAGGTGCAAAGGACAGGTGGAACGAGCCAACGCCATGATACTCCAAGGCCTAAAGGCGAGGATCTTCGACCCGTTGAAGAAATTTGCCGGACGATGGCAGCAAGAGCTACCTCAGGTCATTTGGGGGCTCAGGACTCAGCCGAGCCGTGCCACAGGCCACACTCCATTCTTCCTGGTCTACGGCTCCGAGGCAATCCTCCCGACCGACATCGCTTTTGGGTCACCGCGCATCGACAATTACGAGGAAGGCGAAGCGGAAGCAGCTCGTGAGGTGGACCTCGAATCCATCGAGGAACACCGAGTCAATGCCCTCATACAGCACGCACGCTACCAGCAACAACTCCGATGCTACCATGACAAGAACGTCCAGCAACGGGACTTCAACATCGGTGACCTCGTCTTACGCCGAGTGCAATCCACAGCAAGGGTCCACAAACTCTCCGCCCCATGGGAAGGACCGTTCATAGTGACCCAGGTCATATGTCCGGGTACTTTTCGACTCCAATACGAGGATGGCACCGAGGTCCCGCACCCATGGAACATAGAGCATTTACGCCGATTCTACCCATAAAAAGCTATGTATCACAAAGTTCAATAAAATATGTACCTTTTTCATTTCATATTTGTTCTCTTAGCAAAACCACTCGGCATTACTCCGTTCCCGAGTAGTTCCTAACTAAATGCTGCGTAACTGGGCCTGGAACGACGCCTAAGCCTTTCTACACGTGCACGGGATCCGCTCTCGATGTTATGAACTTAGGATAAGTGAAGCGAAGGAAAAAGCACATTCAAGGAAAAGAACTACTCGGGCAACCTTAAAACATGAGATAAAATATCCAATATTCCTGTTTTACTCATGTCCGACTACTTGTATATACAAAATCTACTCTACCCTGCATCATTATGCAGGAACCTACTCCAGCCTGAGGGCCTCGCCGACCTTCTCGGTGATCGGGCGAGTTTGAGCCAGTGCCACCTCCACTTGCTCGGTTGAAGCATCCGACGCCACCCCATCGCCAACTGGTGTAAGGTTGATCCGCGGGAAGTGCGTCCGAACACGCGTGAGAGCGTCGTTCGTACACACAACAGCCGACTGCTTGACTAGGTCGGCGATCCGGGCCGGCGCGGCCTGCAGGCGGGCGACGAGGGCTATCGGCTCACCCTCCTCTGGAGCAACGGCGTCCAGCAGCTCCTTCGCTGTGTCGTTGATCTCCATCAGGGCCAAGTGTGGCGAGGCCAGCTCTTGCTCCAAGCCTGTTATGATTTGAGCGTTATTCTGGATAGTATATATCCCTTGAAGCATCGTCATGTCCGCACCTTTTCGGAACTCCTGCTCCCTCTTCAGCTTGCCCGCCATGACCTCCTCGGACTTCTGCAGATTTGCGTTCGCAAAACGCAAGTCCTTTAGCTCTTTGATATGACGGTCCCTCTCCATCTCCTTCTCTAAAAAAGCAGGGGAGCACTCGGATCAGGGCAAAAAGTACACGGCAGAACTTGACGGTAAACAAGGACAACTGAGGAAGCTACAAGGACAAGGCCTCACCATGAAGCTGCGAGTGATGCTGCACGACGGCATCATTCAAGCTCTTCTGGGCAACATCACGCTGACGCTTGACCCGTTTGAGCTCCGCCTCTAGCTCCGCCCTGCGCCGGAGCACCGACTCCACGTCACGGAGCTGCTCCAGACGCGACTGCCGGAGCGTGGCTAACTTCTACACCGATTCGCCAAAACGAGGGATTCAGACAATTCATAATGAAGAAGAACAGATAAACAAGGCAGATGAGGGGACAAACCGCTGCGCAGCGCCGGGATTGGTCGACTGCAAGCTGTAGCTTGACGATAACTGTCTCCTCCTCCGCCGCGATAGCATCAACCGCGGGGACCGTCAAAGTTCCCGAGGTGTCCGACTGCTTTTGGAGGCCCTCCTCTTGGGCTTCTCCTTGGACAGCGGCATCCTTGTCTGCGTGCGGGGCCTGCGCCGCGGGGTCCACTACAGGATCCCCGGCGCCATCGCTTGAGGGAATCGCCGTCTCTCTCCCTCCACCCTGCACGTCTTCGGTCGCCGGCGTCTCCACGTTCTCCTCCAGATTGAGCCCGGCTGGCACCTGCTCCGGTCGCGCCACCATCGACTCCTCGGTCGAGCTCGCCACATCAGGCATAACGCCTGAGGATGACTGGACAACAGGTGTGACCGGGGGCGAACTCGGCTTCCGCGGGGCATCAGTCGATGACCCTTTCCCGCCAGCCGCCTCACCATCAAGATCGGAGAATTTGCTGAAAAAAGCAGTCGGCAGTTAAAACAAGAACTCAGAAATAATGATACACACAGCTAACCTACTAGGGAGCATGAGAACGAAGACTTACTGGGTACTGTTCACCACAACAACCTGGGGCCGCAAGATCGGAAGCTTGGCACGCTGCTGCGCCGAGGCCGTCATCAGGATCGGCCTGGTCCCCAGATCGGAGACTGGCCTTGCATCTGCGGCAGCTTGGACAATGGTCTCTGCCATCATCCACTGTCTCTCCTCTACTGACACGCCCATGGCCCGGGCGTGCTCCTGCTCTTGGAATACGAAGTCAGACATCGCCTCGTCCTTCTCTTCTTCCCCTTCCTCCATGACGGCCGGGGAAGGTTGTCCCGGCTTGTCAACGTCAGCGTCCGAACCCGCCACCGGCTGCTTGGATGGCTGCATAGCCGGCTTGCTTGCAGTCACCTTCCTTGTGCGCCTCTGCTTGGGAGGCGGCGGCGTGTGCACTACTGCTTCCTGGATGGAGGGCGCCTCATCTGACAATGTCGCCGAGTCGTCGTCAGCCGCATCATCGACCCGAGACGCCGCTGGTTTAGAAGCACGGGCCCTACGAGACCCGACTTTCGCCACGACCACCCGCCGCTTCCGTGGACCGACCTCCGCCACATCTTCATCTGAAGGGCTCATGGAGCCCTCCGTATCGCTGGGCGCCCACACTCGAAGAGCAGGAGGATCAGCTGCCTCTCCCGCCGGGGCGTCGCCCTGGTCACCCGGGGGTGATTCCCCCAGGAACATCTTCCTAGGTGAATCCTCTGGAAGAGGGGAAGCAGAAAAGTTGTCGAAGACCCAATCCTGTGACAAAGGAAACACAAAATCAGACGGCCAATGGACGATTAGATCAAAGCCGAAAACCAACATCAAGATGAATACGCTAAAGCACTCTTCTCCGACACGTGGCCGTGGAAGAACCCGCCCACGCGCGCCTTCATGTCCTCCTTGCCCACCGTCCGGCGGGCCCCCCGGGTGGGATCCTCTCGGCTCGAGTACTCGTAGCCCGGGTGCTTCCTCTCCTGGATTGGCTGAACCAGCCGCCGGCTAAAGTTGAAGGCGGCACCAACCGCTGTCAGACCTTGATCCTTCAGCTCCTTGATCATCGCAAGGAGCTCTTCCACTTCCCGCATCTGCTGAGCATTGGGAAGGTCATTCCAGCAGGTCTTGATCTTCGTCCGCGCTCCGGTATGGCAGGGGATCGCCGGCGCGTGGTTCTCGATATAGAACCACTTCGATTTCCAGCCCTTGTTGGAGGAGTTCAGGGCGATGTCGAAGTACTCGTCCTTCCGACCTTGACGCAGCATGAATCCGGCGCCTCCCACCACCACCATCTTCTCTTCACTTGGCTGCGGCTTCAACCAGTAAAGATACCTCCACAGGTCGAAGTGGGGGGTAATCCCCAGGTAGGCCTCGCATAGGTGGATGAAGACGGAGATGGCCATGATCGAGTTTGGGTTGAGGTGGACGGCCTCGATCCCGTAGTACTGGAGCAGGCCCCAGAAGAAGGCCCCCGCCGGCAAGCCGAACCCCGCCTCGAAGAACGGCTTGAACAGCACCAGTTCGCCAGAGTTCTCCGACGGGAAGGCCTCCCCAGTGCTCGGGCGCCATTCCGCCACTACTTGAGACGGAAGGATGCTCCGCTCCACCATTTCCTCCAGCACCTCCTTGGTTACCTTCCCCCGCGCCAATGCGACGGCGGGAGAGGGAATCTTGTCTGACTTGGGGACGCCGGTGAGCTTCCTCTTTGCTGCCATGGATTTAGGCACGGAAAACTCCATTCGCATCAACGAGCCTACACTCCCCGTGGTGGCTAAACCAGCGGAGCGGATCTAGAAGCAAAGGGAGTTTTTGGTGGCGGCGGGATGAAGAATGGAGAAAGGAGGGAATGGATCTGGAAACAGAGAGATTTCCCCACCAGACCTAACCCTCGCCTTTTATAGCGTGCCCTAACGCCCGAAATTATCGCTGGACGGCGCGATTAACGGACGCGAGCGTAACGGTAAAAAGAGCCGCTGGGCACCCTTGCCTTTCGTTACGCACGGGGCGTCAATGGTAAAAAATGACCCCGAGCACTCGGACAGGGCGAAGAAGTCGGCGTGCCGCTAAGGCTCGACCAGCACTCAGACTCGGGGGCTGGCACCGCATTAAACACAGTGTGCCTCTCGGGCTCGATTGGCCCAGAACCACTCGGGAGCCAACACTGCAAAGCAAGTGGTGTGCCGCTAAGGCTCGACCAGCACTCAGACTCGGGGGCTGGCGCCGCATTAAAGACAGTGTGCCTCTCGGGCTTGATTGGCCCCGAACCACTCGGAAGCCAACACTGCAAAGCAAGTGGTGTGCCGCTAAGGCTCGACCAGCACTCGGACTCGGGGGCTGGCGCCGCATTAAAAGACAGCGCGCCTCTCGGGCTCGATTGGCCTCGAACTACTCGGGCGTCAACACTGCAAAACGAGTGGCGTGCCGCTAAGGCTCGACCGGCACTCGGACTCGGGGGCCGGCACCACACCAAAAACAGCGTGCCTCTCGGGCTCGATTGGCCCCAAAACGCTTGGGGGCTGACGCTGCGAACACGTTACAATAATCGGAGAAGCGTGGCCGAGCCCCGACAGCTCGGGGCTGGCACTGCCGAGAAGCTTCATCCTCGAGATTATCAAGGAGAAAAATCCTTTTGCAGGTTATACAGTTACAACGAAGCCGGTCATGCGCCGGTTACAAAGATCAAACACATAAACCGTCACGATGACGGCCTGGAGCACCCGCCATTGCCGGTTACAAAGATCAGCAGCAGCTTGGTCCACATGAGCTCGTCGCAAGCTCTCTTGTAGCACCACTGCAGCCGTCGACGAGGCAGCCCCAATTGAAGGATGAGAGCGAATGCCCCCAGGTATCCCTTGGTTCTACAAAGCATCTCACCCCACATGGCCCTCGACACGCGGGCATGCAGGGAACCAATGGGACAGCACCTGGACATTGCTCAACACCCCAGAGTCTTCGCAAGCACTCTTCTAGCACCACGCTCTTGTGACTCCATGGACTTTCCCCGGTGGATGAACCCAGCGATGAGCCCCTGGTATATTGGCTACAAGGATTCTATACATACTCACTCCTTGGTGGCAGCATCGGCTCCCTAGCGGGTATTTATAGCCTCGGGTTACCGGGGGATGAGGAGCTTCCTTTGCATTGGCAGGCGCGTGAGCTCCGAGCCACGCATCCCTTCTCTGCCCAAAGCGCACAGGTCATCCTTATCGCCTTTGGTTTTACTCGACCACGGGAGTGCCCTGTGCGATCACGGGAAGACTGTTCCTGTCGCCGCACGCCAGAAACGACACCCCTCCGTTTGTCTTCTCTTTGGGGCATTCGAGAAAAGGGGGACCCTCCGGGACTCGGACCGTTCATCGAGCTAAGTATTAATTAATTAATTTCATCAATTCCGTGAGCTTTTACACAAGTCGCTAGAGTACTCGGGTAGCACACGCCTTAATTCGTGAAACCTCGACTCTTCCGTACGCCTATGCTCCTACGTGTGCATGCGGCCCAGCTCCCTGCGCTATGGACTATGGCTATCGGGGATCAGGTGCATAAACGTAACAGGCTAACTACCCGGAGAAACTAAAAGACTTAAAAGCTGGAAGCAGGAATCCTTTTCATGTACTTGCCGATCGCCTTTCCTCTTGGATTTATGCTTTGATTACGCTTTGGCATTGAATCTCTTTTGCAGGGCCTTCAATCCAGATCCCTGTGCTTGCCCGCCGAGTACTTGAGCTTGGGGGCTGGACGCCGGGACGACAACTCGGCGTGCTCAGCCCTCACGCTCGGGGGCTGGACGCCGGGACGACCTCGGGGGCTGGCGCCGGGACGACTACTCGGCGTGCTCAGCCCTCACGCTCGGGGGCTGGCGCCGGGACGACAACTCGGCGTGCTCAGCCCTCACGCTCGGGGGCTGGCGCCGGGACGACTACTCGGCGTGCTCAGCCCTCACGCTCGGGGGCTGGCGCCGGGACAACTCGGCGTGCTCAGCCCTCACGCTCGGGGGCTGGCGCCGGGACGACTACTCGGCGTGCTCAGCCCTCACACTCGGGGGCTGGCGCCGGGACGACTACTCGGCGTGCTCAGCCCTCACGCTCGGGGGCTGGCACCGGGACGACTACTCGGCGTGCCTCAGCCCTCACGCTCGGGGGCTGGCACCGGGACGACTGCTCGGCATGCCTCAGCCCTCATGCTCGGGGGCTGGCGCCGGGACGAGTGTTCAGCGCGCCTCGGCCCTCACGCTCGGGGGCTGGCCACCGAAATTAACACCAGATGATTTAGTTAGATGCTCCTCGATTAAGCCTTCAGTCGATTCCTACAGAATCGCCTTAAGGCTCGGGAGCTACGGCCAACGGACGCACCTCACGGCGCATCCATTGATTGTCTGGCGACCATGACGAAGATAATCAGAACAAGGCTACTAACCCTTGGACCGATTCCTTCGGAATCGCTTCAAGGCTCGGGGGCTACGGCCAACGGACGCACCTCGCGGCGCATCCGTTGCAGACGGCTCTCTTTTTTCTCCAGTATCACGCGGTTTTGCTTCTGACCGCAGCAAGCTCTAAGCTCGGCGGATAGCATGACCTCGCCGAGTTGTCGCTCAGCCACGTACTACTCGGGAGCTTGTCGGGGATAGACCCCCGGGGGTACCCAGAAGGCGGATTGGCCCAACCAGCAAGGGGCGGCCCAATCCGAGTGCTATCAGGCCGGCTTGTCAGACTAGGTGGCCCACCAGTCGGACGAACCGGGATGAGTACGACGGCGCGCAGGACAAGGAAGGAGACGGCGTGCTTCGCAAGAAGATCGGAGATCAAGGTAAACTAGCCGGGATTCTAGGAAAAGATATCTGTAATCGTTATAGGATCAGATCCTTGTATTCCGGGTAGGTTACGACCTCTGGCCGACTTGTAACTTAAGGCAACCGGGCTATATAAGGTGCCTTGGGACCCCCCTCCATCGCAGGAGATCTACACGAAACCTAGAACCATTCATACCTCGAGACTAGAACCCAACTACGGAGATCCTTTAGAAACTTCATACACAGCAATACACACACCCAACACAGGACGTAGGGTATTACGTCATCTTGACGGCCCGAACCTGTTCAATCCTTGCGTCTTGTGTTACCATTGACTTCTGATCCTCGATCTGTCTCTCAACAAATCAACCACGCAGACTACCCTGTGTGGACTGCCGGGTCCACAAATCCGACAATTGGTGTCCCTGAATCATGGCACGAGGGGAGACTCGGTTGAAAGGGAACAATAGGAAGGAAGGTTGTTGCTACTTGGGATGATGATTCTTTCAACAGAGCAGTCCTTGTATAGATGAACACAAGGAGCTTTTACACACTTAATTCCCAGGGAAGTCTGAGGCCTGGATTACATGTAAACACATTGATAGTTTCGCCGGTTGGTTGCAGAAACATCTAATGCGCAATATGGACATAGATGAACAGCTAGCATGGTTGGCCAAGGGTCCCTCCTTTACAGTCTTGACATTCCAAGGGTATGAGATTAATGGGAATACATTAAAAAGAGCACCAACCAAAATTGTGGCGTCCGTGTAGATGCCCTAGACAGCGATGGTAACAAGGACACATATTATGGTTACATAGAAGAGATATGGGAACTGGACTATGGCCCGTTATTGAAAGTGCCGCTGTTTCGGTGCAAATGGGTGAAGCTCAGTGGAGGAGGGGTATCAAAAGACAATTATGGAATAACAACAGTGGACCTCAATAATCTTGGTTATAGAGATGAACCATTCATCCTAGCCAAGGATGTGGCTCAGGTTTTCTATGTGAAGGACATGTCTAGTAAACCGAAGAAGCAAACAGACAAGTCAAATGATGAGCCCAGGCGACACATAGTCCTTTCCGGAAAAAGAAACATCGTCGGCATCGAGGGCAAAACAGACATGCCAGAAGATTATGATAAGTTTGATGAGATTCCTCCATTCACCGTGAATGTTGACCCAAGCATTCGATTAGCTAAAGAGGATGCTGCTTACGCACGTAGTGATCATAAGCAAGGCACATTCGTTCTAGATCGTGATGTTTAATGCATTGTTATAAACATTATGTAAGATATTAAGCATGCACTCTTCTATTATTAATTTATGTTTATGTGATGGAGTTGTATTCAAATTGTTCTCAACCCACGTGCTCTATTAGCACGTCTAGCTAGTAAATTAACTAAAAAACTAATTGAAATATATATTTTTTGGCTGAGAATAATAATCATAACATCAATCATATTATTATCACATATAGTAAATGAAAACACTAAATGAAATATATTTTTTAGTAAATGAAATAAAAAACAAATTGAAACAAAAAACAAATTGAAAAATAACTAGAAGGGGCTTTTAGTCTCGGTTGGAGGCTACAAACGGGACTAAAAGCATGTTTTAGTCTCGGTTAAGGCCATGAACCGGGACTAAAGGTGTCAGTGCCCGACCTTTAGTCCGGGTTCGGGCCATGAAGGCTATGACTAAAAGCAACTCAAGTTCGAGTCCACCTCGGAGTCCAGGAGCAGCCCGCACTAAAATCGACGCCCAGGTCGCATACGGAGTCCATTTTGGACGTTCTTTATATGGATGGAAAGATAATTTCATAGAGCTTCCAATGGGAATCTGAATCAAAATTCAATCTGAATCAACGGGAATCGTCGAAACAAGTGGACGTCCAGAAACTGTCAGGGTGCTGCGCCACCGTCTTTTGGGCCGTTGGCTCGTGTATCGTGTTGAGCCCATAAGGGCGAGTCCAGGGGGGTCATGCACGACCTAACCCTCATATATTCAGTAGCCATCACCACATTAGGGATTGGATTTTGTTTAGTCAAGTTTTCAAAGTCGAAACTGTGATAGATTCATTGTAACTGTGGTGACTAATCCGTTTACATTGATCCAAGGCCCTCGTTGTTGTTCTACAACCTTGTGGTGATTAGTCCTTTGTTGATCAGAGCTTGAACCTCTCTTATATTCGCTTATTACAGATCTGCAATTTCAGATTGCGTGTTTATCATTCTCTTGCTTGTGTTCTTCGATTCGCTTGCAGGGAAAGCCTTCTCGGCGTGGTCAATCAAGTTGTGCTTAGTTGATAACCAACGGAGTAGTGGTGTAACGGTTGCAGGGTTCGAATCGTGTCTGATTTGAAGCTGGATCACCAACGTCGAGTTCTCCACCAATCGAAATTACCCTCTACCTCTCAGAATATCGGCCAGCCCCTTATCACCGAGTCACCGCGAAGCATGGAGGAAGACAACCCCACACCGAGGAGCGACATGCTGCTCCGTGGGATGCAAGACCCAAGAAGTACATCCATGTGGTTCACTGAACCACGTGGATGTGCCAGCGCACCACCTCCTCCACCTTGACGTGCCACAAGATCAACCGCACCACCACCATACAAGGCAAAAATTTCAGAATATGAGTTTGTCATCTTGTCGGAGGAAGAAGAAGCAAGGCTCAAGAATCTAAGAGGAAGGTTGAAGGCAAACACCTATTTTGATGATGATGCACTGCAAAGATTGGGATTCTATGTCACACCTTGGTTTTTGGCCTTCTCAGAATTTCCAGTAAATCCTAAAATCTAGTTTGAATTAAATAGAAATTGAGTGTTGCTTTCATGCCGAGTTGTATAGTGTTTATTGTATGAGTTTGTTTTAAAACCCGATTAGGTTCTCGAATAGGTTCCTCTGGAATTTTTTGGATTTTTCTGGAATTTATTCCTATTTTTCTAGAGCTAAATCTAATTTTTGGAAGCTTCTAGAAATCTTTTTCATGAGTTTCAAATATTTTATTTGGGTTCATGGTGTCCAAATCTATCTCTGGGATTTTTCCCATAATTTTTAGAATTTTCTGGATATTTTTTGTGCATTTCAAATGAGTCCAGCATTTTTTGGATTTATTTTTACGCAGAAAATAATTTCAAAAATTCCAAAAATAAAAAAGTCAACTCGAAATTATCTTTATCCCGAACCCCGTCTATATATATATCGTCGCGTTCGTCTCGTCGGGAGGATTCCAGATCTAAAATCTTTTTCCGCAAGTTGACTCTCTGAGCTCCGTAGATCTAAAAGTCAAACCTCGGTCTTCGCGAACTCCGGCGAGCTTTTCCGGTGAAACCGTCGACTTCTTGAAAAAAAACTGACACCACCACGGAGTTCCTCTCGTCGAACTCTACGCCGTGGTGTGGTGGATTACGCGAATCAGACATCGTCTTCGTCGTCTTCTCCAACTCCGGCGACCAACTCTCCAACTCCGGCGAGCTTTTTCGTTGCCATCATTCATCCTTCGCCGTTGATGAGCACACCATCGCGATCCTTGTTTCGTTTCCTTTCCGTTTTTACCGTTCGTGCACGAGTTCTGTAACCCGTAGCCCCGGCGCCCCCAAGTGATGCGTGGCTCTCCCTGCGAGGCAGCTGCCAGCGCCGCTGCCCCCCTGCTGCCGTCGCCCCGTGCTGCCGCTGCCCTGCTGCCGCGCCCAGCCCGCAGCCCCACACGCCACCGCGCCCTCCCGCGCAGCAGGCCGTCCAGCGTCCGCGACGTCCCTGCGAGGCTGCGACACCGCCACGGAGCAGCGCCCCCGCCGCACTACGTGCTGCGCACCAAGCCTGGCCCCACGCGCGTGCCTCCCTGCGAGAGCGCGAGCATGCAGAACCGCCGCCGGCCAGGTTACGAAGAAATCACGTAGGTGCTTCTGTTCCTTGGTAGTTTTGGATTCTGGCCCCCAAAGAAACCTGTAATTATTTGTTTATTCTTTGAGTCTTTGCAAAGTTATAGAAAACCCCCTGGAAAATCTCAGCAAACGCAATTCAGTCCACCCTGCCAGTTTTGCAGAGCTAACCCTGAGTTTAAACCTTTTCGTGAGCACTGTTCCAGGTGTCTTGCAAATCTTCTCTGCTAACCCTTTTCGGCTATAGTTAATTAGGCCCTGTTTAGATTCGTCGAATTCAACCAATTCAACCAAAAATATCTTCTTGAAAAACGTACCCCTCTCTCTGCTTTTACGCTTCCCAATGCACTTTTGCCACAGTCAATTCAATCGAATTCGTGAATCTAAACAAGGCCTTACATATAGGTTCTTGCAGCGTTGTTTAGCCCATAGATTTCGCGTTTTAGCTCTGATTTAATCCGTTCAAGTTGCGTTAGGTTCGTAACAACATAATCTACACGTTAGCAGTGACTTTCACCATAACCCTTGCTTCTAAAATTTGATTAGTAATTAATTTGATTAATGGTTAATTTAAACTAGCTTTCTAAATAAAAGATGATTAGGCTTTTACACCAGCCATGTGTATTGCCCATAAGTGCAGCAGAGCCCAACCTTTCATTGTAATCATAACCTATCCAAATTTCATATCTTTCATCCTTTTGTATGCCACATAATTCGCCTACCTTGTATTTCTATCTTATGGTAATTTATCGTCTGGCTTAATAAATATTTAGTGTATGAACCGCTATAATTCCGGCGTAGTATTTTAATACTGAATTCATATATTGAATTGTATGTGCGTATACTAAAGTTTGTTGATCCATTTATACAAAATTCCATTGAAGCTTTATTCCAATATTCCGTGATGACATCATGTTCATGCCTTGATGAAGTCACAATCTATTTGTCCTTAACCAAAATAACTCCGGCCTATATTCTTTGTACCGGTATACCCTTAGCCCTTCAATTGCTCATACCTTCTGAACCGTAGCTCTGTCCTTAGCGTTTCTTGCGCTTCCAAGTTCGTAGTAGCTAGTGTTTTCTAGTAGTATGCTTTTCAAAACTGTTGTATTGATTGGTGTATTGCTTTGTTAGATGTATCTTGTGTGCTGGTGTTTATCGTGCCAATTGGTGAGCTGCTCGACGTTGAAGGAGAGCAAGGTTCCGAAGAACGGAATTACTGGCAGTACTTTGAGGAAGGCAAGTATAACACGAGAAATTTCTTGCAACCTATACACCTTTAATATTCATATATATTCATGCATGAGTTTAATTTGTTTAAGGTTATCCCTAGTGTTCTTATACCCTGTTTACCTTGAACAACCTGGGTTATGCATCTTTTGGGTACCAAATGCTAGGCTATGCAACTTGAGCTTACTGTCACTGGACGATGATACTTGGATACTTATTAATGATGAATAATGATGAATGGTTAAAACTTGCTTTTTAGCAACATGGTTAGGAAGCTGGAACATGTGCTGTGTGCTTTGTTCTCGGCAACCCTTGATCTGGAACATGTGCTGTGTGCTTTGTTCTAGGCAACTCACAATCTGGAACATGTGCTGTGTGCTTTGTTCTAGGCGACTCTTAATCTGGAACATGTGATGTGTGCTTTGTTCTAGGCATCACTTGTTATGGTTTCTATCTTAAAGTGGCAACCCAGGAAAACAGTGCAACCACAGGAACTACATGGCTCTGGTCTTGGCTAAGTAAAATGCACAACTCTAACTAGCGGGGGTTACCGAAATGCGTTAGGGGGCAACCGTGGTTGAAGTATGAGCCTGATCTGCTCGGGGACAGACTCATGTTGCACCCTGATGTCCGTAGGCACTTTGTTCACGTTGCGCCCTGAACGCCATCAACCCACTCACGTTGCGCCCTGGGTGTTTTGTTGATCCTGGGAGTTGGGTTCATGCGCCTATGTTGAAACCTCAGTGGCCCCTTAGCTTTTTAGAGGGACTTTCGAAAGGTCTCGTAGTGAAACCCAGCCACATACCTAAGGAAGTGTGAACTGGGTCTAGCTAACCCGGGCATCACGGGAATCACGACCAGTGGGGAAAGTGTACAACCTCTGCAGAGTGAAAACTGATATATCAGCCATACTCACGGTTACGAGTGGCCTAGATCCTTTTTGAATAGTGACTGTTTACCCTGGTGATGTTTATGATGGAACGATGATGGAATGATGATGAACATAATGATACTTCTATATACACTTAATTTGGGTTACTACCGGGTTATTTCCTATTACGTTGTAGTAAATTGGTTAATGTTAAAATTGAACAACTAAAAGTGCTAACCGCAGTTAAACCTTGCCTAGCCTTTTGAGCCTTCATACTCGTGTTGTACTTGTTAAGTAAAGTTGGCTACTTACACTTGCACTATTCAACAAAATCCCGGATGGGTACTCAGATGAGGCAGCACTCGAAGATTTTCAAGAAGAGTTTCGAGAACTCTAGGTTGTGGTTCACCAGCCGGCGTCCCTATAGAATTGAGGCTTCATCGTGAGAGATAGTAAATAGACTTTCGCTGTGGTTTGTTTAAGACTCTTGTCTTTTGTAATAGTTTCTTTTGTAATTTGAGCACTGGTTTACTTTGATTTACATTATTCTGGAGCTATATGTGTTTAAGACTTCCTAGGTACACATATAGTAGCATTCGGATTTTCTTCGTAAATTCGGATGTGACATTCTATGTATGGGCTATTGGAAAACCTCGGGTGGAGGAAATTTTCGATGGTGTTCCAGTGCATGTGCATGGAGAAATCGCCATGGAGATGATGATGACTATGAAGATAGTTAAAAGAAGAATTGATGAGGAAGAAGTATCATGCCTCGAGTTTAGATTGAAGAATGAAGAAAATTTCATCACTTTTGAAAATATTGGAAATTTTCTTGGTTTTAAGAGTGATGCACCAGAGAGAGCCGAAGTTGAAGGAGGGATCGATGAATTTTGGAAGAAAATTGCAAAAGATGACAACCACGTAAGGAAAAATGTAAGCAATGTCATACTTCAAATATTTCATTCTTGGATGAGCAAGAGAATCTTCGGAAGGATGAGAGAGTCCAAAGTAACCGATACGGAGTTAAATTATTTATACGCCGCAATACGCCGCATTGGTGAAGAAGCAAGCAATTGATCCCACCTACGTGATGATCGATAGGTGGGTATGTGAAGCAACATCCGGCTCCGGAGATATTGGCTCGGGTTGTTATCTTTTCATGATAGCATATTCATTGAACCCTATAGTGGAGACAAATTCAGCATTCTACATCAAGGGAACCGACTTCAGAATTGAAGCTATGAAGCAAGGACATTATATTGGCGGAGATGAGAAGAATGGTTTCAAAATTACAAATACAAATATCTCTCTCCCCGATGCAAGGTTGAAATTATTTGCAAGAGGAAGAGTTGATTGGCGCGATGAGAAGATTTTGGTCAAAGTAAAGAATAAAAGAGGGAGGCATGTTGGAGAAACATGGGCACCTGTTCAAGAAGAGGTGGGAGAGGAATTAGCACTGGCTAGTTCCGCTTATTGGAGGATTGAATTTCAAAATGCACCAAGTGGACAAGGACCTCCGGAAAGATGGAGGCAAGAATGGGAAAGTGCACCAGCTCAAGCATGGGGGCATGATGTGCCAGTGCCACTACCGGTATATCCATCGCCGCTACATATAGCAACTATGGCTACCCGCCACCGCCACCTCAATGAGTGCTTTCGGATCTATCCTTTGGAGCTCAATTTGCAAATCTCCCTCAACCGGAAAGAAGCACAAGAATGATTGGAGCCTATGTCGATAGAAACTTGGAGGACATTAATGCCATCCGGAGACATACCGACCGACTAGAAGACAAAACCGCGAGGATTTCATATAAAATGGGATTCCTAGGTTTGACACTGCCGGAACAATTCCAAGGAGGAGCCTCACAAACGTATTATGACCAAGGATACAACGCAAGAAATCCGCCAAGCCAAGAGGAGTGACCGACGAAGACCAAGAATAAAATTGCTCACACGTGTGGTTTGAGTTTTTCCCCTTCCTTTTATTTATTTTCAGCGTGTGTGCAAGCTTGTGTGTGCGTAGCATTTTCTGTTTTGTTTATTTTCAGCATGTGTTTTAGTTGTTTTCTTTTGTTTATCATCGCCATGATCTGCTTTCATGATATGATTATTAGTGATGATAGAAAGTTTATGCCATGTTGAAAAATAATGATAGTTGCCGCTTTGTCTACTTTTGTGCTTGGCTTATGCATGCTTGAACTAATGCTCTCCCTAACATGATCTAAAATTTACCTAAATACCGGCTCAATCTTTTGTGGAGGTTATCATAATTCAAGACCCATGTTTATTATTCTTGCTCTTTCTTTTAAACTTGTCAGGGAATATCTAATTGTTGGATTTATTGAGCTAACCTTGTCATTAATACCTTTTGCAATCTACCTATCCAAAGCCTAAATGATATATCATGACAACCATAGAACAAGAGTTATTTTCAAGTGAATTGATTCAGGACTTATCTTCTTTGGTACGAGACTAAGAAGCTGACTATTCCATTTTGCGTATCTTCCCTTTGCTACCTTATCTATCCATGCATTGTGAGTTTCTACAGCGAAAACTTCACTGGATATCCACCCTAAACCCAAATTATCTTTTTGTGAATACCTCCTTGACCACAACCCACATTTGAGTATGGATCATTATCTCGAGAAGATTCTGAAGAATAAAGAGCTTGATACAAGGAACATATATTTGCGAGGCATTAAAGAGTGCGCAGCATAAAGATTAGAAGAAACGGAGGACCACAAGGAGTGGGCCGACCGGCCCAAATACCCTAAGCTGACCTGCTTACCCCCCATTCTCCATCAATGGCTTCAAAATTTGATGAGAAGATACTCCATGAAGATTCAAACTATTCTCTAGAAGATCAAGATGGATACTTACTTCAGCATGAGCCATCACTTCTATGCTCGAGGACGAGCAATCGTTTAAGCATGGGGGGAGGTGCTGAGTAAGTACTAATGTTGCTAGAAGTTCTGAGGAGCAAAAAGGAAAAAATATGATGAGAAAGAAAAAATATATATCCACAAAAAAGGAAGAAAGAAAAGAAAATATATATATATATATATGAAAATAAATGCTCCTCGGTTCTTTTTGCTTCATTACATTCCAAAGTGCTTTAAAGACTATTCCATACTCAAATATTCCAACCATGTGCAATCCGATAACGAGGACTTCATTTGTGCCTCGGGATCAACCGTTGCCATTTGCACATGTCCACTACCTAAAAGTGTGTGTTCCATTCTCCCCTTCTCCACAAAGCAATTATTTTTCATGGTCTTTTTGACGAGTCTCGGTAAACCCATGAGAAGTATTTCTTGTTTTGATAATATCTTGATTATAATATCTTTTGTTATTACTAGCCTTTCCAATAGCTCCAGACAAAGCCTTACACTTATATGAGAGAAAGGAAGGTGAAGAAAGTTCTAGCAAGTTCGAGAGACAAGATGAGCTGAGAATTTCCATGAGCAATTGCAATGAGGTTTAAATTATTGATCTTGGTTTAGCAATTCTTTTGGAAGCTTATTTCTTAACTTTTGAGATTTGTTTAAATTAGAGAGCATGTGTTTAGATTTCTTTGTGGGGAACACTTAATTCATATCCACCCTCCATACTAGAAGGAGCTGGTCACAACTTGAAGAATGAATTGCAAAATATTTTGAGAGCATTGTGTTTTCTCATGTATGACGAAGTTCAAGGGTTGGACACCGAAAGGCAACGCTGATTTTTATTGAAGACTTACTTGAGGACGAACAAGACTTAAGCATGAGGGATTGTTGACGCTCCTTAGCGTCACATTTTACCCTTGTTTATCTTCAATAATGGCATGAATTTGACATCTAAACTATTGATCATACTCTATAATTGGGATGTTTTCGTATTTGCATGTGTTTTCGGAGGATTTCTGTTTACGCAGGTTTTTGGGCTAAATTGGAGTACAAATGGACAAGGCTTGCGACCAAGGACAACACGGTGAAAGATGAAGGCCAGAGGCCCGAGGAAAAGGTTAGGCTGGCCGTCCCCACACGGCCTAGGCCACCGACCCAAGGAGTTCCAAGCCCCGTTCGTGCTCATCTTCGGTGAACCATCCTCCAAGAATATTTAAAAGGCAAGTGCTTCAAGATAAGATCAAGTGACTTCAGGATCAAAGCAAATCAAATGGAGAATTTGGAAGGTTATCTACTTACCATTCTTATCTCGAAGATATCCCGAAGCAAACGACGTCAAAGGCCCACATGCATAGAGGGAACAACTGCTGAAGCTTCCACAAGACTTGGGGAGAAAGTTGGAGACGAGGCGGCCAGGAAACAGGCCAGGCCGGCCGGCCGGCCCAGGCCCTTCCTGTGGCGCCTCGCCGTCCCCTTCGACCTAGGGTTTCCCAGGGCTATAAATAGACACTGTGCTATCTACCACGAGAAGACGCATTCGCCATCCGACTCCGAGGAGCAGAGAAGCTAGAGGGACACCTTTCAGAGAGCTGAGGGTCATGCTAGTTGTCTAGGGTTTTGCCCAAGCCGACGTGGGAACCCTGCGAGGAAGACCACATTGGAGTTCTAGAGCTAGGATCATCAAGATCAAGGTAGGATCCCAGTGGTGATCTTGTGATGTACTATCATTCATGTTGAAGTTATTTGTGTTTCCGAATTTTTAGCGATCTAGTGCCTCTTTCTATGATTTCGTTCTCTCTTGGTTTTGCTTCTTCTCCAATCTATTCTCGATATAGATTGCTTGGGGTGTTCTTGTAGCCATGGTGGCTAGGGGTTCATACCGGATCTATCAAGTGGTTCGACACATTCACTCATGAACATGCCCTTAAATTACCCATGCCGATAGGGAGCACCGTGACACGGTGTGATCCTGTGTAAGGTGGGGCTTTCGGGGGTTTGACCGGAGGTCATGATTTAAAGATGCTTCTTATTGAGATGTACATCTATCTTACTTCGCTTTATTTGGCTCAGAGCTACAACATATGCATGATCTAGGCGATCTAGATTGGTTATCTCTAACTCTCTCTTGCTACCTCCAGTGTTTGGTGTTTACTAGACTAGATTCGTTTTGCAACTCTCTTCAAGACAAAGGATTTCTATGCTAGTTGGATTGTCTCTTATATCTTTAGTTCCACAGATTGATAAAACTTGGGGGAGTACTCTGAGGGAAGAGCTACAACTGATCCGTGCACTTACGGTTCACGATTGGCGTGCCTAAGGGCTGTCAACAGGTCCCATGAAGTCGATGCCCCAAACATCAAACATATCAATTTGTAAATTATAATTCAGCGGCATGGCATTCCTTTGTGACATGTTTCCCGTCCTTTGGCACTCCAGGCAAGTTGCAACATACCTCTTCGCATCTTCATGCATCTCCGGCCAATAAAATCCGCTTCCCCACACCTTTGCTTGCGTTCTAAAGTGCCCATATTGTCCTCCATATTCTGACGAGTGGCATTTTCTTAGAATTTCTTGTCTCTGTTCCCATGGTGATCTTTTGAACTTTGAATTCTTCGGAGGACCAGATCGCCGATGTTAAACAACTGAGTTTGGACGTTTTGATCGTGGTATCTCCTTAGATCTTGAAGGTACTTCATTGTTCTGATCAGCGCTGTGATTCTTGCTTCTTCCACCATGTCGATGGCTTCTGCCCTGCTCTGCTCTGCTTCTTCCTCTGAGTAGTTTTTAATTTTTGGAGCCTTGTGCTTGCATTACATGGTTTTGGCCCTAATACCATGGACGTTTTGACACAACACTCTATTTTCGTTGCAATACATAGGGTTATTGCGACAGTTGCTGATTTTGGTTGCAATAGAAGGGCTTATTGCCACCAAATGTGTAGTGTTGCGATTAAATTATCTTTCGTTGTGATAAATAGGATATATCGCAACACATAATGTTTGGTTGCAATTTAGTTGTTGTTGTTGCAACGATATTTTTCCACGGTTGCAATAGGCGGCCGTATTGCAACGATTATATCCTGTTGCTACTAGTGCTATTATCTGTTGCAATAGAGCCGTAGATATAGCAACGTAAATGAGTGTGTTGCGACTGAGATGTTGGATATAGAAACAAAAAACTATGTTGTTGCAAATGAGTCTTAGATATTGCAATGCTAACACGAAAGCGTTGCAAGTTGGTCTAGATATAGCAACGAAAATCGAAGATGTTGCAAATTGGTCTTAGATATTGCAATGCTCGCATGAATTGTTGCGAAGTGTGGGTGCGTGCACCATGCCAGGTTTAGTCCGTGTTTATAATGAAATTTGCATTTAACCGGCCCAACTCCTACCTTAAAAATCAGGCTCAAGTCAGAATAGACATTAGCTACAGAAATATACACGGTAGGCCTTTGTTCTCACGACCTAACCCTGATCAATCCCGTCATGCAACGACTCGCCTCCTTCGCGTGATCCACTGAACTTCTCTGGATGATGCTGACCTGCAGTAAGAATCCATCTTGCATCCTCTAGGTATCGTCGATCTGATCTTGCACATGAAACTGTTAAATTCTTTAATTAGTATAATAAAATCATGTTTGAATGTTAATTTTATGAGAACCCTTTTTTGCTGTGGCTCAGGAAATCGAGTTCTAAACATGCGCTCTATTTGTGGTTGATTTTCCAATGGCAAGTGAGGATCGTAGTTGGATGCTACTGCCTCAAACAGATGATGCGTGGTAACAAGGATATGCCAAGTTCATTGAAAAAACCTTTGAAGGAGAAACTGCGCCCTGTCCATGTAGTAGATGTCGTGCCATGGCATTTAGAGAAAAAGAAGAGGTCGAAGAACACTTGCTTGCAAACGGGTTTGACAAGGCTTTCATGTAAGGACAACATAGACCTGTGGATGATGATCGTGACATTGGTGATGGTGCAGCTGATGATTATGATGATGGGCCCCCCACCAATAATCTACTTTCATCGCTAATCAGTGGTGCCGTACATGGTAATATTGAGGAGGCAAACGAGGCAGCAAAGAATTTTTTCAAATTAATGGAAGAAGCGTGGATTGAATTGTACCCAGGTTGCAAGGAGGCTTCCAAAGTATCTTTCATTGTCAGGCTTTTCTAGATTCAGTGCATGTTTGGTATTATGAACAATGCAATGGAGCACATAATTCACTTATTCGCACTTGTGCTCCCCAAAGGACATTGTATCCCAGATACCATGGATAAAGTTCGAAAGGTAATTTGAGACCTTGGATTGGACTACCAAAAGATTCATGCTTATGTCAATGATTGTGTGCTATTCCGTGGAGAAGATTATGAGCACCTAGACTCATGTCCAACATGTGGGGAGAGTAGGTGGAAAAATACTGATTCAGAGGGCCTTGGCTATCATGCTGATGATGCTAGTGCAGTAAAGAAGAAACGCTTTCCTCAAAAAATTCTAAGGTATTTTCCACTAATTTCTCGACTGCAAAGATTATACATGAATGAGACCACATCATCGTACATGCGTTGGCACAAGGAGCAATTGGTTGAAGATGAGAAAATGCGTCACCCAGCTAACTCAGAGGCATGGAAGCACGTGGATGAGAAGTATAAGGACACATTTGCATTGGATCCACGTAATGTCAGGCTGGCACTTGCATCATATGGCTTCAATCCATTTGGGATGTTGAATGTGACTTACACTACATGGCCAGTGATCCTAATTCTTTATAACCTGCCTCCTTGTTTGTGCTTGAAACAGTCATTTTGGATGATATCAATGCTAATTCCTGGGCCTAAATCACCAGGAATTAACATTGACGTATATTTGCAGCCTCTGATCGATGAGCTTAAAGAGCTATGGGAGAATGGAGTTAATACTTGGGATGCAAAGGTGAAGAAAAATTTTAATCTACGTGCAATGCAACTTTGGACAATTAATGATTTTCCTGCATATGCGATGTTGTCTGGTTGCAGCACAAAAGGGAGGTTTGCTTGTCCTTATTGTCACAAGGATACTGATTACTTGTGGTTAAAATTTGGTTCCAAGCATTACTACATGGGGCATCGGCGCTTTTTGCCTAGAAACCACAGGTGGCGAAGGAACAAGGTCAGCTTCAATAGAAAGGTTGAAATGAAGGATGCTCCAGAGCCGCTTAGTGGCGCACAAGTACTAAAGCAGTACCGGAGTTTCGAGCAGGTCGCTTTTGGAGTGACTACTTCTAGGAAGAGGAAGTAGCGTGACAAAGATAATAGATGGAACAACTGGAGGAAGAAGAGTATTTTCTTTGATCTTCCTTACTGGGAATCCTTGCTTATTGTTGGTATTTCTTAACATTTACATTATTCTGCAAGCACATAGAAGTACGTTGTAGCATTTCACCCAGGAGTATTCCAGAGTATCGTTATTTGTTTATCCGCAGGGAAAGCGTTTAGTTAAAGAGAGGTGTCATCTAATGTATTTACTTACAACATTATTAATCTACCATAGCCTAAAAAGGGGCAAAGGATATAACAATGTAGGGGTAGAGTGACACACAGAAGTTCATTGTTCATCATTAAGTAAGTCTTAGTTAGTAATAGAACATTAGTATTGATCAGAAAGGTTTTGTCGAGGTTGTACTTGACAGATATTTGTCCGGCTGGCACCTCGCTTCGTGTGAAGATTGATCATAGTAGATGAATAAAGAGACTCGGGATTTTATACTGGTTCGGGCCCTCAAGATCGAGTAAAAACCCTACATCCAGTTGCTTGCTTGTATTAACTCGGCGAGTACATATTACAATGGTGTAACAAATACTCTTGGGTGGATTGGCTAAGATTGGGATATCCTCTACATGCTAGATCCCCCACTATTTATATCCAGGGAGACTTGCATTACAAGACAAAACAAACCTAAACCTTGTAGGACTCTAACCATCATCGTGCTTTCCTTCCGCGATCCAGCTGTCATGTCTTGTTCGGAGCCTTCTTTGCTTGGAGTCGGTAGTCAGCAATCCTCGTGATCGTGCACTCGGGTATTATGGCCTCAACAGGAGCCCCCGAGCTTATCTTGTTCAGAAAAGGTTGTTCTCTGAGTAACCTTTGGGACTTTTTACTCTTCGGGTGATTTTAGGATATGTAAATATCTCGATAATCACTTCAAGGCGAGAGCTAGAAAAGACCCCAAACTCTGAATGAATAAACCGGCATCTAAATGATAAGGTCAGAGAAAATAAAAGGCCATAATCAAAGTGAATAAAGAAACATTTAGAGCCGTATTTAAACTACTTCCCTCCAGTCAAACCCCCGAAAGCCCCACCGTACACGGGATCATACCCTGTCACGATACTCCCTATCGGCATGGGTAACTTAAGAGCACGTTCACGAAGAACGTGTTGAACCACTTGGTAGATTTGGTATGAACCTCTAGCCACCATGGCTACAAGATCACCCCGAGCAATCTATATGCATAATAGATTGAAAGCAAAGCAAACCCAAGAAAAGCACAAGATCATAAAAGGAGGAATCGAGTCGCTAAAAGATCGAATGACATAAAGAACATTACCCACATAATAGATGTATTAGATCATCACCTCTGAGTACATACCATAGATGATCCACTACTAGCTCATGAACTCCGCCATGGCACAACCACACAAGGAGGCCATGGCGGCTAAGGTTGGTCTAAGCCATCTCCTAGACAACTTCGAGGACTTGCAGCGGCCGCCATCTCCCTTTGATGTATGCCCTAGGTTTCGCCTAGTTCTGGTGGATTGATCGTCGTGCCTTCATGTATCGAGGCTATAAATAGTCCGAGAAAACCCTAGCTCGAAGGGGAGGCCGAGGCGGTGCAGAAAAGGCCTGGGCCAGCCGGCACGGGCCATCTTGGGCCGGTCGGCCTAGGGCCTTTTTGGCCTGTCTTGGTCCTATCTTTTGCGTGTAAGCTCCTTGATCCTCTAGGAATTGAAGTGCCAATGCATGTGGATGTTTGGCGTCGGTTGCTTGGGGATAAGATTGGGTCTTGATAGCTTTCCAAATGTCTGCCTGATTCACCTTGATCCTGAAGTCATCCGACCTTATCTTCAAGTCTTTGGTCTTGCACATTCTTGGAGGTTGGTTCACCATTGATGAGCATGAACGAGATCCATGTTACATTAGGTTTTGACCTTCATATTCCTCCATGCTACGCATGACCTTGGTCTTCGTCCAAAAGTGCTCCTTTATGGCTCAAATACCTGCGTAAACCAAAATCCTCCAAAAATACATGCATATGCGAAAATGAGGTTATTTCACGTGTGTTGGCGGTTCTTAATGACAACTTATTATTGCCAACAAGAATATAAAAAGTGATAAAACAAATAGACATAGGGTTATTTACTAATGATTTTCACGAGTTTTGGTGTATATGTGCTTACAGGAATAAAGTGGAGAAAGGAGGACTAAAGTGGGCCCAGGGCCAGGTCGGCCGACCTGGATCCAAGCCCACTATGGTCCATCTTCAGCCCATCAACAACAAACACACTCAGAAGTGATCAGGAATGTTGATATCATGACGGTGGAAATGAAGAGATGGGATTGAGCCATATGGCAAGCACATGGATTCATGGGCCCACATCCCTAACTTAACTGATGTATATTTACCATTACCCACTGGAAACCGACCAAAGCACCCACTGGAGAGTGACACTGACAAGGTGGGGCCGAGGGGCCACAAGCCTGGGTCGGCCGACCTGGCTAGGTCGGCCGACCTGGCCGCGCGCCCAAATCGCCACTGCCTCCTGGAGTAACTGTCAACCGTCTCCAGGAGTTCATCTGCACCGTGCATCATCAACGTCGGTGAAATGGACGGTCGGCCGATCCCCCCTAGTCGGCCGATCTGGGCCCATCTCCGAACCGCCTCAACCGCTGCAAACTGACTCCAAACCGCCTCTCCAAGCTATAAATAGCTGGACTCGGGGCAGGGCTAAGCATCATCGAGCTGAAGTGAAGATCCAAGGCGAAGCCCTTCTCATATCCAGAGTAGAAATAGGGAGAGAGTGAGGGAGAGTCTGGAGGAGTCCCGGCGTGTCGGCGACCCTCCACCTGTACCTCGACGGATGCGAGCTACTCAGTAAGTATCCGGGATTCAACTAGTAATTAAGTCTGAGTTATAGTTAAGTTAAGCTCTCTATTGTGCTTGTGGATTCATTGCTTTATTTATAAAGTATTCTAATCTTTGATCAAGGTTAGGATAGCTGATATTATCTTAGGCGTGGTGCTTAGGTGTATATCTGCCCTCGTTTGCCTCGTAGCCCCACGGATTAGTAGAGGTAGGCGGCAGGTGGTGATAGCCCTGTCCATCCTTTGTAATCCTCCACGTACGGATACGGCGTAGAGCTGTTGGCCGGCAATTTCCTAGAGGCCTAGGATACCCCGGTGCCTAAAGCAAGCATAGGAGAATTCTCTTAACTATAATCAGAGCCTTAGTGCTAAGTTATCCTCTCTACCCAGCCTTTATATACACTCGATCGATCCGGCTCAGCTTTAGTGATTAGATACACTTTTACGTTCCCCGTGGATTCGATACCTGGTTTACTCACGGGTGAAAGCTACTTCGATAGCCATGCGCTTGCGGACTTTCTGTTTGCCACCGCTGGTGTCAATAAGCTTTCTAGCGCCGTTGCCGGGGAATGGTAGCTGTTATCTAAGATCTAAGGTTGCCCGTATATCTTTTATTTTATATTTCTTTTGTTTTTTGTTTCAACCATGAATTCCACCTAAATTCATGAGTTCTCCGCTCCAAAGGGCGAATTATTGGAGCCGCAGCCCTCGTCAAATCCTATTTTAACCGACAGCTATGAGCTTCGCCCTGCTTTCATAGCTATGGTCCAGGACATATCCTTCTCTGGAAGTGATGGTGAAAACCCGTACTGTCACTTACACGAATTTGAGTTGCTCTGTTCGTGTCTGGTTATATCAGGCATGACGCAGGCAACAATTAGATGGAAGCTCTTCCTGTTCTCTCTCAAAGAGAAAGCAAGGAAGTGGTATGACTATACCGTTGGCTAATGAACGGTGAATGGGAAAAGTTACGGGACAAGTTTTGTCTTGAATACTTCCCTGTTCACCGGATCTGTGCACTTCGAAAGGAAATAATTAACTTCCAGCAACGAGAGAAGGAAACGATCGCCAAAGCATGGGACCGGTTCCAGGACTCATGTCTAACCGGAACAGATCTAGGCTTCCCAGACTACATGCTCATGCAGCATTTTCGGTCTGGGTTGAACAGTGAAGATGCTCGGTACATAGACATAGCAGCCGGAGGCTCATTCCTACACATAACCCCGGCTAGAGCCAAAGAATTCCTAGCAGCCATCCGGGAAAACGCCCCTGCTGACGCGACCGACACTGAGCAAGAAGACTCCCAAGTAGAACCCATAAACTTGCCCAGTCCAACTCCTGAGACCCCATCCGTTGAGGAAGAGGAAACTCAACCTCTCGGATTACCCTTTGAGTTCGAGGAAGATCTTTTTGAAGACTTCGAAAATACCTCGAACTATTCAACACAGAAAAAGCCTACGGTAGAGATCCCCTCCATTTATATGGAGAAAGAATTCCTAGACGAAACCGTGAGGGAGCTTATTTCCATCCTAAACACAGAATGGTCAAACGAATCTGAGTCTTCTTCTGAAGTCATTCGGATTAACTCACCTTCGCAGACTATTCGAGGTTTCGTAAGCAAGGTGGCCGTAGATATTCTGTACAACCCGACTGTTGGGGCAAACATCATGTCCAGTTCTTTCGCGTACATCCTAAGACGTCGTATAAAGCTGGCCCCAACATCGAAACTTCTGAGAACACCCTCAGGTCATATTCTCGAGAGTCTCGGATTAGTACGAGATTTTCTCCTCATGCATCACGGGATTGAGATGGCTCTAGACTTTTACGTCTTTGAGACATCAGATTTCGACCTCCTGGTAGGACACACTGTCGAGGGCCTCTTTCAGGACGTGACCTCGGAAGGAAAACTCCTAGCCAAAGTAGGAAGAAATCTCCTCACCATACCATTAGCTAGGGTTAAGAACTCCATAGTCGAACCTGTGGTAGAACCTAACCCAGTTGAGGAAGTGAAATCCCTACATCCTAGTGACCCATTCGAGTCATTCCTCGAAGAACATGTTCACGACTTTATAGAGGAAGAGGATGACACTTCTGAGTCACTTGAAACTGAGGAGCCACCTAAGACACACGTAGAGCTAAAACCCTTGCCCGCTGGCCTTTGCTATGTCTTCCTAAATGAAGACAGGGACACCCCTGTCATCATTAGTGACAAGCTATTGCAGGACGAGAGTGATAGACTCGTAAAGGTGCTCGAGAAACACCGCTCGGCGTTCGGGTACTCCCTCAAGGACTTGAAGGGAGTAAGCCCCGCACTCTGTACCCATCGCATTCCCATAGATCCAGCCTCTACACCTTCTAGGGAGCCTCAGTGTAGGTTAAACAATGCGATGAGGGAAGTCGTAAAGAAGGAAGTTTTAAAACTTCTGCACGCCGGGATCATCTATCCCGTCCCTCATAGTGAATGGGTCAGCCCTGTCCAAGTAGTGCCCAAGAAATGAGGTATGACCGTCGTTAGTAACGAGAAAAATGAGCTGATTCCTCAGCGTACCGTTACTGGGTGGCGGATGTGCATTGATTACTGCCGACTCAACAAGGCGACAAAGAAGGATCACTTTCCACTCCCCTTCATCGATGAGATGTTGGAGAGACTTGTGAGCCACTCCTTCTTCTGTTTTCTTGACGGGTATTCCGGCTATCACCAGATTCCCATCCACCCCGACGATCAAGAAAAGACCATCTTTACTTGCCCTTATGGAACGTACGCATACCGCAGGATGTCATTCGGGTTATGCAATGCACCAGCATCGTTCCAAAGGTGCATGATGTCTATCTTCTCAGACATGATAGAAGAGATCATGGAAGTTTTCATGGACGATTTCTCAGTCTATGGAAAGACTTTCGATCATTGTCTGCAGAACCTAGACAAGGTGCTACAAAGATGCCGAGATAAGGACCTGGTGCTAAATTGGGAAAAGTGCCATTTCATGGTCCGACAGGGTATAGTACTAGGACACTTGGTGTTCGAAAGAGGAATAGAGGTGGATAGAGCAAAAATTGAAGTCATAGAAAAGCTTCCACCTCCTACCAATGTCAAGGGGATCCGTAGCTTCTTAGGTCATGCGGGGTTTTACCGGCGGTTCATTAGAGACTTCTCTCAGATAGCCAGGCCCCTCACTAGCCTTTTAGCTAAGGATGTGCCTTTCGATTTTGATGATGTGTTTACATGCTTTCACCATTTTAAAGAACGCTCTCATCTCAGCGCCAGTCATTCAACCCCCTGACTGGACGCTACCTTTCGAGATAATGTGTGATGCTAGTGATTATGCTGTTGGTGCTGTCTTAGGACAAACCAAAAATAAGAACCATTACGCTATCTCGTATGCTAGCAAAACTCTAATAGGAGCTCAACTTAACTATGCTACCACTGAAAAAGAACTCCTAGCTGTAGTTTTTGCTATAGACAAGTTTAGATCTTACTTGGTAGGAGCTAAGGTGATTGTCTACACCGATCATGCTGCCTTGAAATACCTGCTAACCAAGAAAGATGCTAAACCTCGCCTTATTCGCTGGATTCTCTTGCTCCAAGAATTTGAGATAAAAAGGGAGTAGAGAATTCAGTAGCAGATCATTTGTCGTGTATGCAGTTTACTGACATGCAGGATCTACCGATAAATGACTTTCTGCGCGACGACACCCTACTCAAGGTAACTGCCTCCGACCCTTGGTATGCAAATATTGTGAACTTTATGGTTGCAGGATATGTACCACCAGGGGAGAGTAAGAGAAGGCTTATTTATGAGAGTAGACTCCATCTATGGGATGAACCATACCTATACAGGGTGTGTTCAGATGGCATGCTCAGGCGATGTGTACCAACAATCGAAGCAAGGAAGATCATTGAGCAGTGCCATGCAGCCCCATATGATGGTCACTACAGGGCGTTCAGGACAAGGTCAAAGATCTGGTAGAGTGGATTCTACTGGCCCACAATGTATGAAGATGCAAAGGAATTCATTCGACGATGCTAGCAGTGCTAGAAACATGGAGGGATCACTGCCAGAGATGCTATGCCACTCACAAACAACTTACAAGTTGAGTTGTTTGATGTGTGGGGCATTGATTTCATGGGACCCTTTGTCAAATCCTATGACAGTGAGTACATCCTGGTGGCAGTGGACTACGTCTCGAAGTGGGTTGCAGCAATGCCCTGTCGAGCCGCTGACTCCAAACATGCACGAAAGATGTTCCATGAGATCATCTTTCCACGTTTTGGAACCCCCAGGATGGTGATCAGTGATGGAGGGTCACATTTCATCGACAAGACCTTCCGGAAGTTTCTGGCAGAACTGGGGGCAAAGCACAACATAGCTACACCGTACCACCCCCAGACAAGCGGTCAAGCAGAAACATCAAACAAGCAGATCAAGAACATTCTGCAGAAGACCGTTACAGAAATGGGACAAGGATGGAAGAGCAAGCTACCAGATGCTCTATGGGCTTACCGAACGGCATACAAAACGCCAATCGGGATGTCCCCATATCAACTGGTTTATGGCAAGACTTGCCATCTACCAGTTGAGCTAGAGCATCGGGCGCACTGGGCCATAAGAAAGTGGAACATGGATTTACTAGCAGCCCAGCAGACGAGGAGGATGTAGCTATCAGAACTAGAAGAGTAGAGAGACTAAGCGTACCACAGTGCCAGAATCTACAAGGACAGAATCAAGAGATGGCACGACAGGAGGATCAAGGTGAAGGAGTTCCACCCCGGGAATAAGGTATTACTTTTTAATTCCAGGGTAAAGCTCTTTGGGCACGGAAAACTTCGAAGTAAATGGGAAGGACCATTCGTTGTGGTGGAGACTTCGTCGCATGGGGCAATCACACTCCAAGATGATGAAGGTAACCTCTTCAAGGTAAATGGTCAACGTTTAAAAGTTTTTCTTGAGCCCGATAAAGTAGATGAGGAATTTGATGTGATCAATTTGGTCATGGATAATTCCCATTTATAATTTCACCATATGCTAAGTCCTTAACCCCTCGGTTATATATGCACACACTTTAGGGTATTTTGGACCTGTCACGTAGTACACAAAAGGAGAGAAGGCGACCGGGCTCAAGGCCAGGTCGGCCGACGTGCCACCGAGCCCGATCGACCCCGTCCTTTGCCAACGTCTCTATCCAACATCTCTGAAGCCGTTCCACGGTGGATGAGCGATTCTACCTCTGGTGGATCCGAGAAGAGGGTTAATCCTTCTTTAAAATTTGCACCCATCCTCTTCTTCCCTCTCATCTGAGTTCTTCCTCGCCCACATTCTGAATTTACCAAGCCACACCTGTCAAAACCCCAAAAATGGCTGGAAAGAGTCACCCCAAATCCTGATCAACCTTTGATCTGGATGGAGAGCCCACTCCAGCCAACCAATTGGTGCCCATCAACCTGGAGCAGGCCATGGCCGTGGTGGTCTCCCCACTGGCCAGCCTCCCGCCAGAGGAGGACGCGAGAGGCCGCACCAGGGGGTCGGCCGATGTGCCTGGTCGGCCGACCAGCCCTGGTGGCCTCTCGGCGTCACATTCAGCGGCGCGGTCTCAGTCCCCAAGGAGGGCCCCGAGGCGTGATGCACGGGCATCAAGCCCGTATAGAAGGCCGACGACGGGGCAGCTGACTCCGAAGAAGACACCGGCGGCCACTCCAATCAAGGGAGATGGACTCCCCGCGGTTCAACCAGGGGAGAAACTGAAGGAACTGGTCAGGAATAAGTGGGAGGACGTCGTGGTGTATCATTATACGTCCGATGTGTCCATCTACTCTCCTGCTAGCCCACCGGAGCCACGTTTCCGGGTCTTCGGGGAAAGGAAACACCGAGGTGGCTATGGTAAGGGGCTGTTCCCTTCCCTCACACCTGAGGAGAGGAAGGAATTGGAGGAGTCAGTGGAATCTTCACCCTCCAGCAAGATCAAGAGGCACATCAAGCCTCCTCCAATTCGCAGGCCTGGGGGCCAATTTGAGAGTGATGAGAAGGCCCCCATGGCTCCCTCCAACGCAGAGTTGCTAGAGTTGATTAATCAACTCGGTCGTGACTATGCAAAGTTGGAGAAGAGGTTCGCTGAAGAGCGACTTGAGCGCATAAATCTTCAAGACGACTTTGATATGCTACGCAGATCAACAGCCGTGAAGCTTAAGCGCTATGCCAAAGCCGCAGGGGGTGCGAATCTCTATAATGCACCATAGGCACCCTAGGCTTTGGATTAGGATAGGCACATTAGTTTCCCTTTCATTCATTTATTCCATTTATTTCATTTGATATCATGTAATGTGCCTCTGAGTTAATGAATAAAATAAATTGTTTAGTGTATTAGGATTGTGTCTTGTGTTTCCACTTGTTTTGAATAAAAGGTACAAGTGTGGGGGAAGCTTGTAACGGGAAACAGAGCGATCCAACACGAAACAGAGCATATCAGAACGCAACAGAGCAGCACAAGAAAGAGCTGAACTAGGGGAGTCACCCCCAGGTTGCCCGACCTCACCAGGTCGGCCGACCTGGCCTGGGTCCCACCTGGCCTCTGCTTCTTCCTGCACGCTGGTTTGGTCATCCTAAACTCTGTTTCAGTTGAATTTTCGCAGAACCTGATCATAGAATTCGGAACTTAGTAAAATCAACCCTTTGCATCTCACCATCACATGGAAGTTCTTTTTTTAACTAACATATATTTTATTCCCTGTACCTTTGGCTTGTGGAAATCCTCATATTCATAGGAACTCATGTCATCTAGGTTATTGCATTTTGAGATATGGTTTTAATATGAAAGATACCTTTACTATTTGAGTACTTGGAATTTATAAAAAGTTTTAAAACTTTGTACCTTGCTATGCTCCTCATGGGTTTGAGAGACAAACACTTACAAATATGATCAAACATTACCTTTGAGCTTTGAGTTATTTCAAGTCTTGTGACCCTATTTAGAGATACTTCATGTTTTTAAAGTCAAGATCACGTAAACTCCACCATAAAAGCTAAATCCTTACACTGAGGATGAAGCAAAACATGCCTTTGTCTCATGTTTGTGAATTAAGTACTCCTGAAATGTGACCCTTCTTCCCAAAATCAAGATAGAAAAAAAGATATGGGCTATATGCATAGAAAAAGAAAGACAAGAAAAAGACTCATGCTAAAAAGCATTGAGTAGAAAAAAAAGAGAGAAAAGAAAAGTGCAATAGCCCATATCCAAAAGAAAAAAAAGAAAAAGGTCAAGATAAAGGAGTACCACTACATGTCCACCTCATATCACACACTTGCACATCTTGACTTGATTACATGACTTGTCTCTGATTTGGATCCAATCCTTGGAATGACAACATAAGCAAGGAAAGGAATGTATCTTGAGAGCTCCACATATAAAGTTCTATTTTGGAGAGTATGAGTGTTGTCCAACCACCATGTTTATTCAGAGCGAAAATCTTTGAGGAGCAAGGCATAGGTTTTCTTTGCAAAATTCCAAAACCCCAAGTACTTGAAGGTGAAGTGTATCATGTCATGAAAAAGTTGTTCCTTCCTGCAATAACTCAAGAAGACATGTTAGCCACTCATATAATTCCACTAAGCCTAAATGTTTGGGAATAACTTATATGTATGTTAATGATCTCCATGATGAATCTTAGACTTTACTTGAGGACGAGTAAAGGATAAGTGTGGGGGAGCTTGTTGGCGGTTCTTAATGACAACTTATTATTTCCAACAAGAATATAAAAAGTGATAAAACAAATAGACATAGGGTTATTTACTAATGATTTCCACGAGTTTTGGTGTATATGTGCTTACAGGAATAAAGTGGAGAAAGGAGGACTACAGTGGGCCTAGGACCAGGTCGCCCGACCTTCCCTGGTCGGCCGACCTGGATCCAAGCCCACTATGGTCCATCTTCAGCCCATCAACAACAAACACACTGAGAAGTGATCAGGAATGTTGATATCAAGACAGTGGAAATGAAGAGATGGGATTGGGCCACATGGCAAGCACATGGATTCATGGGCCCACATCCCTAACTTAACTGATGTATACTTACCATTACCCACCGGAAACCGACCAAAGGACCCACTGGAGAGTGACACTGACAAGGTGGGGCCGAGGGGCCACAAGCCTGGGTCGGCCGACCTGGCTAGGTCGGCCGACCTGGCCGCGCGCCCAAATCACCACTGCCTCCTGGAGTAACTGTCAACCGTCTCCAGGAGTTCATCTGCACCGTGCATCATCAACGTCGGTGAAATGGACGGTCGGGCGATCCCCCCTAGTCGGCCGATCTGGGCCCATCTCCGGACCGCCTCAACCGCTGCAAACCAACTCCAAACCGCTTCTCCAAGCTATAAATAGTTGGACTCGGGGCAGGGCTAAGCATCATCGAGCTAAAGTGAAGATCCAAGGCGAAGCCCTTCTCATATCCAGAGTAGAAATAGGGAGAGAGTGAGGGAGAGTCTGGAGGAGTCCCGGCGTGTCGGCGACCCTCCACCTGTACCTCGACGGATGCGAGCTACTCAGTAAGTATCCGGGATTCAACTAGTAATTATGTCTGAGTTATAGTTAAGTTAAGATCTCTATTGTGCTTGTGGATTCGTTGCTTTATTTATAAAGTATTCTAATCTTTGATCAAGGTTAGGATAGCTGATATTATCTTAGGCATGGTGCTTAGGTGTATATCTGTCCTCGTTTGCCTCGTAGCCCCACGGATTAGTAGAGGTATGCGGCAGGTGGTGACAACCCTGTCCGTCCTTTGTAATCCTCCACGTACGGGTACGGCGTAGAGCTGTTGGCCGGCAATTTCCTAGAGGTCTAGGATACCCCGGTGCCTAAAGCAAGCATAGGAGAATTCTCTTAACTATAATCAGAGCCTTAGTGCTAAGTTATCCTCTCTACCCAGCCTTTATATACACTCGATCGATCCGGCTCAGCTTTAGTGATTAGATACACTTTTACGTTCCCCGTGGATTCGATACCTGGTTTACTCAGGGGTGAAAGCTACTTCGACAGCCGTGCGCTTGCGGACTTTCTGTTTGCCACCGCTGGTGTCAACAACGTGCCAAGTGGCGGGTTAGTATATGAATTAGTCCAAAACCACCACCTACATAGCACAAAAAGTGTACCATTAACGAGCGTCAACTATCCCCCCATGCTTAAACATTGCCCGTCCTTGAGTAAGTTTAGGATCTTTTCTTAACTAGGAAATCAGCGTTGCCCTTCAATGCCTTCCCTGCACTTAGTTATACACAACAAGACACATTGCTCTCAAGTGCTTAGCATTTAAAGTTAAAGTGGTGACCGGCTACTTTACATTATGGAAGATAGACTAGCAATAAAGCATATGCCATAATTAAAATAAATGCAATGCTCTTGAACTTAAGTGAACTTTAGACCTTTACCTTGTTTCATCGTGAAGAGTTTTCAAAAAGATGCATATCCAACATAAGTGAGGTTCTCTGGCAATAGTTCATGGAAATACTCATCTCATCAAGTCGCTCAAGCCTATACTAGATTATTTTCAACCTATTCTACTCATATATAAAAGTGGAGGGCTTATATGGAGCTTGGTACGTAAAAAACAATCCTAACAAAATATTATATCTGAAGTATTGTCAAACTAAGAGAGAGATCTATTGGAATTACTGAGACTCGTCAAAAAGGCCATGAAAATAATTGCTTTTGTGGAGAGGGAGAAGGATGAAACACACACATTTAGATAGGTGGACATGTGCAAATGGCAAGTGGATGATCCCGAGGCACAAATGATTTTCTCGTTATCGGATTGCACATGGTTGGAAAATTGAGTATAGAATTGTCTTCAAAGCACTTTGGAATTTGATGAAGCTAAAAGAGCCAAGGAGCATTTTCTTTCTTTCTTCTTTTCTTTCTTTTATTTTTTTCTTTTATCATCATTTTTTTCTTTTCTTTTCCTCTCTTTTCTTTCGTTTTGCTCCTTAGAACCTTTAACAACATAGTACTTACTCAGCATCCTCTCCCCATAATTAAACGATTGCTCGTCCTCGAGCATAGAAGTGAGGGTCGATATTGCTGAAGTAAGTACACAAAATCAATCTTGATCTTCTGAAAAATCACTTGAATCTTCATGGAGTTTCTTCGATGCCTCCCAAATTTATGTTATCTGAATTAAGCTCTTAATTCTTCTGAATTTCCGTCAATATAATGATCCATACTCAATTGTACCGCCCATGCACCTGCCCGGTCCAAAGCATGCAAGGACTCTATATGCAAACCAAGCATGCAAGGATCCATCCAGACAAAAGTGCTTCATTGCAATGCTACTGAATCGGTTTTTCTGGGCACTATTTTAACATATGGTTTGCAAAAAGCGGGCGCTAAAATGTTTTAACAGCCGCTTCGTGAAAATCAACATGTATTAGTGGTGTGGTCTCAAACAAAAAAAAAAAAGTGGCCCAGTGTCTTCACTAAAAAGACACATAATTTCCTTATACTTATATTCTACTACCAACCCCATATGAAAAAGTATGGAAAATTATTGCAACCGACTGATACCACATGTTTTCAGTAGTGACGATTTTTTAACTAACATGAGCCGCGTGAAGATCGATGAGCAATGCACCTTTTAACTTTACAGTGATTATAGTCTTACAGTACTGTGGTCCCTCGAAATCCAGAAAGTACCGGAAACAAAATGCTTAGAACAGCACCACACGCATGCCAGCTGTTGATGGTACGAAAAAGGCAAAGGGACACATTCCTTGACGAAGCTGCACGCCAAGGATCCTTCGGGCAGCTTAAGGATCAGACACGCCCCTTGTCCTTAAACAAGAGATATTACGCGTCTTTTCTTATGCTAACGTTCCAAATCGCTGAATGCCCTTCATGCAGCTGCACAAACCTTGAGTGTCTGAATTCCAGTAGAGCCTAGGCTGCTAACACAAACACGTACAGGAGGGAGAGAGGATGGCTGATCAAGCCGGTGGTAATCCAAACCATTGCTCCGTCCCGATCCCACCAAACTCCGGAGCAGCTGCGCCACCAGCGGCGGCCCCGAGGGCGAGGGACACGGCCGCGTCCTCCCATCCATGGGCGGCGGCGGAGAAACGGCTGAACCGCTTCGTCCGGGCAGTTGCTCTCGTGGAGAGGATGGGCAATGGCCTCGGCACGCTGGCGTTCACGTGGGCGACCGTCGTCGTGCTCGGCGGCTTCTCCACGGACCTGCGCCAGGACTTTTGGTACGCCACGGCGATCGTCTTCCTCGAGGCTTTCAGGTACACCTCCTCACTACTTGAATTATTGTCAGTACATTACCTGGAGTACTTTTTACTTCATTTTACTACTTAGATTAGATTTGATCTTCCCGGACCCTACACAGCTGGCTTAAATAAGTTTTTCTAGCTCAATAAAATAATATCTAAATAAAGCTCTATGTCTTTCTACCCCCCCCCCCCCTATGTCTGGTAAGACAATAGGCCCAACTAAACAAGCTTTGGGCCTTTTTTCCCTCTCCTTTAGCTGATAGCTGTGTTCATGATTTCCAGAAAAACTTACTCCTTTTGTTCAAAATTATAATTTATTTTACTTTTTTGACCACAAGTTTGACCGCTCGTCTTATTCAAAACAATTTGTACAAATATAGTTAAATATAAGTTACTTTTAAAGAACTTTTATTCCTAAAGCAAGGCACAATAAAATATGTGACATTTTACACAATTTTTTGAATAAGACGGGTGGTCAAACTTGGGGTCAAAACAGTGAAACTAATTGTAATTTGGAACGGAGTGAGTACTACTTTCTATGGCCATCATATAGGCAGCATCTTTCAATTGTGGCAATAACATGATCAGTCAAACACTATATATAGTTCCCTAATCTCTGTCAGGTTGATTTGAAAAAGAGAAGCCAAAAGTTGCAATTTTTCATATGTGAATAATGTTTTTTTTGAGATGAGGTGATTAAAGTTGCGGATAAATAAATTTGGAGTCGTGAATTCTTGGCAAAAATCTTCATGATGTGCTGAGATGGCACTCGATCTTGAAAATTCCAATATTTGCTGGCAAATAAAGCATATGAAAATTGGTGGAAGAGAACTAATGTTTATACATAGAGGAATTTTACAATGGTGGAAACAAATTAGGATCGTCCATCAGGATAAATTCAACGGTTGAGACATAAAAGGTACACGGAGGTACCAAGAGGTACCTAGAAAAAGGTACTAAACGGTACCAAAATAGGTGAGACCAATGTCAAAATAGAAAAGGTATCTCCTGATACCTTCTATTAACTTACCAAAATGGGAAAGGTACCTTCCGGTACCTCGTGGTACCTTTTCAACCACCATAGTTTGTTGTATACAACTAGAGAAATTTTACAATGGTTGAAACAAATTAGTACCATCCATTAAGCTAAATTCAACGATTAAAACATAAAAGGTACCTAGAGGTACCAAGAGGTACCTAGAAAAAGGTACCAAACGGTACCAAAATAGGTGAGACCGGTACCAAAATAGATGGGACCAATATCAAAATTGGAAAGGTACCTTCTGGTACCTTATCAAAATAGGAAAGGTACCTCCTGGTACCTTTTCAACCACCGTAAAATACCTCATATAAACATATATCTAGTGTGACCCAAATGAAAGAAGAGGGTAATAAAACAGAAACTAAGTGTTAATATCTTGTGTGCCATGAATGAAAGTAACTAGAGGGAAATAAAGCACAAACCAGTGAACTAAATGAACCATATGCTAAGCATTAAACTATAGATGACAGAGATTAGGGAATTATATATATTGTTTGGCTGATCATGTTACAGCCGATTGGTATGCAAATAACATTTCATCAATATATATACCTGGCTCTGCCCCTGGATATGATTGTACCACATCAGAGCACTGTAGATATATGGTAAACCAAATACAAATGACAGAATCTCCCGGTGTACTAGCAGGCTTATGATAGAATATGCCATTGTGATAATAGCATATTGTCGAAAGTAAACAGTAACACATGGATCATCAGATGAGGATCAAATGGCCTATGGGACCACTTAAAGCGAGCATATCATCTGCCTTGTAGATGGTGGCATGGTGCGATCCTTTATTCCTTAGTGCTCTCATTGTCCATGAATATTTGTTTTGTGCAGGGTGTTTAGCCGCGAAAGCAGATCGGATGACCAATTGTTATTCAAGACGACAGGTGGTGTGAGATTTAAAAGAGTGGTACTAGGCAGTGGGGTACTTTACTATCTGAATGCAGTGATTGTTGTGGTGTGCTTTTCCCAGACCTTAGTAATCATCACAAATCACTTCTTTCCACTGGGACCAAACAAAACCTTGGCTCTAGCAGCATTACTTGCACTAGTGAGCAAGTTGGAGTTCTCGACATATATTGAAGGCCTTGGCAGCTCCGGGCCCAATATATTTGTCATTGTTTTATTTCGCTGTGTCCCCATAGTTGCACTGGTTCTTGTAGCTGTTGGTATAATCTACTTGGGAGATCTCAAGCCAGGAAGTGCCCTGTTGCCTCTTATGCCACTTTTTGCTTCCTGGATAATATACAACCTACTAGTGCTTAGCCTTCAGCACCAAGAGCACCAATTTGTTAAGGTGACTAAGATGTTGTGCACCGTCATTTTCCCGCTATGGGTGGCTGTCTCTCTTGTGGTAGCATTCAAAACCTTGGGTTTCCTGATACTATTATCCACAGCACTGCTTGGAAACATCCAGATTCCAGTTGCTATTGCTCGCATTGTGCTGTCATCGATGCGCCTTTTCAAGGTTAATGGCCATCACAAAGCCAGCAGCAATGAACACCTCATCCCAGCACTGAAGATATTCTACGTATTGGTGTTCATCCAAGGTGTATCATACATCATGGCATGTTTGTTGGAGACATCATTTTCGTTCGTGCTTAGAAGATTTTTGGCCAAGGAATGTGGTCTTGAACAAGAGCCAGAAATGAAGTCTATCAACCTATACTATGAGCATGCCTACGACAAATGCATGCAAGACGGTGTACTCTCCCAGGAGGACATGAAAGTTGTCAGGTTTGCGGTTGATTCCCTGAGCTCCAACTCCCACACCCAGAACCTTGCTGCTGTCCGAATTCTGCACTCCCTTCTGAAGAAAACAAACAACACTAGATTACTTGTCTCAGAAATAGCCACAACCAACAACTCTGTTGCCACCTTGGTCAGAATGTTGGGCTGGACTGCAGTTGAAGATGAGGCTATACGGCTATTTGCTGCTGAGGTGATCGCCAAGATGGCTGATAATCTCTGGATTGTGGGTATTCCTGGCGCAGTGCAGATGGTGTCTTCTCTGCTTGATTATGATGCTCGAGCTTCAGAAGTGTGCATCGAGAGGAAGGAGCCTCGTTATCTGTCACCATCAGGAATACATGATCTCCAAGCTGTACAAGAAGCAGGAAACAATAATCTTAGTAGGCTAAAAAAGTTCTTTCAAGATATGAAGAAGCTGATGTCAATCCCAAAAGTAGATAAGGAATTTTGGGAGGCCAAGGATTTATTCCCTTCCCAGGGATTTCAAATCCTAAAAAAGCTTGCTCATGATCTTGACAACTGTGCAGAAATCAGCAGAGCTACGGGACTCATTGCAAAGATCGTAGCGTTCATGAGCTACACCATAGACACAACAAAGATCCCTGAGGTACAGAAAATTCAATGGACTACTTCATCTTTGAAATTGATCAAGAAGCTTGCAAGCACAAAGGGGGAAATTGGTATTGTACTCCGGCAGAAGATTTCAGAGCAACCCCTGCTACTATGCAACCTGGCGGAGGTCATGGAGAACAGCCGCAGTAGCCAGGACCAATTGAAGCTAGTGATAGCTATCCTTGCCAGACTTGCTGCAGATATGGAAGCAAGACAGGAGATTGGCTCCTTCAAAGTGTTCATCCCTAAGTTGGTGCGTGCATTTGTCGGTCGAGATCAATTGTCAGGGAAGGTGGCAGGGGAAGGATTGCTAATGCTATCAATGGGGAATGCCAGAAACCTATCAGCTATCTTGGAGGAAATAGGGCAAGACTTTATTGAACTGAAGGATATGCTCCAGGATAATGTCTACACATATGTTACAGCAAGTTTGCTTGAAAATATGTGTGCTGACTCTCTAGAGAAGCTAAACCAAGCAGGATCAATGGAGCATCTGTTATCTTTCTTGCCGGTGGTGAGTCTTTGAGTTATCTTTAAAAAGAAACTCTTATTACAATCCTTTCTTCTATCTGTTTTTAACATTTGTTTGCATTTACTTTAATAGCGGTGCAGTAGTTGTCTTCTGTTTGATATTATGTGTATTTTATTTTTCTGAAGCAAAATGATGAACACTAATAAGTAGGAGCAACTATATAATATCTCTCTGAGAGATTACATATGTGGAATTGAAACTATTATCAAGAAACAACTTTGTTTATCAATGCTGTAGGTTTTGGCGAAAATTATGGATCATGAGCTCGAGAGTGAGAAACAGCTGGAGGCTCTGACCGGATTGGCTTCCAAGATCTGTAAGGTCTTCCCTGAACGCTTCATACAAGAGGTGGATTCTCAAAGCAATGGGTTAGCCGCTCTTGTTCAGAAGATGGTGGACACTCTCAACTCCAGTAAGAAACCGAATCTTGAATACCCAAGGATGAGAAGGGTCATTGTTGAGATGACAATACACATACTGGAACAATATCCTGAGTATGCAAACATTTTCATAGAAAAACGCATGATGGCCGCTCTGTCCATGGTTGAGAGGACTCCATCCAAAGTGGAGAAGTATAGGGTCTTCTCTGGTGATGTAGGGGTGGTTCTGGAGAGTGGCTTGCCTCTCCCTACCCTAGTGGCTAGAGCAAAATGGTTGATTGCCCCTGCAACTCAAACTCCATCACAAGTCAATTAGGAATGCAGGCATGCATGATTCATCATCTTTGGTACAACTATCCTTATCAGTAGATTGATGATACATGCATGTAGGCCGAGCTATATTATTGTGGCGTATGTAAATTTGTTATTTGTTGGTGTCTTTCAGAGTGACAAACCATTGTGTCTTTATTATTAATATATTAAATGGTGTACCTAGCCAATAGTAATGTTTTGTTGGCATGAATGTAATTGGCTGAATAAATTTGTTGCAGCTGTACAAAATCTCCATCCGGATAGTATGGTAAATGAAACTATGCATTAATTGATTTTATCTCGCTACTATTCCTATGTATGTTCATTGGCAAACCAAACGTTGTCTGAATGAAAGGCACGATACCAAATCGAGAGGACCAACCACATGAATACATGATGATTTACACACATCGAATTGTATCTAAACCTTGAAGAGCATGCTGTTGCGGTGACAATTACATTGGGCCGTGTAAATGTATTGTGGTGTCAATTGTGTCCACAGATTTCCTCAACTCTTGCACGGGCTTAGACGTTTGCTTGCTAGAAGCATATGTAACAAATTTGGACCTATGTGTGATTCCAGCGAGACAACTTTAAATTCCATATTGTGTGGGGCCACTTACAAACCTGCACTTACATTTATCTCTAACTGCATGTTTGACCATCTTTTTTCTCAAACATTACAATGCTGGCCCACTTTTTTCATATCTGAATGCACCGTGCTTTTATCTAATCATGCAACAAGTTGTGGCTTTCTCATCCCCATCTGGATTCTTTGAGCAAAAGCAGGCGCTGGCGATACGAGTATATATAGGGCTGTGAACTGGAAGAATGGGCCTTCGGCGCACAGCTTAATCATGCAGGTGCGGCAGGAAGCAGCATATATAAATCGACCAGTTATGCCTATTTTACAGTTTTTTATTAATTGTGATTATGCCCGTCAGGAAGCTTTGATATACCGACAGAGAGTTTGAGAGAAATCTTTCCGAGAAACCGTCCTCAGGCAATCTAGCTTTACCGACTTATATCTATCGGCATTTTAGGGCTCTGGTAAAGTGTACCTCATTACCTCATGCAAAATCTACTGTTTTCCTTCTCATGTCATTGAAAGGATTGGTTACCTCTTATCTGTGCACTTAGACCTATCACTACCGGAAATCGGACGTTTGCCATGTGCTAGGCCTTTGAGTTTCCACATACCCTTTTTTCCACCATGCCTTTTGGATTGACCTGGGGTAAAAATTCATGTCGCTGCCTTGATAGCCTGTACAGCAAGCAACAGATTAAGTTAGGAAGTGGAGAAATCTCTGTACAGATGGAAGGCGATGAAATGAGCCAAGTTCGACGCTCATGGCAATAGCTTGTCGACGCATAATTGTCAACATAATTTTGTGAACTATCCTTAACAGGGTAGTCAGAAGGTCAGTCTTCATATTAAAACAAAGAGGGGGCACAGATGCAATGTTGTAACAAGAGGGGTAAATGTGCATTGGAGCTCATAATGTGGGCAGTTATGCAATTGCCCCTAACGTGTACTTTTCTTTTTGAGCTATAGCATAACACACATAGTAGCTGGTTTTCCATGTGTGTCTAGTACATCATAACCGTCACAAACCACTGCTCACATAAGCACCCCTCCTTCAGTTGTGACTGGGTTGGTGTCACATTGGAAAAAGAAGCAACTCAGCTTATGAGCTGAGCGGAGATCACTGGCACACACCCCTGTTCTGAGCAGGGCTCCTACCTTTTACTTTTAAAGTTGCCTGTGCCACCATGGAGTTGCTTTTCCTCTGCAACTGGAAGTATTGTGCTTTGCACTGTGTACTAGATCTCTTCTGGAACGATGAAGATCACACTGTAGAAATAATTAAGGACATACATCAAAATATTAGTACCTAGGCAACTGCTTGTGCAAATTATAAATCTCCGAAATGGTTGTAAACTATTTACCGGTACTAATCTTACAATTCCTCCAAATGCCTTCCATTCTAAAAACTCTCGATAAAAAATCTCACAAATTTTCACTATTGTTTCCTCTCAATTTGATCATATGTTTGTCTAGCAAACTCTCGCATGCAGTTTAGTACTAGCAGTTTCAAAATATCATTTAAACTCTGTGGCTATGCACTGAACCAGATTTGAACAGATACTAAATGAAAGAGAAGGACACCGGCGGCAAATGAATGGATGGTGTAATATATAAACGTGAACAACGAGAGGAGAACGAGGCTGTTCAGGACAATCTCTAAATTAAGTGCCCCTAGCTGGTTCGAATCTCGTCGGCCACACTCTCGCTAGACTGAGTTGGGGCCGGTCGGGGTGTGATAAGAACCACAGCTAATTGGATGACACAAGGCCTACTCTAGGATCTGTCCCCTAATACATAAATTAATGAGCACGTATAAGAGAATTGAGGTTCTTCCAGCATGATATTATATTTAATCACCACCATGTTACCAATGGAGGGCCTGCTAGTGTATAGAAGTAGTCCAGCGAATCGTAATATACCGCCACAAATGTACTTCAAGTTTTGGTCAAAAAATCTTAACCAGCACTACCAGAAAACGTTCCATCGGTTCACCCTCATAGGTACCGGTTGTTTACTACTTGAGACTTTCTCCATTCTTTTTCAGCGCAGCTTGCAAACTTTGGGACCCTTTTCATTTTTATTTCCAACCATCTATATGTTTGTTCCTTTCTTTTTCGGCAGGAGTTGCATTGGTTTTCCTTCCTGCAGAAGGGGAGATTGCAGCCTCCATTTTGCATATGTGCTCCACTTTAGTTTTCTCGCAGACTTCAAGATTCTTGGGCTCCATTTTACTTTTCAGCGCATCAACAGATGCATATGGCAGTAGGCCAGTAGCCTACATGAGAAAGAGAGAGATTTTGTTTTGGATCCCTACCACCAACATTTTTTTTCTGTGCGTAAAAAAAATGTTGGTGGCTAAAAATTTCTGAAGGAAGCTGCTCCCTCCATCTTAAAAATAATGCAACTCTCGCTTTCCGAGAAATCAAACAATTTCAAGCTTGACTAGATTTATATAAAATAATACAAACATTTATGTTATAAAATAAGTATTATTAGATTAATCATAGAATATATATTCATACTAGATCTATTTTGAAAACATAAATGTTAGATATTTTTTTATTTTGAAAACATAAATGTTAGATATTTTTTGGTATAAATTTGGTTAAACTTGAAATTATTTGATTTCTCAGGATGCGAGAGTTGCATTTTTTTTGGACGGAGGGAGTACTTTCCTTGACAATGCTGCTAAGCACATGGACCAGGGTCTGAACATATGACTACTGCTAGCAGATAGCAAGATATAGGCCCTGTTTAGTTCGCAAACTAAGTTTGCAAACTTATCACATCAAATGTTAGGACACTAATTAAGGGTATTAAACGTAGATTAATGACAAAACCCATTCTATAACCCTCGGGTAACTTTGCGAGACGAATCTAATGAGCCTAATTAGGCCATGATTAGACAATGTCATGCTACAGTAAACAATCTCTAATGACAGATTATTAGGCTTAATAGATTCGTCTCGCGATTTTCCGTCCATCTGTGTATTTAGTTTTATAATTAGATCATGTTTAGTCCTCCTAATCTTCGATTTAAAATTGCTACAGTAAATTTCGCAAACTTTCTCACCGAACTAAACATGCCCCACCATTACCCATAATTTGTACGCATTCAAACCCAACTCTGACTGTATTAGCTATGCCTGAGTCCGTGCTGGGAACATGTAGAGACAGCCACAAGCCCTCACGTGATGACATGAACACGCAGTGAAGGTCAAAGTGAAGGTGTGGTGCGCTCCGGAGTCCGGAGAGCC
>CM014272.1:28043097-28069183 GCA_004135705.1 Alloteropsis semialata
GCATGAAACCACTCATAAGCAAGTGTGTGTGGACCACCTTCTTCGAGATGTGATAATCCTTCTTATTCTCACCGACCTTGCATGGACAACATATAAAACCCGAGGTCGAGTTAGCCTCTGCCGCGTCGAGGAATTGATGAACGCCATTAATGAAGTCAGATGAGCGTCTATCCGCATTGTACATCCATTGCCGATTCATCTATTCACAAAATACAATGAAAAATTCATCCCCAATTTCTAAAGTTTGTAATAAACCTAAATAAGAATATCATATATATTCTCTAAAAATCTTAATAACCGTAAACATCAATATCATTTGATGCCACCAAAAAGATGTATTTCTAAAGTTCGTAGTAAGCCTTAACAAGAATATCTTTTATACTCTCTAAAAATTTCGACAGCACCTCCCCTGCATCGGGAGGTTTCCAAAACCTGCGACAAACCAAGGGCACGATGGCCGACAACCACATTCCAAAATCATCAACGTCTTACTTTTGCTCATCTCAAAAAAAAATTTGAAGGAGTGATTTGCCTCAGATATGTTGTCTTTCATTTGACCTTGAACTTGGAGCATAAGAAACATTACAGGTGGTAAAAACAATTGGTTCATGGTAGGCATGGAAACATGGGACACACCCAGCCCAACCATCACAACCGATTCGTTGCTTGGGCATGGATGTATCCCATGGTTTGATGACAACCATGAGAAGCATAACTATACAATACAAGCTCAAGCTCAAGGTCATCATATGTTACCCAGCTAGAAAACTAGGTAAAATTTGATATCATCATAGGCATACCAAGAGTTGGATTGTTTTAGTTCAAGATATTGACAACCATGAGAAGTAAAATTGAATTTAAAATCTAACTAAATAAGAATATCATTTATAATCTCAAAAAATCCTATAACCCTAAATATCAACGTCATTTGAAGCCTCTAAAAAGATGTAATTCTAAATTTCGTAATAAGCCTAAATATGAATTTCACTTATAATCTCTAAAAATCCTAATAACCCTAAATATGAATATCATTTCTAATATCTAAAAATCATAATAAGCATAAATATGAAAATCATTTAAAGTTTCTACAAATAATCCAAAAATCTAAACAATGTCTAAAAATTTGTGCATCATCTCACACATGCAACAACTAACTATATATTGATTCTCTATTACAAATTCATAATAAAAATGAAGATTCAATCTAAAATCTCTTATTTCAATCCATTCCACAAACACAAATTACTCAAAACATAGAGCATGAAATAGACCATACTAAACGTCAAAAGAGAGAGAATGAAGTTGCTAACCTTCTAGCGGACTTGGTTTGCAAAATCTCCAAAAGTTATGGAAAAATCGGGCATGAGCTCCCCCAACCCGAGCTCAATGGAGGATGAAGAAATGAGCCATGGCTCGGGCTGGGGAGGAAGAAGGCCCCTTTATACGCAGGGCCCCTTTGGTACCGGGTTGTGGCACCACCCGGTACCAAAGGGGGCCCCTTTGGTACCGGTTGGTGTCACCAACCGGTACCAAAGGCCCCGAGGCTCATTGGTACCGGGTGGTGACACCAACCGGTACCAATGTGGCCTCATAGGTACCGGGTGGTGCCACCACCCGGTACCAATGAGCGCGCAGAATTATTGGGGATTGGACCCGGTACCAATGCTTCCATTGGTACCGGGTCCAATCCAACCGTGACCGATTAGGGAAGATGGATAGAGAGTTCTCTGGTAGTGTTAAGGCCCAGCACCAATGTTTGCATTCGTACCGGGTCCAACCGGTTGTTTAGGCCTTTAGTCTCGGTTGCTCAGTACCGGTTGCAGAACCGGTACCTATGGGGATTATGACCCGGTACCGATGTCGAGTTTTCCAGTATTGCAGAGATCTATTAGTCACACATCGTACAATTATTTCATTTTCAGCACCAGATAATGAAACCACTAGATATTTATACGGTAAGATGAAATACTAGAAGTATCCGGAATAATTCTTTGATGTAACTGTCTAACTAATAAATATGCAACGGTTGGTTTTGCAATAAGCCGACAGTATGATTCAGATGTAAACAGAACATGCCATGGTTCCTCAAACTAGTACGACAAAACTGCATTACGCATTAGAGAACTCGTTGAAAATTATATATCTTTTGTTATTTTGTCTACCCTTTTACCATTATTTGCGATATTTTGCTAGAACTTTGTAGCTTGAACATACACACACACTGGATCTGCATATGAGCTGAAGCTGTACTTATTTGGGAGTGAGTGTGGCATCAGGATAGATATGCTTGGGTGACCAGTTAGTATGAAGTGATTACTGCAGGTACACGTACAAGTGCATAACTGCTAGTGGTACATGGTACCCTAATTATCTTTTTTTTTTGTTCACAGCATGGTCCAAAGAGTCAATCATTGATGGCCAGTGGTGTAACATCTGCATATATATTGCTTTGGAATGAAAGACATTGGCCAAATCAGAACAGACTAAGAGAAAAGGAGCACATTGCTTTATGTTGTTGTTGACGCAAAATTAGGTCAACACATGAGAGCGCTAGAACGCGCAGCACGTAACACGATAAACCCTCAGCTTCCCTGAGCTGACCGGTCAGACCGGTCAGGGGCACCGGTCGGACCGGTGACCGCCGGGGAAGATGGGGTAAACCCTAAACGCGCCTCCCGGAAGGATCCGTCAGGGAGAAACGCGATCAGGGGTGCCCTAGGATCGGCAGGCCACCTAGGACGCCTTCAGACGTCGCGGAGACGAAGGAAGAATAGCATGTAGGATTGGAAAAGCTAGGGTTGGAGATACATAAAGGTAAGGGTAAATAAAAGTAGTAGATTTGATAGGTTCAATTGTTACGGTCGTCCAAGCATTAACACCGCAACCTCATGTACCGGACCGGTCTGACCGGTCGGGCTAACCGGTCTGACCGGTCGGCCTCGACTTGCTAACCAGTCTGACCGGTCGGCCTCGACTTGTGCCAACTTTGGTTGTGAACATATGCCCCCCTGTTTTTTGGTAAAGTTTGCGTACCATAAAGCACATCAGCACCAAAATTGTCATCTAAGGACGATGTTTAAACAGAATTCATCGGCCATTATAATTTTCTAAGGGCGATATCCAAATATCGGCCATGAGCCGCTTCATCTATTCTTCATCATCTGAATTAACCGATTCTCGAACCGGTCTTAAAGCAGCGGACATGAAGCCATCCTTAGTACAAGCAAGGAACTCAAAATCCGAAATATCAATCCCGGTCAAGCATTTGAAATTGTCATGAGTCCCTAACATGGATGCATCGGCCATAGCAACACATGTCGAAGAATCCGCATGAACCGTCTCAATTTCGTCACCAACCCATTGAATTAAGCATTGATGCAAGGTAGAAGGCACACATTGATTTGCCTGAATCCAATCACACCCCAAGATCACGCTATAATTACCTTGCACCTCTGTAACGAAGAAAGCGGTTGCCAATGTCTTGCTCCCAATAGTAAGCTCCAATGATGCAACTCCCTTGGCACTCATCGGTTCTCCTCCTCCAACACCGTTGATCATCATGCTAGTCTTGATAAGCTCGCTGTCCAAACCTCCCAACTTCTTGTACAATGAGTATGGCATGAGGTTTACAGTAGCACCACCATCAACGAGCATCTTAGAAATCGGCCTCCCTTTAATGTGACCCTTCATATAAAGAGCTTTCAGATGATTGTCCAATTCTAAAGGCTTCTGAAACACAGCATTCTTGGGAGCAAAATCAATTTGAGCCACCCTCTCATCATCTCCGACAAAGCAATAGTCGGCGTCTAAATAGATAACATTGATGTCCATGTCTGTTCTGCTGGGTGAAGGCTCAAAATCAACAGTTTCATCCTCATTGCCCATCTGAGTATCTGAAATAACAATGGGCGGAATGGAAACTTTAGCCGAAGAAAAAAATGCATCGACTACAGAATCTTCAGGCGACACCGGTCTGACCGGTTCCTCCAGACCGGTCTGACCGGTTCCGGTTGCCGGAACAGGTACAGTGGGTGACTGGTCTGACCGGTCAGGGACACCGGTCTGACCGGTTGCGGCCATATCAATCGGGTTCGCTGCAGATGGCTCGGCCTTTTCTGGTGTTTTAGTTTGAATGTCTTGTGCACCAGAACCATCCTTGGAACTCTGATCAACTGGTGGAATCATCGGCTTAACCTCATTGAACCACTTCTCCCTCTTCTTAGTCGATTCTTCCTCCCTTTGCTTTCGGGTGCGCAACCGCTGCAATCTCCTCTTCTGAGAATGAATCAAACCAGGAGGACACCACTTTGGCTGCGTGTTCTGAGGCAAAGGTATCTTTTTTGCGACCGATGCGCCAATAACATTGGGTCCATCAGCCATTGAAGGATTAACTGCCATGGAGCCAATTCGAATCACACTTTTCACAACTGGCTTTGGAATAATAGGTGCAGGCTCTTCCTTCTTCTGAACGGGACGGTATTCCTGTTTGGCCGGCTCCTTGCCCGGCCTCTTCTGGTAACCGGTCTAACCGGTTGGAGGGACCGGTCTGACCGGTCTGTGCTGCTGAGGCACAATCACCGGTTTTTGTCTTGGCTGAAAATTGGTAGGCCTTAGCTGCGGTGGATTCACTCCAGGATGTACAGGAATCTTCGGCCGTGGTTGATTTGGTGCGGGGCAATAAGGTACGTACATTATACCATCTTTCCAAATAGGTTGAGGAGAGGGAGGTTGATACGTTCCCCATGGCCTAGAAGAACCAGCACCACTGAATGAACTTGGACCCTGATTCCACTGTCCTCTTGGTGCCTTCATCGCACCAGAATTCCTTGGTGGCGAACTTAGTCTTTTTTTAGTGGCCGATCTTGTTGAATGGCCGTGTTTTGCATGTGCTTAGCCATAACTTGATCAAAGGTCACTTTTGGCTTAAAAGTTTTCCCCTGATCTTTGCCTTGATTAGTCTTCCAAGTACCCACTTCAGGACGTTTAGGCACAAATGTTCGGCCCGGCCTCTGGGCCGGACCGGTCTGACCGGTCAAAGCAACCGGTCTGACCGGTGCCCCCTGGGCAGCAGGAGCAGCCGGTCTTTGATCCCGCGCTTGAGAGTTCGATTGCCTCCCGACTTCAGAAGTCTTCACTGTAATAGTCAAGATTTTCTTCCCATCAGGAGCTTGTTTAAAGACCACTTCTCTCCCAAGCACTTTGTCATGTTCCATCACCTTCCTTGGTTCTCCAATCACAACATTCTTGCCTCCTGTTGCATCGGCATTGTCTGGCCGAACCAATATCTTGGCTTTTTGAAGATCCATGGTATTGACCAACATGTTGTTGACCGGAAACGGGTGCTTATAAATTTGCATCTCATTCAAACTCAATCGTCCATCATTTAGAGCCGATTGAATCTGTCGATGAAAGAAATTGCAATCATTAGTCGCATGAGAAAAAGAATTATGAAATTTGCAATAAGCACGTTGCTTTAACTCCTCAGATGATGGAATAGTAAAAGAGCATTTGATATATCCACTCTTATGCAATTCATTAAAAATTTTATCGCACTTAGATACATCAAAAGTAAACTTCATCTCTTCTTTCCGATTCCTATGAGTCGGCTTAAGAGATGTGCAAGTAAAGGCTTTATTAGATGCTGGCCATACAAATTCAGCGGCAAACACATTATGAGACTCATCATCTGAACTACTAGAGTCACATTCAAGATTATGTACATTAGCTTGATGAGTCCTTTGGCTTTCTTTTAAATCTTTGTTTCGGCTTTCAGCAGCCAAAGCTCGTTGATGCACTCGGTTTATACTAAAGAACTCAACAATCTCTAACTTCTCCTTGTTGTGAGACCGTAAACTATTAAAACCCAAATCAGCAAGATCCTTTTCGGCAATATTGACACTAAAGCAACGGTTTTTAATATCACGGAAACGTTTAATATAATCATTAACAGTTTCATCACGTGATTATCTAACCGATGTAAGATGTGACAATTTAAGCTCATTGCTGCCAGAAAAGAAGTGATCATGAAATTTTTGCTCTAACTGTTCCCATGAAGTAATAGAATGAGGAACCAATGATGCATATCATGAGAAAGCAGTACCAGTTAGAGACAAAGAAAATAAACGCACTTTCAAAGCCTCACTAGAACTAGAATCGCCTAGTTGTGCCATATATTGACTTATATGTTCAAAAGTGCTTTTAGAATCCCCTCCATTAAACTTGATGAAATCAGGAAGTCTAAATCCAGCAGGGAAAGGAACTAAATCAAATCTAGGAACATAAGGCTTTTGGAATAACCTAGCCTTATCCCTGACATCCACTCCCAAATTCTCTTTAAGAGCTGAAGCCAAATCAAATTTGTACTTAGAAAATATCTCATCTAAATACTCTAATGAATTATCATGTGAATTTGGCTGTTGAATATTTTGAATGGGAGCAGAAAGCGAATTCCCCGTTTCTGATCCCCCGGGACCGGTCTGACCGGTTCCAGTGACTGGTCTGACCGGTTGACGCGGCACCAGCTGGTTAGCCGCATCCGACCCTCCAGGGCCGGTCTGACCGGTCACGCTGACCGGTCTGACCGGTTGGTGCAGGCCAATTGGGTTGGCCGACACTTGTCCCAGTTGTTGGCCGAACCTTCCAAAAAGTTCGTAAGGTACTGGGCCTTGTGCAAATAACTTTTGTACTAATGGGGGTATAGAATATCCAGAATTTGGAATTTGTGGGGTAGAATTCACAATTTCATTATTAATTCAACCATAATCAGCCGAATTAGGAAAAGTTGAGAATGGCTGAGGCGCAGCACGCCAAGTAAGCATTAGATTGGATGGTGTAACAGATTGGCCTTCAAAATAATTCAACGGCAAACCAAACGTAGGTTGTTCTATGGGCTTTGCTGCCGGTGTTTTAAGATCAGGCACAATAGAAACTTTGGGAATCAATAAACTACGATCGGCGGCAGGTTGTTCAGCCATAGGCTGTTTGCCTTCCGATTCTAAGCACTTGTTATGCATCCAACTAACCAATTTGACATTATTCTCAGCCATCTTATCTTCCATGTACTTTAGAAAAACTTCATGAGATTTTTCATTAGATTGTACCTTAGGAAGTGCCACTGAAGATGTAGCAGATTCATCAACCTCCTTGATCTTGGAGACCACGCCCTCGCGGTCTTTCTTGAAGTGCGAGAGGTAGTAGAGGTGATCTTCTTCTGCTTTCTTCTTCAAATAATCCTTGAGCCCTTGACGACGATGACGTTCTCAAGATCCAACTCAGCGGTAGAACCCATCTGGATGAGTTAGATAGATCGGCTACAAAACCAGATCTCCAAGTCCCCAGCAGAGTCGCCAAAAGTATGTTGACGCAAAATTAGGTCAACACATGAGAGCGCTAGAACACGCAGCACGTAACACGATAAACCCTCAGCTTCCCTGAGCTGACCGGTCAGACCGGTCAGGGGCACCGGTCGGACCGGTGACCGCCGGGGAAGATGGGGTAAACCCTAAACGCGCCTCCCGGAAGGATCCGTCAGGGAGAAACGCGATCAGGGGTGCCCTAGGATCGGCAGGCCACCTAGAACGCCTTCAGACGTCGCGGAGACGAAGGAAGAACAGCATGTAGGATTGAAAAATCTAGGGTTGGAGATACATAAAGGTAAGGGTAAATAAAAATAGTAGATTTGATAGGTTTAATTGTTACGGTCGTCCAAGCATTAACACCGCAACCTCATGTACCGAACCGGTCCGACCGGTCGGGCTAACCGGTCTGACCGGTCGGCCTCGACTTGTGCCAATTTTGGTTGTCAACAGTTGTCTTCCAGCAATGCCCACAGACATAACGGTTGTGGCAAGACATGTATTCTGGTCACGCGCACATTGTAGAACGCCATATTTTCCTTGAAAAGTCTTATAGGAAGTAATATGTGCTGCTTATTAATTGGATAGGTGGATGAGCGGCACCAGGATCACTGACAGCAACACCGGTCCAACTGACCCCACTGCTGTCCTCGGTAGGGTTGCCATGCCTTATGTGCCCGGAATCTTCATTTGGCCGGGAGGTATGAGAATGGCCTCAAGATGCACCAAGTACCCATCGTCCTTGCCTTTCACTAACTTGCCCTGCACATCGTCCTCTAGGTAGCTATGAAGCTAGAAACCTATATGCGGCTGCCATCTATCGCATCATTGTTATGAAGGTGTTTGCTTATGTCCAGATATGGTTCAGAGCGAGGATATCTCAGTGGAGTTCCTGGAGAAGATTTATCTAATCTTAGATGTTCTTTGTTGCAACCGGTGGGGAAAATTTATGTACATGCACAAATATTTCAGCTTGAAAGTAGGTATACATGCATGTGATATTGCATACCCCAATCAAGGCCTCATTCGGCAGACTTGGATTCCATCCAGATCTGTTTTTAATCCATACCTGGATTGAATCATTCCACCTGGTTTCACTCAATCCAGGAATCGGCCTGGATCCTGACCAGGAATCAAACCTGCCGCTTATTTGAATGTTCGGCAGGAATGGAACCTATTGAAAAATCTTCACCAGATTTTAACATATGGAATTAATAATGACAACTCTTTAGCTATGTACTCTTTGCAGCAATCATACTATGATTCATTTTTTAATAGACAACCATACTATGATCATGGAAGCAGACCGTTCGGCATCACAGTTTTTCCCACAGCTCAACACCACACCAAAAGAATCAGATTACTCGTGGCACCATACAAGTAGTGCCATAAACTGAATCCAAGAGCAAAGTTAAAAAAGAGTGGCACCATACGAGTTCAAGAGTTCAAAATATTATAGTAGCTTCGCTCCACCAAGAATTAAGTACACAAAATAAAGACAAAATCTCTCATGCCCAGACTTCGGAGGTGACATTAGAGAATGTGACAACCATCAGCAGTGATCCCCCAGAAGGAGGGCAACTCGGGATTCTAAAGAACATCATCATTCAGACTTTCAGAATTCAGATCAATTAGATGCAGCTAACATAGAAAACTAGAATGGTCAACCTTGTTATTAACAAAAGGAAAAACATGGACTAATAATTAAAGAAAATATATGTTACCTGAAACAACAAAGTTTTATTGCATCATAATAACAAGTTTTCAAGTACTGAATGTGTGATGGGTGGCAGAGGGTAGAGAATTGGAAGAGGGAACTCGACGAAGATTGTATTCAAAAGAGGTGGCCGGACGCGGCCCTGGACCTCGACGGCGCGGCGGAGCAATGGTGAAGCTCACGTCGCACCAGGGAGGCAGGAACGGCGCCCAGATACAGATCAATCTAAGCGTGTCTTCCCTTCTCTCCTTCTCGGCTTATATGACGCCGGAAGTTAACAACCTCCTAACAAATCTCTAAGCAAACCTCTCTCTCAAGCTAACCAACCAAATCTCAAACAAATCTTATCTATCTCTAACTAACTACTATTCTGGGCGCCTAAGCTCCTCCCTGACTTCTTGCGCCGGCTGAACTTCAATCCCCACATAACAGAATGTGCCTGAAACAACATCAAAGAAAAATGATTCTAGGCTGGAAGGTCAGCGCATACATATATATCAAACAACATAAAAAAAGATTCTAGGCTGGCAGTGCATACAAAAATAATGTAGGTGTACCACCTAATCAAAAACCCGAAGCATTTGCCCTATGTGCAAACAATAAAGTTTCCATTTTATAATGTTCTTCCGTGCACAGAATCCAGTTCTCATTATCCCTGCACTCTCCCACAATCCATTGCTGAATTGCAGCAAATTAATGTGCACTCAGACAGGACATGGACAGGGTGGTCAAACCATGTGAACAGGTTCAGATAGGAACAAGATCTTGGTGACAGGACATGAACAAGGTGGTCAAACCATGGAAATGACTAGAACAAAAGGTAATACAGTAGAAAACTTTCAAACAAGAAATATGAGACTATGTGTCCTACTATAAATTTGGATGCATCATATTTCCATAAGAGGATAAAAGTACTGGCAAAACAGAAGACAAGGGAACAAAGGCGACAAAAAGATACAAGTGTATATGGCAAATGGCTCTCAATTCTGAGTGGTACTACTACTATTATTCTAGGATTTGCTACGGTTACAGTTAAAAAAATACTGCAGAGTTTGTTAGCATTTGATACGACCAGAAGCTTGCAAACGCGACATGATAACAACTTCCTTAAAAGTTTTTCCTTAGAAAACTTCCTCAAAAGAACGTGGCTTCCCAAAAGGAAGTGAAGTTGGCTTTCTATGCCCCAAATATTAAACAATATAATATATCTAGCCATACCTGAACTGAACATATAATCATAGAGTTGTCAACAATAATTTACTGGAATATATCAGAGCAAAGAGTCAATAACTAATCAGAGGCAGAGCACAGCGATCATACTAAAAGAAAACTAATCCCCTTTCTATCTCCTGACAATTTTCCAAACAAGTGCAGACATTCTGCTTAGGAGGCATATTTCATTATCCTCTGTTGATTCCAAAAACAGGATTAGGAGTGAAACATTCTGTCATGCAAATCCGAACGAGTGATTTAACTGTTCCACAGGAGATATTTTCCTTGTTCTTGCAATGCATCACAACTCAGAAGTGAGACCTATTCCAAATTGCTTACAGCTTGCCGATTTACATTTGTTACATTTGTTCCTAGTTCAAGATAGTTGGCTCTGATGAAGCATTTGACGAGCTGGCCACTGTCAGTTAACCAATTGATTAACCTATCTATACATCACCATCGGGCTGCGGCAGCGCCAGTTTGAGGTCGAAAGGCCCCAGCCCACCCCGGCGCACCTCTCAGCAAACCATGAAACTAGATCAACGAACCCTACCGTACAAACCAAGAATTGGACGCTAGCAAATCAAGAACCTATGCTGCAAGCCAAGAACCCTAGGATGAGAGAAAGAAGAGGAGCGACGGGAAACTTACAGGTGAGAAGGGGGCTACCGGAGTGGACAGCCGCCGCCGGGAAGATCCTCGTGTCCGTCGATGTGTCCAAGGCACCGCCTCCGCCCCGGGTCGCCTACACCGCGAGCCACCTCCAGCGCGCATTGTCTCCGCCACGAGCCGGTTCCATCAGGCTGCCTCCACCCCCGCCTCCGCCGCAACATCCTCCCATCCTCGCGCCGCTAGGTGCTCGCAGTCGCAGCAACGTGGATCGGTTCCGTGACCCTTGAGGTCTGGATCAATTAGCGGAAGATGGGGTGGAAAGGCCTGGAACGGGCCCGTTTTCGTTCCGGACCAGGCCTAAACGAACCAAGATTTCGGGCCAGCCCCGATTTCAAACCAGGCCAAATTATTCCGGGTGGAACGGGCCCTGTTTCAGGCCATTCCGGGCCAAACGAACGAGGCCTAAAGGTAAGATGTTATTGCAATTACCAGACTTTGCAGCAAATATATTTTAGAACAAACAAAATGAAAGCTATTAGTGCCAACTATATTTTTTTACCACCGATTTTAGTCATTATTTGTGAATTCACTATTAGTAATAGCATTAGCATATATGCACTTGGAGTACCCGACTGGTTCAGTTCCCGTTCATACCAAAAATGATGCACCCTCCTTATGGAACGCATATCGCTACGTGTATGTGGTCTGATAAGTTGTCGTAGGCAATTCCACATACGATTTTTGATGATATGGATGAGGAGGTGAGAGAACGAGGTGATTTTTTTAATGAGACAACCGCCTTGTACGCTATAATTTAGGTCTATGAATCCACTCACTCACCATTTTGGAGTTGTTGCTGTCATGCAACACACAAGTATTTATTTTTCTATACACAAATAAAGGAATTATGATTACTTGAGACAGCATAAAAGACAAACCATTGTATGGATTGTTTCCCAAAACCGTCTTAAGATTACGTGCCAATCATGAGACCCAATCTACTTGCCGTTAGATTCTGATGGCACACAAAAGGGCAGGATTTGTTCCCATCCTCTCCAACCTTGATACCAGCATCCCTTCAGCACCATTTCACTTTAACAAGGGATATATTTTCGTTTCACATGATATGTTTTTTATATTTTTTTCCAAAATATATTTGCACATTTAAGATAAGGTAAATATATTAAGCTCAAAGTATATACTGCCTTCTAAGACGTTAGTCCTTGTCTTCTCACTACATCATTTGAGACTCCTTGCTGATCGGAAAGACATTACTCACCGCAATCTTGTCCTCAGGGAACGCATTACTCACACAATACCAAAATACGCACAATGTAAATTTGATTTTCCTTTCTTGACATGGGACCCTGATGCATGCATTTGTAAAAAGAAGTAGAAATTAATCACAACGTTTTTGGATTAGTACTGGTCATATTGATATATACAATTAGTATTGGATTAGTATTGGTCACAATAACATTTGCATGGTCCAATCTTGTAACACCCAAATTCCATCATATAATAAATCATAGCAACTTTGTTTAGGTTGGCATAAGGTTAAATGAATTTCTTTTCTTTTATTTAATTTTGTGGCCCTAAACACTTGAACATTAAATAATTAATTTTAGTTCAATAAGTGTTTGTTGCATATCATGCCTTGCATTTGTTTTTGTTTGCTTGAGTGATCTCAAACTCCTCTCCAAATTCAAATCCTATTCAAACATCTCTCAAATTCTTCCAAATTCAAATTCAAATAAAGATCAAACTCAATTCCCTTTCCCTCCTTTTCTTTTCCTCCATTTGGCCCGGCCCACTTCCTTCTCTCCCTCTTTCTTCTTTTCTCTGCTTCTCCCGCCGGCCCAACTAACCGGCCCACTCGGCCCTCCTCTCTCACGCCGCACTCTCCCTCTCTCTCTCTCGCTGACGCCGGGTCCCACCTGTCGGCGCCATCATCTTCCTCCTGCCGCTCGCCCGAACCGAGCCGCGCACGCGCCCGCGATCTCCGCCTGCACCCACATCCCCGCAATCCCCGCCCCTCTTCAAGCCTCTTCACTGCGCCATGAACCGTGCCAACCTTCCCCGAACGCTCTCCCATCTTTCCTCCCTCTGCAACGGGCGCCCGAGCCCTCAATGCCATCAATGGCCGAGAGCTCCGCCCCGCCTTCAAACCCTGGCCGAGCCCCTCCGTTTTCCTCCCCTCGGTCCCCTATAAAACCCCTCTCCCTCTCGCCCTCGCGCACACACACTCCACACCTCAAACCCACCTCTCCTGTGCGCCGAATCGCTCGTCGGAGTTCTTCATCGCCGCCGTCAAGGTCGTAGTGCCGCCGCTCCGATTTCTCCCTGTCCGAGCCCTCTTTGTCCCTCTTTATCTTGTTCGCTCGCTCTCAGGTGCCCGCGGAGCTGGTTTTCGTCGTCCTGGAGCCGCAGCCGACGCCGGAGCACCCGATTCGCCGTTCACCCGAGCTCACCGCCGCCGTTCTTCGTCGCCAACCCATCTTCGCCCTGAAATCAACGTCCACAACCCCCTAGGTGAGCTCGCCATATCCTCCCAAACCCCCCTGTACCTTTTGTTCATCTCCCCGTGGTCCGTAGCACCGTGCAGACCCGTCTCCGGCGATCTTCCGTCGTGGTCGAGGGTGGCGCCGCCGTCTGGGACACCACCGGCCGTCAGATCGATCCCCCACCGTCCGATCTATAACCCACGGCCTGGATCACCCCCCCGATAACGGTCAACAGGGGTCAAACCCGCCGGTCGCCGGCCATTTTGTTAAAGAGACCCCCTGTTTTATCCTATTTAACCCGCAGTCCATTCACAGTAGAAAGTATTCACATTTATGCCCTTACAACTTCTGTTTAGGCCCCTGTTCTTTCATATATTCTAACCCGCCGTCCTCTGAATGGCTTTTTCATGTGCTAGCCCCTGAGATCTATGGATAATTATGTTTGTGCCCTCAGTTTTTAATAAAACAGTACGCAGACTTTAGTTTTAATTGCATATAGGCCCTTGCAACTTTGTTATTAGTGTAACTTCGTCGTTTTAAATCCGTTTTGGGCGATTTTCGCGTTCACGCGATCGTCTTTGGATGCTCTTTAGTTTAAGGTGCTTGTTATGTACTTTTATTACTGTTTGGTGTACTGTTTTATTTATTTTTGTTGTATGTCTTGTGTGATCGTGTAGAGAACATGCCGTTCGAGGAAGATCAAGAGCAGCAGCTGTTTGAAGAGGACCAACAGCAGTTTGTTGAGGAAGGCAAGTGGCCTCCCTCTACATGAACATTCTTTTTGTCCCATTTACATTCATGAAATTCACTTTTACTTTACTGTTATGCATTAATTTTGACGGGTCACCTATTAGGACATGACTAGATCTTTTTACCTTGAACCTTGAATCACCTGGTTATATCATAGGTAGAAATGCTTAGTTTGCTTAAACTTGGATGGTTCTATTACCTTTTATGCAAATGTTAATCATGATTTAATTATGTTGTTATATTCTTGCTTAATTACAAGATCATCATGATTAATTGGAACATGGAGAACCACCCAAGAAATCAGTGCAACCACAGTGTCACATGGCTCTGAACTTAGCGAATTAATTAGACTTGGGGTTGGCTAGTGGTCTTACCGTAAGGGCAAGGAGGGGGCCGGTGAAGGGGTCATAGCCCGGTCATCTTGGAGGAGCAGGCTTTGCTAAGGTACGGCCTCATTAGGGAGGGTTATGGACCTCACCGCTGCCGAAACTCTAGCGGGCTGCTAGTTAGCTTTAGGTCTTTGTAAAGGCTTCGTAGTGAACCCTCGCCACTCACCAAAGGAAGTGTTTAAGGGCCTTGCAAACCCGGGCGACAAGGGGAACACGAGCTGTGGGTAAAGTGTACAACCTCTGCAGAGTGTAAAACTGATATATCAGCCGTGCCCACGGTTAAGGGCGGCTTGGACCCTCACATGATAATTGAACTTAAACTTGATCTTAACTTGTGGTTCTTGGTTTTGGTGGTATAATTTTGGGTTATCCTGCTTAATTTTGGGCTGGTATAAACTTACATCTAGTAAATAGGTGCTTGCTAATAAAACTTGACCAACTAAAAGTGCTAACCGCATGAGCCTGAACCCCCTTTGATGGCCTTGCATTTTTCCCCACTTGTTGAGTACCAACCATAAGTGTACTCACCCTTGCTAAACAACTGCTGTTCAGAAAATAACAATGAAGTGGAGTACTTCAGCGACTTTGATGAGTTCTAGGCGCGTCAACCAGTCAAGTGCCTGTGGATGAAGTCAAGGAGCTGTTTTATCGTATTAGGTTGTCGGTGAACGTTTAAGACCTTCGTGTCTATTTACGATGAGTGTAATAAAGTTATGTACTCTCTTTTGTACGCTTTTGAATATTGTCTTTTGATATATTCACTGATGACGTCAACACATGTGTGATGAACGGATCCTGGCACACATATGCGATGCATTCGATTTTTCCTTAAAATCGGGTGTGACAGAAGTGGTATCAGAGCCTGGTTGACTGTAGGACGCCAGCCTAGCTAGAAAATGGTTGAAACATAGGATTTACTATCTTAGTCAGCCTTTCTGATCTTAGGAAAAAAATTTTATTTGCATAAAAACTTACTATGTTCCTGTTCTATCTCTTTTTGCTCTTGTACTTAGTTTTGTTCTTGCTCTATTACAGATGGTCAGGCAGAGACAGACAGCACGCAAGAGCACCGGAGGCAGGAGGCGTATCGCCCCTGCACGGCCAGTTCCACGACTTCCACCACTGGTGGAACAGGAGGAGACAGAGCCCGAGGAGCTCCACTACTTCCAGGAGATGGCAGACGGAGACATCGTTCCGGTGGACCCCGCAGTTGACGCTCCACTAGCACCACCTGCTGTTCCTGCTCTGGAGGCTCCAGTACATGCTGCTGGAGGACAGTCGGATGACGGCCACGACACAGACCAGGGCCTTGGTCAGGAGGGCCAGGGCGAGACGTAGGACGTTGCTTCTGGTGTGGGCCAGAACGACGTGCCAGTTGGACCGGTTGAGTTCGTGCAGGCTACCTACGAGTCTGAGACCTCAGTCAATGAGACTGGCACCTTCTCCAAGATGCTGATGGACGTGCTACAGGAGTTGGGGAACAATGTCAGGCCCCTCTACATGACACAGCGTGTCTCCAACCCTGGGATGCCGGTCTTCTACATCACCCGGGGTCCACATCCGGGAGGCTTCTGACACTGGTGGATACAAGACCTGTTCCATGCACGACTCCGACATCCCCTACTCCACCGTCACCGCCTCCGTCAGCAGCGCTGCCAGGAGAGCTCTGTGGTCTCTCTGCCACGCTCGCCGTGGTGAGCTGAGCATCACAGAGTACCGACACCTTCCACGACGTGCTAGTGGCACAGAGGTGACCCACTTGCCACTGGGAGGACCTCATGAGCCCTGCATCGACAACCTCGCTCGTGTCATCGCTGGTCTCAACACAGACGTGGAGGGCACATCTTCCAACCTCATGGAGACTGCTCAGAGACTGGCCAGTGCTCAGGCCAGGATCAGGCAGCTGGAGGCACAGGTGGCAGTTCACGTGCCCCCAGTGGAGGCAGATAGAGCCGACTGTCCCGCCGCTTCACCCCCACGCAAGAGGCTTCGTACTGGAGAGCCAGGCTCTATCACCGGTCTCATAGGACAGCTTTAGGAGAGTCTACCAGAATAAGTCATCACGTTAGAACCGTTCCTGCGAGGACGTGCGATGTTTATGTTTGCTTGTTTGTTTTATGTTTGAGTTGGAGTTTTTGTAATGATTGTCATGTTTTTGTGGAGTGATGGCCACAAATACATTATTAAATAATTAAGTTAAAGTCAGTTCTTGGTTTCAATCTTGGCTCTGTTCTTTCTATCTTTATCAGTTTATCTATCTTATCTAAAGCATTCCCCTAACGATCAGATGGTAAATACCAGGAGAGGTGGAGGACGTGACATTCGTAGTGTTAGACGTGCTCATATAATCAACCGTCAGAATCAAGCACCGCCTCCACCCCCAAACCCAGCAATGGAGCAGTTTCTACAAGCTCAGATACAGTTGCTGCAGGACCTTACCAACACGGTGCACAACATTCAAGCACAGCAGAATCAGCAGCCGCCACAAATACCTCCACAAGCCCGAGACAGGCACCGGGATTTCATGAGTCACCACCCGCCAACTTACTCTCACTCGACGGACCCTCTGGATGCTGATGACTGGATGAAAGTCATTAGCAAGAAGCTGGACATTACACAGTGTACTGACCACGAGAGAGTCTTGTATGCTGCTGGACGTCTGGAAGGAGCTGCATCCGATTGGTGAGATGCATACACAGCTGCCCATACCAACGCCGACACTATTACTTGGGCAGAGTTCAGCAACAGTTTCTGCCTGCATCACATCCCAGCTGGTGTCATGAAACTGAAGAAGAACGAGTTCTTGGCTCTGAAGCAGGGCCATATGTCAGTGAGGGAGTACCGGGACAAATTCATCCAGCTGTCCCGCTACGCGCCCAATGAGGTCGACGATGATGAGAAGAAGCAGGATCGCTTCTTGGATGGTCTGATCGGGCCGCTCAAATATCAGCTGCAGAGCCATACTTTCCCCACATTCCAGAGGCTTCTAGACAAAGCTATTGGCCTGGAGAACACTCGCAAGGAGCTCGGTGAGCTCAAGAGGAAGTCCCAGTCACAGGGACAGTCAAGCAGCAGCCGCCCGCGCTTCAACTCTCAGCAAGGGTCTCAGTTCCGCTCTGGAGGGCAAGGCGGAAATTATCAGCCAAATCAGCAGTACCGCAGCCAGCAGCAGAACCAACGCTTCAATCAGCAGACCCAGCGTAGTCCTAACTTCCAGCAGAACAGGTCTGGCAGTTCATTTGGCGCCCCAGTGCGCAACAACAATCCGGTCGCACCAGTTCCTCCAAATGGCTGTTTCAAATGTGGAGAAGTGGGGCACTATGCTAACAACTGCCCCAAGCGCAACATGCAGACACCACAGGGCCAGAAGACTAATGGTCAGAGGCCTGGATCACAGACTCCACAGATGCGCAATGGGAATCAGAATTCCCAAGGCAACAAGGGCCAGCAGAACTACATGCGTGGACGGGTGAACCACGTGTCAGCAGAATCAGCGCAGGAAGCTCAGGACGTTGTGCTCGGTATGTTGCTTGTTAATTCTGAACCTGCATCAGTTCTATTTGATTCTGGAGCATCGCATTCTTTCATTACTGAGCAATTTGTGAAAAAACATGATATAACTATGAGCCTTATGAAGAAAACTCTACTAGTTAGTTCCCCGGGCAGTGAGATGAAGGCTAATCACATATGCCCGCGGATGAATCTGAAAATCATGGGGGTAGATTTTCCAGCCAATCTGATAGTCCTAAAGTCCAGTGGGATTGACGTGATTCTTGGCATGGATTGGTTATCTGGGTGCAAGGGAGTTATTCAGTGTGCCAAGAAGTCAGTGCTCTTGACCAGTCCTCAAGGAGATCAGATTGAGTTCGTTGCCAACACGCCATCTACAGATGAAGCAATGGTGAATCAGACCAAGGGAATACCTTTGGAGGAGATCAAGGTCGTGAGTGAGTACCCAGACGTCTTTCCGGAGGACTTACCAGGTATGCCACCCGATCGTGACATTGAGTTCCGTATTGATCTCTTACCTGGCACTGCACCTATATTCAAAGGACCCTATAGGTTGGATGTTAAGGATTTAAGTGAACTAAAGAAACAAATAGAAGAGCCATTAGGAAAAGGATATATCCATCCTAGCTCATCACCTTGGGGAGCCCCTGTCATCTTTGTTGATAAAAAGGATGGCACGAGAAGGATGTGTGTTGATTATAGAGCTCTCAATGATGCTACCATCAAGAACAAATATCCCCTACCCAGAATTGAAGATCTGTTCGATCAAATGAGAGGTGCTAAAGTGTTCTCCAAGATTGATCTGCGGTCAGGATACCATTAGTTGAGAATTCGACCAGAAGATATCCCCAAAACGGCGTTCACCTCCAGATATGGGTTATTTGAGTACACAATGATGTCGTTTGGATTGACCAATGCCCCGGCGTACTTCATGTACTTGATGAACAAGGTGTTCATGGAATATCTTGACAAGTTTGTAGTGGTGTTCATCGATGATATCTTGGTGTTTTCTCGGAATGAAGAAGAACATGAAGAACATTTGAGATTGGTACTACAGAAACTCCGAGAGAATCAGTTGTATGCCAAGTTCAGTAAGTGTGATTTTTGGTTGAAAGAAGTTTCTTTCCTTGGTCATGTCATCACCGATGGAGGAATAGCAGTTGATCCCAGCAAGGTTCAGGATGTGTTGAATTGGAAACCACCTACGAATGTGTCCGAGATCAGGAGTTTCCTTGGTTTGGCAGGATATTACCGCAGATTCATAGAAGGATTCTCCAAGATCGTGAAACCGCTCACTTCGTTGTTAGAAAAAGAACGAGAGTTCAAATGGGATGAAGCTTGTCAGAATTGCTTTGAGGAGCTGAAGAAGATGTTAACCACGGCCCCAGTATTGATAATGCCAGATATACACAAAGGGTTCGATGTCTATTGTGACGCTTCACGTCTCGGTCTTGGTTGTGTGTTAATGCAAGAAGGCAGAGTGGTAGCTTATGCATCAAGGAAGCTAAGGAAACATGAGCAAAACTATCCAACTCATGACTTGGAGCTAGCCGCCGTCGTGCACGCACTGAAGATTTGGAGACATTATATGATTGGAAATAAGTGTCAGATTTTCACAGACCACAAAAGCTTGAACTATATCTTCACTCAGAGGGATCTCAATCTCAGACAACGCAGATGGTTAGAATTGATAAAGGATTATGACTTGGATATTCAGTATCATCCTGGCAAGGCCAACGTCGTAGCAGATGCTTTGAGTCGGAAGAGCCAAGCTAACATGGCTATAGCTCGACTAATGCCTCAAGAATTGTGTTGGAAAATGGAACGACTCAATCTCGGGATTCTTTATAACTCAGAAGCTATGACAATGGAGATTGAACCTACTCTTGAGTAGGAAATCAGACAAGGTCAGTTGACTGATGCTAAGATCAAAGAGATCAAGACTCTGATTGGTTTAGGTAAAATAACGGATTTCACTGAAGATGAACAAGGCACTGTTTGGTTCAGGAAAAGGATCTGTGTACCTGATATCGATCGTCTTCGTGAGCTCATATTGAAGGAAGCACATGATTCTGTATATTCTATTCACCCCGGCAGTACGAAGATGTACCAAGATTTGAAGGAGAAATATTGGTGGTATGGTCTTAAGAGAGACGTGGCAACTCACGTAGTTTTGCGTGATGTATGTCAAAGAGTGAAAGCAGAACATCAAAGGCCAGCAGGTTTGCTTCAGCCGTTGAAAGTACCCGAGTGAAAATGGGAAGAAATTGGTATGGACTTTATCGTAGGATTGCCTCGCACTCGGGATGGTTATGATTCTATATGGGTCATTGTGGACAGATTGACCAAAGTTGCTCACTTCATTCCAGTCAAAACTACATATTCGGGAGCCAAGTTAGCAGAGCTGTATATGTCCCGAATTGTGTGTTCACACGGAGTGCCAAAGAAGATAGTGTCTGACCGAGGTACCCAGTTCACGTCTCGTTTTTGGCAGAAACTGCATGAGTCAATGGACACCAAGCTTAATTTCAGTTCAACGTATCATCCGCAGACAGATGGCCAGACTGAGAGGACAAATCAAATCTTAGAGGATATGCTAAGAGCTTGTGCCTTGAAGCATGAAGGCAGTTGGGATAAGAGTTTGCCATACGCAGAATTCTCTTATAACAACAGCTATCAAGCTAGTCTCAAGATGGCCCCATTTGAAGCTCTGTATGGAAAAAAGTGTAGGACACCACTATACTGGAGTCAAACCGGTGAAAGTCAGGTGTTCGGACCAGAAATTCTGCAAGAAGCTGAAAGACAAGTCCAGATAATCCGGGATAATCTCAGAACTGCTCAGTCACGACAGAAGAGTTATGCTGATACTCGGAGAAGAGAATTAACGTTTGAAATTGGAGATCATGTGTATCTCACGGTGTCACCTATCAGAGGTCTCCGCAGATTCAAGGTCAAAGGGAAGTTGTCACCTCGCTATATTGGTCCTTTTCAGATCTTGGAAAGGAAAGGTGAAGTGGCATATCAGTTGGAGTTACCCGAGCGACTGTCGGATGTTCACGATGTGTTTCACATTTCTCAGTTGAAAAAGTGCTTGAGAGTACCCAAAGAGCAACTACCACTAGAAGAACTTAATGTGCAAGATGATTTGACTTATTCAGAGCACCCAGTCAAGATTTTGGAAACACCAGAAAGAGTTACAAGGAAAAAGTCATCAAAATGTGCAAAGTACAGTGGAGTCATCATTCGGAAGATGAAGCTACTTGGGAGCGAGAAGATGAGCTCATTGCAGACTTCCCGCAGTTGTATCCAAATCTATTCGAATCTCGAGGACGAGATTCTCATTAAGGGGGGTAGGATTTGTAACACCCAAATTCCATCATATAATAAATCATAGCAACTTTGTTTAGGTTGGCATAAGGTTAAATGAATTTCTTTTCTTTTATTTAATTTTGTGGCCCTAAACACTTGAACATTAAATAATTAATTTTAGTTCAATAAGTGTTTGTTGCATATCATGCCTTGTGTTGACGCGGAAAATCGGCGATCGTATCTCCCGCGTGCAGCACACGAAGACCAGGGAGATCTGCTTCGCTCCAGTGCCAGTCCACACTCCAGTTCAGGTTCGCGGCGTGCCAGTCAATTTGACCTGAAATTGACAAGGGAATAAAACAGTTAAATTGCTCTTTGATTGTGCCGGCTCTATTTCAGACGATGGAGTAACGTCGAATTTTAGCCAAGACCCAATCAGACACGTGCCGGCCGATACCAATCGGACCTCAAAATCGGACCTCATTGATGACGTCAATCGGACCGAGCGATCAGACCTCAATCGGGCATCAAATCGGACCTCAGAATCAGACTAATCAGGATCGGACCTTGATTGATGTAACAGACTAGCCTTTGAATAATAAAATAAAGCGTAAAACAAGGCCAATATGTAAAATAATGGATCAGCTGTGTCTTTAAACAAGATATTAAATAAGCAAAGTGTAAGCTGATACATTGTCCACCTTGTCTAGTTGCCAGTTTGACTCGTCTTATCGGACCATCTAATCAACCGATCGGACTATAGCCTTTGCAGAGAAATCTAGCTCTGACGTAGGGAATCTAGATTTCTCCAACTATGATCAGATCGGATAGCTAGATAATCAGACTCGACTCATTAACCTGTCAATTAAACAAGATGCTCGCACGGGTGTTGATCAGATTAAGCAAATAAGCAGGTAAAACATTAACAGATTCGTTCTGATTCTAAGATATGCTACCAAATAATTAAGCAAGATCCAGCTCCGACGTAGGGAATCTACATCACACTTAACATTCAAATAACAATAAGGCATAACCGAAGCTTCCTTTGACTAACCAAGATGAATCTAGCTCCGACGTAGGGAATCTAGACCAACCATGACAGTCGAAGATTAATCTAATCGTATTGTAAAGATCCAGCTCCGACGTAGGGAATCTACACCAGTACAATACTCAAAGAACAACCAGATTAAACCACAAAGCAAGATCGGACCTAGAACGATGCTGTAAGATAAATATTGCTTAAATCGGACCAAGACCAATGCTCAAAGCCGTCGAAGAAGTAGAATTGATTCACATGGCGTAGATCTAAACCAATCTAGCAACTCCAACAAACCGCAAAGACTACCTTTAGTGACCAAGATTATTCTAGCTCCGACGTAGGGAATCTAGACTAATCTTGATACCTAGCTCCGACATAGGGAATCTAGGCTTAAAGTGTAGTCCGATAAACGATAATCTGTTGAATAATCAATATTGATCTAGCTCCGACGTAGGGAATCTATATCAATCTTGATTATCCAGAGATAAATCGGTTGAACAGTATAAACGAGAAAGGGCGATGCGCCTCAATTCAAAGCCTATACTAATTCGATAAATTGACTAACTTACTGGTAAGCCGGAGATCAGAACTAATGCAGCCCGTCCACCAATGAGCTTCGTCGGTAACTACTACTAGGGTTTTGGCGTGAAGCCGGGTTGTATTGATTGTGAGAATAGTTCTTTACAATGGACGAGGGTTCATATTTATACCCTGGTCATGATGAGTCCCGATCGGACTTGACTAACTTGCAGATAAAGTAAACTAAGTCTAAGATAGAATGGGACTTCTCAATACGCCTTCAAAAAGGAAATAGTCCCCATATCTGATATGCTTCCTCTTTCAGCTGACGCGCCTTTCCTCTTGTACTCGTTATCGGGTCGAACTCCTGCTTCATCGGATCTCTTCTACATATCGGCTTCCTTCTCTGTCATCTTCGGCTTTGACCAGTCAATGGGTCCACCAGCCTTACCACGTCACCTCATGACTCAGCATATCTGGTGCGAAAATCTGGTGTCAACACCTTGCATTTGTTTTTGTTTGCTTGAGTGCTCTCAAACTCCTCTCCAAATTCAAATCCTATTCAAACATCTCTCAAATTCTTCCAAATTCAAATTCAAATAAAGATCAAACTCAATTCCTTTTCCCTCCTTTTCTTTTCCTCCATTTGGCCCGGCCCACTTCCTTCTCTCCCTCTTTCTTCTTTTCTCTGCTTCTCCCGCCGGCCCAACTAACCGGCCCACTCGGCCCTCCTCTCTCACGCCGCACTCTCCCTCTCTCCCTCGTTGACGCCGGGTCCCACCTGTCGGCGCCATCATCTTCCTCCTGCCACTCGCCCGAACCGAGCCGCGCGCGCGCCCGCGATCTCCGCCTGCGCCCACGTCCCCACAATCCCCGCCCCTCTTCAAGCCTCTTCACTGCGCCATGAACCGTGCCAACCTTCCCCGAACGCTCTCCCCTCTTTCCTCCCTCTGCAACGGGCGCCCGAGCCCTCAATGCCATCAATGGCCGAGAGCTCCGTCCCGCCTTCAAACCCCGGCCGAGCCCCTCCGTTTTCCTCCCCTCGGTCCCCTATAAAACCCCTCTCCCTCTCGCCCTCGCACACACACACTCCACACCTCAAACCCACCTCTCCTGTGCGCCGAATCGCTCGTCGGAGTTCTTCATCGCCGCCGTCAAGGTCGTAGTGCCGCCGCTCCGATTTCTCCCTGTCTGAGCCCTCTTTGATCCTCTTTATCTTGTTCGCTCGCTCTCAGGTGCCCTCGGAGCTGGTTTTCGTCGTCCTGGAGCCGCAGCCGACGCCAGAGCACCCGATTCGCTGTTCACTCGAGCTCACCGCCGCCATTCTTCGTCGCCAACCCATCTTCGCCCTGAAATCAACGTCCACAACCCCCTAGGTGAGCTCGCCATATCCTCCCGAACCCCCCTGTACCATTTGTTCATCTCCCCGTGGTCCGTAGCGCTGTGCAGACCCGTCTCCGGCGATCTTCCGCCGTGGTCGAGGGCGCCGCCGCCGCCTGGGACACCACCGGCCGCCGGATCGATCCCCCACCGTCCGATCTATAACCCACGGCCTGGATCACCCCCCCGATAACGGTCAACAGGGGTCAAACCCGCCGGTCGCCGGCCATTTTGTTAAAGAGACCCCCTGTTTTATCCTATTTAACCCGCAGTCCATTCACAGTAGAAAGTATTCACATTTATGCCCTTACAACTTCTGTTTAGGCCCCTGTTCTTTCATATATTCTAACCCGCCGTCCTCTGAATGGCTTTTTCATGTGCTAACCCCTGAGATCTATGGATAATTATGTTTGTGCCCTCGGTTTTTAATAAAACAGTACGCAAACTTTAGTTTTAATTGCATATAGGCCCCTGCAACCTTGTTATTAGTGTAACTTCGTCGTTTTAAATCCGTTTCGGGCGATTTTCGCGTTCACGCGATCGTCTTTGCATGCTCTTTAGTTTAAGGTGCTTGTTATGTACTTTAGTACTGTTTGGTGTACTGTTTTATTTATTTTTGTTGTATGCTTTGTGTGATCGTGTGGAGAACGTGCCGTTCGAGGAAGATCAAGAGCAGCAGCTGTTTGAAGAGGACCAACAGCAGTTTGTTGAGGAAGGCAAGTGGCCTCCCTCTACATGAACATTCTTTTTGTCCCATTTACATTCATGAAATTTACTTTTACTTTACTGTTATGCATTAATTTTGATGGGTCACCCATTAGGACATGACTAGATCTTTTTACCTTGAACCTTGAATCACCTGGTTATATCATGGGTAGAAATGCTTAGCTTGCTTAAACTTGGGATGGTTCTGTTACCTTTTATGCAAATGTTAATCATGATTTAATTATGTTGTTATATTCTTGCTTAATTACAAGATCATCATGATTAATTGGAACATGGAAAACCACCCAAGAAAACAGTGCAACCACAGTGTCACATGGCTCTGAACTTAGCTAATTAATTAGACTTGGGGTTGGCTAGTGGTCTTACCGTAAGGGCAAGGAGGGGGCCGGTGAAGGGGTCATAGCCCGGTCCTCTTGGAGGAGCAGGCTTTGCTAAGGTACGGCCTCATTAGGGAGGGTTATGGACCTCACCGCTGCCGAAACTCTAGCGGGCTGCTAGTTAGCTTTAGGTCTTTGTAAAGGCTTCGTAGTGAACCCTCGCCACTCACCAAAGGAAGTGTTTAAGGGCCTTGCAAACCCGGGCGACAAAGGGAACACGAGCTGTGGGTAAAGTGTACAACCTCTGCAGAGTGTAAAACTGATATATCAGCCGTGCCCACGGTTAAGGGCGGCTTGGACCCTCACATGATAATTGAACTTAAACTTGATCTTAACTTGTGGTTCTTGGTTTTGGTGGTATAATTTTGGGTTATCCTGCTTAATTTTGAGCTGGTATAAACTTACATCTAGTAAATAGGTGCTTGCTAATAAAACTTGACCAACTAAAAGTGCTAACCGCATGAGCCTGAACCCCCTTTGATGGCCTTGCATTTTCCCCCACTTGTTGAGTACCAACCATAAGTGTACTCACCCTTGCTAAACAACTGCTGTTCAGAAAGTAACAATGAAGTGGAGTACTTCAGCGACTTTGATGAGTTCTAGGCGCGTCAACCAGTCAAGTGCCTATGGATAAAGTCAAGGAGCTGTTTTATCGTATTAGGTTGTCGGTGAACGTTTAAGACCTTC
>CM014272.1:28071677-28097269 GCA_004135705.1 Alloteropsis semialata
CGCGCGCCGCGCCGCTCTAGCTACTCCTCCACGCCGGCCCCCTCCATGCCGGCCCTCCTCCACGCCGGCGCGCCCTCCTCCACGCCGGCCCCTGTGTATGTGTGTGCGCCGCGTCGCGCGCGAGTCAGCCGAGCGGGGCTAACGTCAACCCCTGCTCGGCTGACGTCAGCTTTTTTTAATTAATTATGTATTTGTTATAGAAAATTCGTACAAATTCATCGAAATGCTTAGAATGATTGTGGTGATGAATCATACTATATTAGAAATGAAATTATGTATTTGTCATAAATTCAATCGAATTTGATAGAAATTCATCGAAATAGCTGTGGTGATGAATCATCGAAATTCGTACAGATTCATCGAAATTAGATTATTAGTGTATATGGAAATTAGATTATAGTATGGCAATTAGATAATTAGTGTATACTTTGTTAATTAGTATTACCTATTTTTTTAATTAATTATGTATTTGTTATAGAAAATTTGTACAAATTCATCGAAATGTTTAGAAATGATTGTGGTGATGAATCATACTATATTAGAAATGAAATTATGTATTTGTCATAAATTCAATCGAATTTGATAGAAATTCATCGAAATAGTTGTGGTGATGAATCATCGAAATTCGTACAAATTCATCAAAATTAGATTATTAGTGTATATGGAAATTAGATTATTAGTATGGCAATTAGATAATTAGTGTATACTTTGTTATTTCATGTACTTTGTTATACAAATTTTGAATATATTTATTATACTTTGTTATACAAATTCATATTTATGATTATTTATCAAATTCTATCAAATTCTATCACAACAACATGTTTATCAACTCAAATGAGTACTGCAAGTTCAAACGAAAATTCAAAATTCAAATTTGAACTCCTTTGACTCTCATTCTAATTCCAATTCAAAATTCAAATACTTTTTATCCTTTTTGAGATGCTCTAAACAATTTGAACTTGATCGAATTTGATAGAATTTGATCGAATTTGATAGATTTTGATAGAATTTGATCGAATTTGATAGAATTTGATCAAATTTGGTAGAATTTGAACGAATTTGGTAGAATTTGATAGAATTTGTTTGAATTTGATCGAATTTGATATAATTTTTATTTCATGTATATTTGATAGACAGAAGACGAAATGGACATGACAGAAGACGAAATGAATATGATTATGATGGAAGAAATCGCAAAAGGCAGTGCACGTGCCACAAACCTTCTCGACGTCGACGAGGAGGCAGGTGGTGACAATGGCAGCCAATACCTGAATATGTCAGGTGATGGTATGGAAGAACCTGCCGCTGCAAGTGTTGGGGCCGAGGAGGTATATATGCATACATATTGTCAATATCGAATATATATATGTTCAAGCATGAAATCTTGATACATTTCTTTCTCGTACGTGTAGCCCTCAGGCTCACAGCCTTCTGGGTCCTCATCATCGAAGAGGACGAAATGTGGCCCGACCAAAAAGTTAGAGGGCAGACTTGTAATCACTGATGTGGCAGAAGATGGTCGGCCAGTTGCGCCAGAGAAAGCTGCTATAAAGATGGCCAATTAGTGTGGTGTTCTAGTGAGAGACCACGTGCCCATCAGCCTGCAGAGGTGGAAACCCAGCGATGATGCTTCATACATGCCGCAATCAGAGAAAGAAATGCTATGGGCCAGTCTGCAAGAACATTTCGTGGTGCCTCAAGGTTCAGAGGCAAGAGTCAAAAATTGGGCTCTAAAGACGATGTGTACTGCATTTCAAACATGGAAGAAAAACATGTACAAGAAATATGCCGAGAAGAACCTGACACCCAACTTTGATGATTACCCAAAGCTGAGGGGTCATTGGGATTCCTTCGTGCAGTACAGGCGGTCGGAGTTAGGTGAAAAGAACTCGCGACAAAATAGGATCAATGCCGCGAAGAAACGGTACTTCCACTCTCTTGGACCAACTGGCTATAAGAAGAAAATTCCTATCTGGGACAAGATGGAAGAAGATTTGATTACCAGGGGAATCACGCCGGCGACAATGAATTGGCCCGAGCGATCAAGGCATTGGTACTACGCTCATGGTGGCACTCTGGATCTTACTGATGGGTTGCTTATATACAACGATGAGTTACAAGAGGCGGCCGCTGCTATCCTTAAGGTGCTTAAAGAGAAAGCTGATGGGACCTTCGTTCCCGATAGAGAAAACGACGAGCTAACAAGGGCTCTGGGGAACCCCGAACATCCCGGACGAGCTAGAGGTGTCGGCGTCGTCCCGTGGAAGGTTGCATTCCCTGCGGACAGTGACACATAAAGGAGTCGAAGCCGCTCTAAGGCCGCACAAGAGAAAAGAGTAGAGAACTTGGAAAGAGAGCTTCGGGAGACAAGGGCCGGCATCGCAGATGAAGTGTCTAGATAGATACAGACATTGCTGAGCCAAGGGCAGTCGGTGCCGGGAGCAGTACTTGTACCAGCTGTTGGATCAGGTGATGGTGTTAACCCGCCCTCCCAACGTCGCAGCAGTGTTGCTTCCACAGAGCTGCCAACAGCCGATGACGGGGACGAGAGTGCTCGCTATCCAGTGGACGAGATCACTCTGTGTACACCATGTGAGCTTCATATACCAAGCCGGAACTTATCCACTAAGGTGGCTTACGGTATGGCTTATCCGGTGGAGCAAGGGCAGACCATTCATGGGGCACAGATTCCAAGTGGCTACTGCAAGGTGGGGGTCGAGCAAATTTGTGAAGGATATGATGACTTGGAGCTCGACATCCCAGGTGGCGACGGAGAAAAGACGTTAGCGGATGCTGCCCACGGCAGTATCATTCTATGGAAGAAGCGTTACGTCAAATTTGGCAGTCAAGGGCCGTCATCTACTCCACCCAGGGATCCCCCGCAGCCACCGTCACCTTCAAGAAGGGACCAGGATGACCCAGAGCTGCCACCTCCAGGTCAGGATGATGCCGGCTCACACAGGTCTCCTTCTCCACCAGCACGGCATCCCCCAAAGCGCCAAGCTCCGCCCCCACGGCGGACTACTCGCCAGAAGCGCCAAACAGTGGAGAAAGAGCCTACGACCTAAGAAGAAAAGTTGGCCGCCATAAGGAAGAAGTTACCTTATGACCAAACTGACGAGGAAACCGCTTTGGTGGTCGCAGCCCAAGTCAAAGAGCATTTCAAACCAAAAGAGCCAGAGAAGCCGGTACCCATAGATCCGACAGTGAAGACCTTTTTCAAAACAATGAGCGCGGCGAATCAGAAGATATTCATGCCCTCTGACTACGACCGCCAGCTTGCAAAGTCTTATGAGAAGCAGAAACAAGCCAGCAGTGGATCATCGGGGAAGAAGGCGACCACTCCTAAGAAGAAACAACTCGGTCAGAGCTCTGCTAGGAGGACACAAGGGCAACAGGAATATGACGACGAAGAACTTGCGAAGTTGTGCGCGCAAACGGGCCTCTCACCAAAACAACTTTTAGAGGGGGAAATTCCTAAGAAAAGCCCAGTGAAAATTTGGGAATTTCGATATGGCGAAGAAATGGTGCCCCCAATGTCTGTGAAGTACCTAACCACTCAAGCATTCCGATTTCATGAGTGGTACATGAAGGTGTTCAAAAAGGGTAGAGAGATGCTCAATGTTTTGATACAAGACCGTGATTACTTCCGTGGGCATAGTCTCTTAATTTTGGATTTCAAGGATGTGTATATGTTGTACCATCAAGATGCCATAGACCTCTCAATCATGAGCTGCTGGGTTGTGTAAGTTTGTTTCACTGATCTATTCTCGCAATACTTGCTTCCTTAATTAGAATTTGCAACAATAACAATAATCTATTCTTGCCATGTAGGATGGAGATCCATACCTGCCGCCAAAAATCGTATCATGATGTCGGCTTCATGGATCCATTGATGGTAAATGCCGTAGTTGTAGCCAGTAAGCCACTAGAGACGGTGGACAACATATACTTGTACCTGGAGAGACAAAGAAGCAAGACTTACATTCTTTTGCCATACAATTTCAAGTGAGTACTTCTCTCTATGTATGTATAACTTTAAGACTTTGTTCTCAATACTTGTGCATGTATTTATATATATATATCTACAGCTTCCACTGGATACTGCTTGTGATAATCATAAACACCGGTCAAATTATTGTCATGGACTCAATGCGGAAAGAAAAAGAGGATTACCAAGCAGTTTTAGACTTGATTGACATGGCATGGACACGTTTCTGTGTGAAACAAAAAGGAAATTTCAAACAAAAATTGGATGTGAAGACGGACTTTCCGGTACGTGGCTGGTGTACCCGCATATCTCGTAAAATCACACTAATATATAGTTGTTACGTCTAACTTTATTCTTCTCCACTTTCAGTGTGCCAGACAGGAAGGAGGGACGAATCTATGCGGATACTACGTCTGCCAGTGGATCCATACCTTTGTTTCTCCCAAAAAAGCGACTCACAAAGAACTCATGGTATGAATTAAAACAATTCATACTTGCATATGACTTGTTCCGTAATGTGTATGATCTAGTGTTATCCAATGGATAATGAGATTATTAGTGTATATAGAAATTAGATTATTAGTGTATATGGAAATTAGATTATTAGTATGGAAATATTAGTGTATATGGAAATTAGATTATTAGTGTATATGGAAATTAGATTATTAGTATGGAAATATAAGTGTATATGGAAATTAGATTATTAGTGTATATGGAATTTAGATTATTAGTGTATATGGAAATTAGATTATTAGTGTATATGGAAATATGATTATTAGTGTATATTTATTATGAATATATTTATTATACTTTGTTATTTCATGTACACTTTGTTAATTTATGTAAACTTTGTTATTTCATGTAAACTTTGTTACTTGTTTAGAAATGATTATTAGTTATTGATTACTGTTTAGAAATGATTATTAGTTATTGTTTAGAAATAATTATTAGTTATTGTTTAGAAATGAATGTGTTAGGAAATTTTATAATTATATGCAAAAATTTATTTATTATATGAATGAATGTTGTCATTTGTGATTAATGCAGAGAATGTTTTACCATGAAGAGCTCCCAATGTCACAAAAAGCAAAAGCTATTACGGACCAACTATTTGGATTCATTATGGACCAAGTTATAAGTCCACTAGGAGAGTACCACCATGACGGACGCGCTATCGCTCAACTGGACTCCCTTTCCGCTCCTTCTTCCAGTTCTGCTCGTTAATTGTAAATAACTTTTAAATGCTCTAACTTTTGTATTGGCTGATCTCAAATGTTTATATGTGAATGTTCGAGAAAAATATAATCAAAGTCGGGTCAAAATCAATTGACAATTGCGACGACTTCAATCTTATTGTGTGAAAGATCGTGTACGACATACAACATATGACGCGCAGACATGTAGACGCGTAGAATTGTACATAACTAACCCAAATATCAAACATTTAAAAAAAATAACCAAAACAGCCTTTGGTACCTGTTGGTAACACCAACCGGTACCAAAGGCCGTCCCCCGTAGCCTACGCGGAAGGGGCCTTTGGTACCGGTTGGTTGGACCCGGTACCAAAGGCCGACCCCTTTAGTCACGGTGTCGCGGTACCGGTTCCAGAACCGGTACCTATGAGGGTTACAACCTGGTACTGATAGCGAGTTTTCCAGTAGTGGTAAAAAGCATATTCAAATCTGTGAATATCATTCTCATATATTTAATCTACATGCCTTAATCATTCAATAGCCAAACTTGACAGTTCTCTCCAGGCACACATTCCACAAAATCATGCCATTGTGATATATAGTTTTCATCAAACGCATACATCCATCCTAAGTTCACCACAAAGTACTGTTGAATGGACTGGACTTAACTGGTATATATCCAATTTGCTATGTTACATCCCCTACGTATGTATTATATCATCGATTTGACCAAGCAATGCAGCCCCCTGCAGATACGTTAGCCACCTTTGAAGGACATGAGAAACTTAAAAGAGCTGGTGGAAAGCTTTGAACAAGATGAGGCTTAATCAGTAAGCTTTGGCGCCCTAGCCACATGTGCGAACCTGTCAGCATTGTCCCTACGTACCAGTTATTTAGTTTGTTTGCACCCTACAAGGAGTAATTCGCTGGACCAGCAGTGGCGTAACACCTGCATATATATTCCATTGGAATCGGTCCCATTGTCCAAACTGATATATAGTAAATAGAAATAGGAAGATGTTACTGTATGTTGTTTTGTTGCAATGCACAAACAAAGAGACGGTCGTATGGTTGTACCCCGTTCCATAATTTCGTGGCAAAACATATATGCCTGCTGCTCAAGGCCATATTTTGCTATAAACGTAAAACCCTGTTAGGAAGGACAATATTCCACTCAGATATAAAAAGATGGAATGAGCGGCACCAGGATCAGTACCACCAGGACTAATTGCATTGAGTCATTGACCCCGCTATGGTAAGGTTGATGTGCTTTAGGCGCTCGGACCATCCATCTGGTCAAGCAATACAAAGATGGCCTTGAGATGCATTGAGTACTAGCAGGTCTCTGTGCCCATGACCATTTTGGCAACGTACTGCTTATACATTGTCGATGACTTTAGTCACCTTGTCACCTAGGAAGGGAGAAAGGAAGTATCAAAAGACTACTGCCCTCAGTCTCTATCTCCTCCTCTTGCCCCCCCTGCACATGGCAATAGTACATAAATGATTTCAGCGATACTAGACTTGTGTTTCTAGTGGCAGACATTGTTAACTGCAGCTATAAACTGCTGTCACATGCTGTAGCAATAGACCGCCAATAGAGAGAGATTTCTAGAGGTAGTTATCTCATTTAATAAACCATCACTACAAATGGGATATATTCCTACTAGAGGTTATCGTAAAGAAACAACAATTAGAAATGGAGTTACAGTCAATTCTCTCATCTCTAGCAAGTTAATTTCAAGGTGCTCAATTAAAAAATCGGATCTACTCATTTTGTAATTTGAAAAATATATATAAAACTGGTACCAATTTTTCTATAAATGAAATATATTGTGGTGCTCCGTTTGGAGTTATCTAGATCTGATTCTTCATGTTTTTAGAGTTTTGTTGTTTCTAGTCAAAGATTTGTTTATTTAAATTGTCATGTTGCACTATATCAGAACTAGAGACTGACCAAGAGGATCTATTGAACCAAGAATACACAAAAGATTAGAAGATGATACCATATAAGATGTCATGCTCAAGCACATATAGATCCTATATGCTTTGTAGGTCTTGTGCTTTACATTGTATTGATATCATCTAAAACCAGGGTTGCTTGTTTTTCCTTTTTGTCCAACCTGATATGTGGGTCCCAGTGATGCCACCTGGTCTGTCAAACTCCAACCACGACTCCAACTTTCTACATTGGTTTCCTTGTAGGGTTAGAGTCCTAACGAACCCGTCAAGGGTTAAAAAAAAGTCTGTCAAGCTCTCGCCCAAGAACCCGGGCAAGACAAGAACACATATCGGTATCTATAGCAAACCAGCAAACACATGATTTTATTGAGATAAAAAAATTAAAAACCAAATCATTGCGTAGAAATATAGGAGGGAGGTTGTCGCTAAAAGAAGTTGGGAGGCCGGCACGCCGATGTCACCTGTGTGACTACTCGTTCGCTCATGGCAACGAAGCTGAACATTGCCGATATTTGCCCATAGCAACGCATGGGCATATATTTGCCAAGCTATATTGATACCAGGATTAGTTAATACGTTACAAATTTGGAAAGGGCTAAAATATCTTGCAATCAACTAATCATGATGTCTGGCCTTGTAGTAGCGGGTTGAGAACAGACTTATGTATAATAGTTGGAGCATGTAAACCTGACTTTTTCCTATATTTTAATTTATATGTATGTGTATCATGAGCATATTGCCTATGCACTGTGGCTATACTTAACTTTGGAGTGAACAGAGTCAGTAATTGTTATACAAAATACCTCACCTTCAACGGGTGACTAGTTTGCTTGTCAAGATCAGATTCAATTCAATGAAGCAGCAACCTGGGATTTCCCATTTTTGCGAGTAACCGTACAAGTGCAGGAATTACTCGCGAAAGTGAAGCAAGTTTCAAATGTTGAAACTGATAATAAGGTACAAAATCATGAAAGAGAAGCATGCTCTATTGTGCCGACTCTCACATGCTGCCCGCACCGCTTTCCTTTCCACCTGGCTCATTTTCTCTTTGCTCTCTTGTGTTAAATTGTTCAATAAGCAATAGACCACCGTGAGTCCCCAGCTCCTCACTACATCCATATATATATATGACTCCACATTGTTACGTAAAAGGAACACATGTTCAGAATACAATATTGTTCTGAGTGCTATATATATACCCTGAACTGGATCACTACTCACCTCGAGATAAAGAAGTCGTTTTGCAGTATAGGTCCAGCTATAGTGTACTAGATGGCCACCGGGGAATGAGAAGCGTTGGGAAGACATTTTCAATCGCAGATTGTAGCAGAGTTTGTTGCAGCCTCCAAAGGCACCTTGCTCGTAGGGGTTGAAGGCCAACAGCTATCTCTCCGCTATCTCTATAGAATGGGGACATCACAGATACTCGCGAAACCACTAATGATGCCAATTTTCTTCTTATTATTCTCAAAGAAGAAATAAATGTTACAATCACGTGCAATCCGACTGTCATCTGTTGCAATGGAATTTTTATTTATCCAGAACTCGCGCTTGAAAGAGTTTTTCCATTTCATTAAGGTGGTACAATCAAACCACAACCCCTCCGGGTCACATGTTACACAACATCGTTTCGAAAACATCCACCACTTGGACTGAAAATAAAAGGTGTCCCTCTTAAGTCAATGTCTTCATAATGAATGACAGGTGCACCACCTTAATCTGACATGCAAGTACAGCCTCATTTGTTACTTTGGGTTTTCATTTTAAATTTTTATGGGCATTAGGTAGTTGAATTAAAATGGAAAAAAGGGGTACCGAGGACCCAGAATACTAGCTGTAGGCTTGCTTGGTGGGTCCGGCGTGAAGATTGACATCATGGGCTTCTTTCACATAATCCAAATTAAAGTTAGTACAAGGCCCAGCAAGCTCATGATAGATTATAAAACCCTGCAGTGCATGGTGGAATACTGAGTACGTAATGTATAAGAAGTGCCAAACAAGGCCCAAGGCCCAAGTTGTAGTAATATAAGGGTGGAGTATATTCTTCTCTGGAACATCTTTCACCGTCAGTCCTCACCTTTTATCACTTCACCATATACAACACCAAATTGTTCAATAGAGAGAAGCTTGCACAAAGTACTCACAACACAATCATGGTCTGAGTTATACTCATGTCTTGTTCTCTATTCCTATACATCATCCCATAAATATGGGGCCTCCGAATTCCCTCCCGCACCCCTAGATTTAGGTCTCTAGAGAGCCCTCTATCCCAATAAGAGCCTGTTTAGATTGGAAAGTAAGTTTGCAAAAGAAAGTTTTCAATTCTAAATCGAAGATTAGGTGGACTAAACATGATCTAATTATAAAACTAAATACACGGATGGACAGGAAATCGCGAGACGAATCTATTAAGCCTAATTAATCCGTCATTAGATATTGTTTACTGTAGCACGACGTTGTCTAATCATGGCCAAATTAGGCTCATTAGATTCATCTCGCAAAGTTACCGGGGGGTTATGGAATGGGTTTTGTCATTAACACACATTTAATACTCCATGCATGTAAGATTTCCTTTGATGAATAGTAAAGTTTCAAAGTTTCAAAAGTTTCGGTGAGAACTAAACAGGCCCTAAATACACTAATATAGGGATGGATTCGGATCGGATACGCATGGAATCGAATTCGGATATCACCTTTTACCATATTTTAATTTGAATATGGATCGAATATGAATCTTGTCGGATACGAATACGGATGCGAATGTTGTCTATTCTTGTCAGATACGAATACATCGAATACGGATTCGCATTCGGATAGATGGCTTTATCACGTGTTAATTCTTCACGGATATGGATAATATCGGATATTCCACATTTTATTTGAATACGAATATGGATTCGGATAGAGAAAATTGATGAAAAGCGAATTCGGATATTTCTATTTAACATCCATATTAAAATCGAATACGAATACGGATATCCATATTGATGTTTCAGTCGAATACGAACACGGATAATTCGGATGTCTGGACATCCGAATCCATCCCTACACTAATAGGTGGGCTAACATAAAGTACAAAGCTGTTTAGATGGTATTCCTGGAGTTGAAAGGAAAAATAAAGCCCTTAAATTTATAGGTGTGGCTAATCAAAAAAGTGAAGGGCTTGTTTGCAGGGTATTACAAGAGTTGCTCTTATGCAATGCATAAATCAGGGATAGAGTTACGTAATGCTTTTTACTAATATATGCATCCTGCTGTATATGATTTTATAATCGTCGTTTGAGCTCGCTCCATGCTGCAGCAAATAGTTGGTTCACAAGGAGCATAAATTACTCACAACACAATCTTTGTTCTGATTGCTGTTCTCCAATGGTGTGGAATAGGATACCAGAGAACCACTGGAGAATTTCGCAAAAAAAAAAAAGAGAACCACTGGAGAATTTTTTTTTTGAGAGAGAGAACCACTGGAGAATGAGTGGTGTCGGGAGGACATGTTTAATCCTGCAACTGGAAGCAGGGTTTACGGTAGCCATGGTGGGCGCCAAGCTCATCAATGTTGAACATAATGCCCACTGGCAGCTGCTAACATCATAACAGTCACTGATGTCTCACAGCTAATGTATATCCGGGAAAGCACAACAGCCATAAAAAACACTCATCCGTGCCACGCTCAGCATCAACTGAGGCTGTACTTATATTTGGGAGGCTCTACAAAGTACCACGCCTCCCATTTTTGCGAGTGCTCATACAAGTGTCTAAGTGCTACTTCTATTGCTAATCATGTTTTGCCGAACGCATCTGGTATGGGTCTGATGCAAGATTGTTCATGCGTGAGTTCATGTGTCACTACCACACAACCCTCCATCGGTACCGGTTCCAAAACCTCATAGGTACCGGTTTTGAAACCGGTACCGTGCATCCGTGACCGATGACAAAAGTCATCGGTACCACCTCCTTTACACCCGGTACCGATGAGGAAAAAGGGAAACAAAAAAAATAGCTCCCGCCAAATCCAAATCCTCTCCACCGATCCAATTCTTTCTGGTTTTATCCTCATCTAGATTTTACAAACAATATGCACAGCAATATTGACAAACACAGACATTCACGAATCACAGACATTCTCTAATCAATTTCATGAAATAAATATTCACGAATCACAAACATCACAGACAAAACCATTTCACAAATCACAAACATTCACAGACAAATCACAAGCATCAAATCTTCGCCGGCCTCGAATCAATGAAAATAATTCATCACAAAATCATAACAATCACAAGATAGATACACAATATATCAATCTCACATCCATCTCCACTTCAGAAAAGCAAGAAAAAAAATCACCATCCATCTCGCGTCGGTTCTTGCGCCCAGTTCCCTGGCCGGTTCCCCGCGCCCAGCTCCTCGCGTCCGGCGGCCCAAGCTCCTCGCGCCTGGCTCCCCGTGCGAGGGCTCCCCATGCGAGGCCCCACGCGGCCGGCCTCTGCGCCCCCGACGGCGGCAGCCCGGTTCCCCGTGCGGCCTGCACGACCGGTGGCAGNCACAGCGCCGCCGCGCCGGCCGTCCTCCATCTCCCCGTTGCCGTGCCGCCCCTCCGTCCTTCCCCGCCTACCACCTCGGCCGTCGCGCGCGCATCTCCGCCTAACCGGCCCCACGCCATTGAAGGCGGCCGCCCGAGCTCCTCACCGGCGCGCCGGCCACCCCTCCCCTCGCCGCCTATAAAAAGCCCCCCCTCCACGCCAATCCACACCACCCCGAGCTCCCCCACCCACTCCCAGCGCCGCCCGCAGCCTCCCTTCTCGCCCCCAGGCCACCAATCGCCGCCGCCGAGCTGCTCCGCCGCCGCCGCCCGCGCTCCCACTCCCTCACCGTCGCCCCGCCCCCTCGAGCAGCCCCTATCCGAGGTGAGGGGGAAAACAGGTTCCCCTTGCTCCCCTCGTCCTCCTGCACTGCTCCGTCGCCGCCGCCGTGGCCCGAGGACGGCAAGCCCCGCCGCGCCGCCGGCGCCCGAACGGCCCACCCCCTCCCTCTGTTCGAGCCGGAGAGGAAAGAAGAAAGAGACCGGCCACTTTACACAAAACCCCCTGCTCTTTTCCAAGTCCATACATATACCCTTCCCCTTTTAGGTTTAATCCAAAAGAAGCCCCTGCTCTTTTGGATTATTTTCAAATATACCCCTGGCAGATATCAAATACCCCAATCACTTATCCAAATTCACAACCAAGTCCTTCCACCTTACCAAATCTTCACAAAAAGGTCCCTGGCCCTTTATAACTAATTATAAAGAGGTCCTAAACCCCCCGATTAAGCCCTAAACCTCCCTAAACTCGTCATTTCATGCGCCAAATTTCTACAGTTTCCCACCAAACTCGAACACAACTCTCTTTCATCCATTCCGGCCGAGCTTTACACAAATCATCCCAAAATAATTCCTTTTCCTATTTTATTTTGTTATTTCCTGTTTCCAACTCATCAGTAAAGGAATGTGTTTTCTTATTTTGTGTTTGCTTGATCGTGCCCTAGACGACGGAGTGAATGAGGAGGAGCAGTACCGCGAGCAGAACTACGCAGGAGAGTACCGCGAGCCCGACCCCGAAGAGTTGTACCGCGAGCAGGAACTCCCGGAAGCTTTTGTTGACGACAAGTCCAATCCCATCCTTTGATGCATGTTTATCCCATGATTTATAAACACAACCTATTAAGCCTTTGATATTGCATTCTGTTTTATTTCAAAACCCGATTGGTTAGCCACCCCTTGATTGCTATGATATTCCTTGACAACCTAGTTATCACTAAATATGATATGCTCTGTTTAGATGATAACCAATTCTAGAATGCTTAGGATTTGTTACCCATTACTCAATCAATCATGACTTACACTTGTTTTATCAAAAGAATAAATGTGTGAGTTGGAAAATGGGTTTTGGGTTTGAAAAGATTGAAACTGTGTGCATAAAATGGATGGGTATTGTCTTAGTGAAATACCTTTTGGAGGCTTGTACCTTTGTGGTTAAGCAAGTTGGGAGATATCCATTTTGTCCGGTTTTAAACCAAGGTGATGTGTCATCTTGCCTAACCCAACCTACCTCGTACAACCACTCGACTCTTGTATGGTGCAAGGGCTTAGTCTAAATCCCACTAGCCGTCTGTTAGTTGTCTGGAGGCAGGTGTGCAACGGAAAAACCAAGTGCCGTCTTAGTGACATGGTTGCCGACTTGGTGTCATAAACCCCTTGGTGCTTCCTCGTGATGGCTAGGCAGTTTTGGCTATGGTGGGTAATGACTTCGATAGGATCCGCACTGACACTAAGGTGATCGTGTTGCGGTACCCTACTTGTGGTGAAAGTGTACACCTCTGCAGAGTTTTCATAATCTATTCGAATAGCCGTGCCCACGGTTATGGGCGAGTTATGGCTTGGTCACAATACTAAGGTTTTGGGATGGGTTGGAGTGTGTGGTTTTGGAATGAGTTCGGCTTTGTGCCAAAAGCTACGGCGGATGGGAAATCCGGTAGCACTAAAAGTTTGGATCCTTTGTGGATCAACCCCACTTAATGACTTGTTACTAAAACTTGCTTTGCTAAAATATACCTTGATAAACCCGTGCATGTGTTAAAACTAGCTTTATGGCAAAAATAAAACCTAGCCTATTCCTTGATATTCCTGATGCATAATTCTGTGTTAACCCCTCCGTGGGTGTGATTGGGCTTGTTGAGTACTTTCGTACTCACCCTTGTTGTTGTTAATCCAGAAGAAGACCCGGACTTTGTGGTTGAGGACGCTGAATAGGTGGTCGCTTCCGCACCCAACTTTGCCTGTGGAGTTTGGTCCCGCCCAAGATGGCTTCGCTGTCGCAGAACTCTGATCCCTTGGTTGAACCGTTCTGGTTCATCCTTTGGCTTACCGTAGTAGTCTACCTTTTAGCTATCTTAGTTTGTATCAGGTGCCCGCCCCCTCGTGGGTTGTAAGTTCTGAACTATCTGTTGAATAAATGTGTATCAGCCTCCTGGGACTGATATTTGTATCACATTTAGTCTCTGCTTAGGCAGGGGCGCTTCAGGTGGTATCAGAGCCGTAGTTGGCTGTAGGACGTGACCCCTAGGACCGTTTAAGCCTTTTGACCAAGACTTAGGTTTTATAAAAACTTCTTGCTTCCTATGCTCTTTTGCAAAAAGTAATTTACCCCTGTTCTGTTACAGATGGCCGAAGAAGGTTGGGTCAACAGCAACTGCTTGGAGGAGCCCGGTTTTCCCAGGTTGCTTTTCGCCTGCATGGACAGGGTCGGCATTTACGAGCGTCCGGAGTACACCAGCAGGGAGTACGAGGACCATGGGACACCCCGGTGTGAGATGATCATCTACATCGGGAGGAGCAGCCGTCACCCCGAGATCAATCCATTCAATGTGGCTGCCACTGGCTTCCGGCATAAGGACACCTACCAAGTTGCAGCTCGGAAGGCATTGCGTCACCTGTGTCAGATTTATGAGAGACACCTTGGCCCCACCCCGCTGAGGTACTTTCCGCCAGTCAACAGGAACCGTCCAGTTTGGTTGGCTCGGATTAGGGCACTCCAAGGACATGGTCTGCGTGAGGATGACCCCACTGTGCTCCACACAACTGCTTACCTCCATACCCTTGATGAGCTCTACGATAAGCAGGCAAAGCATTTGAGGCAACAGATCCGTAGAGCTGAGGATGCAGAGATGATGGTAAGGAGCCTACAGGTGAAAGTAGCAGCATTGGAAGCAAGAGCCGCAGCCGCAGAGAGCAATGAAGCTCAGGCCATTGAGACACTCAAGGAGGCCGAGGACAGGCACACCCAGGAGCTGAAGGATGCTCATCTTGTGGGACGAGCTAAGAGAAGGATGCGAGAGTTGGAGGATGAAGAGGCCCCGACCCTTGATGAGACTTCCGTGGCCAAAGGGCCCAATAAGAGAAAGAGCCCCGATGCCCCGCCAGCACCTCCACCCACAGAAGCTACCGAGGGAACCTCCGAGGTCGTTGAGCCACCTCAGGAGGAGGATGAGCTGCTCGCACTCCTCATGGCTTCAATGGAGGGTGCAGACACGCCTCGCACTTAGGGTGGAGCTCGTGAGAAGTGATGGTGCTTGAAGCCGTTGGTCCGAAGTCCAGAGCTGTATCCCTAGTCTTGCAGTTGTCCCAGTTTAGTGTTGTACCCCCTTTACAGTATCGTGTTGTACCCGGTCATGTAGTGCGTGTTTTGGCCTAGCCCAGTGTTGTACCCCCTCCATGGATGAAATAAAATCGTTTGTGCCTGTTGTGTTGTTAGTCTGTGTGCTCTGTCTTTTAAAAAAATGCGTTTAAATAACTTAAATATTATTTTTAAGTCCCAAGTCTCATGAAAACCCCGCTCAATCTGCAGATGGCTCCCAAGCGCGCCAGGACCGCCCCAAGTCAGGCCCATGCCACCCCCAGTACAGAAAGGCAGCCAAGGCAGAATCCACCCGCCACAGCACCCCCAGTTGTGCAGGAAGTGAATCAGATTGAGGGCGGTGGAGAAAGCCATGTGGGAGAACAGTTACCGCCACCACCTCAGATTGACCTGGTCCAAGTGATGAACAATCAGACCCTTTTACTGGAAGCTTTGGCCAATGCCATTACTCAGCAGAGACCCCGCAGGCATGGCTTGAATGAGAAGTTGACAGACTTCCTCCGCACCAAGCCACCCACCTTTGGATGATCCACTAACCCCTTGGATGCAGATGATTGGCTGTGGGTTATTCAGAGGAAGCTTGAGCCATTTGGTTGTGAGGACCGTGACAAGGTTCTCTTGGCCGCACACCAGCTCACCGGGACTGCTCTAGCCTGGTGGGAAAATTACTGTGCCGCTGCCCAGGATGCCACCACTATCACCTGGGATGAGTTTGTTACAGAGTTCCGCCGCTACCATATCCCAGTGGCCACCATGAAGCGCAAGGCAGATGAGTTCCGTGAACTGCGCCAGGGCAGCAAGTCTGTGGAAGAGTACACCTATCAGTTCATGGAGTTGGCCCGTTATGCACCGGAAGAGGTCAACAAGGATGAGAAGAAGCAGGACATGTTCAAGAAAGGCTTGAACGCAGAACTCAGAACACTGCTCACCCCTCAGATCTACCCAGACTTCAACACACTGATGAACATGGCCATTCTCACAGAAAGGGCCAAGTCAGATGAAAGAAGGGATAACAAGCGCCGGTTCCTAGAGAATAAGGCACATCAGCAGGACCGTTTCCAGAAGCCGAGAAGCTTTGGACCATCAGCATCCAGGTCCCAAGCCCCAATGCAGTACCGGACCCAGTCTCAGGCTCCGAGCACTCATCCATCCAGTGCTCCATTCAGAAGCCAAGCCAACAAGACCCCACAGAACAGCGCCAGTCAGGTCACCGGCAACGTCAGAGCCTGTTACAATTGCCGTGAGACAGGGCATTTCATAGCCAACTGTCCCTATGGCAACAGCAAGCCAGCAGCTCCAGCCTTCTCCAACTCTGTGAATGGACCAAGGCCAGCACTGTCAGGAGCCAACCGTGTTCCCGTCCGCAGCAGCAATCCCAACAACAACAACAACAGCCAGCAGACAAGGCCGCCCCAGCAGTCATTTGGACGAGCTCGCGTCAACCACATCAGCGCGCAAGAAGCTCGAGAAGCTCAGGGCGTGGTACTCGGTGAGTTTTTAGTCAGTTCAGTTTTGGCAACAGTACTTTTTGATTCTGGAGCATCACATTCATTCATATCATCAAGCTTTATGGAGAAGCACAATATACCCACGGTACTACTAAAGTTACCCCTAGTAACCCGAACGCTTGGAGCTGACATTCGCTGTCAACTAGGTTGTTCCCGGGTAAGAATCAATTTAAGTGGGGTAGAGTTCTTAGCAGACTTAGTAGTACTTGAGTCCAAAGGAATAGATGTGATCCTTGGAATGAATTGGTTAAGTCTACATGATAGTCACATAGGTTATGCTGATAAAGTAGTACACCTAACCAACCAGGACGGTATGTGTCGGATGTTTGGACCCGGCAGTCCACACAGGGTAGCCTACGTGGTTGATTTGTTGAGGGACAGATCGAGGATCAGAAGCGATGGTAACACAAGACGCAAGGATTGAACAGGTTCGGGCCGTCGAGATGACGTAATACCCTACGTCCTATGTTGGGGGTGATTGTATTGCTGTGTATGAAGTTCCTGAAGGATCTCCGTAGTTGAGTTCTGTCCTAGGTTTCGTAGATGTTGTGCAATGTCGTGTTCTGGAGGGGGTCTCAAGGCGCCTTATATAGTCCGGCTGCCTTGAGTTACAAGTCGGCTAGAGATCGTAACCTACCCGAAATACAAGGATTCGATCCTATAACGATTACAGATATCTTTCCTTATAATTCCGGCTAGTTTATCTTGATCTCCGAGCTTCTTGCGGGATACGCCGTGTTTTTCCTTGCCGCGCGCGCCGTCGCGCCCATCCGGTTCGCCCGACTGGTGGGCCTCCCGACTGGTGGGCCACCCAGTCTGACAAACCGATCCAGTTGCACTCGGATTGGGCCGTCCCTTGCTGGTTGGGCCAATCCGCCTTCTGGGTACCCCTGGGGGTCTACCCCCGACAAGCCCCCGAGTAGTACGTGATTGAGAGACAAGTCGGCGAGGTCGTGCTGTCTGATGAGCGTCGAGCCCGCTGCAGTTGGAAGCGAAACCGCGTGATACTGGAGAGAAAAGAGCCGTTTTCCAATGGATGCGCCGCGAGGTGCGTCCGTTGGCCGTAGCCCCCGAGCCTTGAAGCGATTCCGAAGGAATCGGTCCAAGGGTTAGTAGCCTTCTTCTGAGGTCACCGAATGATCAACGGATGCGCCGCGAGGTGCGTCCGTTGGCCGTAGCCCCCGAGCCTTGAAGCGATTCTGAAGGAATCGGTCCAAGGGTTAGTCAAGGAGCATCTGGCTAAATCATCCGGCGTTAATTTCGGCGTCCAGCCCCGAGCGTGAGGGCCAGAGCACGCCGAGTGGTCGTCCCGGCGTCAGCCCCCGAGCGTGAGGGCCGAGCACGCCGAGTGGTCGTCCCGGCGCCAGCCCCCGAGCGTGAGGGCCGAGCACGCCGAGTGGTCGTCCCGGCGCCAGCCCCCGAGCGTGAAGGCTGAGCACGCCGAGTGGTCGTCAGTACCCTGCAACAAAGTAAAAATTCGAGGAGAAAGCATTCGGCGATATAAATATTAATGAACTCCGCTTCCTGCTTTTAAGTCTTTTAATTTCCCCGGGCAGTTAGCCTGTTACGTTTATGCACCTGATCCCCGATAGCCGTAGTCCATAGCGCAGGGAGCTGGGCCGCGTGCACGCGTAGGAGCGTAGGCGTACGGAAGAGCCGAGGTTTCACGGATTAAGGCGTGTGCTCCCCGAGTACTTTAGCAACTTGTTTTAAAGCTCGCGGAATTGACGAAGTTAATCAATTGAAACTTATCTTGGCGAAAGGTTCGAGTCCCGGAGGATTCCTTCTCTGTCAGGTACTCCAAAGGAGAGGCAGGCAAAGCGGCGTCGTTTCTGAGATGCGGCGTCAGGAATAGTATTCCCATGATTGCATAGGGCGCTCCCGTGGTCGAGTGGAGCCAAAGGAGATAAGGGTGACCTGTGCATTTCAGGCTGGAGGGAAGACGCGTGGCGCGGAGTCCGCGCTCGTCATCGTGGAGGAAATCTCTCGTCCTTCGGTGACCAGGGGCTATAAATACCCATCGGGGAGCCTGAGCTGCTACCCAAGAGCGAATAGATATAGGATCCTTGCAGTCAATATGCCGGAGGCTCATTGTTGGGTTCATCCACCGGGGAGAGTTCATGGAGTCATCATGGCACGGTGCTAGAAGAGTGCTTGCGAGGGATCTGAGGCGTTGATCAGCGTGTGGGTGCTGCCCCGTTCACCCCCGCATTCCCATGTGATGAGGGCCATGTGGGGTGAAATGCTTTGTAGAGCAAGGGATAGCCGAAGGCATCCGTTATCAACCCTCCACCGGTGCTGTCCCGTCAACGGCTGCAGTGGTGCTACAAGAGAACTTGCGAGGAGCTCATGTGAACCAAGCTTGCTCCGGATGTAGCACTAGGCGCAGGGACGAGTGCCCCAGGCCGTCATCTTGGCGGTTGATGTGTTTGATGTTTGTAACCGGCGCAAGTCTGGCTCCGTTGTAACTGTATTTCCTGCAAAAGGATTGCATTGTCTGTCGCAATTTGTTCGCAGCGTCGGTCCCCGAGTGCTTCAGGGCTGATCGAGTCCGCATGGCACGCTACTTTTGATATGGCGCCAGCCCCCGAGTCCGAGTGTCGGTCGAACCTTAGCGGTACGCCTTCAGTTCTGCAGTGTTGGCCTCCGAGTGGTTCGGAGCCAATCGAGCCCGAGAGGCGCACTGACTTAATCGCGGTGCCAGCCCCCGAGCGTGGGAGCTGTTCGAGCCTTAGCGCCCTTTTTCGCTGAAGAGGCCTCCACCACCGGTAAGTTGCCTTTCCGAGTCCTTTTGACTGTTCTTTCTTGATGTAATTTCTGGTTTCGTCCGTTGGCCGTCTGATTTTGCGTCTTCTCTTGCGCAGGATCGAGTCTTCGAATACTTCTCTGCTGCCCCACTTCCGGAGGACTTCCCGAGGAAAGTGATTCTCGAGGACGCGCCTCCGGCTGCTCAGGGCGGCACTCGGGCAGAGGGGGCGGTTGAACCGCCTGCTCCCCGTATATGGGCGCCGAGTGACACGGAGGTCTCTCTGAGTCCTTCGGAAGAGGAGGTGGTGGAGGACCGTCCGCGGAAGCGCCGGGCGGCTGTGGCGAAAAGGAATAACCGCGGGGGCGGCGTTTCCAAGCGGGCGGTGGCCGTTGACGACGGGGCGGCCGACGACTCGGCCACGTTGTCGGATGAAGCGCCCTCCGTCCGGGACGCAGTGGCGGGTACGGTGCCGCCGCCTCCCAAGCGGAGGCGCACGAAGAAGGTGGCGGCGAGGAAATCGGACGCGCAGCCGGCTCAGCGGCCGACTACGGGTTCGGACGCTGATGTTGACGAGCCGGGACGTCTTTCCCCTGTCGTCACGGAGGGAGAGGAGAAGGACGAGGCGGTGCCTGACGACGTGTTCCAGGAGCAGGAGCACGCCCGGGCCATGGGCGTTTCAGTGGAGGAGAGGCGGCGCATGGTGGCGGAGACGCTTGTGCAGGCCACGGCGGATGCAAGGCCAGTCTCCGATTTGGGGACCAGGCCAATCCTCATGGCGGCTTCGGCGCAGCGGCGTTCCAAGCTCCCCGTCTTTCGGCCCCGAGTGTCGGTGGTGAAGAGTACTCGGTGAGTTGTTGGTCTTCGTGTTTCTTCTCGTTATCATTTATCTCCGAGTTCTTGTATTAACTTCTGAGTGCTTTTTTTCAGCAATGCCTCCGATCTGGACGGTGAGGCGGCGAGCGGGAGGGCTTCATCAACTGATGCCCTGCGAGGCCCGAGTGCTTCCCCGGCCGCACCTGCAGGCCAGTCATCCTCGGGTGCTATGCCCGAGGTGACGAACTCGGCCGATGGACCGGGAGCGGCGCAGACGGCGGAGGTCCCAATCAGGCCTGACCCGGAGCTGATAGTGGAGGTGCCGGCGGCCGACGATACGGCGATTACTCCAAGCGTCACTGGGGATCCTGCCGTGGACACGGTGATCCAGCCTGCGGGCGACATTACTCGGGGGGAAGCCCAGGAGGAGGATCTGCCGAAGCAATCGGACACCTTGGGGACCATCACTGTCCCCGGGGTTGACGCCATGGCAGAGAAGGAGGGCTCGGTGATCGCCGAGCTTCAGATTGCTGTCGACCATGCCCAGCGCCTTGCGGCGGTTAGATTCCTCCCCTGTCTAGTTGATCTTTTCTTTTTCTTTATTGGTTTTCTGAGTTCTTCGCCTTTTCGGACGGTTGTAGAAATTGGCTACGCTCCGGCAGTCGCGCCTTGAGCAGGCTTAGGACGCGGAGTCGGCGCTCCGTCGTGCGGCGAAGGCGGAAGCAGAGCTCAAACGGGTCAAGCGTCAGCGTGACGCTGCCAAGAAGAGCTTGAACGACGCTATCGTGGAGCATCGGCATAGTCTTCATCGTAAGGCCCTCTCCTTGTAATTCCCGAGTAGTTGCTGAACTGTAGGACCTTACCGTGCTGTCCTCATCCTGACCGAGTGCTCCCTTGTCTTTCCAGAGAAAGAGATGGAGAGGGAGCGCCACATCACCGAGCTGAAGGAGCTGCGATTTGCGAACGCAACTCTGCAGCAGTCGGAGGAGGTGATGGCGGGCAAACTGAAGCAGGAGCAAGACTTCCGGAAAGGTGCGGACATGACGATGCTTCAAGCCATGTATACAATTCAGAATAACTCTCAAATCATAACAGGCTTGGAGCAAGATCTGTCATCGGCGCATCTGGCCCTGACGGAGGTCAACGAGGCGGCGAGGGACCTGCTGGACTCCGTGGCTCCGGAGGAGGGTGAGCCGACTGCCTTAGTCCCGCGTCTTCAAGCCGCGCCAACCCGCATCGCCGAGTTGATCAAGGAATCGGCCGTTGTGTGCGCGAACGACGCCTTGGCGCGTGTTCGGACACTATACCCGCGGATTGACCTTGCGCCGGTCGGAGATGGGGTGGCGGCGGACGCCACGGCGGAGCAGGTCGATGCGGCGATGGCTGAAACTCGCCGGATCGCCGAGAAAGTTGGCGAGGCTCTCAAGTTTGAGTAGAGTCCTGTATTCTGTAGCAGAGTAGTGTAAACCTTTGTATATACAAGCAGTCAGAAACAAGTAAAACAAGAGTGTTGGATACTTTGTTTCATATTTTATTGTTGCCCGATGTTGACGCGGAAAATCGGCAGTCGTATCTCCCGCGTGCAGCACACGATGACCGGGGAGAGTCTGCTTCGCTCCAGTGCCAGTCTACACTCCAGTTCAGGTTCGCAGCGTGCCAGTCAATTTGACCTGAAATTGACAAGGGAATAAAATAGTTAAATTGCTCTTTGATTGTGCCGGCTCTATTTCAGACGATGGAGTAACGTCGAATTTTAGCCAAGACCCAATCAGACACGTATCGGCCGATGCCGATCGGACCTCAAAATCGGACCTCACTGATGACGTTAATCGGACCGAGCGATCTGACCTTAATCAGACATCAGATCGGACTTCAGAATCGGACCAATCAGGATCGGACCTTGATTGATATAACAGACTAGCCTTTGAATAATAAAGTAAAGCATAAAATAAGGCCAATATGTGAAGTAATGGATCAGCTGTGTCTTGAAACAAGATATTAAATAAGCAAAGTGTAAGCCGATACATTGTCCACCTTGCCTAGTTGCCAGCTTGACTCATCTTATCGGACCATCTAACCACCGATCGGACTATAGCCTTTGCAGAGAAATCTAGCTCCGACGTAGGGAATCTAGATTTCTCCAACTATGATCAGATCGGATAGCTAGATAATCAGATTCGACTCATCAATCTGTCAATTAAACAAGATGCTCGCACAGGTGTTGATCAGATTAAGCAAATAAGCAAGTAGAACATTAACAGATTCGTTCTGATTCCAAGATATGCTATCAAATAATTAAGCGAGATCCAGCTCCGACGTAGGGAATCTACACCACACTTAACATTTAAATAGCAATAAGGCATAATCAAAGCTTCCTTTGATTAATCAAGATGAATCTAGCTCCGACGTAGGGAATCTAGACCAAGCATGACAATCAAAGATTAATCTAATCGTATTGTAAAGATCCAGCTCCGACGTAGGGAATCTACACCAATACAATACTCAAAGAACAACCAGATTAAACCACAAAGCAGGATCGGACCTAGAACGATGCTGTAAGATAAATATTGCTTAAATCGGACCAAGACCAATGCTCAAAGCCGTCGAAGAAGTAGAGTTGATTCACATGGCGTAGATCTAAACCAATCTAGCAACTTCAACAAACCGCAAAGACTATCTTTAGTAACCGAGATTATTCTAGCTCCGACGTAGGGAATCTAGACTAATCTTGATACCTAGCTCCGACGTAGGGAATCTAGGCTTAAAGTATAGTCCGATAAACGATAATCTGTTGAATAATCAATATTGATCTAGCTCCGACGTAGGGAATCTATATCAATCTTGATTATCCAGAGATAAATCGGTTGAACAATATAAACGAGAAAGGGCGATGCGCCTCAATTCAAAGCCTATATTAGTTCGATAAATTGACTAACTTACTGGTAAGCCGGAGATCAGAACTGATGCAGCCCGTCCACCAATGAGCTTCGTCGGTAACTACTGCTAGGGTTTTGGCGTGAAGCCGGGTTGTATTGATTGTGAGAATAGTTTTTTACAATGGACGATGGTTCATATTTATACCCTGGTCATGGAGAATCCTGATCGGACCAGACTAACTAGCAAACAAAATAAACTAAGCTTAAGATACAACGGGACTCTCATACGCCTTCTGAAAAGGAAATAGCCCCCAGATTTGATATGTTTCCCTTTCTTAGCTGACGCGTTCTCCCTCTTGCACTCATTATCGAGTCAAACTCCTGCTTCATCGGACTCCTCCTGCACATCGGCTGCCTTCTCTGTCAACTTCGGCTTTGACTAGTCAATGGGTCCATCGCACAGCCTCAACCTTACCATGTCACCATCTGACTCAACATGTTAGGTGCGAAAATCCGGTGTCAACACATGCCCCCCAATTTTGGAATAAAATATCATTTTGTTCCAAAATTCGTATTTGTCATCATAATTCCTTCACCGATTTTCGTGCCGAAATTTTCTATCCCTGCAGAGCTTATCTTCTCCTTCCTCTCTCTCGAGTGATAGCACCTCTGACAATGAATAGCATATGGAACCCTGCATTTACCTCACGGGTATCCACGCGTCCATTGAAACGACTCTTCAACGCAGCTCCTCAAAAGACGCTCCTCCTTCAATTACAGCAGCTCTGAATCAATGCCATATCTTCACGAGAATACTGCTCCTCATCTGGACGGTTTCCACGAGCATCCCTTGGATTCCATTTTCTTTTAATGTTCTCATCGACCACCGGCTATAAATACCTGCCTCGGGCCTTCTTCTTCCACCATCCTTTAGCCATGGCGCAGCTAACACTCATGATAGAGCACAAACTTCTTCTGTTTGATATAGGATCCGACTCCTCTCTCCTCTTCTGCTAGAAGAATTCTCGTGAAGAAGTATAGGGCACTCCCCCCCTTTTCTGATCCTGCAGTGAATCCAGGTGGAACTTCTGCTAGAAGAATCCTCGTGAGGTTCCTCCATGGTTCACCGTAGGGAAGGTTCTTCAGAAGGGGTTAATAGAGTGACCTTTACAAGCTGGGGCAAAGCCACCGGTCCGCCGGCGCGCTCTTCAAGGGACTGCATCCAGAGCGGATTTCTTCGACTCAATGAAGAAGATATCTCCTCAAACTTGCGCTTCCTTTTGCCCCTCTTTTTCCAGTCCTGTTTCCGGCCATGATGAACAAAGTACACCGGTGCCTATTAGATCTTTTATCTTTTGAAATCCTTCTGTATGAGAAATATATGAATATATATGCAATTTCTCCTCCAGCAGTTTGCCCCGCCATCGAGCGGCTTGATGATGTAATGTATTTTTCTCTGTTTGTATATAGCCCTTAAGGCGATGCATATCGCATCGGCTCTTATCTTCGTTCTTGAGGCGATTTTTCATCGGCTTTCAAGCCTGACGCATAGCATCGGCTCTATGAGTTTACCCAAATGCTGGGGTAGTATTTCTTCAAATATTTCCCATTTAACGCTTTAGGAAACACCTCTCCCTCAAGTGTCTGTAGAATATAAGCATTTCCAGGAACACATCGGACGACTCGATAGGGTCCCTCCCAGTTCGGTGACCATTTGCCGTACTTGGGATCCTTAGAACCGATTGGTAAAATAACTTTCCAAACAAGATCGCCCTCTTTGAACTCCTTCCCTTTAACTTTCTTATCATAATGCCTCGCGACTCTGAGTTTATTAGCCTCAATGCTTTCAAGAGCGCGCAGCCGACGAACAGCCAAATCATCGGACTCACTATTCATGAGATCCATGTATTCGCCGGCCTTTAATTTATCCTGAAGCTCGATGCGTCTTGATCCAGTACGAATCTCCCATGGAAGAACGGCTTCATGTCCATAAACCAATTCATACGGGGAAACCTTGATTGATCCATGACAAGCCATTCGATATGCCCATAGAGCTTCAGGAAGCACAATATGCCATTTTCTTGGATACTCTTCAATCTTCCTATCAATCAGCTTGATCAAACTTTTATTGGAAGCTTCAGCTTGACCATTGGCTTGTGCATAATACGGTGATGAATTAAGAAGCTTGATACCCATATCAGCAGCAAAATTTTTGAACTCGTCCGATGTAAACATCGTACCTTGATCTGTTGTGATCGTCTGTGGAATTCCAAACCGGTAGATAATGTGTTCTCTAACGAATTCAATAACATTCTGTGACTTC
>CM014272.1:28098269-28127466 GCA_004135705.1 Alloteropsis semialata
AATCGGACCCACCATCATCTGCTCAGCGAGATGATCAGATGAGGATGGGCTCGACATTGCCCATGTCCCAGACCATGCATGTGTATGATGGAGCAGGTGGGAGTGGTGGTGTTTGAACGATAAGTTGGTCCAACAGTGTTGTTCTCTGAGAGCTGGCTAACCATGCATGGTGCTGAGAGGTTCTCATGGAGTCTCGTGAAGAAGGATAGAAGTGTAAGGTAGTAAGGGTATTTCAGTCCATACAAAAATAGTGAGCATTGGGAGTTAGTTANGTGATCCATGTCCGCCTCGAACTGGCGTTGGCGTGAAGCCCATCGGCGCCTTCGTTCTTCGGGCGTCTCCCGCACCCTGGGTGGTTGAGGCGGAGTGGACGAAGCAGTCGGCGGTATAGGAGAAGGCGCGTTCTCCTCGGATGGCGGGAGAATGACGCCGGCCGTCGCGGTCGCCGAGTTGTTGGCGATGGTTGGCGACGGAGTGGTGATGGTGACGATCCCGTCTGGCGTAGCGTCGAGTCGTGGCGCTGTCTCCTCCGGGGTGGCGTCACGGGTGAAGGAGAGCTCTCCCTCGGGCCCGGCGGTGAAGACCATGGATCCGAAGAAGAACATAGCCCCCTCGGTGATGGAAATCTTCATGGTCGCCGGCGTGATGACGGCGGAAGTGAATGCCATCGAGCTTTCAGATTGATCTCATCGATCAACCCCTACCTGGCGCGCCAACTGTCGGATGTTTGGACCCGGCAGTCCACACAGGGTAGCCTACGTGGTTGATTTGTTGAGGGACAGATCGAGGATCAGAAGTCGATGGTAACGCAAGACGCAAGGATTGAACAGGTTCGGGCCGTCGAGATGACGTAATACCCTACGTCCTGTGTTGGGGGTGATTGTATTGCTGTGTATGAAGTTCCTGAAGGATCTCCGTAGTTGGGTTCTGTTCTAGGGTTGTATGGTTGTCGATCGTGTTGTGGAGGGGGGTCTCAAGGCGCCTTATATAGTCCGGCTGCCTTGAGTTACAAGTCGGCTAGAGATCGTAACCTACCCGAAATACAAGGATGCGATTCTATAACGATTACAGATATCTTTCCCTATAATTCCGGCTAGTTTATCTTGATCTCCGAACTTCTTGCGGGATACGCCGTCTTCTTCCTTGCCGCGCGCGCCGTCGCGCCCATCCGGTTCGCCCGACTGGTGGGCCACCCAGTCCGACAAACCGATCCAGTTGCACTCGGATTGGGCTGCCCCTTGCTGGTTGGGCCAATCCGCCTTCTGGGTACCCCTGGGGGTCTACCCCCGACAAACAGTGAAACATAAAAGCTATGGAGGCCAACTATATCTTTACCACCGATTTGAACCACTTAATTTCTGTGAATTTGATATTAGTAAAAGAAAAAAGTGAACAATAATGCTCCAGCTAAAAATCCATAAATCGTGGCATTGTCATACAGTTTATTATAGGTAGGTGGTCATGCAACCTAACTTCTCCCACAGGGTACTGATGGAATTGGCTGGACTTAATAAGTTGTATTCAATCATCCAAATCACAGTCTTTATGTACTTCGTCAATTAGGAAGAACCAATCCACTGACACGTAATAATGCAGCACATGACGAATCCATTTTTTACTCGAGCTCATTAATTTTAAGGGAACCTCCTTGTTATATAAGCAAAAGCTTGAACAAGATAAACCCTTAATGAACAACCCGGCTTGTTAATTAGCAGCATTTGTCTTTGGCTAATAATCTCTGCTCACAGATCTTCAGCGAGCAGAAGCCGTTCTCCAGATATAAGCGCAATAAGCTTAGAATCTCTTTGCCGAGTGCGGATAGGGTATGTGATAAGCGCAGGTGCTACTAGTCTGGGATGGCTGTTGAATTAGAGTAGCTCAAAGACCATAACGTTTCTTTTTCTATGACATCAGGAATCAACTATAAGCTCACATCACCGGCGCGAATGTAACTCAACAATCTGGGTGTTTAGGGTGTGTGTCGTAACTGGGGCTCTTTACCCCTTTTTTTTTCTTCTTAATATAATGGAGCAGAGCTCTCCTGCGTTTTCGAGAAAAAAAAAGCTCACATCACAGGCCGGCCAGCTCTTAACACATTGGGGTATTTCTTCAGTGTGCAACGAAATACTACAAGGTTGGGACCAAGGAAAAAATTGCATGACCTAAAATGGAGTGCGTATGGGTAAAAAGAATGTCACTAATCAAGGCTTAAATATCAACTGGTGCTGTAAGATAAGTTATCAGAAGCAGAACTGGTGCTGTAAGATAAGATGCTGTAAAACATATAACACTGATGCTGCAAGCTGAAATGTTGTACAAGATATAACAGACACCACAAACTGTCAATTAAAAGATACAACAAATTAACAAGTGTCACACCCGGTTATAGAAACAAAACCAAGTGCTACCTATATGTATGCCAGGATCTAGTTTCATACATATAGTGACATCATAAGTGAATAACAGCAACAGTATCACATAAATAAAAAGAGAGTTGATCGGAGATATACGCTTAATCCTGGAAACGAAGGCTCAAAACTCGCAGGCAATCGACTGGGGGTTGCGCACGCCTAGAACTTCAACTTCAAAGCAACTTCTTTCTCTGAGCAACATTGGTTATAGCAAGGGTGAGTACATGTCGTACTCAGCAAGTGTAGAGCAAAAGCAAATGATATGTAAGGCTTAAACAAGAATAGGCTGGCAAATAATTGCATTAAGCATTTTAGTTGGTCAAATTTTAATTAGCAGCATAATTACTAAGTATAAGTGTTGAGGCCATAATACCAGGGTGCCCGATCACGAGGATTACCGAATACCGACTCCAAACCGTCAAGACTCCGAACAAGACACGATGGCCAGATCGCAGAAGGGAAGCCCGGAGATAGTTAGAGTCCTACTAGGTTTAGGTCTGTCTTGTCTTGTAAGGCACGTCTCCTTGGATATAAATAGCGGGGGTCTTGTACGTAGAGGGTATTCCAGATAGAAGTTCATTGATCTACAATCCACCCGAGGGTACTTGTTACGCATTGTAATCTGTACTTGACGAAATAATACAAGCAGCAACTGGACGTAGGGTTATTACTCGATCTCGAGGGCCCGAACCAGTATAAAAATCCCGTGTCTTTCTGTTCATCACCGTGATCAATCTTCGCACGAAGCGGGGTGCTTGCGGACAAATATCTGACGAGTACAACCTCGACAGAGGCGCGCCAGGTAGGGGCCCTTGCGTGAAGAAAGATCATGCCGATCATCAACGGAGTCTGGATCGCCGACGCGTCGAGTTCCTCGATGCCCTACATGCCCAGTTCTGTCAAGACGAAAGCGATCGGGAGTTCTGCTTCCGCTTCCGATCTCTACGCTCACCGCCATCTAGTGCCTGCACGGGAGATCCGCTTCGGAGATCTCGTGTTCGAGCACCAAGGCGACTACGAGCTCAAGATGACGGGGATCCATGATCCCGATCTCACATGCGCCGGTCGGGAAGTTTTCGCCACCTTCACGGAGCCAACTCCTGAAGACATTGCAGATCGCACTGCGCAGTTGGATCTCGACTACAGTGGATCTAGCAATGGGTCAGAACAACCTGAAGACCGCCGCATCCATGTGCTAAACGCAAACGGGACGGAGGCCGTCGCCGAGTCATCTAGATCGCGTCGACCCGTGCCTCCTCCACGTTTGAGCAACGCACCAACACTTCAAACGGCTAGAACCCGTACGTAGCAGGTTGCATCCTCATTGGCTCCCCGAGATCTCAACAACGATTTCCAGGCCGTCGAACAGGACAATCTGCAGATCCGAACCCTCTTGGAGACCATGGAAGCAATGGCCGAAGGGACTCCGATGGCCACCATAGCCAAGAAGGCTCGGGAAGCAGCGGACAAGGCCAAGGAGCGCATCGAGGCCGCCGCTGCCGCACCGCCAGCTCCGTCAAACAGACCACGTGAACCACAGCCGGTTCGGTCTCGATCTGTTAACGGACGACCGTACTATCGCCCACACGAGGGGCGCGACATGAGACCACAGCTCGAACGCAATCGTCGCACTCGCGACGCTCGGGAAACTCTCAACTACAATCGAGATTACCGAGCACGTGAGGGTTACTATCGGTCCCATACAGATTCGCCGCCACGTGATTCCCGACCAGGCACGGGGGGATGCCTTGCGTACTCCCCAGCCCTGCGCAAGGTCAGGTGGCCCGAAAAGTTTCGTCCTACTAGCATCGAGAAGTATGACGGAACAACCAACCCCCGCGAGTGGATTCAGATCTATTCCACGATCATCGATGCCACCGGGGGTGATGACTACGTCAAGGCCAACTACTTGCCGACTGCTCTGCAGGGATCAGCCCGTACGTGGCTCATGAACCTGCCCGAAGCCAGCATCAAGTCATGGACTCATCTCCGGGAGACATTTGAAGCCAATTTCCAAGGCACCTACAAACGCCCCGGACATGAGGGAGATCTGCTCAACTGCGTGCAGAAGCCTGGAGAATCTCTCCGGGACTACATCCGCAGGTTCAGCGACACCCGTAACACCATCCCTGACATGGTGGATGATCGGGTGATTGTGGCCTTTAATCAAGGTTGCAAAGACGAGCGAACGGCGGAGGAACTTGCCAAGAAAACCCGAAGACGGTGGCAGAGCTATACGGGATCCTGGAAGAAACCGCCAAGATGGCGGATGCCCGAGCACGGGTTCACGGAAAACCCGAACAAAGCCAGCCAGCCGGGGAAGGCAAGAAGAAGAATAAACACAAACACAAGAAGCGCAAGACCGAGGGTGACGAAGTCATGGCCGTGGACAACAAGCCCCCGTACAGGCGCCAAGGCAAACCGGACAACCTCCCGATGTACTGCCCGATTCACCGATCTACGAAGCATCACTTCGTGGACTGTACGGTGTACAAGAAGCAGAAGCAGGAGGAGGAGAGCCAGCAGCAGGGGGGCTCCACATGACCAGGCAGCTCACAACCCTCGCGCGGCAAACTACATGGATTGTGATGATGAACCAGATCTCCCCGAAGATCTGGAGATCGCCACAATCTTCGGTGGCTGTTCAACCCGAACCTCCAAGTCCCAGCTCAAGATGGTCGAGAGGCAGATAAACAGCACCGAGCCCTGCAAGCAACTCTTGAGGTGGTCAGAAATCCCGATCACATTCGATCAAAGGGATCACCCTGAGACGCTTTACGACGGGCCGCTACTCCCACTGTGCATCAAGCCATGGATCGGGCCCCGCAAGATCGGGCGGACCCTGATCGACAGTGGGAGCGCCCTCAACCTCCTGTTTGTCAACGCCTTTGATGAACTTGGGATCCCAAGAAGGTCCTTGTCCCCTGTGGAGAAGCCTTTCTACGGGGTCATACTAGGCATTCAAGCCTTTCCCTTGGGGAGGATCGATTTGCAGGTGACCCTCGTAGAGGGCAAAAACATCCGATCAGAGTTCCTCACCTTCGAGGTGGCTGACATCACGTCGGCCTATAACTGCATCTTGGGCCGACTGTTCCTGAAGAAATTCATGGCGGTCGCTCACTTTGCATACTCCATGATCAAAGTCCCGGGGCCGTTGGGTCCGATCACCGTCTGTGGCGATCGCAGGGGCGCGGTCCAGTGCGACATGAAGACCCTGGACATGATCAAGGGTAGCGAGCAGGAACCAGCCAAGGCTGCCGAACCTGCCAAGAAAAAGACAAAGAGCCAGCCAAAGGCCGCCGCCAAGGGTGCATTGGCTGAAACCTCCCGAGCAGCTGAGAACCGACCAAGGGCCAAAGGGAAAGAAGTTCCCGAACAGGAGCTCATCGGGGAACAACAACTCATCGGGGGACAGGGAGCTGACGACCGTGCTGCCGAGAGGCAGGCTGTGGTGGACCAGACCCCACTCAGAGGGACGCCGCCGCAAGCAGCTGGCGAGTCGACAGCCAACGCCTCACCAGTTGAACCGCCGGCCTGGCGCACCGAGCCAGGCACGAAGGCGGTAATCCTTGATGAGACAGACCCGACCAAGACCACCCAGGTGGGCCTTGGCTTGGGTGACAAATAGGAACTCGAGCTCATTGCTTTCCTCCGGGCAAACGCAGATGTGTTCGCTTGGGAACCATCTGACATGCCCGGGATCCCCAGGGAGGTAATTGAGCACAAGCTTGGCATACGAACTGGCGTCCGACCAGTCAAGCAAAAGCAAAGGAGATATACCCCGGAGAAGCGAGACGCCATTAACGAAGAAATCAACCGACTGCTCAAAGCCGGCTTCGTTCGAGAGGTCCCTTTCCCGGAGTGGCTGGCGAACCCAGTCATGGTCAAGAAGCCCAACGGAACATGGAGGATGTGCGTGGACTACACAGATCTGAATAAAGCTTGCCCGAATGATGAGTACCCATTACCTAGGATAGATCAAATTGTAGATTCAACCTCTGGATGCGAATTGCTTTGTTTTCTAGATGCCTACTCGGGGTATCACCAAATCAGCATGTGCATTAACGATGAGGAGAAAACTGCATTTGTAACTCCCTTCGGTGTTTATTGCTATATAAAGATGCCTTTTGGTCTGAAAAACGCAGGTTGCACTTATCAAAAATGTGTTCACATTGTTCTTGAAGGCCAAATCGGCCGTAATGTGGAGGCATACATAGATGACATTGTTGTGAAAAGTAAGTTAAAGGGCGATTTAATCGCTGATTTAACCGAAACATTCAACAACTTGCGTAAAAACAGGATGATGCTCAACCCCGCCAAATGCACCTTTGGTGTATCATCGGGTAAGCTCCTCGGTTACCTTGTTTCCCAACGAGGTATAGATTCAAATCCACACAAGATCAAGGCACTCGACGACATGAAGTCCCCACGCAGCCGCCACGAGGTCCAGAAGTTGGCAGGAATGATGGCGTCCCTAAGTCGATTCGTGTCCAAGTCGGGCGAACGAGGTATGCCATTTTACAAATTGTTACGTAAAACTGATCGTTTTGAGTGGTCGGCAGAAGCAGAAGAGGCGTTCCAGGCGTTCAAACAGTACCTGCGGAAAATGCCCGTACTGGTCCCGCCAAAGCCACAAGAAGAGATGCTGTTATACGTAGCAGCAACACCAACTGTTGTTAGCACTGTTTTGGTGGTCGAGAGACCAACAGAAAAGTCTGCAACACAACATCCCGTTTACTTCGTAAGCGAGGTGCTACATGATGCCAAAACGAGGTACCCTCAGATTCAGAAATTATTATATGCTGTACTAATGACTTCCAGGAAGCTCAAGCATTATTTTCTGAGCCACAAGATCAAGGTTGTGTCAACCTACCCTCTAGGCAACATTTTACATAATCGAGATGCCGTGGGAAGGATCGCACAATGGTCTGTGGAGCTGGGGGCTTACGACGTTGAATTCATACCCAGAACTGCCATCAAATCGCAGGCTCTGGCAGACTTCATCGCGGAATGGACCAACCCCGAACCTGAAGAAGCTGCCCAAAATCCCGAACACTGGACAATGTTCTATGACGGAGCATTTTGCAGAGCAGGCACGGGGGCTGGGGTGGTCTTGATTTCACCGCACAATGACATCATTAGGTACGCTTTACAAATCAATTTTGTCGATCCAACTCCTACTAACAATGTTGCCGAGTACGAAGGACTTTTGACAGGTCTCCGCATAGCTGCAACTCTCGGTGTCAGAAGGCTGCTCGTGAAAGGGGATTCCGAGTTAGCTGCAAAGCAAGTCATGAAAGAGTACAGTGCGCGGAGCGAGGTCATGGCCAAATACTTGGAAGCATATAGGCGGATGGAGAGCAAATTTGATGGGCTTGAAGTACGGCACGTGAAGAGGGAATTCAATGGCGACGCAGATAAGCTGGCAAAGGCAGCTGCAGAGCGCACACGGCTCAGGTAACGTGTTACTTGAAGTTCTTACTAAACCATCTGTGTCGGTTTCATTACCGAACCTAAAAACTGAACCCGCCAAGGGATCAGTTTCACAACCAACGAATCCGTCAAGGAGTCTATGTTGGTCGGTACGGCCCGAGCCGCCGCTCTAGTTGGAAACGAGGAGAACTGGATGGATCCAATCCGGGCGTACCTCACAAACCAAGCTATTCCGGACGATGATGCTACATTGGAGAAAATCCATCGTAAAGCCAAGAACTATCAATTGGTCGATGGGCGATTATACAAGCTAACCCGCAATGGAATGCTCCTCAAATGCATCACACGGACCGAGGGCATTAGTTTGCTCCACGACATTCATGGAGGAATCTGTGGATCACATGCTTCTCCCCGATATCTAACAGGGAAAGCATTCCGACAGAGCTTCTACTGGCCTACAGCTCTTCAAGACGCAAGCGATTTAGTAAAAAAGTGTGAGGCATGCCAATTCTTCGCACGAAAACAAACTAAACCTGCGCAAGCTCTGAACACTATACCCTTGTCATGGCCCTTCGCCACTTGGGGTATAGACATCCTCGGGCCTTTCCCAAGGGCTGTCGGGGGATACAGATTTCTGTTCGTCGGCATTGACACATTTACAAAATGGGTCGAAGCCGAGCCCGTTCAGAAAATCACAAAAGAGGCAGCTGTTAAATTCCTACGGAGTATTGTCGTACGATTCGGCGTCCCAAACAGGATAATCTCTGATAATGGTACACAGTTTAAAAGTAAAAAGTTTTACGATTTTTGCTACGACCACGGGATCAGGCATGATCGGTCGTCGGTAAACCACCCGAAGACAAACGGGCAAGTGGAACGTGCCAATGGCATCGTGCTTCAGGGCATCAAGAAGAGGATTTTTAACAGATTGCAAGCTTACGACAAGCGCTGGATTCATGAAGTCCCTACAGTACTCTGGTCAATGAGGACCACTATGAATCGGGCAACAGGCGAAACACCTTTCTTCTTGGTGTATGGAGCAGAGGCGATTCTACCATCCGACATCCGACTACAAGCCCCCCGCGTGGCAATGTTTTCAGAAACTGAAGAGCCTGACAGACGCACTGATGTGTTAATCCTCCTGGAGGAGGCTCGTGACGCGGCTGCTTTTAGAGTAGCTCAGTATCAGCAAAAATTGCGACAATACTACGATGCTAATGTTCGACAACGAAGCCTGTGCATTGGGGACATGGTGCTCAAACTGGATCAACGCACCAAGGACAAAAATAAATTGTCTTCTCCATGGCAAGGACCGTACATTGTAGTAGATATCGCCCGACTAGGAGCTTACAGGATCGCAGAGATCGATGGGGACGTACTGCCAAACACGTGGAATATGGATCAACTACGCAGGTTCTACGCTTAAACAATAAAGATCGTGCACAGTTCTAGACCGGCCATCTGGTTTGGCAGGTATAAACCATCATCTGCGTCGCCTACAGCGCCAACAAAACAAAAAGATAAGTTCTATATACTCTACTCACCCTCGCTTTTATGCTCGGGGGCTGGGTTTTCTATTTTCTATTCTGTTTCTACTCTTTGTTATCATATTGCATACACTAACAAAGAGCCGGGGACTACCATGCTGAAAATTTTCTTTTCAGACCTATTCTATGCGTCCCGAGCTCTATGCTCGGGGGCTCCCCATTTGATCGGGAAGTTTCTTGCAGTTTGTACTTTTAGACTCTTTTTCAGCATGCCAGCATGACTGTAAAAGAGCCCGGGGCCTACTACGGTACTACTACCATGCAAGAAACGGGCTTTTTAATTCAAGAAAGCTAGGCTACGCTAAAATTACCGAACACCATGACTACAAGGAATTACACAGTTCAGAAGGCCGCCCGTGTCTCAGCAACTAAACAATTCCAGAATAGCTTATGGTAACGGGACTTTTTGGCTATGACAAAGCTGTCAGTTAAAAAGATCCATGAAAATACCGATCAGCTCTAAGATTTACGCAAAAACATGCAAGCATATGTTTAGCAAAATATAACCGCATTCTAAACTGTTAAAGTTTTGCCCTATTACAGGAATTCTGCACAGTGTTCAGGGTGATTCCTCCGAATCACTCAGATGGAGACCAAGTTTTCTGACAAAAGGTTCCACCACTGGGGTAAGACTATCAAACATTACCTCAGCATCTGACGCCGAACACTTGAAGCCCTTTGAGAGCAAAGAAACGTCCAGATCAGGGAGGTGGCTTTTCAAAGCCCCGATGGTGTGAGTTGCAGCAACGCAGGCACCTTCCATCAGCCTGGATTCCAAGGACGAACTACGCTTCTCTAATGCTTCAAGACGGGCGGTCAGATCAGCCACGTCTTTATCTCGAACAGCCAGCTTTCCTTCCAGATCCGAGTTTTTCTTCTCGAGCACCTCAATGCTCTTGGAGTCAGCTACAGGGTCAAAGGCAGCGTATGAACAAAAGTTCAAAGATAAAGACTCAATAAGCGAAGTGTGAGGTTTAAAGCATGTACCTTCTTTCTCGGACTGGAGAACAGTCACCTGGGCTCCCAGTCTGATCACAGACGCTTCTGCAGCAGAGGCACGAGCGTCTAGCGAACGCCATTGCTCCGAAAGCGCACTAATGATCGGGCCCAGGGGCGTCGGGATGGGTCCCACGATCTCTGTAGTCTTCTCTGAGCCATCGAGTTGTGCTGTCGAGTCTGGCTCGGGAGTTTTCTCTTTGGCAGATGGCTTGACAGGAGGAGAAGCTGTGGGATCGGGATGCCTGAATTCCCGAACAATCAAAGTACAATGAAAACAACATTTGAGAAAAATGTTCATACATAATCAAAGATTGTCAAAGCTCTTACTCGGCCGTCGGGATGTTGACTTTAAATCTTTTGGCACCAGGAATAAGCTTTGATAATTGTCTGGTCGGACGATTTTCCTGTCGAGAAATCTCCCGATCATGTTTAGCTTTGGTTATGCGATCAAAGGCTGCGAATAAACGCCCGAATACGATCATGCTTGGTACCTGGGCAACAGGACGAGGCTGATCACGACTGGGCTGCAGAATGACTGGCCCAGGCAATCCAGAGACTCCCGAATCCGGAACTATCCCCTCCACACTGCGAGAGCGTTTCCGAGTTCGGGGGATAATCACCTGAGGGCTGCTCGGGATCTCTTTCTCCAAACCAGGTGATGGTTCAGGTCGTTCGCTGGTCGGGGCCTTCGAGCCTTGATCAACGGGCTGCTCTCCCTCCTCTTCAACATTGATGGCACCGCTCTAGGCGGGGGCATCAACAATAGCTGGGGCCTGGTCGGAAGAAAAGAGGTGTGTCATCTCATTATTAAGCAAAAAGGAGCTTTTTTTGAGTAACAGTTTACCTTTGGAGGAGGGTTGTCAGCGCTGTAAGGTGCTGGGACGTTTTCCCAGTCCGGGAGATCAGCCCCGAACATCTTCTTCAGGCGTGCGGCCACTTCTGACTCTGGGACAACTGCTAGTTAAGAGTCATGAATTCAAATGACCGAACTAACTCGAAAAAAATATCGAACAGAAAAACAAAATGCTCACCATCGGGTTTCATCCTGTTCGGGTCGTTGTCACCCCTAAATGTCCAAGCGTAGCGGTCGTGAGTCATAAGCGGAATAAATCTCCATCTAATGAAGATTTTCGCTACATGAACCGCCGTCAGACCAGCATTGCGGAGCTCCAAGATCCGATCAATGTGCTTTTGCAACTCCGGGGTGATTCTTGGCAAGGCTTTGACCTCGTCCTTGAGATTGGGNTTTTCATCAAAGAGTTGAACAATGAAGATAGATGGCAAGTGCCTGATCGATTTGATCAGGTCGTGTAGGAACAAGGTTCAAATCGTTCGTTCGTTAGGATGCCTCAGCTGCATACATCACTGCACTTCCACTTGACACCTATTTAAACGGCTCGTCTCGCCGCTACCTTATCCTATTTCCATACTTCTGTCGCTCCATCCCCGTATGGGTGGAGAACCCGTCGCTGTCTCGGCTGTGCTACCGGAGGCTCTAGGGAAGTCGGAGGAGAGAGCACTCATCTTGGGGTGGGCTTACTACTTATATGCTTTCAGCAGTTATCCTCTCCACACTTGGCTACCCAGCGTTTACCGTAGGCACGATAACTGGTACACCAGAGGTGCGTCCTTCCCGGTCCTCTCGTACTAGGGAAAGGTCCTCTCAATGCTCTAACGCCCACACCGGATATGGACCGAACTGTCTCACGACGTTCTGAACCCAGCTCACGTACCGCATTAATGGGCGAACAGCCCAACCCTTGGAACCACCTACAGCTCCAGGTGGCGAAGAGCCGACATCGAGGTGCCAAACCTTCCCGTCGATTTTCCTGTCGAGAAATCTCCCGATCATGTTTAGCTTTGGTTATGCGATCAAAGGCTGCGAATAAACGCCCGAATACGATCATGCTTGGTACCTGGGCAACAGGACGAGGCTGATCACGACTGGGCTGCAGAATGACTGGCCCAGGCAATCCAGAGACTCCCGAATCCGGAACTATCCCCTCCACACTGCGAGAGCGTTTCCGAGTTCGGGGGATAATCACCTGAGGGCTGCTCGGGATCTCTTTCTCCAAACCAGGTGATGGTTCAGGTCGTTCGCTGGTCGGGGCCTTCGAGCCTTGATCAACGGGCTGCTCTCCCTCCTCTTCAACATTGATGGCACCGCTCTAGGCGGGGGCATCAACAATAGCTGGGGCCTGGTCGGAAGAAAAGAGGTGTGTCATCTCATTATTAAGCAAAAAGGAGCTTTTTTTGAGTAACAGTTTACCTTTGGAGGAGGGTTGTCAGCGCTGTAAGGTGCTGGGACGTTTTCCCAGTCCGGGAGATCAGCCCCGAACATCTTCTTCAGGCGTGCGGCCACTTCTGACTCTGGGACAACTGCTAGTTAAGAGTCATGAATTCAAATGACCGAACTAACTCGAAAAAAATATCGAACAGAAAAACAAAATGCTCACCATCGGGTTTCATCCTGTTCGGGTCGTTGTCACCCCTAAATGTCCAAGCGTAGCGGTCGTGAGTCATAAGCGGAATAAATCTCCATCTAATGAAGATTTTCGCTACATGAACCGCCGTCAGACCAGCATTGCGGAGCTCCAAGATCCGATCAATGTGCTTTTGCAACTCCGGGGTGATTCTTGGCAAGGCTTTGACCTCGTCCTTGAGATTGGGCATCAAATACTTCCCTTTTGCTAGTGAGGCTTGGGGAAGGGTGACGTAAAACCAGTGATGTTCATATCCTTTCCAGCAATCTTTGACTGGGAAGGGGATGTACATCTCCCGATTTCTCAAGGAGAAACCGATGGACCCGAGCATCACTTGCTTCTTGTAGTATGAAGGGCTATAAAAATATCTCCACAGCAACAGTGAAGGCTTAATCCCTAACCAGGCTTCGCACAGAAAGGCAAAGACGCTAAGCATTGTCAAAGCGCCGGGCTTAAGGTGCACAAGCTCTATTTGGTAATGCTCGCAGACGCTGTGGAAGAAATCAGACGGAAAAACCCCGAATCCACAACGGAAGAACTCCAAGAACACCACCATCTCGAGAGTGTCGTGGGTCGGATACAGCTGACCTTTGGCGTGGCGGCAAGGGAAAAGTTCGGTGCTAGGGAGTAATCCAAGATCCTCCAGCTTCTGCAGATGCTTGGCCGTCGTGGTTGATTTGTACCAGTACTCATCCGCGGTGGGGATCGTGGTCCCACTGCGGAGTTCGCGTCCGGCCGCGGCGCTGCTTTGGTTCCCTGTGGACTCAGCGCCGGAAGACGATTGGTGCATGGATGCCATGGCGATTGGAAGCTAGCAGGGTTGGAGGAGCAGGTGGACGAGGGAAGAAAGATGTGGAAAATGGCGAATGTCTTGCGGATACGAACAAGGAAGACGAAGTCCCAAATAGATCTCAAGCGGCCGCGCTTGGGGGCTTTATGGTTCTACAGGGGAGCACGAACCCCGAAAAACCTGCCCTTGAGCCGCGCAATCCGCAGTGACTGTTGGGTCAAAAAGATTCTTTCCTTTTTCTGCGGCACGCGTCGTTTCGAAAAATGTGCAGGTCAAATTCAAAACATTTAGGATTGTTGGCTTACAAGGAAAGCTATCAGTTTTAAATGACCGAACACTTGGTGTGAAACGAGGAAATCCCCCGATCACATCTGATTCGGGTCAAATTTCCCGAACACACTAAAGATCGTTAGTCTGTTCGGGAGAAAAATTATTCGGAATTTTGTTTCTGGATGAACAATTTCGTGAACAGATTGACATAGATAAAATTCCAAAGCACAAGAGATTCAAGTTGCATCCATCAAGTGAAATTTCTTCATTAAATCCAAAAGAGGGAACATTTCACAATGGATTGATAACTATCCTGAAATCAAAATACTAAAGCACCCTGATCTTGGGTTGATGAATATCAACTGCTGTGATCAGGGTGATGGCGTGCTCGCCGGTGGATCATCATCTACCGCGTTCTCTTCTTCAGAGTCGCTGACGAGATCCACGAGCGCTCCGTCTCCAGGAATCCCGATCAGGTCGCGGTTCAAGGAGACGAAGAGGCGCCGGGCGAATTCCTCGTCGCCGCTGGTGTCCACCGGAGCAGAAGACGAAGATGCGCCTGCGTGCGCCGCCTCTGGCTTCAGCCGAACTCCGCTCCCTCCTTGCTCTGGCTCATCGGAGGAGGAGAGGAAGACAGGAGATGCCGGGGCTGGGGAGGAAGACGCAGGGCGTTTCCCGGCGGCAATGCTCGATGGAGCAGCCTTGGGAGATGGCGGCGCTACCACCGGAGCCTCCTCCTCTGGTGGCTCGACCTCGACTCCATCATCCCCGTGCCAGGGGAGAGCTAGGAGCGGAGCCTGAGGAGGAGCGGTGGGGGGTGTCGTCGCTGGCGGGTCCTCCGGCTTGTCAGGCGGATGTTCGCCGGAACTGCGAGGAGAGTCTCCGAAGAGGAGGCGAGGAAGCTTGAACTTGCGGCTGAGCTTTTTCTTTCCCGTGGCGAGGGGAGGAAGAAGGCTTAGAATGGAAGGTTCAAGTGTGAATCAATCCAGGAGATCTGATATTTAAAGACCCAGGGGTGCGACGCTTCGCGCGAGAATCGAGGAGCCAGAGCAGAGCCGTATCACGTGCGCTGCTAAAAGTTCCGGGAGACGTGCGGAGTGGGTTTTAAATGCACGGGGCAGCCGTTACATCTCTCCTGGGGCGTTTCATTTTCCAAGACGGAACAGTTCTTTTTATTATTATGGCTGATATTTTTCTTTGACCTTATCATTCAGATGCAGGTTTCCACATTCAAGAGTTCGGGAACTTTTCTGGCTCTCATGATTGACGAGGTATTAACATATCCAGAAATCTCCCGAAGAGCAAAAAGACCCGAAGGCTATTGAACGATCAACCTTTTCTGAACAAGATAAGCTCGGGGGCTACTGTTGAGGCCATAATACCAGGGTGCCCGATCACGAGGATTACCGAATACCGACTCCAAACCGTCAAGACTCCGAACAAGACACGATGGCCAGATCGCAGAAGGGAAGCCCGGAGATAGTTAGAGTCCTACTAGGTTTAGGTCTGTCTTGTCTTGTAAGGCACGTCTCCTTGGATATAAATAGCGGGGGTCTTGTACGTAGAGGGTATTCCAGATAGAAGTTCATTGATCTACAATCCACCCGAGGGTACTTGTTACGCATTGTAATCTGTACTTGACGAAATAATACAAGCAGCAACTGGACGTAGGGTTATTACTCGATCTCGAGGGTCCGAACCAGTATAAAAATCCCATGTCTTTCTGTTCATCACCGTGATCAATCTTCGCACGAAGCGGGGTGCTTGCCGGACAAATATCTGACGAGTACAACCTCGACAATAAGTATATACCAACCCAATTAAAGAACTGAGATAACTCAATGCTCATAAAGTATCCATAATTTAATTCAACTTCAAGTTCAATTATCATGAGAGGGTTCAAGCCGCTCTTAACCGTGAGTACGGCTGATATATCAGTTTTACACTCTGCAGAGGTTGTACACTTTTCCCACAAATAATGTTTTTCATATAGCCTGAGGTAGCTAGCCTCTTCAACACTTCCTTAGGTGAGGGGCCAGAGAACCATTACATGACCTTTACAAAGAATTATTAACATGAAACAACCCGCTAAGATTTCAAGCCACAGCAGAGCATAACCTTTCCTAATCGCCGAGTTACTTACTAAAGCATACTCCCAAGAGGTCCAGCTATACCCCGTCTATGCTTCCCCTCTTGCCCTTTTGGTAAGATCATTACAAGTTAACTCTTCTAATTAATTAGTCATGACCAGAGCCCATTAGCTATGTGGTTGCACTGTTTTCTTGAGTGGTCACTCGATGTTCCAATTAAAGTAATGATCTTGTTTATCGTCCAATGAGCATATCACAAATTCATAAAGTTCAGCATTAATGATCTCCATAACCCAAGGTAAAGCAACTAAGCAATGCTACCCAACAGAAATTAAATAACCAGGTTATGCAAGGAAATAGGTAATCAAAACTAGTCAAGTCCTTAACATGGATCCCATCAATATTATGAAAGCATGCAAGCATAGCGTAACTATAAAGTTAGCATGTCATATGGTTATTAGGACTAAAAAAATATGATCAAGAATACACTTGCCTTAATTCCATAGAATAATTGCTTAGATTAACCTTCAACTCTTGTTCTTCAATCTCTCGAACAAGAATCCTTCTATTCACCGCAATCAACGAGCACAAGCACACACTAACAAATAGACAATAAGCACAACTAAGAACAATACACCAATCATACACAAAGCATTAAAAGAACGCACAAAAAGGTGGGACTCGATAAAGCAGGGCTCGATGATAGGATAGCGAGGGCTCAAGAACCGACGAGAACGATACTAAGGATGAAAAGAAGATAATACAAGGGATGTGGGATGGTCTAAACATAGACTATTTGTTAGGAAGATCATTTTAGATATGGCATGCGAAATGATGGCATAAGGATAAAGAAGTAGTAATACGTGCATCATACAAATTAATGTATTACTTTAATAATTTAACTCATATTGAATGGCAATGACATAGTAATAACATGACAGTTAAATACTATACCATTGAACAATATAAAGTTAATTATTAAATAATATTAATTTGAAAGTGTCAACATATTAAAATTCTAAAAAGTTAGTGCATCAGTAACTTGTGATCGATCAGCGATGACAAGAACCAGAGTGATCTAGCTTTGGAAATCGAAGGAATAAATGGGTACGCATAGTTACCCATATATATTGATAGAAGAGAATACTGGATACATAGATGTGATGATTCTAGTGAGCTGTTTATCGGGACATGTGCACGTATAAACCAAGGGTGTATCTACCAGGTAGCTGATGGCAAACACATTGGTTGATGCCTTACGTGCAGAAGGCTTGCATGCCTGGTGATTATCTTCATAAATGAGTTCTAGTGAAGTGAAAGGGAAACACTAGATCAGTGCGTAAGCATGTTGTAAGCATGACCTCACTGGAGTTCTGTACGTCGTCAAATATATTGGGCAAAGGATCATACGGTAGGGACGAAAATTAGAATTTAGGTTGTCTCTTAATTAACCTTAGCTGATTACGAAGGACACGAGGAACAATTAGCATGCTAATTGCAGATTAATGTATTACTTTAATACACTACTACAAAAACCACCTTCGGTTCGAGACATTAGTCCCGGCCAAATTTGAACCCGGGACTAATGTGAGTTTTAGTCCCGGGTCAAAAAACTAGAGGACAGGAGGACTTTAGTCCCGGATCAAAATGACCCTTTGTTCCCAGGTGGAGGCTCCACCCGGGAATTATTAGTCCCGGGTGGAGCCTCCACCCGGGAGCAAAGGGTCGCTTCTAGTCCCGGGTCTCAAATTCACCCATGACTAAAAGAAACAGTCGATTCCTCTAGATTTTTCTAAGTCTCACCTGCTCCTTTATTACTACCTGGCGAGGCTGCCTGTCTCTAGATTTTTCTAAGTTTTTACCTTCCTGTCTCTCTCTCGTTCTTATCCCCTTTCTCTTGTTCTTCTGCAGATCGAGGGAAGGCCGGAGGCCGGCGGTCCGGCAGGCGAGCCGCCGCGGCGCACCCGCGGGTGGGCGGCNGGCCGCTGGCCCCCGGGGCGCCGATGCGTAGGCCGCCTGGAGCGCGGGCGAGCGGAGCAGCAGCGGTGATTTTTTTTTCATTCTCGCGTGTGTGTGGATATGTTCTTTGTTGGTTGAATTGTTGTTTTGGAAGAATTTGAGAAAGATTGAACACGATTAAGTTGGATTGAGTCTCTATTGTTCATTGTTGTAATTGAATGTGGGAAATTTGTTGTTGTTTGGAGAAATTTTAGGAGTTTGTTTTGATTGAATCAAAATTTTGATGGGGTAGACGTTGCAAGGATGAGATTGGAGAGGGTGTCTGGTGAGCGCCGGCCGCCGGCGAGGAGAGGAGCCGGCGAGCAGGCTGCAGTCCTATATTTTTTTTATTTTTGGAAAACTCATTAGTCCCGGGTGGTATTCTAACCCGGGACTAAAGGTACTTTTTAGTCTCGGGTAAATACCCGGGACTAAAGAGGGGGACCTTTAGTCCCGGAGTCGTAGTCCCGGTTGGGAACCCGGGACTAAAGGCTCTTCCCAACGGGGACTAAAACCGCTTTTTGTAGTAGTGATAGCTCGAACCTATGCTGAAATCTAATGGCATAGAATTAATAAATGCTACACCATTGATATAACATAGGGTCAACCATTAAGTAATATGGAACTAATATGTAGTGGTCAACATACTATTTCTCGTATAGGCTACTAAGGAGTAACGGATGGTCAAAGGCTAAAGGAAAAGATGAAAGCAGTAACATACGATCTTTACAAGCTTATACATTATTTAATAATGCAAACTTAAGTTGTATTGCAATGAAATTGAAAGGAACAAGTAATTAAGATCCCGAGTTTCATTGCATCAACATAAATTTAATTACCAAATAAATGCTAATTTTGTGAAGATTTATTGTTAACTGTCATAGCTTTACTAGGTTGGATCAGAAAGGATAGGCAGCATGTTAACTAAATGAAAGGAATGCAAATTGATTGAACTAATGACTAAGCATAGTTAACCACGTGGATTGATAAAGGGATTTATACAAAAGATGTGATTATTCTGGCTGGCTGTTCTAATGGACGTGTGCTCGTAAGGATGATCCGGGATAGCTAACTGATGGATATAAGAGGTGGAAAACTGAAATACTGCTCATCATGTAAGCATGATGGCATCATGATGTCATCCCTGTCTGCTTGATTTGTTTCAGTACTGAGAGCTAGCACGTAAAGCTAATTTTGCATGCATGGCTTGCAAAACGTGAAGGCAAATGTGCTTGACTTGCTGGTTTGCCTATTTTGCTACTTCGACGTAGGCAGGAGGGAGGTGATCAGGGGTGGGCCAAGCTAGAACGGACGGACTTACAGACAAGAAGGAGAGTTCTTCAGAGCAGCTCACCGACTGATGATGGAGACAGGAACAATGGCAGCAGCTCCAGCGGCGGCGGCCAGGACCACTCAACGCCGGCGAGCTGTGGAAGTCGAGGGCGATGATGATCGGCGGAACGGGTGCAGCTCGACGTTGCGAAGCTCGCGGTGGCGTATTGGCGTCGGCTTGCTCCAACGGGCAGCTCTTGTGGTGAAGCTGAGCGGCACAAGCGGCGGCGGCGCCCAGGTCCTCCAGCTCCGGCGCGGCGGCGCTGCGCAGACGAGAAGGAGCAGCAAAGAGGCACTACAAGCCATGGGGACATGGGTGAGCATGCAGCAAAACAGAGCAAGGAGATGAAGACGAGGACGATGATCTGCTCACCTCATGTAGACAACGATTGATGGCAATGGAAAGTTCGATGAGCGAACACCTAACAAGAGGATGATGACCGCAGTTCGACGACAGCGTGGACGTGCTCCTTCGGCAGAAGATCGATGGCGACAGAGTTGAGGTCAGATCGGCAACGGCTTGGTGCAGGGGAGCAGACTCGACGGTCAGCGGCATCCAGACTCTTCAGCTCCGTCCGATGGACGTCCTTGCACTACGGGAAATCCCAAGTTTGTCGAGTGTCTTCATGTTTGCCGAGTGTTTTTTTTCGGGCACTCGGCAAACAACTTGTTTGCCGAGTGTTTTTCAAAAAACACTCGGCAAAAAAAAAACACTCGGCAAAAATAGGGTTTGCCGAGTGTCAAAAAAAAACACTCGGCAAAGATATTCTTTGCCGAGTGTTTTTTTTTGACACTCGGCAAAGGTCCTGTTTGCCGAGTGTTTTTTTTGACACTCGGCAAAGTCATAATTAAAACCATATTTTGAAGTAGTAAATCAATTTAAATTAAAAAGTTTTGAACTACAAAGTTGTATAACTTCTCAAGATGCTGAACTTTTAGTTTGGTCATTTCTTCATTCGACAAATTCATATGAATATTGTTCACAAAATCTAGATCTCTCGTAGAGTTTCCTGAAACTATAAGAGAGATCTATTAGATTTGTGAACAATGTTACTCTCACTACATCGGATGAAGAAATGTCATATATCAAAGTTGTAGATCTTCAGAAGTTATACAACTTTGTAGTTTAAAATTTTTTAATTTGAATTTGTTTTGCTAATGAAAAGTACGTTTGTAGTTCTCAAAATTCAAAATTTGAGTTTTTTCAAATGACCTCGGATGAAAAAACAGTCAAAATAATAGTTGTAGATCACAATAAGTTATGAAACTTTGTAGTTGACAACTTTTTCATTTGAAATCATATAGTCAACGAAAACTAAGTGTGAATGTTCTCAAATTTGAAATTCAAATTTTGTAAATGACCTCGGATGGAGAAACTACCAAAATAAAACTTGTAGATTTCAAAAAGTTATAAAACTTTGTAGTTGACAAGTTTTTAATTTGAAATCATTTAGGGCTTCAAACAAGTAATTTACACTCAGTTTAGTATAATACGGTAGGAATCAAAACAATATCTAGTCACAAATGAGAGTGTGGTGCAGTGGTAGAGAAGGTCACGCGCGAGAGAGAGGTCGCGGGTTCGAATCCCGCCGACCGCGTAGCGCGCGAATTTTCCGCGAAAAATGGCGCGACTTGCTATTATTTTCGGTTTTTTTGAGCACTGGAAACCGGTTGGAGTCCTTCCCACATTGGAATAAATTTTTTTTGAGCACTCGGCAAAGGGTTTGCCGAGTGCCCGAGAAAAGACACTCGGCAAACAGCTCTTTGCTGAGTCACTGTTTACCGAGTGTTGTTTGCCGAGTGTATGCCGAGTGCATTTCGGCCTTTGCCGAGTGCATCTGGCACTCGGCAAACAGCCGGGTTCCCGTAGTGTCGGGTAGTGCTGGCTTGCTCCGACGAACTCGGACGCGGCGGCGACGTTGCGCTAGACGAAGGGCGGCAGCTGGGAGCGTGGGCGCTCAGGCGACCTAGAGGAGTCCAGGGGATGATGCTGAGATCCTGGAAGATTGAGTAGATCAAGGACAAACTACGGATCGGATGTGTTTACGGAGCGGCAGATGTGGAGATGGCGACGAGCAGATAGGAAGCCGTACTTGGGGTAGACGCGGCGGCTGGGGGAACTTCCTGACCGAGGGTGTTAGAAACTCGAGGCCGGCCACAGCTCTTCAGCTTCGATGACCGCAGGAACGCGTTGTGCAGAGGGATGGCTGACGGCGATGCAATAGGGGCAGGACGACGGCAGCACTAGGTGAACAAAGATAGAGTCCTTGGGAATTCCCAAACTTGGAGCCTCCCTGTAAAGGAGTCAATGGTGCATCATTTTTGGGAGGGAGGTACTCCGTATATATGGTGGGGAAAACCCACCATCTCTCCATCCATTAGCAATATGGGATTAACAGATGGTTTAACTCCCCTCTAACGCTAATGGGTCTAGGAGATTCCACTACCACTAATGGGCTTGCGAAATTTGGCCCAATTAAGGAGGTGGGATGGATTTGGTTGACTTGCGGGTCGGCCCGTTTGGGATATCGTGGCCCATGAACAGAGAGAGAATCGACAGTGTTGGGTTGGGTAGGTCAGGGCAGCAGGTCGGGTTGGATAGGAAGCAGCCTGATCCAATAGGATACTAGGGTTTTTCTTATTTCCGCGAAAAGATATTTTCAGTTGAAAAACAAACCCAGAAAAGTCCAGATTATGTTTTTTAACCACGAAAAATATCCAGAAAGTTTCAGAAATCTCGGGAAAAATGCTAGAGATAGAGTTGGATGCGATAATCCAAATAAAATATTTGGAGCTCGTGAAAAGATTTCTAGAAGCTTTGAGATAAAGGATTTAGCTCTAGGAAGAATAGAAATAAATTCTAGAATGGTCCAGAAAATTACAAGGGGAACCTATTTGATGTCTGAGGGGACTTGAAGTGCTAAACGCTGAAGACACACCACAACAAGAACACAACAACCGCTCTTAAAGCCTATGTTGTTTTAATTTATTCGAGAACAATAATATTTTCATATACTAAATTCCCTGTAATAAAATATAAAATATTGAAAAATTTTAGAAATTCTCAAATCCTTTAGATTGTTTAGTGTAATCTATTCACATCCCAAAATATGAAATTTTGGGGTGTGACAACAAGTGTCTAACTACATAAAACCAACTCAAAGTCCTTCAGCCCATATGGTTTTTTCTAGCCATACATTACAGGTCCTGATTATCATCATAGCTGCCAAACATTTAATGTAGCATGGAATACCAACCCAAATAAGTTCGGAGAGTACTAAAATATTCTCACAGTACTAAAGGAGGAAGCAATATATAGATTACAAAATTGTAAACACACTATAGAAAGTAGCAGCAACTTGAACCCCCAACAAGTTTGCCAGAACACAAACGATTTATCCTTCTTACTGCTGCAGCAAGAAATGATCGACAGTTAACAATTGTCCTTATCACATACAAATATTGTGCATGGAAATAAAAAAAGAACTATACAAATGCAGTAGTACATGTAGAGAGGGCAATAAGAGCGCCCAAATATGCAGAGAATTTCTTACCAGGCTAACATGCAGCAGCACACAAATGTCATTCAGACTTTTTAGTTGGCAAAGACTTGTATACAATGAAGAAAATGCAAAGGCACAGACATATTTTTTGCAGCAGATGCAATGAGTCACCTGTATTCTAAAAAACCCAATTAGCATCATTTGCAATAAGGTACGTACAACTAACAACATCTGAACAAAAATATAGTAAACAAATTTTCTGAAGTTTGTAATTGTAAAAACCTGTTGCACTAAGCATTAACACCTACAGCTGCACCTGCATCCCTATGGTACAATCTAAGTCTTACTTTCTGCCATGCTATAGTCAGCTCATTTACTAATTATTTCCCGTATTTTTCAGACAGCAATCTCAATGGCTGTGTTGTAGTGACATGAGGGAGTTATGCGTTGTGATGCATGGGGTTTAATTGAGGCTTGTAGGGTAAATGATCTTAAAGATATGTGAGTTTATGTCTTCTGAAATGAGATCTTGTATTTGTGTATGCCAAAACGTGTTGTTTACATGAATGTCAGCTATGTCTAAATGATTTTAATTGTGGCCATATATTAAATTTATTGATTTTTTTGTTGGTGATATGTATTTCCCTGTCGATAAATAAAAGCCACAGAAGAATGAAAAATATTCTGACGGTGATGACATGACAGGGAAGTGTATCTTTTTGATGGTACATGGGTTATGCCCTGTTGGGTTTTTTCACACGGAAATTTTTTCAAACCTGACGGAGGTTATTTCCCTCAGTGGCTCACAGTGTGTGATCGTGTTTTGTTCGTGAAGCATGGAAGAGTTGCGTTATCCAAGCCAGTATTGAGTATTACATTGGCTTTCACATGAATCATGTAAACATCATTCCTATTAAGAATAGTATACCTCATTTGCTTAACGTGAAGTTAGCATAATACCTCATTTACTCTGAGCTTGAGACATATTTATAAGTCCAATTTAAGCCCTGTAGTGCCTCTAAAAATGCGCCTCAACAATTCCTGTGTCTTATATTATAAAGGGATTATACATCGGTGTTGCTTATGTTCTTATTTTTCTTCTTCTATTGGTTGACCGGATGGCACATTATGTGCTAGAATGAAGCCAGTACAACATGCATTGTCTTTAGAATGAGCAGCATGAGAGAGGACATGCAGTCTCCAACTGTTCTGGTAAGATATTCATGCAACCTAACTTGTGGATGGACTCTGGCAGCTTCATTGCTGGTGAATGACCTTCTAGCTGTTAAAATCCTAGGCTGTCAGCCATATACCAAACCCACCATTCTACAAAAAGATTATGAGCATCTACTTTCTGGATTATAGTGAACAATATAATAATAATGGATAATAATGCCTTGTGTTGCTTCCCAATTTCATTCACATACGTCAGAAAATACAACAGTACCAAAGCATATTTCAAATACATGAAAAACATTATTCTCATAATTTATTCAATGCAAACTAACTTCTTCAAAAGGTACAGAGCCGAATGAACTGGACTTACCTGGTATTGAGGACCTGTTTAGATCAGTGAGAAACTTTGCGAAATTTACTGTAGCAATTTTAACCGAAGATTAGAAGGACTAAGCATGATCTAATTCTTAAACTAATTTACACGGATGGATGGGAAATAGCGAGATGAATCTATTAAGCCTAATTAATCCATAATTAGAGATTATTTACTGTAGCACAACATTGTCTAATCGTGGTCTAATTAGGCTTAATAGATTCGTCTCACAGTTTCACCTGGGGTTATGAAATGGATTTTGTCAGTTATCCACATTTAATACTCCTAATTAGTATCTAAACATTCGAATTTAGTGTAGCGATGAAAAAAGTTGGCAAACTAAACAGAGCCTGAATCTGACATATTCATCAATTGGAATAACCAATCCCCTGGCACACTGTAACGCAGCACATCGGGGTTTCTTAAAGAGAGCTCGGGGTTCCTCACCCCTCCACGGCTTACGCATGTACGGCAAGTCCCTGCTTGCGTAGTACAGAGGAGAACCTACCGCACCACATCCCTTTGTGTGGCCCCACCCGCCTGCATGTGGGCCCCACCTGCCTGCCTGGTCCTTTCCCTCCCACACATAATCCACGCCCCCCTCTCCCTCGAGAAATTTGCTATTATGACACTTCAAACATTGTGCTTTGCTATTTTGACATTAGGCCCACATTTCATAGACACAGATGGACCCATTTTGTCATTCACTTGGGGTGTCAAAACAGCAAAGGGTCCCTCTCGCACTCGGCGAAGGAAGAGCGGCGGCGGCGCGGCTTTGGCTGCAAGCGAAAGCACGTCCACTCGTCCAAGGCAGAGGTCCTATCTTCCCCTTGCTTTCCCTCCCGTCCTCATCGCCTCTCTCTCTCTCTCTCTCTCTCTCTCTCTCTCTCTCGCACAATCAGGTGATTAGTGGTTGCGCCGTGGCGAAGGGCAGCGACATGGCCTCACTGGCGAGGGATTCCCCAACGCCTCTGCCCCTCTGTATGCTCCTTGCCTCCCATGGTGCCCTCCCACTGCCTGCTGCTGAGATATGCCGCGCCACAAGCCCACAACCTTTCTACCGCCGCTGTTGCTATACACCTTTTGCTAGACCCTCTTCATCTCTTCTCTGCATAGGTCCCGGAGTACCTGCTTCATCTTTGAAATATGCAAATTCTGTCATTAGGATAAAATTCCAGTAGATCAGTTGAACTTAGGTTAATTGAGAAAGTATGTTTCAGGCATATAATTCCATAAAAGGATGAGCATTACAGTAAAATATCTGCTTTGATTCCATGATTGAACACAATGTGCTTGTTAGCCTCATTTGGTCCTAAGATGTGCAATGTATTTTGCTGATGTACAAATCTGACATGTTTATAAATTTATGTGTTGGCTCATGTATATTTGGTTCTCCAAGCTCATTTATATGTCATAGTGAAAAGTATTTTTTATAGGTGTGTTTCTCTAATTTCCCAGCCAGAAGTTGATAGTGCATCTATTCCAAACAATGTTTAAAGAGAGGCTTCTTTGCTAATGGTACTAGCAAATGTCGTTATAATATAATCGGGATCAAGAACCAGGATGATACAAAATTTGTGTATGTGGACACATGTAAATAAAATCCCCAAATGCTTGTGCAGTTTTGCTGTGCAATCTGAATTCATATTTACACATTTCTTTAGTTGGATACCTCTAACATATAGTACGGTGGTTTGAGTTGGATATCTTACGTATTCAGATCTGAATAATTTTTGTGACAAAGGCTTTGGTTGTTCCAGAAGTTGCTCTTCTAAGAAAGTTAATTTTCCCTTGAAAAGAATGGCTGCCTGCTGACGAATGTTAGCTTTATCAGGAACACCTATTAACACTTGCATCATCGTATTCTAGTGTTTGGGGACTGCTCAGCACATCTCCAATAATGTTTAGTTGTCCTTTCATGTATTGATCAAGTGGAGATCATGCCAATTGGCCAATTGCCCAATGCCCCTCTTGACTGATTCAGATTTGATAGTAATGTAGATCTGTTAATTGCAAGGAAGTTCCATGTTTTGTACAGAGTGATATAATGTTCCCATGACAACTGATTTTGCTTCTGGTGGTTTTCTCCTATGTTCATGCTTGAGGCCTTATAGCATTTATTAGTAACACATTTTTTTACATCAGAACTCTCATTTCTAAAGTTTGATTTTGTTTCTGTCCTGTTTTTTACACCAAGATCTTGAGATGGTAAATTTTTTTACCCCTTCACTTTCTAATATGTACTCATTTCATTACATTAGCAACCTGCAGTGACCTCAGAGCTTGCGGTACACCATGGCCAGCTAAGGTTATTTTTAAGTGGCAGATAGATTAAGGATTCTTTCCTTTCACAAAATAATAAAAATGTCAAAAGTACTTCCTGAATTGCCAGGTTATTTCACTTGTTTTGTCATATTTGATTTTTGGACTTCAGATGGTTGTGCTTGAAAATGCATATTAGTAGGGTGCCTCTCATTGGTATCAAATTGTTTCTGAGTGCCTAGGTGTTTTAGTCAATTGTTATTGTAGTTGATGATAGAGGAATGTTGTCATTTGGCCTACATATGACCCAAGTCCTGTAGCTGGTAAGTTGTTGATGATTAGATAACATATTATTTGGTCTGCATATGCTTATGGCGGTTTAACTGGCTGAACTGAATCCGTCAATGATAACTAGACTATAAATGAGTTTTGTTAGGATAAACCTCATGTGGGTTAGTCAGTAGGGAGTCGATTTAGTAGTAGTTTGATTCAGACAAGTGTCTACCTTTGTTTCAGGTTCAGTTAAAGAGCTCGGTCAGAGTCAGTTAGAGTATGCGATAGGTGGTTGCCCATGCCTGATTTTTAATTGGGAGGCCACTATGGTCTAATTAGGCTAGGTAGACTGAATTTCCTAATCCAAATGAGGGTGTATGTTGTATTGATTTGTCATGTAACTTTTGCTGATTTTTGCATATATAATTGCTTATGCTGACGGTCATTATTTCTATTATTAGGTCATGATAGAGCACGCAACGCGTGCAAAATGTTCTAGTGAGAAATTTAAAAGAGGTGGCGCAACCTTAATGAGCAAGCTGGCATGTTAGCCACCTTTGTACAAGTGCGCACCGTTTCGGAAGAGGCTTTCTCTAAATTTGGATTGGTGACTATGAGTCACTATCATTTGGGCCCAAAACACTCTAGGCCTGCGTGACACTGACTCAATGGCACCTAACTTTAAGTCAGAGGCACCTCTTCCCTATTTTCCACAAGTAGTCATTATTTTCTTTTTGTTCACATCTTCGAAATTAAATAGTCATATTCGTTGGAACAGTGGCTGAATACTTGCATATATATTCCTTCTGAATAGGTGCCATTATATTGGCCAAACCAATTGTATAGAATACAAAATGAAAACATCACTTTATGCTATTTTTCTCGCAATGTACAGACACAATTTGCTTGCACCCAATGCCACATTTTTACTCAAAACATGTGTATATACCTTCCTCTCAACACAACTTTCCTCGAAACTATCACTACTGGAGAACTCGTCATCGGTCACGGTTCGTAACCCTCATAGGTACCGGTTCTGGAACCGGTACCGCGACACCGTGACTAAAGGGCTGTTTTGGTTATTTTTTTAAATGTTTGATATTTGGGTTAGTTATATACAAATCTACGCGTCTACGTGTCTGCTCGTCATATGTCGTACACGATCTTTCACGCAATAAGATTGAAGTCATCGCAATTGTCAATTGATTTTGACCCGACTTTGATTGCATTTTTTTTGAACATTCACATATAAACATTTGAGATCGGCCAATACAAAAGTTAGAGCATTTAAAAGTTATTTACAATTAACGAGCAGAACTAGAAGAAGGAGCGGAAAGGGAGTCCAATTGAGCGATAGCAGTTCCGTCATGGTGGTACTCTCCCAGTGAACTCACAACAATAGGACAACCCCTTTTGCAACGCATATATGCGTTGGTAAAAGTCCATATATGCGTTGTTAGGGTCTATACCAACGCATATAATATGCGTTGCCTAAAGTGGCGTTGCAGGGTTCTATTACAACACTTATATATGCGTTGGTAAGCCCTTCATATAACCGTTGCAACCTTGCAACGGATATAGATGGGCTGTGGCAACACTTATATGTGTTTGTACAGTCCATGGACGAATGACTACTATGGTTTTTTGCTACGTGTAGATTTCGATTGTTGCAACGCTTACATGCGTGGCAAGAAATAATGTATGGAATAAACAATATTGATATTTATTTTAGTTTGAGGCAACTAAGCGGTGATAAGTCATGAGCAATTCAATTTGAAAAATAGAATTCCACAAATGGCAAACAAGCACATCTCAGTCATACATTGAAAAATTAATTTGTTGCATTACAGCAAGTATCATTAACACTCATGACATATTTGTTTGTTCAGAACATAGGTTCCTATGGACACAAAATATTAAACATAGAGGAGTCCTCTTAGAATGCCACCAGGCCTCCCTTCTCCAAGTTGAAGTCCTAGAGATGTAATCATGCATTTATCTTCTCGACCTGTAGATGAAAATTGGATTGCTGTAATGCACCATGTAGTAGAAATAAAATAATTCTATTGGGATAGCAGAATTTACATACCAAAGTTGAAGGCCATGCGATGTTATCTCCTTGAACGTCTCCGATAATATTGTTGCCTTTGTATGGTCGTATCAGTGGTTCTTCATCTACCACTGAAAGATTGACATGCACCAACAAAAATTCTTTGCCCAGTTGAACACCTTCATGTTTCTGTGTTGGATCACAGCT